>CANTUV010000001.1:21255000-22507500 GCA_947685225.1 Garcia nutans
GTTTATTATAAATTTATTATAGGGAGAATGTATAAATGCAAGTATAATATTTTTGTGTGGATACAAATACAAGCTTAATATTTATTTTAGTTTATTTATATCTTTAAAATTTTAAAAAGTTGACAAATTAATCTTTTTATTAATAAAAAATTATCTGCCGCCAACTTTCTATTTAATTTTCATTAAAAGATACAAATATGCCCATCAAATTTGCATGAAAGTATATATCGACAATAATTCTTTTTAGGTCAATTACATGCTAAAATATTATTTTTATCTATTTATAAATAAATCAAACATATTTAAGAGTATTTTATACTAAATAATATTTTAATTAAAATTATTATTTAATTCTTCTTTTAATAAACATTTAAAATCATTAATTCACATATATATATATGTATTGTATGTGTTATGTCATTATGATGATATATTTAAGATATTTCCTTAAAATCTTAGAAAATAAAAAAATTTTAAAAAAATCTATTTTTTAAAACTTGCTCGTAATTTTTCAGTATCAAAATTAAAAAAGATATTTTAAAATAAAAAATAATTTCAATTGATTAATTATAGAGTATATTTTTAAAGCTAATTAAAATTTGACATTTTTAAAAGTAAAAAAATAATTTCAATTAAAAATTAGGAGCTATTCTTTTGAAAAATAGATAGTTTCAAAATATTTTTATTTTTTAAAACTTTTAAGAAAATCTCTTAAATATATCATCATAATAATATAATGCATCTGATGTAATATGTGTATATATGTGTGTGCAATATGAATTAATGGTTTTAAATGTTTATTAAAAGAAGTATTAAATAATAATTTTAATTAAAATATTATTTAATATAAAATACTCTTAAATATGTATGATTTGTTTATAAATATGTAAAAATAATATTTTAGCACATAATTAGCCTAAAAAGAATTATTGTCTATATATACTTTCTCACAAACTTAAGGGGTGTATTTACATATTTAAATGAAAATTTAAACTATGAATAAGCAAAAAATTCAAAATTCGACTGCCACCCGACTAACAATGTAGTTTTAAATCACTGAGTCGATCGATTTCAGCTTTGTACATTTACGGGTAAAACTGACCGAACTGAACAATAACAGTTGGTTTTCAAAAATAAAATTTTTAATCGATTAATTGTGATCGGATTGGTCAACTCCTAAAACCGACCAATCCGACCAATGTTCATTCCTAATTTAAACATAATTAATGACAGTTAGTTTTTTGTTAAAAAAATTAGCTAATTTATCTGTTTTTAAAACTTTAAAGATATAAATGAGTTAAAACAAATATTAGGCCCTTATATTTGTATCCTTGAGAAAATATTAGACTTATATTTGTATATTTTTCCTTTATTATAAAATAAATAAAATATTCATGATAAAAATAAAAAAAATTATAAAAAAGAGATGGTGTAATTTTTCCTTTATTTTAATGGTAAATTTAGAATATTTTAAAGATTTAGATTTTTTTTAAAAATTTATTTGAATGAATAAATTTGGACCGAGCTAGTTCGGGCTTGGATTATATAGCCGAGCTTGGATAAAAAGAATAAAATATTTTTCGGGCCGGTCTAGGCTCGGACTCAATCATATGAAATTCAGCCCATATCAAGTCTGGTATGAACTCGATTCAGTTTGGTCTATCGTCAGATCTAGGTATAACTGTTAATATATTTTTTTTCTAATTACGCCCAAGAGAAAAAAAAAAAAAAGGAATTAAGATTTCGGATTGCTCAAACAGACATTCAATAGTCAATGAACCATAGCATTAAGCATTCAAATTCCATAATTATTACAAAGGCAGAAAATGACATAGAGTAAATCACGAAACGATAGAATTAATTTCTTGAAACTTTCAGCTGTATTCTAAATTAGCTAAGTGGCTTCCCAGCTAGAAATGCTTTAAACAATGCCAGTGATCTCTTGGGCGATGAAAAATGTGCCACGTGAGAACCTCCTCTAATAGTTGAAAAAGTTAATCTGTCTCCATAGACTTCTGTCCATCCTCCAACCTGACAGCAGAAATCCAATCAATGAGCAAGACAAGTAAAGCCTGCAGGCGCAAGTCATTAGTTTTTAATATTTTTTAAGACTTAATAATTATAAAGTTATTATAATTTTATATATTATACTAATTAATTTTTATATTTTTAATATATAATTTTTATATTTTTAAAAATTAATCTGTTTAATTCTTTTATCAATATTTTTATTTTAAAATCATTAATTAGTTACTTTAATATTATAAAATAACTTATTTATTTTTTCTTTATATATATAGTTGTCTTTATTATTTATTAAGTTTATTTTATTTTTAATTTTATTTTATATATAGATCGTCTGCAAAATAATAAAATATATTATTTATATTATTTGAAATTATTTTTTAATAATACCTATAAAATTAAAATAAATGATATATATAGATTGTCTATAAAATAATAAAAAATAATATTTATATTATTTAAAATTATTTTTTAATAATATTTATAAAATTAAAATAAATTATGTGTAAGGAATATAAATAAAATTAAAAATAAACATGACTTAATAAACAACAAAGAAAAAAATATATAAAAAAGACAAATAAATCAATTTATAATATCAAAGGAATTGACTAATATTTTTAGGATGAAAATATTAATAAGACTAAACAGTTTAATTTTTGAATGTAAAAATTAGATGTTAAAAATACAATAACTGACTAATGAATTGCGGGGATCCTCGTATATAATGAATAACCAAATTTTAATTAAAATAAAAATTTTAAGATAAATCAATGTAATTCAAGAGGAATCAATGAAAGGACATCAATTTAAATTCAGAATTTTCGAATTGAGAGAGAT
Source organism: Garcia nutans (assembly GCA_947685225.1). NCBI lineage: Eukaryota > Viridiplantae > Streptophyta > Magnoliopsida > Malpighiales > Euphorbiaceae > Garcia > Garcia nutans. The sequence goes on from CANTUV010000001.1 coordinate 21,257,866, forward strand.
CAAGAATTCTCGTTATTTTTTATGGACGCAATTTAATTGTGGGATCTTTCATTCACTTTTCCCCCCATAAAAAATGCAAGTTACAGCAACAAACTAACCTGTTTATCAACCAACCAGGCTTTATAAGTCACAGTTGCATTTAAGCTTAGCTTCTTTGCCAAACCATTTACCAATGTCCAAGACCCAGTAAATGGAATAACAGAATCTTGATCTCCACTGTACAATTTTTTAAAACTTGCATCAATATCATGACTAGTAATTATCTCAATGTTTCGCTAAGAATATAAAGCTTATGAGATATACCTGAACACTAGAACTCGAATGCCTGAATTGACAAGTGAGCCAAGCACACCAATCATAGGTATCTCTAGATTTTGCAAATCATAGTACATTACCCTGCAAAGAAAGACATTATATCAGAACATATAACAGAGAACTTTTGGCAACAGGATCAAGATTCAGGCATTTAAATCTCTGACATGCTGCTTGCAATATAAGACAGACATTCAAAAGGTAAATTTGGCAAGTAATCTGAGTTCTAAGATGTAGGATTATAAATTACTGGCTGCAGAAACTCCAATTGCTGATTCCTACAAGCTGGGATTGCAGAGCTTCTTGCACATCATTCATGTTCAAGTACTCATAAGTCTTTTCTTGTACACAAACATCTATATTCTCTGAAGCTTTCTGCATAATGTGAGAAAAAAAAAAATTGATAACAAGTATATCGCAAAGTTGTTGGGAAATTGTAGGGACAAAAAACGAAAGATTGAAGAATTGGTTCATATGTATGAACTTACAGGCTGAGTAGGACTTTGTTGCAGTGATTTACTAGATGCTGAAAAATGAAACCTTGATCTCAGAGGATGGTCTTGGAATTTCAGTTGTGTTTGGCCATATGAAAACATCAGCAGTGACATCATAGTTATCAATTTCATCAGGAATTTCTTTCCAAATTTGAGCATTAACAGCTTTACAAGCATCTGAAAGAGAGCCTCTTATACTTTCTCTCCAGATTTGTGAAATGTTACAAACTGAATTGATAAGTTGATTAGTAGAATCTGATATCAACCCATGAGACCAATAGTAGTCACCCTCTGAATTAAAGTCTGTGCTGAACTCCAGGAGAGGATTTCCTATCTGAAAATAAAAGGTCAATAATTTAATATAATAAAACATTTTTTAGTAGAAAATATATAATGTTGTTTCATTTGAGAAAAATGGAAGAATTGAAGTTTATATTTTTATAGAAATGAATAATTGCAGTTCAATTCATTTCTAAAAATTATAAAATGTATAGAAAAACTAAAATGGAAAATATAAAAATGTAGAACATGAATGAAAAAATATATAAAATGAATCAATCATAAAAAATGAATGTATGAATGTAAAAAAGTGAATGAATAAAGATTTATAATTGAACCTTTTATATATTGGTCCACTTAAATTTTTAATTGAACCTTTTAAAATTAAATTTTTATAAATACTTTTGAATATAATAATTGAATAATTTGTTATTTTTATTCTCTTTACTTTATAGGTTTTGAATATGTTTTATGCCTAATTATTCTTATTAGAAGTCATATTTATATATATTTTAGGAAAACTTATCAAACTTTTCAATGTTTTTCTAAAATTACGGCTGTAATCGAGCCGAGCTGAGTTTTGAAAAGCTCATGCTCGGCTCGTTATAAAGTAATCGAGTTTGAATTCAAACTCGAATCGAGTCCGAGCTGAGCCCGAGCCTATATCGAGCCAACTCATAAAACATGTATCTCGAGTCTGAACTCAAGCTTGATTTAAATAAGTTTAACGAATTCAATGAACTTATTTTAGTTTTCATTTTGTATTCATCTTTTTCTACATTTTCATAAAAGATACACTAAAATTAATATTTTTATGAAAGATAAACAATATGATTATATATTAACAAAAATAAAATATTATATTACTATAATGTTATATTTTACTATAAATTATTAATCTATTTTATATTATATATTATTTAATTTATTTATCATATATATCATATATTATTAAATTATATGAATTAAATTAGTCAAAAAAATTAATATATTCACATACATAGTTTAATATATATAAATTAAAATATATATTTTAATTAAATATACTAAACGGGCTAATTTATAAGCTTAACTCACGAGTTTTTTAAATAAGTCAGTGATAGGAATATTTCCTCGGGCCCAAAACCATTCTTGGTATATTCTAGAAAAGGTAAGCTGGCAAAAGATGATAGGGCAAGGCCAGCTTGAGGGACACGTAGTTAAAGTTAGTTAGGCTGCCACTCTTATATATATATAGAGGAATAAGAGAGTGAGAGGGCATCAAAAAAAAAAACAAAAGAAATTATAGTCTCTGTTTTAGCATTGGGTAATTTTGTAAAGGGCTAGTCCCGGAGAATTGATTTATTCAAATCAATTATTTTATTCTTCTTTCATCTTGTTATTCTCGGCAATCTGTAACTCCATTTCCTAATTCATCTAATACAATCATTCCATCTTTGAGGATTGCTATATTATGTTTATACTGTTTCCTATACTGTTCTAACAATTGGTTCGACCTATGACAAAAACTAGAACAGAGGAACGTTTGGATCTTCTTGAATCCAAATTTGCTTCCATGGAAGAAACTCTCAATCAATTGAACGAAACCCATCACCAAAACTTCAATGACCTCAAGCAATTGCTTCAAAAAGGCAAATACCCCTCTGACCCATCAGACTCCACTGACTCCAATCCACCAAATCCAAACTCACCAACCACTCACTCCTCAACCCACCAATAGCCTACACCACCATCCCATACCCACTTGGACCATTCACACTGCAACTTTAGAAAATTAGTCATGCCCATATTCTCCGGCAGTGACCCCATCGGTTGGATAGCTAGGGCGGAACAATATTTTGAGCTTTAAAATATTTCTCCAAACGAACAGATGTCTCATGCATTGGTTGGTATGGTGGGTAACCCACTACATTGGTTATGATTCATCAGGCACCGTAACCCTACTCTTGGTTGGAACCAGCTCAAGCTTGAGCTAATGCAGAAATACAACGGCGAGGCTTTCGTTAACACGTATGAACACCTTGCGACAGCAAAACAGCTTCGCTCCGTCACTGATTACATTGATGATTTTATATCTCACGCTGCTCAAACACCAGATTTATCTGACGCCCAATTATTGGGTTATTTTCTCAATGGGTTACGGGAAAACATTCGTATTCGCCTATGCTCCTTAGAAGCATCTGACCTAACAAAAGCCATGCGCACCGCCACTGAAATAGAATGTGAGTTATCCCAACCTATCTCTTATCCTTATCTTCATTCCACTATTACTGAATCCCAACCCATTAGCCATTTTGGCTTAGGTCCAAAGGCTATCCAACCCATACAAATCAAGACCCAAGCTATCTCACACAACACACCCAGGAACACTCTTCCCTCTCCATCGCCAATAAGAAACACAAAACCTACCTCTCGACCTCTCTCTCTTCCAGCACCTCCGCCTCGACCACCTAATGAACCCACCAGAAACCGTGGCATATGCCACTATTCCCATAAAGACTATCAAGACTTACGAGCGAAGGGATTATGTTTTCGTTGTAAGCAACCTTATTCACCATTACACGAATGTCCATTTAAGTCCCTTCGAACCCTAATTGGGGGAGAAGATGAGTTAGTCACAGATGAGGGTGTTCTCTCCAAGCTCGATGACAATGGGTCTCTTCCACAACTTTCAGAATTAGATGAAGCCCACTTTTCTCACATGGACCTTTCTTTGTATTTGGCAGCAGGTATCTCTCAACCTAAAACTATGAAGCTCCTGAGCATGGTATCTTCCCAATCTATTATTTTCATGGTTGATAGTGGAGCCAGCCACAATTTCATCTCCATTGAGCTTGTCAATTCACTCGGGTTACAAGTGTAACGACCCCACTAGCACAGTCTTACGACAGCTGGTCTATTGGGCCTTTTCTCCCATAGGTGGACCGTAGTCCCAGCCCTCAACCCAGCAGGCCGCCACAGTACCCGTTCACCTTACGGCTCCCGAGCAGGAATTTGTTTATTTGGCCTCAAATGAGGTCGCCTCCCTCATTCGAACCCATGACCTCGTAGAAATGGTACTCGTTCATCTCATGGTTTTCTCTTAAGGGAAGAGGTCATGGGTTCGAATGAGGGAGACGACCTCATTTGAGGCCAAATAAATAAATTCCTGCTCGGGAGCCGTAAGGTGAACGGGTACTGTGGTGGCCTGCTGGGTTGAGGGCTAGGACTATGATCCACCTACGGGAGAAAAGGCCCAATAGACCAGCTGTCGTAAGACTGTGCTAGTGGGATCGTTACAGTTAAAAAGTCAAATAAATGTAACACTCTTATACCCTATATATGTACAATACATATTTTCAGCATATGTAAATACGCATATACGGTATAAAAATGCCACAAACCAATTTAATAAAAAATTTTACATTTCTGTTTTAAGATTTCAAATACTAATATATAAAATAAATAGTATATAAATATTCTTTGCTTGTTATAGGAATCCAAAATAAATATTTTATATGAAAATCTCTGGGAAAAATTCACCAGAATTTTGTTTGTAATTTGAACGTTTCCAAAATTCAACAAAACACAACCTGAATAAAAAAAACACTTCAAATAAAATCAATTTATCAATTCACCAATACTTCTCAATTTCTCCATATTTTCTCAAAATACTTATATATAGGTATATATATATCAACATTACATATAAAATCCCATCTTAAACAAAATTATTCAAATCATTCTTTACAATTTACAATATATGCTTCAAAAACATATCATAACATACATAATATCAAAAATGTACATGCTGGCAACTGGCTCTGATCTTGATGTACCCAAAACAACTCTTCAAGCTCAATAAATACAAACCTAGACCCGACCAGGTCTAGTAAAACTCTCCAGCTCTACCAAAATGTCCATGACACCTGCGCGATGAATTACAATCGCGCTAAGCCGAAGCCTAGTGGTACAAACTTTGATAATAATAAAAATATAAAGTAATGCCAATGCACAATGCATATAAAGGTCACATCATTTCACTTTCTTATATTTTTCAAATATTTCATACTCACAACTCATAACATTATATTGCTCAATTATATCACAATTCATAATTCACATTAAAGTAAAGATAAGCATGAGCCCAAAAAAGGATCTAATATGCTATTCAAATTTCAGAGTTACTGCTTTGGTCCATAATGACACCATGTGTCTAGCCCATAGGCAATATATATATCCATGGATAATGTAACAGCCCCAGTCTCTTGAACCTCAACCCAGCTAGACCCTTGGGCCCTAGTATCTTGGTCCTCAACCCGGCTAGACTGCTACAGTTTTTGAGGCTTACGACCCAGTCTTTTCACCCCAAAAACATCATATTTATCAGCTAACCTGGCTTACGACCCAGTCTTTTCACTATTCCAGCGTATAGCCCGTAGGCAATCATAGGCATGCAGCCAAACCCAGAACTCTGAAAATTGAATAACATACTAGGCACATAATTTATTCATATTTTTCATTATTAATCTCTTTCTCATTTTTACATATTCAATCTAGGCACATTGCCTTATTTTCACAATTTTTTTTTTACTTTTCTCATTTTTCTCACTTTTCTCATTTTTATCAATATCAATTCATTTCATTATTACACATATCTCATTTTTGCATTCACAACACATTACCCAATTACTTTGGGTATTTTCACATAATATACATATTTCACATTCTACACAATTTAGCCATTATCAATGACTTTTCACAATGCATTTAACACATATATGACATTACAAATGGCATAGCATATTATTCATACACAATCAATGAACCAAGTAGCTTAACACATTTTTCAACCAAAATGTGTTAAGTCCAAATGTTATGCAAATATAGACATTATATTCAAAGTTTGTACATACCTCTACTAGCAACCCAAAGCAAGCTTAATATAACCTCCAATCCTATCCTTCTAACTTGCCCTTCACCACTTGGATGAAGCAAATCAACCTCCCTTAATGCCTATACCAAATGTGATCATACATAATCATTTAATATTATATTATAAGGTATTCTCAACATCAAACCATAATTAAACATCACTCTAAACCAAATCCCAAAATTAAGCTTCACCTCACTTTCACTTTGAAAAACCATATCAAAACATTTAAATTAGTGTTTTAAGTTTATTAATATCATTATAAGCATATTTTAATACATTTGAACCATTCACATTATAAAAATACACTCTTATATACAAAACCATAAAATGACATAACCTTCCCCCATTGAAGGTTTTCTATTCCAACACAATCCATTACTCATTTCAAGCTTACATTCATCACTTTTAATACTAAACAACATGCTTAAACAAATAAAATCACACAATTCAACCACTTTGGAAAATCACGTTTCCAAAACCCTAAATCTCCACTTCCATTCTCAAACTCCAACCAAATCCAATATTTGACTTTAAAATACTTGTTTATGTAACAAAACAACTCATTTGGAATCAATTTACACAATTAAAAATCATGATTTCAAAACCCCAAAAATTACATAACCCTAAATTCTCTCTCTTCACCAATCTTACCCAAACTCAACTATTTCTTTAATCCAACCTTAAAATCATTTTTAATCACTTAAAATAACTTTATATATACCCAAATAGACAATTAAATCTTAGAACTTTAAAAACTCAAAATAAACATAATTACAATTCCTATGAAATCCAAAGAAAGAAGTTGAGAACTTACTAATTTTGGTGAAAATACCAAAAATTCACTTTAAACTTGTTGAATCCTTCAATTTGTGGAGTATGGAAGATCAAAATTCTTGAATTCCATAGCCATGGTGGCCGGCCCTTGATGGAGAGGAAGAAGAAAATAAAAACTTTTAAATTTTCTTTTTCTTTTCATCTTTTATTTTTAACCATGTATATATATATTAAAATAATTTAATAATTAATTATATAATTATTTATTTAATAAATTAAAAGTCATAAATTTCCTCTTTCATTCAAAAATAATTTATTTTTGAATTATTTTATTAATTTTGAATTTCTAAGATTTAATTACTAAAATACCTTTTTACTTTGACTTTTTTTAAAAGTGTTGACTTTTATATGTTATGTATATTTTACATATATATCACATATATTATCCACTTTTTCATTTAAAACCCCTTCATTTTTCATTTAAAATCATTAATTTAATTTATCCATTTAAATTATAATTTATTTTATCAAATTTTCAAAAATTAGCACTTTTCAAAAATTTAGGATATTACACATATGTACAAGTAATGTGTATCTTATATACACATCAAATGTACCTTATGTGTGTATTAAATATTAAGTATGTAATGTATTAATCCAATACATACAATTAATATTCCATATGTATATGTTATGTATACTCTACATATATATATATATTAAGTATATACAATTTATCTCTCCAAATACTTATTTAATTTCTCCAAAATCACGGATGTTACAACAAGTCTGTGCAACCAATCCTTTTTTTGTGCGTCTCGGAGATGGGTACCTGCAACAATCCACTGGGGTTTGTAAGAATTTACAACTTAATCTGGGTACCTTTTTCATTTCTAGTGATTTTTATATATTTCCCTTAAGTGGGGTTGACGTTATTTTGGGCGTTGCTTGGCTTGAGACTTTGGGAGATGTCCAGGTTAATTGGAAGCTACTCACAATGAAATTTCTTCATCAAAACAGAATGGTCTCTATCATTGGTAATCCAGCTCTTACTAAGGTTTCTATTTCTTGTAAATCCTTGTCGAAGATTGATGATGTCACTTTTTGTGCTGTACTATTGGCTATGACACCGCAGGCTGTTCTAGATCATAATTCCAGCTCCTTATCCAGTATCCAACAACAACAAATGCAGCAATTACTTACTGATTTTGATGTAGTTTTTCAGGATATTACCGAGTTGCCTCCTAAGCGCTTTACTGACCACCAAATTGTGTTGCAGCAAGGACAAGGACCTGTCTCTGTCAAACAGTATCGCTACGGCCACTTTCAAAAAGACGAGATAGAAAGACTTGTGCAGTATATGTTAAAGGCAGGGATAATTAAGCCCAGTTCAAGCCCATATTCCAATCCTGTATTGCTAGTCAAGAAGAAAGATGGCAGTTGGCGGTTCTGTGTTGATTACAGACAACTTAACCGTGCCACCATTCCCCATAAGTATCCAATACCGGTGATTCAAGAGCTTCTAGATGAGCTTCATGGCCCTAGATATTTTACTAAGCTGGACCTCAAAACAGGTTTCTTCCAAATTAGAGTGGTGGACTCCGATCAGTCAAAAACAGCATTCCAAACTCATTCTGGCCATTACTAGTTTCTGGATTGTCGTTTCAAAAACAGACTTACTAATGCTCCAGCAACATTTCAGGCCGTCATGAATGATATTTTTCGGCCGCATCTAAGGAAGTCTGTTCTTGTGTTTTTTGATGATATTTTGGTATATAGTTCAGATTGGGAAAACCATCTTACTCATCTTACAACTGTTTTCCAGCTTCTTCAGAATAACTCACTCAAACTTAATGCTAAAAAGTGCTCCCTGTGTCGGCAGTCAGTAGAGTACCTGGGGCATATCATTTCTACTGAAGGGGTTGCTATAGATCCATCCAAAATCTCTAGCATTCTATAGTGGCCTGTTCCTAAATCTACTAAAGAAGTACGTGGGTTCCTTGGAATTACTGGCTACTATAGGCGATTCATAGCCAACTATGGTCAAATAGCCCGTCCCATGACCGATCTCTTGAAGAAAGACCATAAGGGAACCATCTATTGGACTCCACCTGCTCAAGAGTCGTTTGACAAGCTGAAATCTGCTATTATTTCATCCCCAATCCTTGCAATGTCGAACTTCACTCAGCCTTTGTGGTTGAAACTGTTGCTTCAAAGTCCGGTGTGGGGGCTGTTTTGATGCAAAGTGGCAGACCCATAACATATTACAACAAGTCCACAGGAGATCTAGCCCTGGCCCGATCCGCCTATGAAAATGAATTGATGGCTCTTGTGTTAGCTATTAAACACTGGTGTCCCTATCTGATTGGATGAAAATTCACCATAAGAACTGACCAACGAAGCCTCAAGCACCTTCTCCAACATGAGGTGTCGACACCAGCGCAACAATACTGGTAAGCAAAATTATTGGGCTACAACTTCGACATTAAGTACAAGACCGGTAGAACCAATAGGGCAGCAGATGCCTTGTCTCATTTATAGTAAAGACGCTCATTTATAGGTCATTTCAAGGCCTCATTGGGTCGATTGGGATGAAATTATCAATGAGATCTCAGGATCCTCATCTTTCTACTATTATTTCTGATCTCAAGGATCAAAAAGGTAACCATCTGAATTATTCTCTTATACACGGGAGACTGTTTTACAAGCATCGCCTGGTTTTGCCTTCCAATTCTACTTGGATCGCTCGAATAATACAAGAATTCCATTCAACTCCAGTGGGAAGTCACTCTGGTGCACTTCGGACTTACAAGAGAATTGCCTCTTCTTTTCACTGGACTGGAATGATGACCTCTATTGAGCGATATGTAGCTGCATGCTCAATTTGTCAGACACATAAGTATGAAGCAAAATCCCCTGCAGGACTCCTCCGGCCACTCCCTATCCCAACTCAAATATGGGAAGATATCGCCACGAATTTCATCACAGGGTTGCCAAAATCAAATGGTTTTGACTGTATTTTGGTGGTAGTGGATCGACTATCTAAATATGGTCACTTTATCACTCTACGGCACCCGTTTATAGCTATTAAAGTAGCAGAAATGTTTGCTAAGGAAATTGTCTGCCTCCATGGAATTCCAAAAACAATTGTAAGTGACCGGGACCCACTTTTTCTTAGTAACTTCTGGACTGAACTCTTCCGTTTGCAAGGCACTACTCTTTCTTTTAGCTCATCCTACCATCCCCAAAGTGATGGGCAAACAGAAGTCTTGAATAGAAGCCTTGAGTCCTACTTGCGTTGTTTCTCTTCGGAACAGCCAAAAACTTGGTCAAAATGGTTGTGCTGGGCAGAATTTTGGTATAATACCAATTTCCAAGGTGCTGCTAAACGTACCCCATTTGAGATTGTTTATGGGAGAGTTCCACCGTCAGTCCAACAATTTCTGCCAAGGGAAACCAGAGTTGAAGCTTTATCTAAGCTTTTACAGGATCATGATGGAGTAATAAGGTAGCTGCGTTACAATCTTCACCGAGCACAACAACTCATGACCAAATACTCCAATCCGCATCGCAGAGAAGTGAGTTATTCCGTGGGAGATGTAGTTTTTGTCAAACTTCATCCTCACAGGCAGCAATCAGTGTCTAGCCGAATCAATGCTAAACTTGCTGCTAAATACTTTGGGTCATTTACAGTAATAGGCAGAGTATGGGTTGTTGCCTACAAACTGCAGCTACCAACAACATCAAAAATTCACCCAGTATTTCATGTTTCACAACTCAAGAGGGTTATTGGTAACCATCCTATTATTGCTGAAATTCCAAATTCCCTAGAGGTTAATGAAGAGCCATTACTTGAACCACTCAAAGTATGCCAGTCCAGAACTATACTCATTGAACAGCAGCAAGTTCCTCAAGTTCTCATACAATGGGTCAGGCAAACAGAAGAGAATGCCACTTGGGTCAACAAGTCTGACTTCACCACTCAGTTTCCTCACTTTAGCCTTGAGGACAAGGCAAATCTTCAGGAGGGAGGTAATGATAGGAATATTTCCTCAGGCCCAAAACCATTCTCGGTATATTCTAGAAAAGGTAAGCTGGCAAAAGATGATAGGGCAAGGCCAGCTTAAGGGACACGTAGTGAAAGTTTATTAGGCCGCCACTCATACATATATATATAGAGGAATAAGCGAGTGAGAGGGCATAAAAAAAATAAAAGAAATTATAGTCTCTGTTTTAGCATTGGATAATTTTGTAAAGGGCTAGTCCTGGGGAATTGATTTATTCAAATCAATTATTTTATTCTTCTTTCATCTTGTTATTCTCGGCAATCTGTAACTCCATTTCCTAATTCATCTAATACAATCATTCCATCTTTGAGGATTGCTATATTCTGTTTATACTATTTCCTATACTGTTCTAATAGTCAGCTCATGAACTAACGAGCCGAGTATTTCTTAGCTTGAGCTTGACTCATTTAACAAAGGAACAGTTTGATCTCGAGCCTAAACGAGCTTTTATTGAGCTGAGACCCAAGTTGAGTTCGAGTAGCTTGGCTCATTTATAACCCTAGTTAAAATATAAGAAAATTTTAGCCTTTTGTGAAATATTATCCAAGCTTTATTTGAAAAGTTACGAAATCACTCAACGACATCTATGATTTAATATTTGTAACTTAATTTATATTTAGATCGTTCTTCTCATCTTATAACAAATTTTTATTACTTTATAAATGATATAAGATCTTAATTTCTTACATCTCAATCAATAAACACATACTATTGTAAATCTTAATACTATTAATTTTTTAATTACAAATTTAGGATATAAATTATATATGCATATAAACTTGTCTAAATTTATAAAAATAACATTTATTAATCAAGTTTTGTTAGGATAATTAACTAAGGAGACTGTGAGCGGGAATTTTCGCCCCCACTCCTGGTGGAATGGTTCTTGCGACTTCGGCACTGTTTAGGCTCGGGGCCTTAGAGAATACAGACCTAAGTCCGGAGAAAAATGGAGTCGCCACCCGGGTGGGCCGGAAAAAAGAAAGGGGTGGATGACTCGATTCCTAAGGAATCCCCAACCCCTTAATGGGTTCGAAAAGTTGGGTACGTGTGGGGAAGGTGAGAAATGACCCAGCACCCCCACAACGCCCGGTTCATTGGAACCGGCCTCCTTTACAGGTCTTAATATTATAAAATTCTTAAGTATAATAATATTATCCATACTACACACAATAAAAAGAAAGCATCATTATATTAAAATCAAAGCAATGTCCAAAAAAAACAAAACAAATAAATGGACACCCATCCAATGATGGAAACATGCCCTTACATCACATGCTTAGATAGGACACCCACCAAAAGGTAGAAATATGCACTTTACATAAGTTCTAAAATAGAAAAGCAAATTAAATTACATGATGTTTAACTAATGAGGTACCCACCAAGTGGAAACATACCTCTTACAACTTTTGGAAGTCTAGATAAATTGATAAAAGTAAATATCCATTCATAATAAATAAATCATTCATCAAAGCTATTAACCAAAATATAAAACAAACATCCATCCATGATAAATTAAATAAATCAAGTATTAAAATTAAATAAATTAAAGCATAAGAAATAAATCAAGGTATAAATAAATATGGAATTGAATAAAACAAATAAAAGTTCAAGTATAGCTACTATTTCTATTTAAGGTTATTTATCTCATGTGTTAAGGCTTTGGAAATTCTAAAGTTTAAGCTACTGTGACTTTTTAGGGAATTAGAATAAATTAGGGTTTTAGGTTTTAAAAGGTGGGTAAGACTCTTTGATTAATCAAATTAAAGTTTGAATGGTGAAATTATGAAACTAGGGTTTTTGACACTTTGAAATACTTTTTAATTCATGATTTTTAAATAGTGAATTAAGCTACTGTGACTTTTTGAGTTTTTATGTTTTAAAAGGACTAAGGTTCATAAAAATTAGGATTTAAGGTTTTAAAAGGGTTAGGGTTTATTGTTTTAGGTTTAAAAGTTGAATTTTGGATTTAAACTTTGAAATTAGGGTTCTCGGGTAATGAATTATTTTTAGGGTTTTTAAAAAGCAATTTGATATTTTATGAAGTTTTATGAATTTAAACAAATGGATTGAATTTTTTATAAGTAGAAAAGATGTTTTTAAGGCTTTTTTGAATGAAATAGAACCTACTTTAAAATCTTAAAAGAAGCAGAATTTGATTTTGGTTTTGTTGAAAAATATGTTCAATTAGAGTTTTAAGATTTTTAAGAAGAAAAAATAACAATTTTAAATCTTTTTAGAAAAGAAAGTCACTTTTTTATTGTTTTAATCTTGGAAAAATTAAATTAAAGCTCTAAAGTTTTTTATTTAAAAAACCTAATTCCATAACTTAGCTACTGTGTAACATAAATCAATTAAAAAAATCACTTACCTTCTCTTGTTGATTCTTGCAAAATAATTCTTCTTAGATGAACTAGCTCCAAAGACAAGCTTTTGTTCTCTTTGAATCTCTTAATTCGTGCTACTGCAGCTTTAAAGATCAATTGAATTGAGTTTCCCTTTTCCTTCCTTGATTTGGTTTCAAAAATCAAGCCACTGCCAATTTTTTTCCTCCTTTAATTTGGTTCTAATGGTCCTTATTTATAGTGGATTTTAGGTTGTTTATTCCTAATTAATTAAGGTAAGTAATATTAATAAAAAAAAAAGAAATTAAAACCTAATTGGATTAGGATTTGAAAAAATTGCGTCAAAAAATTTTGCGTTGGCGAAAACTGAGCTGCCGGGCCCGTGGGCATGCCAGCCGGCAGGAAATTCCTGCGGGAAGTTATTTCGCCCGCAGGCCTGCGGGCGAGCTGACGCTGGCCCGACGGGCCTGCGCGACCATTTTTCGCTGCCGATTTTTTTTTCCGACTCCAATTTTTATTTTTATTTTTATTTTTAATTTTTATTTGTTTATTTTTATTTTTTATTAATAAAAATTAGATACTAAGGTAAAAATTATTTAATTAAAATTATTTTGGACCAATTAAATATCAAAAATCATTTTGGACTAAATAAAGTATATTGGATCGGATTGAGTAAAAAATTAAGGGTCTACAGTTTGCCCCCTGCTTGAATGATCTGAAACCTTAGTGAAAGAGAGTGAAAAGCAATAAAACTTAATTTTTGATGTGGCGACTTGTTTTGGATTTGGACCCGAGGATGATTCTAGGTTCTGGACCTAAGAAAAATTTGGGTTCTGAACACGGATTCGAGTTCTGGACTCAAGGATATTTTTAGGTTCGGGACCTAAGAAAAATTTCGATTCTGGACCCGGATTCGAGTTCTGGACTCAAGGGAGATTCTAGGTTCTTAACCTAAGGAAAATTTGGGTTCTGGACCCGGTTTGAGTTCTGGACTCAAGGATGTTCTAGGTTCTAGATCTAAAGAAAATTTGGGTTCTGGACCCAGATTCGAGTTCTGGACTCAAGGATAATTCTAGGTTCTGGACCTAAGGAAAATTTGGGTTCTGGACCCGAATTCGAGTTCTGGACTCGAGGATAATTCTAGGTTTTGGACCTAAAGAAAATTTGGGTTCTGGACCTGGATTCGAGTTCTGGACTCGAGGATAATTCTAGGTTCTGGACCTAAGAAAAATTTGAGTTTTGGACCTAGATTCGAGTTCTGGACTCGAGGATAATTCTAGGTTTTGGACCTAAGGAAAATTTGGGTTCTGGACCCGGTTTTGGATACTTAATCCTAAACTAGACTTGGATACTCGATATTAATTTTGATTGGGATACTCGATCCTAACTGGATTTGGATACTCGATCCTAGACTGGATTTGGATACTTGATCCTAAGTGGATTTGGATACTCGATCCTAACTGGACTTGGATACTTGATCCTAACTGGACTTGGGATACTTGATCCTAACTGGACTTGGGATACTCGATTCTAAGCTGGATTTGGATACTCGATCCTAAACTGGATTGGGATACTCGATCCTAAATGGATTTGGATACTCGATCCTAAATCGGATTTGGATACTCGATCCGAAATTGGATTGGGATACTCGATCCTAACTTGATTTGGATACTCGATCCTAAATCGGATTTGGATACTCGATCCGAAATTGGATTGGGATACTCGATCCTAACTTGATTTGGATACTCGATCCTAAATCGGATTTGGATACTCGATCCGAAATTGGATTGGGATACTCGATCCTAAGTTGATTTGGATACTCGATCCTAAACTTGATTGGGACACTCGATCCTAACCTGGGTACATTGACTTGAGATTTGAATTGATTTTGATTTAATTTGGGTACTTTGACCCGAGATTAGGTACTTGGACCCGAGATTGGGTACTTGAACCCGAGGCTGATTTGAATTTGGGCGCTTGGACCCGAGATTGATTTGATTTGGGTACTTGGACCCGAGATTGGGCTTGAATTAATTTTGGGTACTTGGACCCGGGATTGATTTGATTTGACTAACCTTTTAGTTGGGAAGTCTGACTGCTCTGGCTGTTTTATGCATTGTGATTCTTCACCATCAAATTGGATCTTCATCCTTTGAGACCGGCTCTTTATCCTTGAAAATGAATCTTCATCTTTTGACATCGGGTCTTTACCCTTGAAACATTGATCTTTATCCATTGAGATCGGGTCTTTACCCTGGCTTCAGCTCTTTTAGCTCGATTGATCTTTTGTCTTTTGCATCTTCATTCTTTTGAGAGTTCTAATTGTTCCATTCTTTTGTTCTTTGTTTTTGCAAAGATTTAGCTATTTTTAATTGGACCTTATATCCTCTCCTTGCCCCCCCTTCAAAGATTTTTTCCATGCAAGCTTTGATTGATGTTGTTGTTGTCTAGTTCTTCGCACAAGCACTTATTTCTTCTCTTCGTAAAATGACTGGAGCTTTCTCAAGCAATGGGCTTTCCATGCCCCCCTGATTTGACATCTTCTTTTGATTCTTTACTTCGCGAGGTGTTTGCTGTTCATTTTGCCAAAGAATAGACAACACAAGACAAGAAAGTGCGATGTTATATGCTCATGTATGCATGATATGCATGAATAATACTTACAGTGGTTCCATGACTCACAGACCGAGGCGATCAGCAGAAGTATTCTCATTGGTTCCGTTTTGAAGCTTGTTCAAGTCTTGCATTGGAGTGATTGAAAGCTTTGCATTTGTGGCTTTTATCTTCAAGATGTTGAAAACATGAGTCGTGGATATCCCAAGTTGCAGAGTCAGGGATTCATCTATTTCGAGCTATATTTCAGCATGTCAGTTGGTAGTTTCTTCATAACTTTGCCAATAATTATTTCTTTTGCCCAATGTATCCTTTGGAGGTTCAACATACTTCCCTTAACTTGAAGGCGTTGTATGATAAAATATTTTTTTTTTGAATTTTGATTTTAAAAACAAATGTTGGCTTTTCCAAATTAATGTCAGTGTACCTCAGGACTTGATTTTTCCAAATTAACATATCTATAACATGACAACCCTAATTACCGTACTAAACTCGGGAATCAATTCTATTTAAGCAAGAACTGTTGCACTTCAAATAGGCACATACACATTACTTGGCCAAATGTCTCATTTGAGTTTGTCTATCTCATATGCATGCTTATCCAAACTATCTCCACTAATAGACTCTACCTACCAAGAGAGATCAACAGGTCTTTGATAGGCTTGAAATGAGGTCTATGAGGGATACAGGTTTAAGCGAAGGCCATTTTGAGATTGGAGCTGGTGTGACACAATGGACAAACCCTCACACTACAAATTTCTTGTTGAAACTTTAGACAGTTGGGAACAATCTTTCTAGACTCCAAATTCCTTCTATCTTCTCGGCATTAATCTGGATCTTGATTAGGACAGCTTTCGTCCTTGCAAAAAGTTTGGTTCCCAAATTCGTTTCTTTTCTTCTTCTCCCTTTTCTTTCTTTTTATCATTTTTGTCCTTCTTCCTTATAGGACTATCAAGTACAAAACTTTCAAGAACTGGGTGGTCTTCCTTCTTTTCTCCAATTTTAATTGAATCTTTGGTTGGGTTGGACCAACTCAAAAAAGGTCTTTATGAACCAAATAGAAGCCTTTTGCTGCTTTAGGTAAAAGATAACTCAGTTGGCTTTATGAACCGCCTTTTTAGGTTTTATCTTCTTTTTTTCTTCTTCTTCCTCTTTTTTTTCTATTCTTTTTTTCTTTTTTTTCTTTTTCTATTCTCTCTTTTTCTTTTTTTTTTTCCTTTTTTTTGGTTCTAGCTCAAACATAGTTGTCTTGTTTGTACCAACTTGGGCTTCCAATAATGGATGAGTGGAGTAACATAAATCTTCTTTAATAGGGATAAATCATTTATTACTCCAATGTTGATATTGTCTTGGAGATATTAAGGGAACTTCAACTACCCTTAGGGTCTTGAAAATGTCCACTATCTTTATGGTCTTGAGAACTTCAATTATCTTCATGATCTTGACTAATCATTGCCTTTTTTGATCTTATTGCCTCTTTATCTTAGTAATCATAAGACTTTCCAAAAGTATCACAACAGCTCAAGGTAGGTTGTTGAGGTTATATGCCAATGAAAAGAAAGCTAAAATTTTATGAAGGCTCAAAGGGACAACTAGGGATTAATATTTAATTGGGTGGATACTAGTTGTTGGCTAATCAAACAATGCCTAGATCATTTCTCCCTTAAATAAGCAGAGTTCAATTTCGCCTCAAAAATTTGTCAAAGCATGTTCTAAGACTGACTAAGACCTAGACAAAGATAATTATGCAGGAGCCCTCTCTAAGTAAGCATATACAACTCAATGCTATAGAGCAATTCCCTCATCTAGTAAAGTCATTCGAGTCATGATGCCTAGACACATCAATTTATAAACATCAAGCTAAATTCCTCATTGGTTGAGCACCAAAATGAACAAAGACCAACAAAAATTTTGATAAAAGTAATTTATTCAAACAACTTTAAATTTGAAAAACACGATTGTTCCAATTTAAATATTAAAGAAAGTAAAATTGAAAAGCAATATTCAAGCTAAGGAAAGTTTGTTGAGTTTAAGCTTCTTTTTCTTTCATATCTTCAATATCCCCATCTTGAAAGGATGATAAAACAAAATCTTCTTCCAATCCTTTTCCCACCATGAAGGTTACCGGTGGAGGTACTCTTCCAAACTTAGGCAAATGGTTGTTCTTGGTATTGGGCTTATCCAGATCGGGTAGCTTACCACTGTCGATTAAATCTTGGATCTCATGCCTTAGGCGGGCACATTTATCTGTTTCATGCCCTCGCATTTGATGAAATTGACAGAAGGCCTCGGTATTGAAGTTTGGTGGCAATGGATTATGTAGAGGTCGAGGAGCTAACGGTTGTAACAACCCTTTCTTTTGCAGCTTGCTAAAAACCCAAGATAGAGGTTTCCCCAATTCTGAGAATTGTCTTTTATTCCCTTGACCGGTTACATTAACATCAACTTCTTTTTGTGTGCTTTGATTGCCCGACTGGTAGTTCCCTTTCTCATTCCTTTTTATTGAAAAGCGATTCTTCTCCCTTTTCCACTCTTCAATTTGTAGACCAGCTTGGAGAAGATCTTTGAAATCACGTATGAGTGTATGAGACATTCTTTCACGGAGACTAGGTAACACCCCTCTCACAATCATCCTTATTTGATCGGATTTATCGGGCCTCTTCTTGAGTAAAGCAGCCTTGTTTCTCCATCTCTTGACATAGTCTACAAAATTCTCATTCGGCCTTTTCCTAATGGATTCCACTTCCATCAAGGTAACTTCCAATTCAACATTATATCCATATTGTTGGATAAAGGCTTTGTAAAGTAGATCCCAACTCTTTTGTGTTCCATCATCTAAGGTATTGAACCAATTTTGGATAGCCGGATCCAATGAGAGCATGAAGTACATTAGAGTTTGAGCCTTAGTAGCTCGGGCAGACTGCATGGCAGTGATATATTATTTCACATGGAGATGAGGATTTCCAGTACCATTACACTTTGTAAAAGATGGCATCTTGAACTTGTATGAGACCTCTTCATCTAGCTCAAATAATTTGTCAACTTTGGACATTTCTTCAGTTTTCAGCTTTTTCTCAAATTTCTTTTCTAAATCAGTAATCATCTTTTCAATATCAGATGTCTCGGTCTTTTCAATAGTTGCCTTCTCAACAACCTTCGACTCCTTTTTGTCTTGAGGATCTTGGTAGTATTGGGCCCAATCATCATCATCAATAACCACTTTATCATCATCAAAAGCTACTTCACTAACTTTAGTCTTCCCATTGTCTTTTGGTTTCTTAGTGCTAGCAGATGCCTCGACATGGTTTTTCTAAGATTGCAGTCAATTGGTTCTTCATGGTCTCAGCTAGGGTCTCTTTGATTTCTTCCATCTTGGCATTGAGGGCTTCATCCACCATTCTTTGAATTTGTTCGGGCTCCATTGTCTTTGGTGAGCAAGTGATTGAGTCGTTGCTAGATGCTTCGTCTCCGGTGTAGGTCGGATTGTAAGCTTTTGAACTTTCGTAATCCAGGGCTGTGAGCCAGAGAGGATCATTGATATGAGATGCAAATGTATGCATGCATGCATGTATGCACAAACAATTAACAAACAAGGATAAGTTAGGACATTCCTTCCAACCTTGTAACATCCACACACGAATGGCGAGTCTCTTTTCCTAGGTATATGATTAACCAAAATACCAACATGGGGTACCTTGCTTTCGAACAATCCCCTCGGACGTTTCAACCAATAGTTATATTTTTGAAAATGGAAATCAATTCATGGTAATTCCCATTAATTAAGTTTTAATCCATTCAACCAACTAAAGTAGCTTTTATGCTATATTGGATTAAAACAAAATTAAGAGGTTTATCATAGATAGATTTCTCACTTGAAAAAGGTAACTAATGATTCATGCCAAAAACAAGCCCATGGTTAATTTATTCTTAGTGTAAACTAGGCCCACAATTGATTTTTGGTATTTCATAATTGACCTAAATATTTTGCAAGCTCTTTGTAAGAGTTTTGGGTGAAAATAGTCTTGTTTCTAAGCCCATTGTAAAAGATTTTAGAAAAATGGATTTTGGGCTTAGTATTTGGGCCATGGGCCAAAGAATTTTTGATTTGTTTTTAGAAAAGTCTTATGTCCAAAGACCATCTTAAAAAGTTTTGAAAATAGTTTTGGTCTTTTGGATTTTAAAGAAAATTTTATTTTGAGCTTACAATGTACTTAGGTCATATTAGAAAAAGAACAAACCAAATAAGCCATGATTTAGACTAAGATAAACTAACCATAGTCAAACAACATGCATTTGGGGTAAAACCTAAGGAAAGTAACTAGGCCAATTACATGAGCTTTAGTCTTTGGGTAAAAAGGCTTAGGTTCCCATAGCAAGTATATACCAAATGGTACAAGGCTATGAGTGGTTATGCCATGCTCGATCTCCATACCTTGAGTGAAAGTATGGTATCCCTTACATAACACAACACGGGTAACACGGGCGTCCTAACTTACACACACAATGCAATCTAATATGATGCAATGGATAATATCATTATAAGAAAGAATAGAATAATATAAAGACCAACGGAATCAACTTCTCTTATCCCCAGTGGAGTCGCCATTGTGAGCGGGGATTTTTGCCCCCACTCCCGGTGGAATGGTTCTTGCGACTTCGGCACTGTTTAGGCTCGGGGCCTTAGAGAACACAGACCTAAGTCCGGAGAAAAATGGAGTCGCCACCCGAACGGGCCGGGAAAAAGAAAGGGGTGGATGACTCGATTCCTAAGGAATCCCCAACCCTTTAATGGGTTCGGAAAGTTGGGTACGTGTGGGGAAGGTGAGAAATGGCCCAGCACCCCCACAACGCCCGGTTCATTGGAACCGGCCTCCTTTACAGGTCTTAATATTATAAAATTCTTAAGTATAATAATATTATCCATACTACACACAATAAAAAGAAAGCATCATTATATTAAAATCAAAGCAATGTCCAAACAAAACAAAACAAATAAATGGACACCCATCCAAGGATGGAAACATGCCCTTACATCACATGCCTAGATAGGACACCCACCAAAAGGTAGAAACATGCCCTTTACATAAGTTCTAAAATAGAAAAGCAAATTAAATTACATGATGTTTAACTAATGAGGTACCCACCAAGTGAAAACATACCTCTTACAACTTTTGGAAGTCTAGATAAATTGATAAAAGTAAATATCCATTCATAATAAATAAATCATTCATCAAAGCTATTAACCAAAATATAAAACAAACATCCATCCATGATAAATTAAATAAATCAAGTATTAAAATTAAATAAATTAAAGCATAAGAAATAAATCAAGGTATAAATAAATATGGAATTGAATAAAACAAATAAAAGTTCAAGTATAGCTACTATTTCTATTTAAGGTTATTTATCTCATGTGTTAAGGCTTTGGAAATTCTAAAGTTTAAGCTACTGTGACTTTTTAGGGAATTAGAATAAATTAGGGTTTTAGGTTTTAAAAGGTGGGTAAGACTCTTTGATTAATCAAATTAAAGTTTGAATGGTGAAATTATGAAACTAGGGTTTTTGACACTTTGAAATACTTTTTAATTCATGATTTTTAAATAGTGAATTAAGCTACAGTGACTTTTTAAGTTTTTATGTTTTAAAAGGACTAAGGTTCATAAAAATTAGGGTTTAAGGTTTTAAAAGGGTTAGGGTTTATTGTTTTAGGTTTAAAAGTTGAATTTTGGATTTAAACTTTGAAATTAGGGTTCTCGGGTAATGAATTATTTTTAGGGTTTTTAAAAAGCAATTTGATATTTTATGAAGTTTTATGAATTTAAACAAATGGATTGAAGTTTTTATAAGTAGAAAAGATGTTTTTTAAGGCTTTTTGAATGAAATAGAACCTACTTTAAAATCTTAAAAGAAACAGAATTTGATTTTGGTTTTGTTGAAAAATATGTTCAATTAGAGTTTTAAGATTTTTAAGAAGAAAAAATAACAATTTTAAATCTTTTTAGAAAAGAAAGTCACGTTTTCATTGTTTTAATCTTGGAAAAATTAAATTAAAGCTCTAAAGTTTTTGATTTAAAAAACCTAATTCCATAACTTAGCTACTGTGTAACATAAATCAATTAAAAAAATCACTTACCTTCTCTTGTTGATTCTTCCAAAAATAATTCTTCTTGGATTAACTAGCTCGAAAGACAAGCTTTTGTTCTCTTTGAATCTCTTAATTCGTGCTACTGCAGCTTTAAAGATCAATTGAATTGAGTTTCCCTTTTCCTTCCTTGATTTGGTTTCAAAAATCAAGTCACTGCCAATTTTTTTCCTCCTTTAATTTGGTTCTAATGGTCCTTATTTACAGTGGATTTTAGGTTGTTTATTCCTAATTAATTAAGGTAAGTAATATTAATAAAAAAAAGAAATTAAAACCTAATTGGATTATGATTTGAAAAAATTGCGTCAAAAAATTTTGCGCTGGCGAAAACTGAGCTGCCGGGCCCGTGAGCGTGCCAGCCGGCAGGAAATTCCTGCTGGCAAAATAACTCGCCCGCAGGAAATTCCTGCTGGCGAGCTGACGCTGGTCCGACGGGCCCGCGCGACCACTTTTCGTTGCCGATTTTTTTTCCGATTCCGATTTGTATTTTTAATTTTTATTTGTTTATTTTTATTTTTTATTAATAAAAATTAGATACTAAGGTAAAAATTATTTAATTAAAATTATTTTGGACCAATTAAACATCAAAAATTATTTTGGACTAAATAAAGCATATTGGATCGGATTGGATAAAAAATTAAGGGTCTACAGAGACAATTTTTAATTTATGTGACAATGAAATTATCAGTATTTTTTTGTGATAATAAAATAAATTATCTTGGCATTTAATCCAAATTACTTGTATATTTGTCACAACAAAATTGTAACAAATAAATTTTCTTGTTGTATCCTCAATAAATTTTTTGCCATTTTGCCTGCCTAGCAATATCAATTTAAAAATGTACATTTTTTGTGAAATTTGCACTTACACCTATTCCTTGCAAGTTGAATTTTAATCCAGATTCAAGTATGAGCTTTGCAAGTTGAGGGACATAGTGACCTGCAAAATTAAGAAGTGAGGAGCTCAAGTTTCTGACAAAGAAACAGAAATTTTCTAGCATATATTTTTTGTTATTGAAATAAATATATACCTGCCTAGCTCTCTCCAAGGATAAAGAAATCTCTGTTCTTGTACTCGGGAAATTTGTCAAACCTCAGCTCCAGGAATTTGAGGTTGTCTTGTGCTAAACATAAAATAAACTGGTATTAAGTTTGGTGAATGAAATTTTCATTTTGTTGGAAGAGTGAAATTTCAATTAAGATGTAAATGGGTTTAGACAGCTGAATTAAGTAGTTATTTTTAAATTCATACTCGTCTCAAAAATCCATTTATAAATACTCATATTTTATATATAAATGGATTGGGAAAGAATTAAGATCAGGTGTTCCAAAATTTTATATTTGTCATCCCCAGTTCACTAAAGAATTGCTTGAATTTAGATATTCATTTTTACCCATTGTATTTTATAACCATAGTTATTGTTTATTGTTAAGTTTTAGAAACAGAGGCATAGTTGTATTAAGTAAAGCCAATTTATTAGGGATGTATTTAATTTAATATATAGTATATCAAAATTTTCAAGGTTTTCCTTCTAGATTAAGTTCACTGATGAACTTATTGAAGAGAAAATGAAACTGGGTCACTTTGTACTTTGATTAAAAATAAGTAGAGGGAAAAAAAAACTAATTGAACTAGGCTCTTTGTAGCCCTGTATAACTCATTTGTAATTGTTTATAGCCAATGTTTTAAGTGGTAATTTTACTAATTTAACCTTAGGTTGTTCAAAAACGTTATTTGAGACAAAATATATTCATTTATTCACAATTTATTACTTTACTATAATATTTTTGTAATTAAAAATTATTTTAAAGTGCTGAGTGGCAAACATATAATTCTTATTATTAATAAGGCTAAATAATTATAAAGTCCCTAAAGTTTTACATATTACACTAGTCAGTCACTGTATTTTTAATATCTAATTTTTACATCCTTCTATTTTCAAAAATTAAACTGTTTAGTCCTTATGTTAATATTTTCATCCTAAAAATATCAGTCAACTACTTTGATATTATAAAATAATTTCTTATCCCTTCCTTTATATATATTTTCCTTTGTTATTTGTTAAGTCATGCTTATTTTTAATTTTATTTATATTTTTTACACATAATTTATTTTAATTTTATAAATATTATTAAAAAATAATTTTAAACAATACGAATAATATCTTTTATTATTTTACAGACAATCCACATATATCATTTATTTTAATTTTATAGATATTACTAAAAAAATAATTTCAAATAATATGAATCATATCTTTTATTATTTTGCAGACTATCTATATATAAAATAAAATTAAATATAAAATAAACTTAATAAATAATAAAAATAAAAATATATAAAGAAAGTGTAAAAAAGTTATTTTATAATATCAAATTAGTTGACTAATAATTTTAGGATAAAAATATTGACAAAAGGACTAAACAGTTTAATTTTTAAAAACACAAGGATACAAAAATTAGATGTTAAGAATATAGGGACTGACTAGTATAATATGCAAAAACTTATGGACTTTATAATTATTTAGCCTATTAATAATTTATTGTTTGTTATTTAAATTTTTAAATTAAAAATTTGAAATGATTAATTGAATTAATTAGTATGCTTAATGCCATTATTGTTCAAACAACGTAAAAAAGAACTCTAATTTTGTTTAGGATGAGAAAGTATTTTAACCTGCAATAGTGTCATTCACAGAGTCATAGAAAGATATATCAGCATAATAAGAGAAACCAACACCGGCTGGTGATTCCAAATATACAATGTTTGCTTCTGCAGAATATAAGATGTTCATCAGCAAAACAAATACAATACAACAAGCAAATAATCATAATTTTATTTATATAATAAGGGCACCTTTGTTCCAACTATATTCATTTCTGATCAAATTGCCCCCACCACTTGGCCTGAAGGGACCATGCTCAGAGAAAGCTCCAGCGCCAACAGAAGAACAACCAGGCCCTGCAAAACGATTCCAGTAGTATTCAAATTAAGCCTGATACTTAAAAGAGTGTAGGAAATTAATTAGTAAAATCCGGCGTACCTCCATTCAACCAGAGAGCTAGAGGCTTTGAAACTGGGTCAGTTTCTGCTTCAGCAAAGTAATAGAAAAGAGCTCTCTGTTGCTTTTCATCAATGGTAATATAACAGATATGCGATAAATTTATAATGAAAATGACGTAAAAATAATTTAAAAAAAAATTACAATGAATTTTGCAATAGAACAATTCGTTGCAAATGTTACAATAGATTAGCAATAAAATGGGTGAATTGAGTAGTTAGATTAATTATAATTTTTGACTTGTATTCTCTGTTAGAAATGTTGTTTTATAAAAATAGAAAATACAATTGGCTTTGATAGTGTAATCATTGTAATTAAGAAATTAATACCCCCACTATATTGTTGCTGGGTTTAGAGCATCCACAATGAAGAGGGTTAAGTCTCTCCCCCATTGAATCCCACATATATGCAATGTAAGTAAAAAGAGGGACTTAAATTAAAGTGGGACTGGTCCATTGATGAAGAGGGTCAAGTCCCATTTTAATAAATTTTATTTTTATATTTATTTTATTTATTATTTTATTTTTAATAATTAAATTTTAAGTATTAATTTATTTTATGGTAAATAATAAAATTATTTAGTTACGTGAATAATTTATTTATAAAAATTATTATTTTATTAAAAATTTTATTATTCTTATTAAAAAGTTATTAATTTTAATTATAAAAATTATTATTTTTATTAAAAATTATTATTTTTATTAAAATTAATATTTTTATTAATAAATTATTATTTTTACTAAAAATAATTATTTTTATTAAAAATATATCATTTAAAAAATTATTACTTACATATAAAAAATATTATTTTACTAAAAATTTTTATTTTTATTTAAAAAATTAAAATCATTTATTTAAATTTATAAATTATATATATATTTTAATAAGAGGCTGCCATTGGAGTCCCTCCAAGGAGGGACGATCCCTCTTGGAGGGATGTGAGACTCGTCCCACGATGGCACAAGCTCGTCCCACAATGGGACAAGTCCCAGGACTGGGACCAAATGCGGGTGCTCTTAATGACAATATTTCTCTAAGATTTGTACAAAGCCTAATAAAATATCGACCAATGAAATTTAAATATTTTCATAACAGTACACTTCAGAAATATAGAGAAGAATTAATTAATTTTCATTTGTTAGAGAGACAGACATTTATAATGTCTTAATATACATGTTTTAACAAACATGTCTTTTAGAGATTAAACATATTTTTTTTATTGCTTGGGCAATAATTTAAAAGTTAACTGGTTTTATTAACAGTTAATAAAAGTTATTAAATATTAATTATTTATCAATTTCGGGCTCAATTTTAGGCCCATAGCCCAAGTGCCCATCTTTGACTATAAATAATTATATTAATTTATAGTAAATTTTTATACTTTCCTCCCATATTTCCCACCAATTACTAAAAATCAATTTTGTACAATAAGTGTTTATAAACACTTCTCATTTATCTTCTTTTTAAAGATGTGGGACAAGTGACTTTTCATCACTGGCTAAAATATATATATATATAAGTGTAAGAACACTAACAATCCCTCAATTAGTGATTAAAAGGATTAATGCGTATAGTAGGTGTCTTTCGACTTGAACCAACTACTTGTATAGATTTTTCAAATTCTTGTCTAAATTGATTGTTAGATTGCATTCTATCAAGCCTCAATTCATTTATTGACAAAATGAAAAACTTCATGCACACAAATCTTGCCGATTCCATAACATGTTGACCATGAGCTTTAGCATCATATTATGGCCTTGCGCTACCTCCTGAATTCATAAACACTTTCAAAGTTTTATATCTCAAACTTTGATCAAACTGACACTACTTCTTGTGTTTATATAGATGACAATTTAACCAAGTCCTTAATTAGGACTTAGTTTTTAACCGAACTTTGTTTCTTTGTTTCTTTATTAGGGGTTATTCATACTCACCCTCTATTTCTTAAATACTATAAATTTACTAGTACTTGCTAAACCGTCACAAATTATAATTTGTTGTTACCTTTTAAACCTTTAGAATTGCTAAGCAGTTGTAAAGGTATGGCTCCTGTTACTAGTGACAAATCAAAGTACTTTTAGACCCATAACAATTGTAGTGCTTATTATCATATTTTTCAAGAGTCCTTTAGTCAATGGGTTGGGAAGATAATCTTTAGATTTTACATAGGCAGCTGTCATAAGACCATAAAAAATTAGTTGTCTTACATACTCATGTCGTAAAGCAATATGTCTAGATTTACCATTGTAAACCTTACTAAATGCTTTAGATACAATTGCTTTACTATCATAGGGCAAAATGATAGTTGGCATCGGTTGCGGCCACAACTCTATATCTAACAATAAATTTCTCAGCCATTCTACCTTTTTGCTTGTAAGCGCTAAGGCTATAAACTCAAACTCCATTGTAGAGTGAGTTTTACATGTCTATTTCTTGGATGCCTATGAGATAGCACATCCACCTAAGGTGAATATCCAGCTAGACGTTGACTTGGTATTATCAATATGAGTTATCCAACTAGAATCACAATATCCTTCCAATATCAAAGGATATTTATTAGAAAGCAATGCATAGGTCTTTGTCCTTTTGAGGTAGTCAAGGACTCTTCCTACTGCTCTCCAATGATCGCCACTAGGATTATGTGTAAATCTTGACAATTTACAAACAACAAAGGCAATATCAAGGCTAGTGCAATGCATTGCATATATTAAACTTCCAATTGATGTAGCATATTCTAATTGACTCATAGATCTTCCAAAATTTTTAACAAGTTTGTTAGAAACATCAAACGGAGTATTAAATTCCTCAATACCCAAATGATTAAATTTGGAAAGAACCTTGTCCATGTAGCGAGATTGGCATAAAGCATAACCCCCACTATTTTTCTTAACTTTAATACCCAAGATAGCATCCAGAATTCTATAATATGCCAAATAGCCCCATATCCTTAAGAAATTTAAGTTAGACTTTCTTCCTTTCCATATTTCATATTGTGAGACCTTAAACTTCTTGGAGGGTATTCTATTATGTACAAAACAGGTTGTTAATAAGGTCTCTCCCTATAGATACATTGGTACTTTAACATGCATAAGCGTACATAGCATTGATCATATCTACCAATATTCTATTTTTTTTTCAGCTAGGCTATTTTGTTGTTGGGTATAAGGTGCCCTTGCTTGGTGAATCAAACCATTTTCTTCATAAAACATAGAAAATGCATAGAAAAGCATTTACCTCCTCGATCACTTCATATGATTTTAATTTTCTTTTCAACTAATTTTCAACCACTGCTTTGTAACTCTTAAACATATCAAATGCTTGATCTTTTCTTTTCATTAAATAAACATATTTATATATAGAATGATCATCTATAAATGTAATGAAATATCTTTTACCATCTCTAGTTAATTGACCATTCAATTCACAAATATCAAAATGCACAAGTTCAACAATTGAGATGTTCTTTCATTAGTTGGAAATAGTTTCTTGATCATCTTAGCTTGTATTCATATTTCACATTTTCCTTCATATTTATTCACATTAGGAATCAACCCATGCTTAGACATAAATTTAATTGATGTAAAATTAACATGTGATAATCTAGCATTCCATAAGTTAAAAGATGACTCAACCATATAGATTGAAACACTCACTTTATTAATCCTAGGTTTAAACTCTTCATCACAAGAATATCCTTGTCCATAAAATACATTTTTTTTTGAGAAAATGACTTTTTTTTGCCTTGAAAAATAGTCTTAAGACACTTTTTGCATAATAAATTGGCAGAAATCAAATTCTTTCTAGCATCAGGAATATGAAATACATTCATCAAGATTAACTTCTTTCCAAAAGTAAAATGAAGCTCCATTATTCCTTTTCGAAGAACCTTGACGATATTATGATTCCTAATTAAGACATTTTCATCACGTGAAGCAACTTCATAGTGTTTGAAATAACTTTTGTTATTGCATATATGAACGGTAGCACCTGAATCATACCACCAATCTGCAAATTTTTCAGTTATCGTCATATTACATTCAATCACCATACCGATTTTTAAAGTTGCAATCATGGCAATTATGTCTTTAGGAGAACCTTGTTGTTCTACAACCTAAGCCTTTTTAGTTACAACGTTCTCCTCCACCTTTAATTCCTTATGAAATCTGCATTCTTTCTTGAAGTATCCCTTTTTTTCACAAAAAAAAAACATGACTTATTTTTCTTATTGTTAGAACAATTTTCATTATTTTTTCTCTTTTTTCCAGCCATGTTAGGCTTTCAAGAATTATTACTTGATTTTCTATACTCAAAATTATTCACCTTAAAAACCAGATTCTATGGCATATTTATTCTCACGAATCCTTGTTCATTCTTTAATTCAAATATGTTTTATTAACTGATCTATGGTAAAATCTTCAGAAGTATGTAGTATTTTTTTTTATAATTGTTCCAAGTGGTTGGGTAATTTTGCAATTACAGCCGCCACCTAAAACATCAATTTTTAAATCTTTGAGTCTAGAAATCAACAATAACAATTCGTCAACTTGTTTCACGACAAATTTACATCTATCATTTAAAATTCCAAGAATTTCATACTAAAAAATCGGTGTATGCCTCATTTTTTAGAAGTGTATTTATTTTCTAAGGCCTTCCAGATTTCTTATGAGATTTTATTGGACTAAATAAATCATACAATCTATCAGAGAGTGAGTTAAGAATAAAACCTCTACAATGAACTTCATTTTCCTCATGTTTCTTGCGCAATGCTGTGTTTTCTTTAGTATCTTTGTCATTTGGTGCAGAATTTTGGGAAGATTAGAACTTAGCAAATAAGCAATCCCCAATTTAGTAAGGAAGAACAACACTTTATCTTTCCATCAAGTAAAGTTGGTGCCATCAAAATGGTCCAATTTAAAAACTTCTGGATTTAACAATTTGTTGACAGAACCAGTAGCTTCTATTGCAGTTTAATTCCTTGAGATCGTTAGAAATATTGTTTTATAAAAATATAAAATACAATTGGTTTTGATAGTACAATCATTGTCCTTAAGGAATTAATGCCCCCACTAGATTGATGCTGGATTTAATGACAGTGTTCCTCCAGGATTTGTATACAGCCTAACAAAATATCAGACAACTAAATCTGAATATTTTCACAATAGTACATGTTAAAACTATAAAGAAGAAGAGAAAAATTAATTAATTTTCATTTATTGGAAAGACAGACATTTATAATGTCTTAACAGATATGTTTTAACAGACATGTCTGTTCATTGTCTGGGCTATAGTTTAAACCTTAACTGGTTTTATTAACAGCCTAAGCGCCCCAAGTGCCCATCTTTACTACAAATTATTATATTAATTTATAGTCAATTTTTATACTTCCCTCCAAAATTTCTCTCTAATTACTTCAAACCAATTTTGTACAGTAAGTGTTTATAAACATTTCTCACTTCTCTTCTTTTTAGATGTGGGATAAGTGACTTTTCATCGCTAATTGTATATAAAAGTATAAGAATACTAAGGGTGTATTCATTTATAGAAAACCGGGCTTGTTTTCTAGAAAATTTTTTGTGGAAAATAGAAAATGAAAGATTATATTTACATAGTCTATTTTTTTTAAATAGAAAATAGAAAATAAGTTTTAAGTTTTGTGAAATTTAAGAAGAGACCACAAAACATATTTTACATGTTTTCCAAATTTTCCCTTTATAATTATTAATTAGTTTTCCAAATTGAAAAAACGGGCCCAAACAAATCAGCTTCAAGTCTTTTACTTTTTCCTTTTTTTATACTTTTTTATGTTTTCTTTTTTCAAATATACCTTTTTTTTTATTTCTTCAAATTTTCTTTGCATCTTCCTTTGCACCCATACCGTTCCTCCACTTCTTCCTTTGTTCCTTTGCCTCATTTTTTGACAATATATATATATATATATATGCTGAGTTAGCAAATTGATAGGGTAGGTAGCTGGTCCCATTAGCTTGAATGTTTATGTAATTTAGGAATGAGTTAGTCATGGAAAAAGTCAACCTTGTTTAGGTATAGTGACAATTATATAAACACAAAAGAAAAAAGTTTAGCCTATTTTCAATTCAGTTTATAGAACCTATTTTTACAGTGTTTTATGAATATATTGATGTGCTTTGCAAGCGTTATTTGCCATACCATTTTTCAACAAGAATTAGGAGGTTTTCTATTTTAATTTTAATTTTTCTTTTGTAATTTGTTTTATTTGTTTTGTTTTATTTTGATTTTTTTTGTTTCAAAATCTAATGATTTTGATTTTTTTCTTCCAATGTAATATGTTCCATATATTCGATAAAATATTTTAAAGAAATAATTTTTTAATTTTTAAATTTATATCAATTTTAATAAATTATATCAACTTATACGTGAATATATATCAAATTATATCAATTTTTATGATATACATTGTCAAGCTAGCTCCTCTAATAATTAAAAAGATCAATTTATATGCTGGTGGGTTTGCTATATATATACATATATGATGGAGTGTATATTATAAAAAATATATGGAGGTAATATATCTCTTTAGTCTATTAAATAATTTTAATTTTAATTTTTGAGTCCCTTTTTAACCAATTAAAAGAAAATTATTCTAATTTCTTTATTAAGTAATGTAAAAAAATAATTTAGTAATTATGGCTAAAAAAATAATTTAGTAATTATGGCTCCACTAAAAATAATTTTTTTTTGTCATTTTCTCATGTTTTAAAATTTATTAATATATCAATATATGTTATATGTAATGATATATATGTGTAAAATTTTAAAAGAATAAGAGTATAAAAGTGATATATTTTTAGTTATACATTGATATATAATATATATAATAACATATATTACAAAAGAATAGCAATATATGTTATATATATGAGTATATGTCAGTATATATGGGTATATGCTACATATAACTTTATGTACTAAGATATTACAGTTGTATATTGACATTATTTTTTGAAAGAAAATATGTATATGTAGTTATCGTTAGCATATATCTACATATATTAAGATAAAACAACTACATAGTAGTATTCTTTCACAAAGACAATAAATATATGTAGGTATATATATACCTTAATATATTAAGATATTATAGTTGTATATTGATTTTTTTTGAAAAATAATAAATATATGTAATTATAATTAATATATACCTATATATACTAAGATATAATAGTTGCATATAGATATTTTTCTCAAAGACAATAGTTATATATCGGTATATGCTACATATACTTTCATATACTAAGATATTACAGTTGTATATTGACTTTTTTTTTTGAAAAGCCATAGATATATGTAATTCTAATTAATATATACCTATATATACAAAGATATAATAGCTGCATGCAAATATTTTTGTTCAAGACAATATGTATATGTAGATATATGCTATATATACCTTTATATATTTTAACTAAATTGTTACACAATTAAACTCTGTTTTGATCATTGACAATCAAATTGATATATACTAACAAGTGCAAACAAGTTTGTTGTTTGGGCACCAAACCCTAATGATTGTACGACCGCTCAACAAGTTGAGTGACCACATTAAAGGTTGAAGAAAAGCCACTAAATATACATAGAGGATAGCGGCCTTAGTGTGAGGTGAAGTTAGAATGCAAAGAAATTGTGTGACCGCCCCAATCACGTGTGCGACCGCTCAAAGCAATAACCTAAAACACCTAAAAGTGGTAGAAGAGATAGCGGTCACCTTGTGCAGTGCATCCTTGAAGCCCAAATCCTTGTGCGACCGCCTTAGCTTGTTGTGAGATCGCACAAGTCCAACATATTTAAATTTCACTGCCAAACATTTTTGAATAATAAAAATTGGACACGTGGAAGAAGAAATTCAAAATTAAGAGTAATATTGAATTGTGTGACCGCACAGATGAATGTGCAACCTCAAGACATGGCATGATGGGTAGTTTTGATCCTATCGGGCATCCTGAGTTTACCGTTGGAAATAACCTTTGAAGAAAATTTAAATTGTGCAACCACTCAAGATTTTTGGTGACAGTACAATGTATCGCAATAATAACTTTAGTGGCAAACAAGAATCAAACATATGGGAACCACCTCAAACGGCTAGTTCAAGTCCTAATAGCTATAAATACCTTAAGAAACCTCTTATTTGAGGGTAATTAAGATTGATATAGTAAAGGAAAACTATTTTCAATTCCTTATATTAAAATCTACATTTATATTGATTGAGTGTTGGGTGTGAGCATTAAACACCATTGTAAGTTTGAGTGTGAGTTTTGAAAATCTTAGGTTTTAGAGTGAGCCTAGGAAAACTCTTGTTGGGTTATGAGGATAATACTCAAACCATTGTAAAAGTTGGATGTGAGCTTCTGAAAACACCAAATTGGAGTTGAAATTGTAAAAACTCAAAGTTAATGGAACCTTAACAAGTTTCTTAAGGAAGTGGATGTAGGATTGATGTAATCCAAACTACTATAAATTCTTTTTATTCATTCCCTACTCTTCTTTTTCTTCAACTTGTTTTAAAATTTCAATTTACTAATGTGAGCGGGGATTTTTACCCTCACTCCTAGTGGAATGGTTCTTGCGACTTCGATACTGTTAGGCTCAGGGACTTAGAGAACATGGGCCTAAACCCGGAGAAAATGGAGTCGCCACCAGACAGGCCGGGGAAAAAGAAAGGGGCGGATGACTCAATTTCTAAAGAATCCTCAACCCCCTAATTGTAATATCCTCATTTGTGGCTTAGAAGTTTTGATTATATTGTTGTTGTTGTTATTGTTAAATTGAATTGAATGCATATGATGGGGTAAGAAAAGAATTGGGATGAGAATGCTTGTGCATATGTGTTTTGGAGAAATAAATAGGGTTTAGAGACAAATGTATATGTTGTGTATATGATGATATATATAACATATAAAGTGGTCAAATGAAGAGTCAAGGTGATGGTTAAGTGGAAGAAGATATTTTTGGTTGTTAATGAAATTACATATAAGGACTTATATGAGACAAAGGTTAGTTATATGATTGAGGGTGTTTTAGTAATTGCTTGGATAAGAACACTTGGTGGAGATTAAAAGCAAAATTTGACTTTGTATTTTGATCATTGTCTTCTTTCTTCAAGAGGTGGCCGGCTCTCCAAATTGAAAAGAGAAAAAGAAGTGTTCTTGATGATAGAAGCAAATTGAAGAAGCAATCAAAGGATTTGACAAGGGATTTGTGGAATTTCTTCTTTGTAAGTAAGTATTTTCTTGTTTTCTTTACTTATTTGGAAGTTGTGTTTGAAAGTAAAGTAGGGTTTGATGATTTTGTGATTTGGTGGATTTGAGATGTGTTTGGTTGTGTTTTCAAGTGTTAAATTGATTTTAAGTTATGAGTTTAATTGAAGGTTGTTGTTGGAAATGATGGTTGTTGATTTGGATGGATGGAGAAGGATGTTGATTTTAGGGTTTTGAGTTAATATGTGTTTAATTGTGATATTAATGTGTGGTGAAGTAGTTCTTATGATGAATATGTGTTTAGAACATTGATTATGTTCATGTGAAATATGTTATATGATGAATATTGTGTTTGAGTGCAATTGAGAAAGGGTTGGTTTTAGTTAAGGTTTTGTGAATTGGTGACACGGCCAAAATCAATTTTAGGGGAGTGGGCGTGTCAATTATTTGGATTAGCTACTGTCTCTTTTGGTTTTAGTGACACGGGCGTGTCCATCAAAGGTGCTGGGCGTGTCAATTATTTGAATTGGCTACTGCCTCTTTTATTGTTAAAGACACGGGTGTGTTCCTCAACTAGGTTGGGCGTGCCCTACAAGTGAGTTGGGCGTGTCCCACAGATGAATTGAATGTTGCTTGATTTCTTTGTTCTTGTTTGCATAGTTTAGATTCTTCAAAGGCAGTTTGGCCTCTAAACCTAAACATAAACATACTTAAACCAAGGGATGAATTAAAAACACTTGTGAATGGTCCTAAAGCTATGAATTATGTCAATTGTGTTTTGCCCTAATTGCATTGTTGAGAATTAACAATGTTATGTTATGCACTTTGAATGGTAATGTGTTTTATGAGTAATGTGGAATGAAATGTTAATATTTATGAATGATGTCATGTGAGATAAATATACACTTGAATAATGAAGTGTTATATTGTGAAATGAAATGTGGAGCCATTGTTATTGGCTAAGGTGATTTAATGGAGATAAATGAGGCATGTTTGCCTAAATGATAATGAGAATTGAGAATGAAATCTAAATGAATTGTGTGGCTAATGTGTTATTCCATTTTCAGAGTTTGTTGTTGGTGGCATGCCTAATGAGTGTAACAATCTCTTGAAGTTAGGTTGGATTGAATCCTTGAAGCCTAATTGAGATGTTACAACCCTTGAAGCTAGGTTGGGTTAGTTCTTGAAGCCAAGTTGGGTTGATGCTTAGCATGCTTTGCTCCCCTTGAAGCTTGGTTGAACTTAATCCTTGAAGCCTAGTTGGGTATATGATATTGATATTGATAAATGTGATAACAAAACCAAAGCATTAACTCTGAAAATTGAATGGCATATTAGTGTGTCTTGGGCCCATGCTTGTCTTTGCTTAGTGTTGTTCATGGATGATTAAATGATTAACTAATAAAGTATATGCAAAGATGTTGAATTGTGAGATACATATATGTATGTTAGGTTATGAATGTAAAGGTATGTTGTTAGCTTTGCATCTATGTTGTTACATATATGATATAAATCAGAATTGGCATTGTATAGCATCTAAGCATATCGATTGCATGTTTTATCTTACTAAGCCCTTGGCTTAGCGCGATAGTGTTTAATCGCGCAGGTGATAGAACTGATAGGATCGAACCCGAGAGCTCTTCGAGACCGAGTGAGAGTAGACATTGAAGAGTTGATTTTGGAAGCTTAAAGATCAGAGCTGACTTGCCAATCATGTATATTTCTTTTATATTTTGTAAAGTAATGTTTATAATGTAAATTTGTAAATATTTTATAACTTCCGCTGTGTAATATTTAAATATAATGTATATAATTGAAAGGTTATGGTTTTGTTTAAAATGTTTTGAATGTTAAGGAAACCGTAGCATCCCTATGTTTGGTGCACTTATGCTACATTGTTGTGGTTGTAGTGTGTGTGCATTGGATATGGGGGTGTTACACTAATGGGTTCTGAAAGTTAGGTACATGTGGGGAATGTGAGAATGACCCAACACCCACATAATGCCCAGTTCAGTAGAACCGACCTCTTTTTCAGGTCTAAATATTATTAAATTCTTAAACATTATGATATTATCCATATTACATGTAATTAAAAAATAAAACATCATATTATTAATTAAAACAAATCAATCAAAGATGGACACCTATATAAGATGGAAACATACCCTTACAATAATGTCCGATGTCCATAAAGAAAGTAAAATAAATAAAATAGATACCACATATCCCTTATAATAGTTCCAAAAATCTTAAAATAAATCAGATTACATAAACTAAATAAACAAGACACCCACACTAGATGAAAATATGCCTTTTACAATTCATTTTAAATCCAAACAAAATAAGTAACCAAATGAACATATAAATAATTATCATATAAAATGTAATAAAATTAGGGCTTTAATTAAAAAAGAATAAAGATTAATAACAAAGAATACAATCTATAAATAAATATTGCCCCCGTTGATGAGGGGTCACGTACGGCGGTCCTACTAGCCTGTTAGAGGGCGGGGGTTAAGGAAGCAGCACCCCCAAAAGGTAGATGGTTTACATAATATGATTTTGTTGGGGAATTAGGGTTTCTATGTAAGCTAGGGTTTTATATTTATAGAAATTATAGTTTTTCCTAAACTGGGATTTTAAGATAAAAATTAGGGTTTATGGTTTTAAAAACTAATTTTTATGGTTTCAAGATTAAGTTTTGGGAAATTAGGGTTCTTGATTAGGGTTTGAAAATAGGGTTTAGATTAGGGTTTTGGAAATTAAGTTACTGGACATTAGGGTTTGGGAAAATAATGATTAAGGCTTTGGATTCAAGGTTAGGGTTTTGATTTTACAGATTAAGGTTTTAGATTATTTACTAGAATAATTTTAAAACACCAGAACGGAGCCACTAGATCAATCAATAATCAATATTTAATATTTAAAAGAAAGAATATGGCTATCAATATTCAATATAAAAAGAGAAGCATGGTTACTGGATATTTAAACAAATAGAAATTTAAAAACAAAACCTTCTTTCGTTAGTTCCTCCTAATGTGATGTTTTGAACCAAGCTCTTCTCTTTGAAAGCTTGGATTAATTAAGGTATTGGCTGGAGCCTCTTTTTTTTTTTTTTAAATTGCCCTGTGTTTGATTCTAGCTCCTTGCTTAATCTTTGTTAATCCATGCTCTTTGTCCTAATTGCTTGATGTTTCTACTATTATTAACATTAAACTCTTTTATTTATAGTCAAATAATAATTAAAAACCCTAAACCTAATATGTCAAATCCATCTTTTAAACAAATTCTAGCTTAATTAGGAAACCAGATGGCCAGCCAAAACTTAAAATATGTTACGACCATGTCGATCTAGTGTGCCATATCTACATGGGCCAAGGCCATGTCGATCTAGGCAACCAGATCGACATGAGCCTTTGGCTCATGTCGAATTGGGCAACTAGGTGGACATGAGCCTTGGCTCATGTCGACCTAGGCCACCAGATCAACATGAGCCATGCTCATGTCAACCTGGGCCCTCTAGGTCAACATGAGGAATGGCTCAAGTCACCTGGGGCCATCCCGACTCAAAATTGTATTGTATTTTTCGTTAACAGACCGGACAGTTTCAATTTGGGCCAAATAAATTTTATTTTAGGGTTTCAAATAGTTGAATTTATGCCTTTCAAAATTGAACCGTCTTATTTAAAAGTTGTAAACTAGGTTTAAATCTTTAAAAGTCGAATCGAAATTATTTTGGCATTCTTTAATCAGGACTGTAACAATTCAGGGCCAAAATTAAGGGTCTACAGCTATCACTTTCTTCAAACAACCAATTCACCCCCTATTGGTTGCCATCTTGGGACAACAATTGGTATTAAAGCCTTGAAATTTCAAGAAGCTTAATTGTGAAATTTGATCCACCATGGCAGCCACTTCTATCACTTCAACCTCTTCATTCATGAAAATCTCAATCCTTACCTTAAACCTTACTTTGATGGAACAGATTACTCTTATTGGAAACATAAGATGTACTTGTTCCTTGATAGTGAGGGAGTTGAGCTTTGGAAATATATGAAAAAAAGAGTGGAAAACTCCTAGTTATAAAGTTGAAGGTGTTCAAGTGCCTTTCCCTAGAGAAATGTGGTTCGATGCTCAAGAAAGGGCTTTCTACATGAACAATAGGGTAGCCTCCATCTTGATGAACTCCTTGTCTAGAGAAGAAGGTGGAAGAGTTCAAAATCTCATATGTGCTGATAAGTGTATAGTTGATGATATTTTGCCCCTATTTCTTAATATATTTATTGTCAAATTGAGTTTAATTTATTTGTTCAAGTGTTTATTAGTGTTGATTCCAGGAACCTTTGACACATTGGAACCTTAGTGTTATTTAAGTTGGAATCATGGATGAAAGATAAGGAAAGGAGCTATTTTAGAAAAATTCTTCAATTGACATGCCCAGCGACATGGGCGTGTCAATGGCCATGTCATTCAGAAGCTTTGACACGCCTGGAGACATGGACGTGTCACTGAACGTGCCATTGATCCTGCCTTACAGAAGCTGTGATACATTCACTGACATAGGCGTGTCCCTAACCGTATCCTTAAGTCAGTATTACAGTAGTAATGACACACCCAAGGACATGGGCGTGTCCCTGCCCATGTCATTAAAGTTCGAAACAGCACTGTTGACACGCCCACAGGCACGCACGTGTCAATGGGCGTGTCAGGCAAAAGTTTTTAGGCTATAAAATCTAAGCTAAATTGCAAATTAGGGATCGAGTTTTTATTTTCGAGCTGACTTCCTAAGGAAAAAGAGAGTTTTTGGTAGCTAAGAGTGAAGGTGAAGATCCAATTCATACGAGAATTAAATCAAGATTCAAGGATTGGACTGAAGAAACACAAATCATTCATTATGGATTGTTTGAATTCTTTTACTTATTTCTTTTATTTTGGTTTTCTAGTTATGAACATGAGCTAAATTGTTTCTACCTAGATATTGATGAACCCTAGCCTTGTTATATGGATTAAATAGTTCTTATTAAATTAAATCATTTGATTAAGTTATTTTATCCTTTTGATTCTTAATTTCTTATTTCCAATTGATAATAGCATGCTTATTGATTGGTTACAATTTTCATATTATTGACTTGAGAAAGCTTGATATGAACATAATTTTCATTAGGATTAAGGGTTAATTGGAGTGCTAGAGATAGACTTACAAGACCCTTTGGTTCAAATTTCCTTGTTCTTATTGCAAGGTCTATTTAATTATGCTTGAGAAGAGATTCCTAGCATTCTACTTAGTGATTAGGGATTAATTCACTCAAGAGAGGTTTTGATCTAACTTAGAAGAATGCCAATTCAGCTCTATTATTTGATTTAATTAAATTGATATTCATAAATATTTTTATGGCAAGGGGGATTCAATATCTGGATAGTATTTTCATCGTCAACTCTTTTTGCACAATATTCAATTTTTCTTTACTTTAATTTATTAAATAATTCATCTTTTGTTTTAATCATTACAAAAACTATTAATTTGCTAAACAACAGTTGAAATTTGCACTAGTACTTGACCTTGTCCCCAGTGGAACAATATCTTACTCACTACTTTATTCTTGCGCGACCTACGCACTTGCGGTAACACTGCGATAGCACCGATTCGCCATCATGTGCACATAGCATTTAGAAAACTCTTGAGAATTATCACGAGGATACCACCAAAGTGAGGTTCACCAAGACCCAAATGCTTATACATGAGTATGAACTCTTTAAAATGAAGCCCAATAAAAATGTCACCGAGATGATGAATTAGTTGCTTGCTATTGTCAACGACTTAAAGAAATATAGAAAATTATATGATCAAGGTGATGTCAATAGCAAAATATTGAGGGCACTTAGAGTCAAGAAGAGCTTTGAATCAAAGGTCTCCTTAATTGAAGAAGCTCATGATCTTAGCGCATTAAGAACCAATGAGATAGTTGGAAAACTCCTCACCTTTAAATTGCACACCGAGAAAGATGATGACAAAGGTGAGAAGGATAAGAGGAAAGCAATTGCTCTTAAAGTCACTAAGGAAGATGAGAGCTCAAGTGAAGAAGATAGTGATGATGATGAAGAAATGACCATGCTTTCTAAAAGAGCAAGTGAATGGAAAAAAAAAAGAGAGGAGATGACAAGCTAACAAAGGTAATTCATCCAAATCCTCTTTCAAAGATAAGGAGAAAAAGAATGAAGTAAAATATAATGAATGTGGTAAACCGGGTCACATCAATGGATTGCTTCAAGATGAAGAACAAGAAGAAATGGGACAAAGAAAAGAAAAAATCTCTCAAGGTTAATAGGATGATGGCTCCTCAAGTGAAGAAGAAGAGGTGAAGGAGCAAGGAATTGCAAATTTATGTCTCATGGCTTTTGAAGATGATGACAACACTAATGAGGTAAGTACTCCATCTCTAAATCTTAATGCACTTAGTGATGATGTTATTGATGCTTTGGATGATAATGATTTAGTTGAGCATATGAGCGTAATAGTCCAAAAATACTTTTTAAAATGAAATTTTATAAAGAAAAATGTTCTAAGCTAGAAAAAGCTTTATCTCTTTGAAAAATTATACATTAGAATTAAAGACATCATATGAACAATTATCAAAAGCTATTATTAAAATGTCTAAAAATTCATCTAGCTTAGAGAAAATGTTTAAAGAAAATGACATTTTGAAAGAAGAAATGACTAAATTAAAGAACTTTATTTCTAAGTTTCATAAGGGTAAGGAAGCTTTAGATACATTGATTAGTATTCAAAGATCACCTTCATCCAAGTATGGCTTAGGGTTCAATGGCTCTACTACTACTTCATCCAATACATCAACATTTGTTAAAGCCTCTATAACTCAAACATCTAGTATTGAAGTTATAAAGAATACACATGCACACACTATGCATAAAAATCCTAAAAAGGCAACACTAGGCTCATTAAGATCTAGAACTAAGTCTCCAAGAGCAAATTATGCATATATGTACACAAGGCATGAACACAATCACAAGTATGCACATAAGCAATCCTATCCCACACACACTTGTGATTGTCAATTTAATCATTCAAGATTTAATAAAAACAAGAATGCAAAAACATAAATCCTTGTATCAATGCCAATATTGAATGAAATTTGATCATAAAAGTACATTTTGTTACATTAGAAAGGGTCACCTCAAATTAGAGGATCTTTCTATAACTAACCCCCAAGGACCCAAATTTATTTGGATACCTAAAAGAAGATAAACCTTATGGTCTTATAGGTATGTATAGACCCTTGATTTTGGCCCTAAACAAGTTCGATTTTAATTAAAGAAGGCTAAGCTAAATTTGGTTCGATTTTAAAAAGCTTAAACCAAATTTATGGCTTTTAATAGGTTGGTCCAATTTTTAAAGGGGCCTAAAATAAGGTGGTTCGATTCATTAAACCCTAAATACAGTCCCATTTATCTTTTAAAAAAGTAAAACAAGTTTGATTGTATTTTAAAATATAAAAATGATCCGAACCGGATCCAACTATAAAACCATGATGAATGGGGACACCACTTTGTCATGGACCATGGGTCATGGCGGATTGGGGTGTCCCACTTCACCATGATCCCTTAATTCAGCTCTAGTTCAATTTATTAGTTCCCTAAATAAGTTGGAATTAGTTTTGACCATCGGATTAAGTATTAGGGTTTTGGTTTTGAACCTAATTTCTCTATAAATAACAGCGGTTATTATTAACATAAAGGGAGGAAGGATTAAGAATTAACAATTATTAACAACAAGAATCAACACAGATTAGCAGTAACACAAGCACAACAATCCAACAAGTAAGGCAGACTCCGACCAAGAACCAAATTGGTGCAGGTAATCAAGAGTTTGGATCAATTCATCCAACCTTGGGCAGAACCTTTAAATGCAGGTTTAGCTTTCTAATACGATTTGTTTATTCAGTATTTGCAAACCATCATTTAAGATATCATTACAGAAGTTGGTTTATTAAATTATTTCATCCAGTAGCTTCATTGTTCAAACTCTAGTACGTATTTTATGAAGTTAAAACCCTAATCATAATCTGTAAACCCTAAAACCAAGATCTTTAAACCTTTATTCTTAATCCAAACTTTAGTCTAGCAACTTAATTTCCAAACCTAATTCCTAAACCTAATATCCAGAAAACCTCAAGCCCTTAAATCCCAGTAACTTGATCCCAAACCTACCAAGCCTTAATCCTAATCCCAAAATTTTAATTGCCTAAACCCTGGCTTCTTCAATCTAATTTCCCTAACCTTAGTCCTAAACCTTAGCTTTAGAAACCCTAATTTCTCAAAACCCTAATTTTAAAATGTCAAAACCTAATTTTGCTTGCTTAATGTTTTAAACCTTATTTTTTATTTGATTTATTATATGATAGATGATTTATTTATTTTAAAATTAATGTTTTATTTTAATTATTATGCTTGAATGATTTAAGTTGTTCAATTATTTGTTTATTTAGATTTTAAAGATTATAAAAGGCATGTTTTTCACTTTGTGGGTGCCTCGGTTTTTATTATATATTTTAATTTATCATTCAAAGTTTGGATTAATATAAAGGACACGTTTTCATCCCTCGATGGGTGTCCTTTTTATTTTAAACCATGGACATGGTTGTAAGGGCACGTTTTCATCTTGTATGTGTGTCCATTTATTTTGTCGTGAGCATTATTTTGATTTTATTACCATGATGTTTTATTTTATTATTCGTATGTAGTATAGATAATATCAGAATATTTAAGAATTCAATAAATATTTAGACTTGAAAAGGAGGCCGGTTCTAATGAACTGGGCGTTATGGGGTGCTGGGCCATTTCTCACCTTCCCTATGCGTACCCAACTTTTTGAACCCATTAGGGGGGTTGAAGATTCCTTAGGAATCGAGTCATCCACCCCTTTCTTCTTTCCCAGCCCGTCCGGGTGGCGACTCTATTTTCTTCGGGTTTAGGCTCGTACCTGAGCCTAACAGTGCCGAAGTCGCAAGAATCATTCCACTGGGAGTGGGGGCAAAAATCTCCGCTCACAGTGGTGACTCCACTGGAGATAAGTGAAGTTGATTCCCTTGGTCTTTATATTATTTTATTCTTTTTTATTATAATATTG
Organism: Garcia nutans; assembly: GCA_947685225.1. NCBI lineage: Eukaryota > Viridiplantae > Streptophyta > Magnoliopsida > Malpighiales > Euphorbiaceae > Garcia > Garcia nutans. The sequence continues at coordinate 21,301,247 of CANTUV010000001.1, forward strand.
TCCATTGCATCTTTTTAGATACATTGTGTGTGTGAGTTAGGACTCCCATGTTACCCGTGTTGTGCTATATAAGGGATACTATCCTTTCACTCATTGTATGGAGATTGAGTATGGCATAACCACTCATAGCCTCATACCTTTTGGTATATACTTGCCATGGGAACCTAAGCTTTTCAACCCAAAGACTAAAGTCTATATTTTTGGCCTAGTTACTTTCCTTAGGTTTATACCCAAATGCTTGCTCTTTAACTATGTTTGATATATCTTAGTTTGAATCATGGTTTATTTGGTTTGTTTCATTCCTAATATAACCTAATTATATTGTAAGCCCAAAATAATTTTTAAGCCCAAAGGACCAAAACTATTTTCAAAATTATTTTCAACACTTTTCAAAGATGGTCTTTAGACAAAAAACCTTTTTTAACATGGTCAAAAATTCTTTTTACCTTATGGTCCAAGTTCAAAGCCCAAATCTATTTTCGAACAAATCTTTTTTCAATGGGCTTTGAAATAAAAACATTTTTTCGCCTCATGGCCCAAGCTTAAAGCTCAAAGATTTATTATGAAATAATACCATTTTTCATTCAAACCTTTTTCTTAAAATGAGCTTACAACTAATTAGGTCAATTATGGAATACTTAAAATCAATTGTAGGCCTAGTTCACGCTAAGACTTATTAATCAAGGATTTGTTTGTGGCATGAATCATTAGTTGCTATTTTAAATGGGGAAATCTATTTATGACAAGCATTTTAATTTAGCTTTAATCCAATATAACATAAAAGATGTCTTTTGTTGACCCAATGAATTAAGACCTAATTAATGGGAGTTATCATATACGTCATGTTTGAAAATACAATTATTGGTTAAACCATTTGAGAGAATTGTTAGAAAATAAGATATCCCATGTTGATATTTTGTTGACCATATACCTAGGAAAAGGGACTCTCCATTCGTATATGAGTGATATAAGGTTGGAAGGACGCCCTTACATTTGTTGTTTTCTTTGATTGTGCATCCATGAATCCATGCATACATGCATTGCATCTCATATCATTGATCCTTTCTGCCTCACAGCCCCATAGTACATCAGTTCAAGAGCCTACAACATCCAAACCTATACTAGTGATGTAGAATCCAACAACAACTCAGTTAGTTTCTCACTAAGAGCAATGGAACCTGAACATATTCAGAGGATGATAGACAATGCATTCAACACCAAGATGGAAGAGCTTAAGGTGGTTCTGGCTGAGGCCATGAAAAACCAAATGGCTGCAATGTTTAGGAATGTTGCTAAAGCATCTGCTAGTACTAAGAAGCAGAATGACAAGGGAAAGGCTAAGGTCAGTGAAGTAGCCTTCGATGATGACAAGATGGTTATGGATGATGATGAATATTGGGCTCAATATTTTTAGGATCCTCAAGATAAGAAGAAGAAGTCAAAGGTTGTGGAGAAATCAAATGTTGAAAAGAATGAGACTTCTAATATTGAGAAGATGATTGCTGATCTAGAGAAGAAGTTTGAGAAGAAGCTAAAAATCAAAGAGATGTCAGAAGTAGACAAGTTGTTTGAACAAGATGATGAGGTCCCTTATAATTTCAAGATGTCATCTTTTGCTAAGTTTGATGGAACTAGCAACCTCATCTTCATGTGAAGCAGTATATCACAGCTATACAGTTTTCCCGAGCTACTAAGGCTTAGAATCTAAGGTACTTCATGCTTTCGTTGGATCCGATTGTGCAAAATTGATTCAACACCTTAGAGGATAGTACTCAAAAGAGTTGAGATTTATTGTATAAGGCATTCATCTAATAATATGAGTACAATACTGAGTTGGAGGTTACTTTGATGGAGGTTAAGTCAATTAGGGAAAAGTCAAATGAAAATTTTGTCTACTATATGAAGAGGCAGAGGAACAAGGCTGCATTGCTCAAGAAGAGGCCCAATGAGTCAGACTAGATTAGGATGATTATGAGAGGGGTGCTGCCTAATCTTAGCGAAAGGATGTCCCACACCTTTATCAGGGATTTCAAAAATCTTCTCCAAGCTGGTTTACAGATAAAAGAATGGAAACGAGAGAAGAGCCATTTTTCTGGAAGAAAAAATAAGAGGGGGAATTATCAGTCTGGCAGTCAAGGTACACAGAAGTCAGTGGATGTCAATGCAACATCTAGTCAAGCAAATAGAAGATAGTTTTCAGAGCTGGGAAAACTTCTATCTTGGGTTTTCAACAAGTTGCAGAAAAATGGGCTATTACGACCATTGGATCCCCGACCTTTACCAAATCCTCTGCCATCAAGCTTTGAGACCAAGGCCTTCTGTCAATTCCATCAAGTGCAAGAACATGAGATAGATAGATACATTCACTTAAGGCATGAGATCCAAGATTTGATCGACAGTGGCAAGCTGCCTAAGCCCGATAAACCCAACACTAAAAGCAATCCATTGCCTATGTTTGGAAGAGTGCCACCACAAGGACCTTCATGATAGAAGGAGGATTGATGAAAATTTTTGTCATGACATCTTTTCAAGATATAAATGGAGAAACTGTTAAGGAAGGGGTTGCTAGTTTTGGCCCTTGCCCCTAACATGTCCAAGTAGATGAAGCATTTCTTGACTTATACTTAACAAACTTCCCTAGCTTGTTTGGTTTTTGTTTTATTTTCTATCTTTGATATTTTCTAGAACAATTATGTTTTTTAAATTAAAATTATTTGAATAAATTACTTTCATCAAATTTTTGTTTATGTTGGTCTTTATTTATTTTGGTGCTCAACCAATTACGAATCTACCTTGATATTAATAAATTAGTATATCTATGCATCATGATCCGAATGACTTTACTAGGCAAGGGAATTATTCTATAGCATTGAGTTGTGCATGCTTACTTAGAGAGGGCTCTTGCATAATTACCTTTGTCTAGGTCCTAGTCAATCTTAGAACATGTTTTGACAAACTTTCAAGGTGAAATTGAATTCTACCTATTTAAGGGAGAAATGATCTAGGCATTGTTTGGTAAGCCAATGACTAGAATTCACCCAATTAAATATCAATCCCTAGTTGTCCCTTTGAGCCTTTACAAAATTTTTAGCTTGCTTTTATTGGCTTGTAAACCCCAGCAACCTATCATGAGCTGTTGTGATACTTATGGCAAGTCTGATGATCATTAAGGGACTAAGAAATAAAGAAGATCAAGGAAGAGGATGCATCGTCCAGACCACAAAGATAGTTGAAGTTAACCTGAATTGGACTTAATATCTCAAACCTATTAAGGCATCGAAAGATTCATCCTCGTTGAAGTAAGCTCACTCTAGTCGACTCATCCATAGCCAGAAGCATATATATTACAAATAAGACAACTCTCTTAGAGCTCGAGCAAAACAAAGAAAAAAAAAGCAAAAAAGAAGAAAAAAGAGAGAAAAAAGAAAGAAAAAAAAGAGAAAAAGAAATTAAAACCCCAAGAGAGCGATAGAGTTCCTTTTACACGAAGCAACAGAAGACATCCACTTAGTTTACGAGGACAAATTGACTTGAACTGGTCCGGTCTAGCCAAAGATTCAAATAAAATTTGGGAAAATAACATATTTCATTTTATCCAGTGTAGCTTGAAGTCAGCAATATTGAAATTCTTAGACTTAATTTTCCAAAAGGGAAAAGGACAGAAAATTAATTTTAAAAAAAAGCGCAATCAGCGACGCATTCTGCGACAACTCTTATTTCGTCGCTGATTAGCGACTTTATCAACAACAACTTTACGACAAAGAATCAAGATAAGCGTCTTTCCAACATTCCATCGCTGAATGGGTCGCTAAATGTGTCGTGGGAAGCTAATTAAGCACCTTGATATGCCTTCTCATCTTATTGAATCGTGGGAAGCTATTGATTTTGTTCCAATTTATTTAATAGAGAACTTACTAGGTTGTTTATTTCTGAATTTGCTTAAAATTGAATTGCACATGCTTTTGCACGCCTTGGCTTATGAAAGTTTTGTGTTCAATGATATATCATGTCTTCCTCTTATGATTCGCCTCTCTTTACCTTAATTGAATTAGGTCTTTTCTTGTTTAATGGATCATACTTACAGGACATGTAATTGCTGAACTGTTAGTGTTTGACATCCAACTGAAATTAGAGATGCAGTCAAACTGATTTCTGGAGTTCTAGTCTTATAAATGGCAATATAGAATTTCTTTGATTCCCCTTTATAGTAACGGGTGAAGCCAAATGCTATAACTGTTAGGCAAGTAGAATCCTCATGAATTGTGCAAATGCAGTTTTGGTTATGTTATGAGAAAAGTTCTAAAATGATTTATCCAAATTTCCATGTAAATGCATTTCTTCTTTATATATTGGAGACTTTTTTTATATATATAGATTTATCTCTAACATGGAAGTTTAAATTTAAGAGCTCGCAATCATAACAAAAAAATTATAATATTATTAAAAGAAAATTACATCATATATTATTTTTTTAGTTTTTTTAAGAATATTCTACAATTTTTGAATGTTTTTTATACTATATGTGCATTAGATGTACATTTCTGGAAATGAGATATTATCTTTGATATACTATAGAGTGGGGTATTTTTAAAAATTAAAAGTTTAAAAGTGGTATTTTTTAAAATATTTCTATTATGGGTATTTTTGAAAAATTTCTTATTATTAAGTTAATAAATTTATTATCGTTTATTTTACAAGTTTAAAATTTTAAATTGAGTCATTTTACTTGATATTGAATTTTTTTTCAATCTTTTTTTTTGGAACAAATGAAAATCGGAAACTTTAAGTGAATTTAGCAGTAGACGTCATTTCGGATTGACTATATATCAAAGGCTATGAACTCAAACAAACGATATTCAAATTTCAAAATTATTATAAATAAAAAAATATAATTTAGCAGTAGATGTCTTTTCGTATTATTAACTCATAAAAATTAGTTTTATTATGAACTAAATACTAAAATTTAATCTTTTTTTTTGATAAATCTAAAATTCAATCTTATTTAACAAAATTTGCAAGCCATTCCTATTCTCAATGCAAGCTTGGTAGGTTGATGCAGTTATCTAAGCATTAGAAAGGTACATCATAAAAATAGAAAAACCTTGTTTGCCTAAAATTATTAGGTAATTTTATTTTATTTTTCAATTGATTAAAATAAAAATAAAATAAAAACTTTTTTTGATGCAATTTACATTAACTACAATTAAGTCTCTTTTTCCGATAAATTTAAAAATTCATAATCCACAATCGATTTATACATTTAAAAAAATTATATGTTAAAATAATTAAATTCCATGTAAATGCATTTTGATGCTCCTCATCTAGGAGGCATTGACTGGCAATCAGGTCATCAGTTGTGATACTATATGTAATACCCCTTCCCAACTTACATGTGTAAGCCGAGTAGAGGTGCCACACTATCCTAATGTTGCTACCAATTTACTTAGTCAAATTTTAGTTCCGATTTTTACAGAAATTTTGCCATAGTTTCGCCTAGAAATTTGGATCCCAAGTGTCGACAAAACTTGTTTTTCTGATTTTTGAAAACATTTTACACAGACCAATATGAATACCATCAAATTTAATGCACTCCCAATGAATTCACCTTATACCCTCAACTATAAATCTGCAAGAAGAGTTCACACTTCTAATACAACATAAAGTAAAGGTTTATTATTATTACATACCAACAACGTACAGTATCACATACTGACTCTCAATCTTATATATACATATACATGCCACAACTAGCTAACTCATATTGGAACTAAAAGATCTACCCCTGAGATTTGCTGTGGTCTGGTCGTTGCTTCCCCAAGATTTATCTACTGCTCCGAACCTACGAGTCAAGAAAAACTTAACTCGCTGAGCGTTGTCGCTCAGTGGGTACTTTACCGATGAAAATATAAGTAAAACATGAAAGCTTTTGAAACAAAATGAAATAATTAAATCATAAATCAACCAACCTTAAACCAATGGAAGTTTCTGTACATTCAGTGTAAATATGCTTCCAACAAATGTAAAAAAAACCATAAATCAACTCATTTTGCAATACGTAGTTTAACAAAAAATAATATGTCTTTGATTCAGGCTCTACTGGTATATAGGGAACCATAGTGATAAGGCAGTGGGCCTCCCCACTGTAACATAGGTGGGCCTCCCCACCGATATCAAATCACAGGAATGGGCCTCCCCATTCTGGTTAACCAATGGGCCTCCCCATTAGCTTCAGTGGCCACCGATATCAGATCACAGGAATGGGCCTCCCCATCCTGGTTAACCAATGGGCCTCCCCATTGGCTTCAGTGGCCTCACCACTAAATAAAATATCATATCACAATGATGAGCAGTACTGCATGCGTTAGTATAGTGCACCATACCCTTATCTACCACTCCCACTACCCAGTAGAGCAAAAAGATTAAAATGATTCAATTTAAGTCTCAACTTCATTTTAGAATGATTCAAGAAATCAATTTAAATTCTCACTGCGCTTTGCCATTTATGCCGCGCACCACTTTCTTTGGTCAAACCGTTACTCTTTTTCACATATTTAACATCCACAATAAACACATCAAACATTTCAAAGTATTCCTCAAAAGATCACAAATTGACCAAATGAATAGTGTTGCGGCGAGAAAAATCGGCAACGCAAAATGGCATGACCAAATGAATAGTAAAATCTGGGTTTTCGTCAAAATTTCAGTCCACTTCAGTTATGCATTTGACCAAGTAAATGATCTTATTTTTGGCTGAAATTTTACAGAAAACTTATTTCATATGTTGACTAATTGCATGTAAAATTTCGTTGAAAAATTCATTCGTTTGCTGCCCCAAACAATTGCCACAAAAATAGTCCAGAAGCTGTCACTTTGGGACCATTTCGGCCCAAACATTTGAAATGCATAGGATAGTTTATTTTTCTTTTGCAAATCAATATTAATGCTTCTTTAATAGTAAAGTGAAGATTCAAACACTTCCTTTTAACAATTTTTGCATGTTTAACTCAAATCAAACTAATTAAAGTCCAAAACAACTTACCAAATCAACTTGCCAAATTTTCTCAAAACATGTGGTTTCAATTAAATTTAAACAACCCAAAATTAATTATTCAAAGGTAAAGTACCAAATCTTATTTCTTTAATTCCTCTTAGCTTTTCCTTCTTCTCCTTCCTTAATTCTTTATTTCTCCTTCAATAAATTCAAGATACAACATAAACCTTAGAAATTTAAAATAATAAGTTATCCTCCATTTCTTTTCAACCAAAACCCTAATCCAACCTTATTAATCTTTATACCTCTTGATTCTTCCATTTAATCAATTAATCTCATCACTTACTTAATATTTTTTTCCAATTCCATATAAAGGCTCTAATTCCCAATCTTCCAATAAATATATAACTACCTAAAATTAATACTAAAATTAAAGTCTACTTACTAGACAACCTTAAAAATCAAATTTTGAAGAAACTTGGAAGTCCTTTGGTGTTTCCCTTTGTTGGCCGAAATTTGTAAGTGGAAAAGAGAGAAATTGGTTCTTCATTTCACATATATTTATATACAAAGGAAATGATGATCACCTTATGTGTTGGTTGAACCCTTTAAGACCACTTGTCCACCTTTCTCTTTCTTCATTTATTACACATGCTAAATGGTTACTTTTGATTGGCCAACATTAGATTTTTATAGTTTTCTTTTCCTTTACTTCTTTCCACTTGTCCCTCTTCCCATAGGATATCATAAAGTTGTCCCGGGTTACACATCCGGTCTCGACATAAAACTGGGCCCACTTTATGTTTCGGCGATTAATCGATCATATCTTTTAAACCGTACAGTTCCACGAGTCAAACTACATATAGTTTTGATCCTTTTGACCTCTACTTTCTATTTATAAGGTCTATTTTAGGTTTCCAAGTCATTTGGAAAAATTACCAATAAGCCCTCGACTTTTTATTAAATTCCCTTTAGGTCCTATTTTTGCTCGGGTTTTCTCCGGCTCCGTTTCTACTGACGATCATTTCATATTTAACCCCTCGCCATTCTCTACGTACTCACGTTTTTATTTCCTACCTTAAATTCATGTATAACTTTAATTGATAATGACCAAAATGCCCCTAGTCAACATTTTATTTTCTTTAACGGGACATTTCTTGGAAAAACCGTTACACGTCTTTGCGATCCGATTTTTCTCTACACTCCATTTTTGGAATCTGTTATATGCACTATTAAGAACATCCGGTGTAACTTTTTTTGAAATTACATCTATGTCCCCAAACTTTTAAAAATTACAATTAGGTCCCTTTGGTCATACAACCTTATCTAGGCTGTTATCAAGAATTATCTTCTCCTTTCCCCTTCTCTCGCTATGCACGTGACTACTCTGCATAATTGCGGTAGGCGGATGTGACAGTTCCTTCCTCGTTAATTTAGGCTTCGTCCCGAAGCCCATCAGATTGAAATAAACATGGGTATTGCTTCCTCATAGTTTCTTCGCATTCCCATGTAGCTCCTTCTACTTTTTGATTCCTCCAAAGCACTTTGACCCATGGAATCTTCTTATTCCGCAACTCTTTGCTTTCCCATGCTAAGGTTTCTACCGGCTCTTCCTCGTATGTCAGGTCGGGATGAATCTCGATATCTTGAGCTTGTATATCATGGGTTGGATCTGAACGATACCTCCTTAGCATTGGAACGTGGAAAACATCATGTATTTTATTTAATTCGGGTGGTAACGCCAATTGGTAAGCTACCGGACCTATACGTTCAATGAATATGTAAGGCCCAATAACCTTGAACTTAGCTTACTCTTTTGTTTAAATCTTAGCACTTTCTTTCATGGTGAAACCTTAATAAATACCTTATCACCAACATTGAATTTTATGTCCCTTCTCTTCAGGTCCGCGTATGATTATTATTATTTTTTTCTATCCGTCACAGCTTTTAACCGATCCCGGATAATTTCTACTTTCTCCTCGGTCCACTTAACTATCTTCGGGCTCAAGATCTTTGCTTCGCTTAATTCCGTCCAGCAAATTGGAGTCCTGCATTTTCGTCCTTATAGTGCTTCATAAGGAGCCATATGTATGCTGGACAGGTAGCTGTTGTTGTAAGCGAACTCCATTAAACTTAAATACTTCTCCCAGCTACCTTTGAATTCTAATATGCATGCTCTTAACATATCTTCCAAGATCTGGGTTACCCTCTTTGACTGTCCATCCGTTTGTTGATGAAACGACGTACTCTAGTCCGTTCGAGTTCCCAAAGTCGTTTGGAACTTTTGCCAAAAGTTCGACGTAAAGCGTGGATCTTTTTCCGATAAGATTGATGTTGGACTCCAAGAAGTCGTACAATCTCTTTAATGTACAAGTCTGCTAACTTATCCAGGGAGTAGTCCATCCTTACTAGTAAGAATTGAGCTGACTTAGTTAGCTGGTCTACTATCACCCATATTGCATCATGTTTGTCTCTTGTCATTGGTAGTCCCGCCACAAAATCTATAGCTATGCAATCCCATTTCCATGTTGGAATCGTAATAGGTTGTAGAAGTCCCGAGGGTAGTTGATGTTCTACCTTTACTTGTTGGCAGGTTAAACATTTCACCATGTAATCTACCACATCTCTCTTGATCCCTGGCCACTAATAACATTCTTTCAAATCCAATACTGCTTCTACCTTCTTAGAATCAACTCTTATTCCTTCCGCCGATACAATATGTCCTAAAAAGGCCACTTCTTCTAACCAAAATTCACACTTGCTGAATTTGGCGGATAACTGCTTCTCTCTCAATGTTTGTAACACGATTCTCAAGTGCCGGTCATGATCCTCTTTATTCATTGAATAAACCAGTATGTCATCGATGAATACCACGACAAATTGGTCCAAATAAGGATGGAAAATCCGGTTCATCAAATCCATGAATACCGCAGGTGCATTCGTGAGCCCAAAAGGCATTATGATAAACTCATAATGTCCATATCGGGTTCTGAATGTAGTCTTTGGTATATCTTCATCTTTAATCTTTAGTTGATGATAGCCGAATCACAGATCAATCTTTAAAAAAAACTCTCACACCTTTCAATTGATCAAATAAATCGTCTATCCGGAGTAGCGGGTATTTATTCTTAATCGTAAGCTTATTTAACTACTGATAATCCACACATAGTCTTAGGGACCCATCTTTCTTTTTCACGAACAGTACACTAATGCCTTATGTTTGGTCAGCTCATCCATTCCAAGTATTGCATCAAATTCCTGGAATGGCAACTCAAATAGATCACCTAAGAAAGTGTGTCCGTGTACTTCTACCGGACAATCCTTTATTACCTTCCTAGTAACCATCTCACTACCCAAAGGATTTATAACTAAGACTCCATCTGTTTCAAGTTCTACTTCTAAATCCTTTAATTCTTCATTTTTCATGCATATATATATATGAATATGAAGAACTTGGGTCTATTAAAGCATAAATCGGCATTCCTTAAGTATCAACTCATCTGACTTTCCTTGTGTTGTCATATATACATCTCAAATAATAGCTCATGGGTGATCAGTCCATGATACCATTATTCTCGAAGTACTATTTATTTCATTACGTGTCTCGCTCTATGTTGGTTACGGCCGATCCCAACATAAGGTGAGAACATCTTTTTTTTTTATTTATTACATTTAAAACTCTTTCTTTCCTTTTTTTTTTCCAATATGTTTCAATTCACTTTCTGTTTATTTTCATATATACTTTTTTTTTTCATCTGTATATTATCACATATTTTTCTTATTTAGCTCCTCAAGGTAATGACAGTAGAATCAAAGTGGGATGAGACAATACCATATAGAACCAGCATGGCATGGGTGGCCCTCACCACCATTTTATTTTCATGGCACAGGTGGCCCTCACCACCTTTTTCATCAAACCAATGGCCCTCACCATTGGCCCTCACCACTGAGTATATATATCGGTGCCAGATAAATATCAAACCAGTGGCCCTCACCACTGGCCCCAATGGCCCTCACCATTGAGTATAAATGTTAATGCCATATAAATACACTCATCCCAACTCCGATTCAAACTGAATTACCAAGGTAAGCATATCTTTCTAATATTTTATTTTCTTTCCTTCATTCATATCAATGCACCCATAGGCACAAAAATTCTCAAGTTGTCAGAACACATTACCAAACATTTCCAACATAAGTTTAAATAGTTCATTATATAAGGCACACATGATTTCAACCAGGTAAAGCATTAATCCTGGAGAATCTAACTAGTTTCGCTTCCTTTACTTAGTTCTCAATTTTATTTTCTATGATTTGTTTTTTTTTTGCCGTACTATTATTCTTCACTCTTTCAATTTTAGACTCTTGTATTATGGTCGGTATTCTATTCGTTATTATTCTTTCGGTGCTTTTACTACTTACCTCTCATAATTGCCTTAACCTTTATTGCATATATTTCTCAATTTTTTTTCTTCGTGCACATATATGAGTGTGAAAAACCCGGATCTATTAAAACGTAAAGCAGAACTCCAAACATAGACAACTGACCTGCAATCACGTCTAGCGCTTCTTGCAACATCTAAAGAACAGAGCAAACGTATACAATCCCATCATACGTAACGACCCAGACCAACAGCATTATCTTATCCTAGGTGGCACGTATATAAAGATCCCATCATCAACTAACTACCCAGAACTGGCTAAACCTTTGCTCTGATACCACTAATTGTAACACCCCTTCCCAACCTACATGTGTAAGCCGAGTAGAGGTGCCACACTATCCTAATGTTGCTACCAATTTACTTAGTCAAATTTTAGTTCCGATTTTTACAGAAATTTTGCCATAGTTTCGCCTAGAAATTTGGATCCCAAGTGTCGACAAAACTTGTTTTTCTGATTTTTGAAAACATTTTACACAGACCAATATGAATACCATCAAATTTAATGCACTCCCAATGAATTCACCTTATACCCTCAACTATAAATCTGCAAGAAGAGTTCACACTTCTAATACAACTTAAAGTAAAGGTTTATTATTATTACATACCAACAACGTACAGTATCACATACTGACTCTCAATCTTATATATACATATACATGCCACAACTAGCTAACTCATATTGGAACTAAAAGATCTACCCCTGAGATTTGCTGTGGTCTGGTCGTTGCTTCTCCAAGATTTATCTACTGCTCTGAACCTACGAGTCAAGAAAAACTTAACTCGCTGAGCGTTGTCGCTTAGTGGGTACTTTACCGATGAAAATATAAGTAAAACATGAAAACTTTTGAAACAAAATGAAATAATTAAATCATAAATCAACCAACCTTAAACCAATGGAAGTTTCTGTACATTCAGTGTAAATATGCTTCCAACAAATGTAAAAAAAACCATAAATCAACTCATTTTGCAATACGTAGTTTAACAAAAAATAATATGTCTTTGATTCAGGCTCTACTGGTATATAGGGAACCATAGTGATAAGGCAGTGGGCCTCCCCACTGTAACATAGGTGGGCCTCCCCACCGATATCAAATCACAGGAATGGGCCTCCCCATTCTGGTTAACCAATGGGCCTCCCCATTAGCTTCAGTGGCCACCGATATCAGATCACAGGAATGGGCCTCCCCATCCTGGTTAACCAATGGGCCTCCCCATTGGCTTCAGTGGCCTCACCACTAAATAAAATATCATATCACAATGATGAGCAGTACTGCATGCGTTAGTATAGTGCACCATACCCTTATCTACCACTCCCACTACCCAGTAGAGCAAAAAGATTAAAATGATTCAATTTAAGTCTCAACTTCATTTTAGAATGATTCAAGAAATCAATTTAAATTCTCACTGCGCTTTGCCATTTATGCCGCGCACCACTTTCTTTGGTCAAACCGTTACTCTTTTTCACATATTTAACATCCACAATAAACACATCAAACATTTCAAAGTATTCCTCAAAAGATCACAAATTGACCAAATGAATAGTGTTGCGGCGAGAAAAATCGGCAACGCAAAATGGCATGACCAAATGAATAGTAAAATCTGGGTTTTCGTCAAAATTTCAGTCCACTTCAGTTATGCATTTGACCAAGTAAATGATCTTATTTTTGGCTGAAATTTTACAGAAAACTTATTTCATATGTTGACTAATTGCATGTAAAATTTCGTTGAAAAATTCATTCGTTTGCTGCCCCAAACAATTGCCACAAAAATAGTCCAGAAGCTGTCACTTTGGGACCATTTCGGCCCAAACATTTGAAATGCATAGGATAGTTTATTTTTCTTTTGCAAATCAATATTAAGGCTTCTTTAATAGTAAAGTGAAGATTCAAACACTTCCTTTTAACAATTTTTGCATGTTTAACTCAAATCAAACTAATTAAAGTCCAAAACAACTTACCAAATCAACTTGCCAAATTTTCTCAAAACATGTGGTTTCAATTTAATTTAAACAACCCAAAATTAATTATTCAAAGGTAAAGTACCAAACCTTATTTCTTTAATTCCTCTTAGCTTTTCCTTCTTCTCCTTCCTTAATTCTTTATTTCTCCTTCAATAAATTCAAGATACAACATAAACCTTAGAAATTTAAAATAATAAGTTATCCTCCATTTCTTTTCAACCAAAACCCTAATCCAACCTTATTAATCTTTATACCTCTTGATTCTTCCATTTAATCAATTAATCTCATCACTTACTTAATATTTTTTTCAAATTCCATATAAAGGCTCTAATTCCCAATCTTCCAATAAATATATAACTACCTAAAATTAATACTAAAATTAAAGTCTACTTACTAGACAACCTTAAAAACTTACCTTAAAAATCAAATTTTGAAGAAACTTGGAAGTCCTTTGGTGTTTCCCTTTGTTGGCCGAAATTTGTAAGTGGAAAAGAGAGAAATTGGTTCTTCATTTCACATATATTTATATACAAAGGAAATGATGATCACCTTATGTGTTGGTTGAACCCTTTAAGACCACTTGTCCACCTTTCTCTTTCTTCATTTATTACACATGCTAAATGGTTACTTTTGATTGGCCAACATTAGATTTTTATAGTTTTCTTTTCCTTTACTTCTTTCCACTTGTCCCTCTTCCCATAGGATATCATAAAGTTGTCCCGGGTTACCCATCCGGTCCCGACACAAAACCGGGCCCACTTTATGTTCCGGCGATTAATCGATCATATCTTTTAAACCGTACAGTTCCACGAGTCAAACTACATATAGTTTTGATCCTTTTGACCTCTACTTTCTATTTATAAGGTCTATTTTAGGTTTCCAAGTCATTTGGAAAAATTACCAATAAGCCCTCGACTTTTTATTAAATTCCCTTTAGGTCCTATTTTTGCTCGGGTTTTCTCCGGCTCCGTTTCTACTGACGATCATTTCATATTTAACCCCTCGCCATTCTCTACGTACTCACGTTTTTATTTTCTACCTTAAATTCATGTATAACTTTAATTGATAATGACCAAAATGCCCCTAGTCAACATTTCTTTGTTTTTCTTTAACGGGACATTTCTTGGAAAAACCGTTACACGTCTTTGCGATCCGATTTTTCTTTACACTCCATTTTTGGAATCTGTTATATGCACTATTAAGAACATCCGGTGCAACGTTTTTTGAAATTACATCTATGTCCCCAAACTTTTGAAAATTACAATTAGGTCCCTTTGGTCATACAACCTTATCTAGGCTGTTATCAAGAATTATCTTCTCCTTTCCCCTTCTCTCGCTATGCACGTGACTACTCTGCATAATTGCGGTAGGCGGATGTGACACTATACGCCCAAATTATAGTCTGCTTTTATATTTGAAAGGCTTACACAACTGAAAGAATATATTTCTTACTTTAGGAATCACTTGACAGAGTAAAGAATTGGGACGTGAAGTTTTGCTTGGAGAGGTTTTCTTATTTGGTCACACAAGCAAAACCGATAGAAATAAAGTCTTCATTGATAAGCGCTCCGAGTTAGTTTATGTATGACTTTGTTTCTTCTCAAGTTAATTTAATTTTTTTAATCCTATTTTAGATTAAATAGTTAAAAATGTAATTTGATTTGCATATATCTTTGGCAGGAGAAATACCAAGAACTTAAGAATGCCGAGCCTGAGTTGCAGACACTTGAGGCTGAGGAGGATGATATGGCACCCGACGAAGACACTTGAGCGACGTGTGTTTGTGGAGGCTGCTGGTGGCACCGGTAAGACATCTCGTATTTATGGGCTGGGTTCTTCCTCATCCCATTATTCATGCTATGAACCATCTGGGTCATCATTTTCTGCAACGTCTGCTAATCGCAATGACTCTGAGGTATTGGAAACTATGAAAGTATTACAACAAAAGGTAGAAGAGCAAGCCAAGGTTATAGCATCAATGAATGAAGTTATAGCTAATGTGCGCTCGGTGAATGATGTTTTAGATGATATGCGCTTATTCTTATCTGAGCAACGAAGGAAAACAAATGCTCCTCCTGCTCCGGCAAATGACAATGTGGAGGAAGACGATGTTCGTATGTAGGATATACTTGATAGTTGGTGTTTTCTTTGTTTGTGTTTGGAGTGTCGGATTATCAAAGATGGTGTTTTCTTTGTTTGTGTTTGGAGTGTCGGATTATTAAAGTTTGTGTTCTCTTTGTTTGTGTTTGGAGTGTCGGATTATTATAGTTGGTGTTCTCTTTGTTTGTGTTTGGAGTGACTGATTATTAAGACCTTATGTGTTCAATATACTTTCTTAAGGGGTAAACTTTACATTCGAATTGTTTATGTATACTTATTGCCACTAATAACTTAATTATGAATGTTGTGTTATTTGATTATTATTGTAATGAATGACTATTTTATAAACAGGTTTGGTTATTATATTTGAAATTCAACAGGTTCTTGAAAATGTGTAGACAAAAAAAAATTGGAATACTGGAAAAATATAGCCAAAAATTACAAAATTGCGACAAAATCATCGACCAAAGGTGACAAAAAAATATTGAATTCTGCGACAAATCAATGACTGAAACAACGAGAAAAATATTGCGACATATTCTGCAACACATCAGCGACAAAATTTAGAGAGCAAATTAGCGACAAATTCAACGACTAAATTAACGACCCAAACAGAGACAATTCAACGACCAAAGCTAAATCAGCGACGACTTTCAGCGGGAATAAATAATTCCCTCCAAAAATGAAAATGTCGTTGAATTTGTCTATGTTTTGTCGCTGATTTGTCACTAATCAACGACACGCACAATTGGTCGCTGATTTGTCGTTGATTTTTTAGTGACCAGGACATTACCGTCCGCTCGATTTTTCTCACTGTTCGTTGCTGATATTGTCGCTATCGTATTTTGGTCATTGATTTCATCGTTAATGGTGTCGCAGATTGCGTCGCAGATTACTGTTTTTTTTTGTAGTGATTAGAGGAAGAAAAGGGTGGTCTAAAAATTAAGATAGTACTGATAGTATCCAGATTTCTGCTAAGAAGGTGGAAGAACATTCAAGTTTTACATTTCCATGAAGCAAGATAACAAGATGCCTGAAAGGCAAAAATGAAGTCTAAAGTTTAATGTTTCTAACAGCATACAGTTCCAACAAAAAGTTTATAGTGTGAAGGTTTGTCAGTAGTATCACATCAGCCTAAAAATGGCCTTCATTTAACCCATATCCCTTATAGACCCCATTTCAAGCCTATTAAAGACCTGTTAATCTCTTTTGGTAGGTAGTGTCTATTAGTGGAAATTGTTTGAATAATCATGCATATTAGATAGATAATATGTAAAATCAATGAGACATTTGGCCAAGTAATGTGTATGTACCTATCTGAAGTGTAACAATTCTTGCTTAAATGGAAATGATTCCCAAGTTTAGTATGGTAACTAGGGTTATCATGTTATAGATATTTTGATTTGGGAAAGTCGACTCCTGAGGTAAAGTGACACTGATTTGACAAAATCAATATTTGATTTTATTTAAAAAAATTTCTTATTATGTAAACTTTTAAGTTAAGAAAACAATGTTGCACCATCGAATCTCAAAGGACACATTGGGCAAAATAATTATAAGGAAGCTACCAACTGATGTGCTAAACTATAGTTTGAAATGGATGTATCTCTATGCTGCTTGGGCCCCACCACTCATGTTTTCAACTTCTTAAAGGCCATAAATATAGAGTCTTCTGTTGTTTTAATGCAAGATATGAACGGGCATCTGGAAGGAATCCATGGAGGCACTTCATTTGGTCACCTCGGTTAGGGAGTCAATAGAACCACTGTAAATATTATTCATGCATATCATGCATACATGAGCATATCACACTGCATTGTCTATTCTTTGACAAAGTGAACAACAGACACCCTGTGAAGTAAACAATCAGAAGCGGATATGGAATCAGGAGGCATGAAAGGCCCATCGCTTGAGAAAGATCTAGTCACTTTGCAAAAATAAAGATGCATGCTTGTGTAAGAAACCAAATAAAATGCAAACAATGATTAAAGCTTTAATGGGAACAAAATCAGGTTTAAGCCTATACAGGGGGCAAAACTTCATCTTTTCAATTCTTGATTTTATGAGTGTACAAAATATTTTCAGACTTGCTTTTAATATTTTGCCATGAAGTGGGGAAAAGAGAGGATATCAGAGCTAGCTAAAAAAATAGATAAATTTTTTGCAAAAGGAAGAACAAAAGAAGAAAGTAAGAACCTAAAAGAATGAAGAATGCAGGACAATGTCTAAGATCTATTTTTGAAGGGTAAAGGCCCAATGACCAAAGATGAAGATCCGTTATGAAAGGTGAAGAATGAAGTAACCAACCAGAACTCAAATAATAGAAGGTTAGTCCAGCCAGAAAAGTTGAAGTTAATCCATTGAAGAATGGAACCTATGGGCTAGAAGAAACCCAAAAATTCTCAAACGACAATGGACGAAGAGCTAAAACCCATCCTATATTAAATTTGTTGAAGTATCCTGTTGGCACAATCGCCTAGCCTATATTGAATTTGTTGAAGTATCCTAACAGCATAGCTTTCTTTGATATGATTAAAGTATCCAAGTTTGTTTCTAGTAAGATATTAGAGTCTATTAGATTCACTTGGTGAATTTCATTGGGATATTAGAATTGCTTGATGGCTTTTTTCACTCATCAAGATATTAGAATTGCTTGGTGACTTTATCGTGATATTAGATTCACTCGATAGACACATAGGGATATTAGAGTTGCCCAATAACCCGTTGAGATATAAGAATCGCTCAATAGTTTTATTACTTGGTCATCAAGATATTAGAGTTGCCGATGAACCCATTGGGATATTAGAGTTACCCGTTGAGATATTAGAGTAGCTCAATGGTTTTGTCACTTCATCATTTCATCAGGATATTAGAGTCATCTGATGAACCTATTGGGATATTATAGTTGCATAAAATAATCTCGGATCCAGAACTTAAAATTATTTTTCGAGTCCAGAACTCAATCAGGGTCTAGAACCCTAATCAATCTAGGTCCAGAACCTAAACAACCTCGGGTCCATAACTCAAATCTTTTTTTAGTCCAGAACTCAATCCGGTTCCAGAACCCAAACAACCTCAGGTCCAGAACCCAAACCATCTCGGGTCCAGAACTCAAATCTAGTCTTAGGTCCAAAACCCATTCTTGTCCAAAATTAGCTCAGTCATGTTACTTATCACTCTCTCTGAATAAATTCAAGCTCGTTTAAGCAGGGGGGAAAACTGTAGACCCTTGATTTTGGCCCTAAACCAGTCCGATCTTAATTAAAGAAAGCTAAGCTAAATTTGGTTCAATTTTAAAAAGCTTAAACTAAGCTTATGGCTTTTAATAGGTCAGTCTTTTAAAGGATCCTAAAATAAGGTGGTTCGATTCATTAAACCCTAAATACAATCTTATTTATCATTTATAAAAAATAAAATAGGTTTGATTGTATTTTAAAATACAAAAATGAGCCGGACCGAACCCAACTATAAAACCATGATGAATAGGGACACCAACTAGTCATTAACCATGGTCCATGGCGGATTGGGAGTCCCCAAGTTGCCATGGTTCATGGGTCATGGTAGATTAGGGTGTTCCACTCCACCATGATCCCTTAATTCAGCTATAGTTCGATTTATTAGCTCCCTAATTAAGTTGGACTTGGTTTTGATTGTCGGATTACGTATTAGGGTTTTGGTTTTGAACCTAAGTTGTCTATAAATAACAATGGTTATTATTAACAGAGGGGGAAGAAGGATTAAGAATTAACAATTATCAACAATAAGAACCAGCATGGATTAGCAGTGACACATGTAATATCCCTATGCTTGCCCTAGAAGTTTTGTATGTGGTTGTTGTTGTTGTTGTTGTTGTTGGTTTAAATTGAGAAAAGAAAAGTATATGTATATGTGTTTTGGGAGAAATTTAGGGTTTAGAGACAAGTTTATATGTTGTGTATATGGTGATATATATAACATATAAGTTGGTCAAAGGGCTTGGTCAAGGGAAGAAGATATTTATATTGTTAAGTGTGAAATTACCAAAGTGGGCAAGAGATAATTAAGGGAATTAAAATGTGTATGAGGGTGTTATAGTAATTTTCTTTTGGATGGGTATTTAATGAAGGTTGACTTTGTGTTTTCTTCATCATCATTTCTTCTTCTTCTTCTTGTGTTGGCCGGCTCACCATAGACAAAGGAAGACAAGAGAACCAAGCAAGGTTTTGATGTTTGTAGCTCAAAAGTTGAAGGAGATTTCAAGAAATCAAGTTGAGGAATTGTGGAATTTCTTCATTTAAGGTAAGAAATCTCTTGTTTTCTTTGGTTATTTTGAAGTGGTGTTGGATGTGAATTAGGGTTTGGTTGATTTTGTGATTTGGTGTGTTTGATATGTGTTTGCAAGTGTTAGAATTGATTTTAAGTTAAAAGATGGAATTGGTGTTGGTTTGGTTGTGAATATGGTAAGATTTGTGGAGGATGTTAGTGGAGAGTCAAGAGTGAAGTTGGAGTTAGGGTTTTGGAATGGTTTGTGTTTAAATATATTATGAATGTTTTGTGAAGTGATTCTTGTGTTGAATTTGTGTTTAGAACATTGATTTCATTCATTTGAACCATGCTATATTGTGTATGATGAGTTGAAGTGCAATTAGAGGAGAGTTGTGCATTTTAGGGTTTTGATGTTGGGTGACACGGCCAAGTCATGAAAATTTGGGAGTGTTGGATTGGTTTTTGAGAGACACGGCCGTGTCCATTAGCCGTGTTCACTACTGGATGTTGGTGTTGGGAGACACGGCCACAAGCTTGGCCGTGTCCTATGCCCGTGTTTGCTACTGTCAAGTGAGGTTGAGAGACACGGCCACAAGCTTGGCCGTGTCCCTCAAAGGTGCTGCCCGTGTCCCTCCAATGTGTTGGTTAGGGTTTTATTTCTTTGTTCTAATTGCATTGTTTTGGTTTTCCAAGGGCAGGTTGGTCCTTAAACCTAACCCTAAACACTTTAAAAACACTTGAATCAATGAAAGATATAATCAAATGCATGTGTAAGGTCCTAAAACTATGAATCATATCAATTGTTCTTTGCCCTAATTGCATTGTTGAGATTGAACAATGTTATGTTATGGATTGTGAATAGTAATGTGTTTCATAAGTAATATACATTGAAATGTATATCAAAGATGCAATGATAATTCAAATAAGACATGATATGAGACAATGCCATTGTGTTTGGCTATGATGATGCATTTGAAAGAAATAAGGCATGTTTGCCTAAATGTTGTTGAGAATTGAGAATGAAAATGATAATTGAATAATAAATGAATTGTGTGGCTAATGTGTTATTCCATTTTCAGAGTTGGTTGTTGGTGGCATGCCTAATAAGTGTAACAATCTCTTGAAGTTAGGTTGGATTGAATCCTTGAAGCCTAATTGAGATGTTACCACCCTTGAAGCTAGGTTGGGTTAGTTCTTGAAGCCAAGTTGGGTAGAAGCTTAGCATGCTTTGCTCCCCTTGAAGCTTGGTTGAACTTAATCCTTGAAGCCTAGTTGGGTATATGATATTGATAAATGTGATAACAAAACCAAAGCATTAACTCTGAAAATTGAATGGCATATTAGTGTGTCTTGGGCCCATGCTTGTCTTTGTTTAGTGTTGATTATGAATGGTTAAATGAATATTAATGAGAGATATGAAAAGATATTGAAATGTGATATGTAATATGAAAGTATGTTGTTAGTTTCGCACATATGATGTTACATGTATAATATGGATTGAGAAATGACATTGCATTGCACTAAGTCATATCATTTGCATGATTATCTTACTAAGCCGTTGGCTTAGCGCGATAGTGTTTAATCGCGCAGGTAATAGAGTTGATAGAGTTAAACCCGAGAGTTCATCAAGACCAAATGAGAGTAGACCTTGAAGAATCCATTTTGGGAGCTTAAAGATTAGAGCAGACTTGCCAACCATGTATACTTCTTTATATTTTGTAAAGAAATGTTTAATATGTAAATATGTACATATTTTATAACTTCCGCTGTGTAATATTTAGATGTATATATATATATATAACTAATATGTTTTGTTTTATAAGTAAATGATCTACTTTTCTATAATGTATAATGATAAGGGTATTGAATCAAGTTTAAAGTGTTTTGAATGTTAAGAAAACCGTAGCATCCCTATGTTTGGTGCACTTATGCTACATTGTTGTGGTTGTAGTGTGTGTGCATTGGATATGGGGGTGTTACAACACAAGCATAGCAATCCAACAAGCAAGGCAGTCTTCTGCCAAGAACCAAATTAGTGCAGGCAATCAAGAGCTTGGATCAATTCATCCAACCTTGGTAAAACCTTCAAATGGAGGTTTAGCTTTTTAATATGATTTTTTATTCAGTATTTGCAAACCATCATTTAATACATCATCACAAAAGTTGGTTTATTAAATTATTTAATCTAGTAGCTTCATTGTTCAAACTCTAGTACATATTTTATGAAGTTAGAACCCTAACCATAATTTGTAAAACCCTAAACTATTCTATAAACCCTAAAACCAATTTCTTTAAACCTTTATTCTTAATCCAAACCCTAATCCAAACTTTAGTCCAGTAACTTAATTTCCAACCCTAATTCCTAAACCTAATATCCAGAAAACTCGAACTCCTAAACATAATATCTAGAAAACCTCAAGCCCTTAAATCCTAGTAACTTGATCTCAAACCTACCAAGCCTTAATCCTAATCCTAGAATTTTAATTGCCTAAACCTTGGTTTCTTCAATCTAATTTCCTAACCTTAGTCCTAAACCTTAGCTTTAGAAACCCTAATTTTAAAATGGCAAAACCAAATTTTTGTTTACTTAATGTTTTAAACCCTATTTTTTATTTGATTTGTTATATGATAGATGGTTTATTTTATTTTAAGATGAATGTTTTATTTTAATTATTATGCTTGAATGATTTAAGTTGTTCAATTTTTTGTTTATTTATATTTTAATGATTGTAAAAGGCATGTTTTCACCTTGTGGGTGCCTCGATTTTTATATGTAGTTTAATTTATCATTCAAATTTTGGATTAATGTAAAAGACACATTTTCACCTCTTGGTAGTTGTCTTATTTATTTTAAGCCCTAGATATGGTTGTAAGGGCATGTTTTCATCTTGTATGGGCGTCCATTTATTTTATCGTGAACATTATTTTGATTTTAATACCATGATGTTTTATTTTATTATTTGTATGTAGTATGAAGAAAGATGCACTGTGAGTTCAGTCTAAGGAAGAAACAGGAACATGAGGTTAAATTGGATAGAGTTTTGGTTCCTAAAACCAAGCAGTTCAAATATTTGGGTTCGGTGTTCCAGAATGATGGCCGTATAGATGAAGATGTGGCTCACAGAATACAGGTAGGGTGGTTGAATTGGAAGGGTGCGACTGGGGTTCTATGTGATAAGAAAATACCTCTGAAAGTGAAAGGTAAATTCTATAGGACGGTTGTTAGACCTGTGATGCTCTATGGTAGTGAGTGTTGGGCACCAACGGGACAACATTTGCATAAGATGAGTGTGGCAGAAATGAGGATACTAAGATGGATGTGTGGACATACTAGACTGGACAAAATTAAGAATGTTCATATTCGACAAAAAGTCCAAGTAGCTGATGTCGGAGATAAGGTGAGGGAAGGAAGACTTAGATGGTATGGGCATGTTTTAAGAAGACCTCCTAATGCTGCGGTTCGTAAGTGTGAGAATTTGTTGATTGAGGGGGCTAGAGGTCGTGGAAGACCTAGAACTGTGTGAAATGAGGTGATAGCAAGAGACTTACGTGCCTTAAATCTTGATGCGGATTTGATTAATGACAGACTTGAATGGAGACGTAAAATCCATGTCTTGGAAGGGACCTAAGGCTGGAGTATCTTTTTTGGTGTCTTTTGAGCTTATTTTGTTGAGGATCCATACAGCCGACCCCAACTTGTTTGGGACTAAGGCTTAGTTGTTGTTGTTGTTGTATTTGTATGTAGTATGAATAATATCATAATATTTAAGAATTCAATAAACATTTAGACCTAAAAAGGAGGCCGGTTCCAATGAACCGGGCATTATGGTGGTGCTAGGCCATTTCTCACTTTCTCCATGTGTACCTAACTTTTCGAACCCATTAGGGGGTTGGAGATTTCTTAGGAATCGAGTCATCCACCCCTTTCTTCTTTCCAGGCCTGTCCGGGTAGCAACTCTATTTTCTCCAGGTTTAGGCCCGTGTTCTCTATGGCCCTGAGCCTAACAGTACAGAAGTCGCAAGAACCATTCCACCGAGAGTGGGGGTAAAAATCCCCGCTCACAGTATGCCTAAAATCTACTATCAATAAAAGTGTTTGGCTTATAGATAGTCGATGCTCAAGATACATGACCAATAATACAAACTCTTTACAACTCTTACCTACAAGCAAGGAGGTAATGTGACTTTTGGAAATAATGCTAAAGGAAAATTATAAGCATTGGTTATATTGGTATGCTAGGAAAGAACATGATTGATGATGTATGGTTGGTTGATGAATTGAAATATAATTTGCTTAGTGTTAGTCAATTGTGTGATAAAGGATATGATGTCAATTTTAAATCTAAAGGATGCAAAATTATTTCTTCTAATGGTGAACTTGCATTCAATGAAACTAGAATTAACAACACTTATAAAATTGACCTACACTCTAATAATGCTTTTGAATATTTAGTCACTATTAGTAATGATGATTGGCTTTGGCATAGAAGATTAAGACATGCTAATATAGACCAATTGCATTATCTAAGCAAAGAAGAACTTATAGATGGTCTCCCCAAGATAAAATTTAACAAAGACAAAATTTGTGAACCTTGTCAATTTGGAAAACAACATAAGAGCTCTTTCAAAACTAAAAATTGTGTAAGCACATCTAGACCTCTAGAACTAATTCATTTGGATTTGTTTAGTCCTAATAGAGTTACTAGTCTAGGAGGTAAATTGTATGCATTTGTGCTTGTTGATGATTACTCAAGATTTATATGGGTTAATTTCTTAGCTTAAAAGAATGAAGCTTTTAATCATTTCAAAATTTTTGCAAAAAGAGTTTAAAATGAAAAAGGTTATGTGATCACATCTATTAGAAGTGATCATGGAAAAGAATTTGAAAATGAAAACTTTGAAAACTTTTGCAATGAACTTGGGATTTCACACAATTTTTCAGCTCTTAGAACACCATAACAAAATGGTATGGTTGAAAGAAAAAATAGAACATTGGTAGAAATGGCTAGGACAATGCTCAATGAATATAACTTACCTTCATAATTTTGGGCTGAAGGAGTCAATACCACTTATTATATTGCAAATCATGTGTTTAAAAGACCTTTGATAAACTAAACTTTATATGAGCTATGGAATGGAAGAAAATCCAAAATTTCATACCTTAGAGTATTTGGATGCAAATGCTACGTATTAAATACCAAGGACAACTTTGAAAAATTCTTATCCAAATCGAATGAAGGAATATTCTTAGGCTATTCATCTTCTAGTAAGCCATATAGAGTATTCAATAAGTGAACTCTAGTAGTTGAAACATTAATGCATGTTATCTTTGATGAATCTTCTAAGCTTGATCATTGGAAAGGTAATGTTCTTGATGATTTTGTAGGAACATTTGAAGAGCTTGAAATAAACAATAATCCAAAGGAAGACAATGATGAGCAAGAACAAATTGAGGAACAAGAAGAGATTCAAGAGCTACCTAAAGATTTGCAATATCAAAAGAATCATCTAAAAGAACTTATCATTGGTGACACTTCAAAGGGAGTAACTACTAGATCCAAAATTAAATATTTAGACTCGAATATTGCATTTGTTTCTCAAATGGAGCTAAGGACTATTAAGGAGGCTTTTAGTGATGAATGTTGGGTGATTGCTATACAAGATGAACTCAACCATTTTGAGAGAAATAAAGTATGAAAACTTGTTCCTAGACCCAAGGATCATCCAATTATTGGTTGCAAGTGGGTGTATAGGAACAAACTTGATGAAGATGGTCTCATTACTAGAAATAAAGCTAGATTGGTGGCCAAAGGCTATAACCAAGAGGAAGGCATTGATTATGATGAGAGATTTGCTCCCGTTGCTAGATTAGAAGCAATTAGAATCCTACTTGCATTTGCATGTCACATGAATTTTAAACTTTTCAAATGGATGTTAAAAGTGCATTTCTAAATGGTTTTATTAATGAGGAAGTTTATGTTGAGCAACCTCCCAGTTTTAAAGATTATCAATTTCCAAATCATGTCTTTAAATTAACTAAGGCATTGTATGGTTTAAAATAAGATCCAAGAGCTTGACATGATAGACTTAGTGCTTATTTACGAGAAAATGGCTTTTCAAAAGGTAAAGTTGACACAACCCTTTTCATTAAAAAGAAAATACATAACATTTTGATTGTATAAATTTATGTTGATGACATTATATTTGGTGCTATTAATGAATCTTTGTATAAAGAGTTTGCTTCTTGTATGACAAGGGAATTTGAAATGAGCATGATGGGTGAACTCAAATTTTTCCTTTATTTATAAATTAAGCAATGAAAGGATGGTATCTTCATCAACCAATCCAAATATATAAAGGAAATTCTCAAGAAATTTGGTATGGATGGTTGTAAAACAACCAAGACTCTTATGAGTACATCCTTGAAACTTGATAAAGATGAAAGTGGTAAGATAGTGGATGAGAAGAAATATCGAGGTATTATCAGATCACTACTTTGCTTAACCACTTCTAGACCCGATATAATGTTTAATGTTTCTTTATATGCTAGATTTCAATCATGCCCTAAAGAATCACATTTAAATGCTACTAAAAGAATTCTAAAATATTTGAGAGGAACATTGCATTTAGGTTTATGGTATCCTAGAAATACTTCATTTGATATTTTAGGTTTTACAAATTCGAATTTTGCTGGTAGCCTACTAGATAGGAAAAGCACCACCGGAGCATGTCATTTTCTTGGTGAATCTAGTTTCTTAGTTTAACAAAAAGCACGTGTCGATTGCTTTATCTACTGCCAAAGCTGAATATGTTACCATGAATATTCCTATTAATTGTGATAAGACAAATGCAATTAACTTATCCAAGAATAACATTCAACATTCTAAGTCAAAACATATAGACATTAAGAATCACTTTTTAAGAGATAATGTTCAAAATAATAATGTAGTTTTAGAATTGATTGATACCTATAATCAACTTGCCGATATATTTACAATACCCCTAAATTAAGAAAAATTAAACTTCATAAAATAACACATTGGTATGATTGATGGAAAATCTCTTGAATGATCACTTCTTAACTTTTTACACATCCATTTTTGATCATTTGAATTTAAAAATTAACAAAATTCTTATTTTTTTTAATCTTGCAGTAGCTCAAGACTATTGAGTAGTCACACAATAGTTTATGTCACTCCGCCCCACATATCTCTCTTGTAGGAACACACAACATCTAGTGCGATCAACCAATTTCTATTTTTTTTCAAATTTCTCAATCGTTACACACTCAGCAGGCTTGTGAGAGCAGCCACTTCCCATAAAGGTAGCAAGCCTTATCTTGCGGTCGCACAGACTATTGTGTGACCATACTCGAAGTGCAACTGCATGCTTTTTAACATTGGAACTTGCAATTTTTTTTGTCAAATTTTTCCCCAACAGTCATAAACAACTAGTTTTCCAAATTTTTCTATAAATACACTCTTTTTGTAGTAGAATACACCTTTACAAACACACATACACCTCACAAAACACTCTCTAATTATTATGATCACTAAGAAGAAATTTTGTAAAGATTGCAAGCTTCATCAACACTCTCTCTTCTACATGTCTACTCTTTCTTCTACATTTCTATTTTTCTTTATTGTGCTTTATAATGGCACCTAAACCTAAGAACCCTAAGAAGAGAGACTCAAGCATTAAGAAAGGAAAAAGAGTAGTTATTAGTGAGCCACAACCTAAATCCAAATATTTTACTAGAAGGAGTGTTCAACCCACAAACCAAAATACAAAAATGATGATGAAAAGACCAAGTATTACATGCTTAAAAAGAAAAACATTGAGCCTACCAAAATGCCTACTGAAGGTATGCTTATAACCCTCAATCTTTAAAGTGAGATTTATAGGTATTTTGAGAGGATAGGTTGGAGATACTTTGCCTTTCCAAATGAATTAGGATATTCTAGTCTCTCTATAGAATTCCTAATGTCCCTTAGAATAGAAAATAATCCAAATGCTCCCATTGGGACTATGTAGTCTACTTTAGGCTTTTTGACTAAAACTTTGTCCTTTCTTTAGAGGAGTTTGCTGAAATTTGGTGCTTTCAAACTCATTGAGCCTTCTCTTATTCTGATAAGGACTTTCCTTTAAAGGATTTGTCTTCATTTTAGAGTGAACTTTCCATAGAAATAGAATATGACAATAGATCCTCCAAGGCTATCCATTTTAAAACCCTAATCCTTTGGTTCCTTCATATGATCATCACTTACACCATCCATTAAAGGAGTGATGGCAATGAGAAAGTCACTCAATGTGACTTATTATTTTTGCATGCCTTAGAGCACAATGAGCCTATCCAAACCGCCCGATTCCATATTGATACTTTCCTTCGTCATGGAAAGTATAGGGTTGGTACCTTCTTTCTCTCGATCCAAGTCACTAAAATTGCTAGACACTTAGGCTTACTCACTCATGAAAATCTTGCAACCCTAAGTAATCCCCTTGACCCGGCTACCAATTCAATCAACCTAGACTACCTTGAGCATGCAAGATGCATTCAAATGGTTGATGACCATTATGAATACACTTTTGGCAGCAAAGGTATCAATAAAAAAACAACGAAAAGACCTAGGTACCACATTATAGAAGGAGAAGGAGAAGAACCTACCTATGTTGAAGTAAAGCACCCTCCTAAACCAACCAAACCTTCCAAGGGAAAGGGAGAATCCTCTAAAACTATAAAGCTCCTGCTCAAAGCCATCACCTCCCTCCAAAAGCAATTGACTCACTTTAAGAAAGATGTAATTAAGAGGATCACTAAACTCAACAAGAAGCTTGATCTCCTATCTCATGTTCACTATGACATTTATGACATGCAAGGAAAATTTGAATTTCCCCAATATGAGTTAAGTGACTGGGATGTGAGTGAGTACTTTGAGAGCCCCTATGAAGAATCCTCCCAATCATCACATGGCTACTCTCCTACTCCATCTTTTGATGAACATAAAGGAAGCTCTTCTCATCCTCCTCTATCAAGAAAGGGAAAAGAGAAAGTCATAGATTAGTTCTTCTACTTGTCTTTACATTTACTTTGCATATATTTTTTTTGTCTTTGCTTTTATTTTTACTTTACATTCACTCTTTTATTGGAAATTTTTAAATTAATGGATTGATGTTTTCCTTTATACTTCTTGCAAATCATATTTTTTCATTTCTTTTTGCCTTTGTCAAAGGGGGAGAAGTTAAGTGACTAAAATCATGCATTCTATTTAAATGATTTAAATGATAAAGGGGGAGTTATACATATGAAACAATTAAAAGACAAATGATGAATTGAGGGGGAGAAACTAATGGCATTGACAAACAAAACAACTCGCATTTGAGTTAAATTGAAGTATACACTGAGTAGTTTAAAGTCAATTTGATTGCCAAAGTAAAAAATGGAGAGAAGTTACATAATTGAACTCTATTTTGATTATTGATAATAAAATTGATATATACTAACAAGTGCAAACATGTTTGTTGTTATAGGCACTAAACCCTTATGATTGTGCGACCGCTCAACAATTTGGGCGACAGCACAAAAGGTTGAAGCAAAGCCTGTAACACCCTTATACCCTACATATACATAATACATATACCTGATATACGTAAAACACATATATAGAATACAAGAATCTCACGGTTTCCATCATTACAAAGTCTCTATAATTTCAAAAAAAACTATTTTATACCATAAAATATACTTCAATAATTATATATAAATATTCACTAATATTTTAAATTACTAAAAACACATATTTTAGAGGAAAATCTCTGGGAAAAATTTGCAAGAGTTTTATCTGTAGTTTGAGTAATACCAAAATTCAAACATACACAACTTGCACTAAAAGTTCACACTCCCAAAACATATTGACCCATTCACATCTCCAAATAAATATTTCCATAATCCAATATCAATGGTATCACATGTTTATTTCATTACATAGATGGTGTTTTAAAGATTGACATTACTTAACTTACACTAAACTTATAACAAATTAATAAGATCCATAATGTATACAAAACATAATATGTTTATTAAAATAAATAAACATCTACCTGCTATGCAATGGCTTCTAGTCTAGTGGCAACCTGATAAACTTTTAATTACCCAAAGACTACAGATCTAGTTGGGTCAATTAGAGTTCTTTGCCTCTATCCTGTCACCTACGGGATGGACAATTCGCGCTAAGCTTTTTGCTTAGTGGTACATACTTTGATAACAGTGAAAATTTAAAAATAATAATGTAAAATGATTTTCTTTTGTAAATCACAATATGGTATGCAGCTGCACTTTGAATCATATGCATTTTTCATCTTAAATCATCATATATCATATTCACATGCATTGGGTCCAAATGACTGTATATAATATTCAATTTCCAGAGATATTGCTTTGGACTATTTTTGACACCTAGTGTCTGGCTTGAAGGCAAATAGTAATGACGCCCAGTGTTTGGCCGAAGGCAATATATATAATAGTGATACCCAGCATCTGGCTCGAAGGTAATAATAGTGATACTCAGCGTCTGGCCCGAAGGCAAGTCACTGATATATTGTATAACACCAAACACAATACTCTGAAAATTGATATTACATAAGGTCTCACACATAGTGCAAATAATTTCACATTTTTCTCATACTTTGGCAATTATGCAAATTTTCCTTCTTTTTGCACTTTTTCCATCTTTTCTCATTATTTCCACACATCTTCATCAGTTTACTTGCCATATCCTTAATATGGCCAAGTTATGCCTACATTTGGCATAATTACACATTTTTCACAAACACATTATTAAATACTTTTTAGCCATCTTAAAGTGGCTCACTCAATTACACATCATACCTTTCATAATATACACATGCATCTATACTCTTTTCATTTATACTCACACATCAAAGTAGCATAGTTATCACTTTCACATAAAATGCAACATGTTATTCAAGTGCATACAAACACATTTCAATCAAAGTATGTACTAACCTCTTAATACAAACACTTGCAAGCCAAAATGCTCACTTCCCACCAATTCTTCAATGTTCCCTTCACTACTAAGTTGATGGACATCCTATCTACTCAACACCTTCACCCAATGTGAATCTATAACATACATTAAAACCACATTTTAATGTGTTAAAGATAAAAAACATCAATTAAAACATAACTGTTCCAATTTTCCCTTTTCTTAACTTTAATGCACTTTAACATAGGAACTACAATTCAACCAATTCCAAATTGATTTTTAAGCTTAAATATGTCTATAACATCACATTTTAACACACTTTAAGCAACAAAAACTCAATTTAGAAACATTCCTTCCAAAACCCTAAAATGTTCCCTAACTCACTTCAACTTTAAAACTTCTTTCTAACCAACTCTAAATGCTAATTTGAGTTCATTTTCATCATTAAAATCATATTAGAGTATTAGTTAAATGATGAAACCCAATGAACAAACAATCTTTCATAAAACCATTTCTATAACCCTAAATTCCAACTTTCTCTTCCAAAACCCTAACCAAATCTACACTTTTCTTTAATCTAACTTTAAAGTCATTGTTTACTCATCAAAATAACATCTCCCATATCCAATTAAATAATTATAAGGTACTCTAAGAAAAACTCATATCTTACATAATAAAAAATTGAAAGAAACTTCATAATTCTAAAAGAATACTTACTAGTTTGTTGGAAAAATCACAAAAACTCTTTTTAATTCGTGAAAATCCTTCTTAAAATTAGTGTTTGAATGAAGCTAATTTCTTGTTTGGCTATGGTAAAATTCATGCAAAGGGAGAAGAGGAAGAAGAAGAAGAAAGAAAGAAACAGATAAAGATAAATTTTGACTTTTTTCTTTTCTTTCATTTACGAACCTTATATATATATATTATTTTATTTTAATTAATTATTTATTTAATTATTTTTAAATCAAAATTTTAGTCTTCCGTCCATATTTATTTTCTTTTTAAATTATGTAATTAATTTTAATTTTTATAAAGTATATTTACTGTTTTGTCTCTCTTTACTATTCATCTTTTGTCTTTTTTCTAACGTATGTTTAAAATTTATATGTAATGTATATTTCATATATATATAACATATACATTTTGTTTTTCTTACTTTGAATTCATCATTTCTCTCTTAAATCATTTATTTAATTAATTTAAATTAATTTTTAGCAATTAAGCGGATGTTACAGTTTACATATACTCCTCATGTGTTCTCACTTCCAATACTTCATTTAATCATCTAAATTATTTATTTAATTATATTTAAAATTATGGGTGTTACAATTTGCTCCCTTTAAATAATTTCATCCTCAAAATTATCTACCGGTATCTAACATCAAACACCATTAAAACCAAACATAAATTTCATCTCCTTGCCAAACTTATCAACATAACAATTCATATAATGTCTACTCTCCCCCTTATGGATCCTGAATCATCATTTGAAATTTCACATTTTTCTTTATACTTAAGAACTCAATATTGTAAATCATTTAAAATAATCTCATGACATTTTACTAATTACTGTCTATACCTTGTAAAGAAAATAATTAGTGTTTATGTCACTTTACTATAAAGACTTAAAACACATTTTATTAACAATATATCCGATACTCTGATATAAGAATGAGCCCATTAAAATCAATTAATGCATAAACAATATTGTTAAATAATGAGTATTATGAAGCCTTGGCCCTTCTTGTCTGTCTACTAATGTAGACTCCTCTTTCTGAATTAAATATTTACATTATCATAAAATTAAACAATATCTAGATACATTTTTAAAATATACATCCATTCGATCATTTTCATTCCATGGTTATAAAAAAGAGCAACTCTCATTCCCAATCATCAAGTCTTATTGTAGGATTTTGATATATTTCTCTTTATAATATAATTATCTCTTTTAAACAAACCTTCTTGTCTCTTACACACTTAATTCAATCCTTAAAATATCTTTTCCTTAATACTAATGACAATACCATACACAAATTAAATTGTTCACTAAGTTTTCTTTACTAATATTATCTCCTTCTTCTCTAGTTATTTATAGTCATTATGATTTAACTTACTCCACACTTTCATATTTCTCTCTCTCTCTCTATATATATATATATTCACTTAAAATCTTCAAATGCATTTATCAAATATTTCATCATGTCATTACCCTTATTAATTTTTCTTTTCATCCAATGAGTTATTTCTCAGTTAATTTCTTTGATAAATTTCATTATACACTAGATTCAATCTCTAAATGTATTTTTTCTCAATTTGAATAATAAGCCAACATATTAGTTTTGTTCCTTTCATTAAGTTCTTTTTTTTTTTACATATAATTGTTTCTTTCTTTTTAACAATTACCATTCAATATATTTTAACTTCCCAAATATTTCCATATAATTTACAACTCAACTTAAATCACCACATAATATTGCTATTAAGTATACCATATGTATATAATATTTCCAATATCTAACTTCCATCATTACATTATGTGTACTCTTTTCTTCTTTATTTTCTTTAACTTTTTTTCCACATTATTTTAATTCACCACTAGTTCACCATTCTTTCAATCTTTTTACCTTGTTTTGTTGGGTTTTTTTTCTTTTCAAGTTATCTCTTTTCTCCATGAATAAACTAAAATCCTCTTACAATATATATATATATATATGTTCACTATTTATCTATTATTAATTTTGTACCCATCTTAATTGTCCAAAAACATATTTAGTACTTTCTCATTCTTCCTTCACTTTCTAGATTTCTTCTTTTATTAAATTAACTTAACTTTAATTTCGTAAGCAAACCAGTAATGTTAAATATTTTCATGTATGTAATTTCATAATTTATTTAAATATAATCAATACACATATGTTTAGGTATTGTCAACTTAAATATTTATACTATTCAAATCCATTAAAAAACATAGTCATGTCAACTAAATTGACACATCCACGAATTGCAAATCACCTTTACCACTAACTTCCTTAATTCTTTCATTCTCCTTTTTGATTTCTCATTTTACCCTTCAAACCTCTTTTTTTTCTCATTTATTTTCTTTTTAAATTATTTAATTAGTTTTAATTTTTATAAAATATATTTATCGTTTTGCCCCTCTTTACTATTTATGTTGTCTTTTTTCTAACTAATGTTTAAAATTTATATGTAATGTATATTTAACATATATATAACATATACACTTTATTTTTCTTACTTCCAATTCATCATTTCTCCCTTAAATTATTTATTTCAATTTAATTTAAATTAATTTTTAGCAATTAAGTGGATGTTACATTTTACATATGCTCCTCATGTTTTCTCACTTCCCATACTTCATTTAACTCTCTAAATTATTTATTTAATTGTATTTAAAATTGCGGGTGTTACAAAGCCACTCAAGATACAGAGAGGATAGTAGCCTTGGTGTGCGGTGCAGCTAGAACCTAAAGAAATTGTGAGACCGCCTTAATCACTCGTGCGACCTGTGAGTGGAGATTTTCGTCTCCACTCCCATGTGGAATGGTTCTTACGGCTTGGGCACTGTTAGGCTCAGGGCCTTAGAAAATGCGGGCCTAAACCCAGAGAAAATGGAGTCGCTACTCGGACAGGCAGGGAAATAGAAAGGGGTAAATGACTTGATTCATAAGGAATCCCTAAGCCCCTAATGGGTTCAGAAAGTTGGGTACGTATGGAAAAGGTGAAAATGACCCAGCACTCCCATAACATCCAAATCATTAGAGCTGGCCTCGTTTTTAGGTGTAGATATTATAAAATTCTTAAATATTATGCTATTATCCATATTACATGCAAAAATTAAAAAAAGAATTATTCCATTAAAATCAAAAATAAGTCTAAACAAAA
Organism: Garcia nutans; assembly: GCA_947685225.1. Classification (NCBI taxonomy): domain Eukaryota; kingdom Viridiplantae; phylum Streptophyta; class Magnoliopsida; order Malpighiales; family Euphorbiaceae; genus Garcia; species Garcia nutans. Next base: position 21,335,894 of record CANTUV010000001.1, read on the forward strand.
TAATAAATAGGCATCCATCCATGGATGAAAACATGCCTTTATAAGTTTCCAATGTCCAAAAGAAAAATACGATAAATAAATAAAATGGGACACCCACCATAGGTGGAAACGTGTCCCTTATAATTGACCCAAAATTTATAAAATAAACTAAATTATATAAGCAAAGCAAATAAGGCACCCATAAGTGGAAACATGTCTTTTACATCCTTAAAAATACAACCAATAAATAAATATAGTTCAATTATTCATAATAAAATATGTTATCCAAGCATATAGTTTAATCATCACAAAAATAATAATAAATTAGGGTTTAATAAAAGGAAATTAAGGTTAATCACAAAGAATTATAATCCACAAATAAATATTGACCCGATTGACGAGGGATCGTGAACGGCGGTCCTGCTAGCCGATTAGTGGATGGGGGTCAAGGGGGATAGTGCCCCCAATAGGTAGACGATTTATATGGTATGATTTTGTTGAGGAATTAGGGTTTTTATATAAGCTAGGGTTTTATATTTATAGAAATTAGGGCTTTAGAAAGAAATGTCCAAAGGATGAAGACCCAATGTCCAAAGGATGAAGATCCATTTTAAAGGGTAAAGACCCACTATCCAAAGGATGAAGATCCATTTTGAAGGGTGAAGACCCAATGTCTAAGGATGAAGATCCGTTATGAAAGGTGAAGGATAGAACAATGGCTAGAAGAAAGATGAAACTCTTAGATGACAGAAAGTTAGCACAATCCATTAAAGGATCGAACAATGGCTAGAAGAAAGCCAGAATCCTTAAGTGATAGAAGGTTAGTCCAGCTAAAAGATCTAAAATTGTTTGGCTAGAAGAAAGCCAGAACTCTCAACTGATAAAAGATCAGATAAATTTAACCTCGGGTCCAGAACCCAATCTGGTCTCGGGTCGAAAACCCAAAATCTAGTATCAGGTCGAGAGCCCAAACTCAATCCTAGTCTAGAACCCAAACCACTCAGGTCCAAAACCCAAAATAGCTTGGGTCCAGAACCCAAATCATTTTTGAGTCCAGAACTCATATAGACCCTTAATTTTTGACCTAGTCTGGTTCAATATTTTTTATAGTCCAAAATAATTTTTGTAGTATTTTAATTAAATAATATTTATTTTAGTATTTATTATTTATAATTTTTAATAAAAATAAAAAGGTAATATTAGTAAAGTTAAATAAATAAATAAATAAAAAATCAGCGATGGAAGAATCGGCGACGAAAAATTTTCGTTGCCAAAAGTGAATTGACTTGGGCCAATTCCTGCCGGCACAAGCCAATTTGCCGCAGGAAATTCCTGCGGCAAATTGGCTAGCTCGTGCCCCAGTTCTCACAATTTTTGTGCTGGCCCGCCCATAGCCTGCAGTAATTTTTGCCAGCGCGATTTTTTCCAGCGCAGTTTTTTCGAAACCGAATTCTATTTGGTTTTGATTTCTTTTTCTAAATGGTTTTTATTTTCTTAGATAATTAGAATTAGGTTTGGATTTTTCCTATAAATACCACATTAAAACACTTCAGAAGGGACTTTTTTTTGGGGGATGAAACTTGGATCTCTTAAAAAAGGAAATTTGGAACCAAACTTGGGACTCTAAAATTCGTTCTGCTAAAAGAAAACCCTAGTAAGCAAGGAGAAATTCAAAAGACAGCAACCAAAGGAGGCAATCAGTCATCTCCAGATTGCTTTGCTCAACCAAAATCAAATCTGAAGTAGGTAACAGCTTGGTTCAATTTCTTCAAATTTGGTGGAGCCTTCAAACGTAGGTAAATTGCTCAAACTCCAGTTTATTCAATCATTAATCATCTTCATCTTTTAAGCCATCATCACACTGCCTTAGTTATTTAATTCTTCCTTCAATCTAGTTTAGGCAGTAGCATAAATTAATTCATACGATACTTAAGATCTTAATTAAAGTAAATAATATAATCGTTCAACACAAATCTAATTTCATAAACCTTAAGTTATTCAAACCCTAAATCTTAATTAACTTTGTTTTTAAACCTTCACAGTAGCTATTTTGTTATAATTTTATTCAGTGAGCTATTTTAATCTTTCAATAATAAATTTAGCTTTCTATATTTGTTTCACCTAAAAATACATAAGTAGTTGATATAGTCAATATTAAAAGCACACTCAACTTTGATTATGGTGAAACATCAAATTCTAAATTCAAAATCATAATCTATAGAATCAAGATTTCAAACCATAAAACCCTAATATCTTAACCTTAAAACCCTAAAACTTTAATAGCCTTAAAACATATTTTTTAAATCTAAAATCCTAATTACACCTTTCTAAAAATCAAAACAACAATCTGTTTGCTTAAAACCCTAATCAAACCTATTTTTTAAATCATAGTAGCATTATTTTCATAAAAACACCGAAAATCCTAAATCTTTTAAACATCCAGTAGCTATGTTATTACTTTAAAATATTTCTGAACTAATAAGCCTAAAAACAAAAATCCAGTAACTAATAATCATAGACCTAATGTTTTAATATCCAAATCCTAATTTCATGATTTTACCCCTCAAACCCTAATTTTGTTAATCAAAGAACCTTATCAATCTCTTAAATTATAAAACCTTAATCCATTTCAATTCCCTTAAAACTTACAGTAGCCTAAACCAATATATTCCAAAACCCTAAATATTAATTAAAGAACTTTAAATGAGAAACAGTAACCCTAATTTGTATGTTGACTTACTTTATTTTTAGATTTAATTATGCAGTTTATTATATGCTTTGATTTATTGAAGTTTAATGCTTGGTTTATTTAAATTATCATGGATGAATGTTTATATTTTGATTAATTTTTAATATCGTTGATGAATGATTTATTTATGATGAGTGGTTATTTACTTTCATCAATTTATTTTGATTTTCAAATGTTGTAAGAGGTATGTTTCCACTTTGTGGGTACTTCATTAGTTAAATATCATGTAATTTAAATAGCTTTTACATTTTAAACCAATGTAAAGGACATGTTTCTACCTTTTGGTGGGTGTCTTATTAGTTTAGACATGGGTGATGTAAGGGCATGTTTCCATCCTCGGATGGGTGTCCATTTATTTGTTTTGCTTGGACATTGCTTTGATTTCAATATAACGATGCTTTATTTCAATTGTTGTGTGTACTATGAATAATATTGTTATATTTAAGAATTTTATAATATTAAGACCTGTAAAGGAGGTCGGTTCCAATGAACCGGGCGTTGTGGGAGTGTCGGGCCATTTCTCACCTTTCCCATACGTACCCAACTTTCCAAACCCATTAGGGGATTGGGGATTCCTTAAGAATCGAGTCATCCACCACTTTCTTTTTCCCAGCCCATCCGGGTGGCCACTCCTTTTTTCTCCAGACTTAGGTTCATGTTCTCTAAGGCCCCGAGCCTAAACAGTGCCGAAGTTGCAAGAACCATTCCACCAGGAGTGGGGGCAAAAATTCCCGCTCACAGTGGCGACTCCACTGGGGATAAGAGAAGTTGATTCCATTAGTCTTTATATTATTCTATCTTTCTTATAATGATATTATCCACTGCATCATATTAGATTGCATCGTGTGCGTGAGTTAGGATGCCCGTGTTACCCGTGTTGTGTTATGTAAGAGATATCATACTTTCACTCAAGGTATGGAGATCGAGCATGGCATAATCACTCATAGCCTCGTACCATTTGGTATATACTTGCTATGGGAACCTAAGACTTTTAACCCAAAGACTAAAGCTCATGTAATTGGCCTAGTTACTTTCCTTAGGTTTTACCCCAAAATGCATATTGTTTGACTATGATTAATTTATCCTGGTTTAAATCATGGCTTATTTGGTTTGTTCTTTTTCTAATATGACCTAAGTACATTTGCAAGCTCAAATAAATTTTTCTTTAAAGCCCAAAAGACCAAAACTATTTTCAAAACTTTTCAAGATGGTCTTTTGACATAAAACTTTTCTAAAAACAATTCAAAAATTCTTTTGCTCATAACCTTAATACTAAGCCCAAAATCCATTTTTTCCTAAAATCTTTTTACAATGGGCTTAGAAACAAAATTATTTTCATTCATCCTTTTCTTACAAAGAGCTTGCAAAATATTTAGGTCAATTATAAAATACCAAAAATCAATTGTGAGCCTAGTTTATACCAAGAATAAATTAACCATGGGCTTGTTTTTGGCATGAACCATTAGTTACTTTTTTCAAGTGAGAAATCTATCTATAATAAACCTCTTAATTTAGTTTTAATCCAATATAGCATAAAAGCTACTTTAGTTGGTTGAATGGATTAAAACCTAATTAATGGAAATTATCATGGACTGATTTCCATTTTCGAAAATATAACTATTGGTTGAAACGTCCGAGGGAAATATTCAAAAATAAGGTACCCCATGTTGGTATTCTGTTAACCATATACCTAGAAAAAGAGACTCGCCATTCGTGTGTGGATGTTATAAGGTTAGAAGAAATGTCCTAATTATCCTTGTTTGTTGTTTGTGCATACATGCATACATTTGCATCTCATATCCTCTCTGGCTCACAGCCCTAGATTATGACAGTTCAAAAGCTTACAACAATCCGACCTACGCCGGAGATGAAGAATCTAGTAACGACTCAATCACTTGCTCACTAAAAGCAATGGAGCCCGAACAAATTCAAAGAATGGTGGATGAAGCCCTCAACGCCAAGATGGAAGAAATAAAAGAGGCCCTAGCTGAGACCATGAAGAACCAATTGACTGCAATTTTAGAAAATCATGCCGAAGCATATGCTAGCACTAAGAAGCCAAAGGACAAAGGGAAGACCAAAGTTGGTGAAGTGGATTTTGATGATGAAAAGGCGATCATTGATGATGATGATGATTGGGCTCAATACTACCAAGATCCTCAAGACAAGAAGAAAGAACCGAAGATTGTTGAAAGGTCAACTATGAAGATAACCGAAATTTCTAATGTTGAAAAGATGATTGCTGATTTAGAAAAGAAATTTGAGAAGAAGCTGAAAACTGAAGAAATGTCCGAAGTTGACAAATTATTTAAGCTAGATGAAGAAGTTCCATACAAATTCAAGATGCTATCTTTTGCAAAGTTCGATGGAATCGGAAATCCAAATCTCCATGTGAAGCAATATATCACTGCTATGCAGTCTGCTCTACCTACTAAGGCTCAAACTCTAAGGTACTTTATGCTCTCATTGGACCCTGTTGTCCAAAATTGGTTCAATACCTTAGATGATGGAGCACAAAAGAGTTGGGATTTGCTATACAAGGCCTTCATCCAGCAATATGGATATAATGTCAAGCTGGAAGTTTCCTTAATGGAAGTAGAGTCCATTAGGCAAAGGTCAAATGAGAATTTTGTGGATTATGTGAAGAGATGGAGAAACAAGACCGCTTTGCTTAATAAGAGGCCCGATGAATCCGATCAAATAAGGATAATTGTGAGAGGGGTGTTGCCTAGTCTTCGTGGATGTCTCATACACTCATCCATGATTTCAAAGACCTTCTCCAAGCTAGTTTGCAAATTGAAGAATGGGAAAGAGAGAAGAACCATTTTTCAACAAGAAGGAATGAGAAAGGAAACTATCAATCTGGTAGCCAAAGCATGTAAAAGGCAGTTGGTGTTAATGCTACTAGCCAAGGAACAAGGAGACAATTTTTCAGAATTAGGGAAACCGATGTCTTAGGTTCTCAATAAGCTTTAAAGAAAGGGATTGCTACAACCCTTAAATCCTCATCCTTTGCCTAACCCTCTCCCACCTAATTTCGACACTAAAGCATTTTGTCAGTTTCACCAAATGCAAGGGCACAACACAAATAGATGTGTGAGGTTGAGGCATGACATCCAAAATCTAATTGATAGTGGGAAGCTGCCCGAGCCCAATAAGCCAAACACCAAAGATAATCCCTTACCAAAGTTCAATAGGGTACCACCACCGGCAACCTTCATGATTGGAGGGGGTTTGCATGAAGATTTTGTCATGTCTTCTTTCCAAGATGTGGGTGGAGAAGCAACCAAACAAGTAGATGTATTTGGCAAAATTAAACAAGCTATGGTGGGTAAAGAAGTAACAATTTGTGTTGTCAATGGGTTTTGGGATTCAAGCGATAGTGATGATGATCAAGTATCCAAGAAGGAGGAGTGGACTTGGTCCAAGCCTGAAGAAGATGAAGTAATGAACACTAGATCCGGTAAGCCTTATGCAAAGCCACCACTTAAGGAGGTAGAAACTAATAAGGGAAAGGAAGTTGAAGTAGGAAATAAAGAAGAGGAAGATGATGCTGTGCTCAAGCAATTGAAAAGAACCCAAGCAAGTGTTAGCATTTGGGACTTATTGGCTACTTCTAAAAAGCATCAAGAAACTATGGCCAAGGTGTAACACCCCCATACTCTATATAAGTACTATACATATACCTGGTAGACATACAATACATATATAAAGTATAAGAATGTCACTAGTCGTTACAGTTTAAAAACTTTTATCTGAGTTCAAACAATAATACATTTTATTCAAAGGACATTTACAAAATCATTATACTTTCGATGATCTTACATATAAATAATAATCTTGTCCTTATCAAAATTCACTTATACATATGAATACATTTTTAATAAAATACAACATATTTAACTTGTACATGTATGCACCACCTTCTAGTTGGTCTTGAAACACTCATACCCTTCTCGTGGCATAACGATTGACTTCAGATCTGCTACCTACTCACCTGCGCGATCTGTTATAAACCCGATCGAGGTAACCATTCAGCCATAACTCAAAACATTTTACATTTCTCTTTTCTTTCCTTACTTTTCATAATTATAACCAAATTTCTAACATAAAATGATAAAGTATAACTTTACCAGTCATAACTCTTGAACATGTTTCTAGAAACATAATTATCAATCTTATCAGAACTATACTATAGTCATGTTATCCCAGTCCCAAATCTGTGGATAACAAAATTAATCGACCAAAATAAACTAAATAAATCATAAGATCATAGGAGATTAATGGTCATGCTTGAAACTTATAAATCCATACTGTTCCTTTATTACTCAGCTTCCAACCTTTCCAATTACAAAGCTAAATTAGATCACAAGAATTACATATTCATTCTCTAAACTTTTGCTACACCAAGAGTTAACACATTCCAACTCCGTTTCAACCCAATTTGCACTCAATTATATGATCATTATTAGCTTAATTCATGTTTCAATAATATTACTAGTAACATCTCTTACATATACATATTCAATCATAGGCAAAACTGACATAATTTCCATGTGCTACTCCATTTCCAATCTATCTCTTTTTAAAATTTGCATACATTATATTTTCCCTTTTTCCTTACAATTTCTTATTATACACATGTACATAGAACCTTTCCACATGTAAATACTTTGGGACTCAAAATATTATATGATCATCACGTTTAGTGATTACCATAACAATTTCACTGCCCAGTATTACTCAAGTCCATTCTTACTCTTAATTTCGTCACATAGTCTATCTAACTTTGCACAGTTCAAGATCTAATCTCTCTTAGGTCCACTAAAACATGCAATATTATTCTCCATATCACTAAACCAGTAGTTATACTACATACACATTCATAGGTCACATCCATAATGTGACTCACCTCCCACATTCTTTACATATTATAATTACCTTCATATCGAAGAACTCATCTCACATATCCTATACATGTATACACATAATCATATATGTATATTTAATTTCTCTTTTGCATACAATCTATACAAATTTAATGTTTATCATTTTTCTTTGAACATTATCATACTCATTCTTTTAACATGAGTTAGATTATTTATCAACTCAACATATATATTTACTCTAATCATAATAACACTGCACATATATTCAAGTCACATCTCTAATGTGACATCTCTCCCATTTTTTTAAGCATTTAATATACCTTCATATTCATTTTCATCCTTTCCAATCAAATGACTTAAAATAACTCATTTTCACTCGCTCAATCACTTTCCTTTTTACTTCAAAACCAATTCTCTTACTATCAATCTCATTACCCAATTCGTAGTATTCTCATATGCAATAATATTCATTGCAAATAGCTCATATGTTTAATGTACATTAAACTATCGATATCTAAATAATCTTTATCAATATTCCATTAAAATTTTAAAGTCTCAAATTATCACCTCACCTAAACTTCAATTTACAAATCTCATCTTTTCTTAATATCAACTTTAAAAATGTCTTATATGTATATATACCACAAAGCAACATCGAAACATATAATTTTCACAATTATTAAAGCTCATTTCAAAAATCCAAAGGTCACATATTACCACCATTAACATGAACTTTCACAATATTCAAACATATCACATTTCTAACATTGAAATCACAATGTTTGCATTAAAATAACAATACAAATAACACCATTATATCTCCTTACTTAACCAACATCATCTCTTTTCTTCTTTTAAAAACCTTAAACCCAAACCTTAAATTCTCACACTTTGTCTATACCAATCAACTCACTCACTATTCCACCATACTCTCTTCATTTTAATGACATATCTTTCCATGTTAACAATCCAACAATATTTCCTCTTTCTAGCAAACCAAACATAAGCTTTATTATAAAGAGATTCAAAGTGTAGAGGAAAGAGTACATACTTTAATCTTAATTTTGTTTCCAACTCATTTCCAACTTTATTCTTCTATTCATTTTATTATAACCTTTTTCACAAGCATACTTCCATAATCAACAATTCCAAAATTTACTTTACTTAAATAAATTTCCCATTCTTTAATTTATCTATTAAACTTATATAAAATTTTCCATATCATTTCTTTCTCTAATTTTTCCTTTCATGTAGAACTTCATCCACATAATACCATCCATCTCCTCTAGTACAAACACATTACAAATCACATAATGCCACATCCGAGACCAACCTAGGTGTTAATGCATATGCATGTATTACAAATTTCATTTCAAAACTTTTCTTTTTAATTCTATTTAGGCTTTTCAAAATTTTTTTTTAATTCTACTTAGGCCGAGAATCTCGAACCTAAGCTCTGATACCAAAATAATTGTAACACCCCCATACTCTATATAAGTACTATACATATACCTGGTAGACATACAGTACATATATAAAATATAAGAATGTCACTAGTCGTTACAGTTTAAAAACTTTTATCTGAGTTCAAACAATAATACATTTTATTCAAAGGACATTTACAAAATCATTATACTTTCGATGATCTTACATATAAATAATAATCTTGTCCTTATCAAAATTCACTTATACATATGAATACATTTTTAATAAAATACAACATATTTAACTTGTACATGTATGCACCACCTTCTAGTTGGTCTCGAAACACTCATACCCTTCTCGTGGCATAACGATTGACTTCAGATCTGCTACCTACTCACCTGCGCGATTACACAACCGCGCTAAGCCCGAGAGCTTAGTAGTACAAATAAGTATTATAAACATACATTACAGAAAATCATACTCATCTGTTAAATTCGTATATCATTATCTTTTTATCATGTTTTCCCATTTCAATTACACCTTTCAAATATATCTACTAATCTCATAATTATATACAGATACACATATCATTAACACAACCTACCATTCCATAACTTATAAGAACATTCATAACTAATACTTACAATGTCCACATCCAAACACATTTTACATGTCATATTATATTTTCAGAATCTCATCTTTCAACTTAGCTTCTCAAACCATATTTCCATTCAATAGTTTACTTATGTATTGTAATCATATCATACTTCATAACGTTACATGTCCTTATATTATTCAATTAATTCATTATTCATAATTCACCTTTCATGAATCACATTTCATCATTCATATTGAAAACAAAGACAAGTATGGGTCTCATTATTCATTCATTTCAAATTTCATAAATCACATTGAAAACAAAGACAAGCATGGGTCTCATTATTCATTCATTTCACATTTCATAAATCACATTGAAAACAAAGACAAGCATGGGTCTCATTATTCATTCATTTCACATTTCATAAATCACATTGAAAACAAAGACAAGCATGGGTCTCATTATTCATTCATTTCACATTTCATAAATCACATTGAAAACAAAGACAAGCATGGGTCTTATTATTCATTCATTTCACATTTCATAAATCACATTGAAAACAAAGACAAGCATGGGCCCAAAAAGAATCTAATATGCTATTCAAAGTTCAGAGTTACTGCTTTGGTCCACAATCACAATCATCAAGCCCGTAGGCGATATATATATATCTCTATCCATGGATAGTGTAACAGACCCAGTCTCTTGGACCTCAACCCGGTTAAACTCGAGGAAATCCTCAACCCGGCTAGACTGTTACTGTTTTTGAGGCTTACGACCCGGTCTTTTCACCCCAAAAACATCATATTTCACATATTTCACATTTCTCAACTGGAATCGGCTTACGACCCGGTCATTTCACCTATCCAGTGATTCATAGGCATGCCGCCAAAACCAGAACTCTGAAAATTGAATTAACATATTAGGCACACAATCATTTTATTTATCTCTTTATCAATTTCTTTCTCAATTCATTTCTCATTTCATATTCCACAATCAACTAGGCAACCATGCCTCAATTGTCTCATTTGCATCATCATAGCCAACAAACATGGCCTCATATCTTATATTATCTCAAATCACCTTAATACAATTCATCATATCATCATATCTTTCACATTTCATATTTCATATACGCAAACATGCTTCAATCATCTCATTATGTCTCAATTCGTCATTTAAGTACTCACAATCAATTGCATTGAACATACATTAAGAATGATCATCATATCTTTCATATTTCATCATTGATATATATATATAGCAATTTACATTATTCATAGATTTAGAATCTTCAACATACATTCCACATAATTCACATTGTGCACAACATAGCATTATTCATATGCATCAACAATGTAATAGATTACTTAACACATTTATAACCAAATGTGTTAAGGTCCAAAGACATATAAATATATGCAATCAAATAGGGTTTGCACTTACCTCATGAGCCATCACACAACACCAAACTCATCTTCCAATAATCCTCAACACTTGTATTAGGGCAAAACAACTTCTTCACAACCTAATCCACAAGGAATAACACACACTTACTCAAAGATACACATGAATTCAATACAATTATTCATTTATCAATCTCATACTAGACCCTTAGATCACAAATTACAAACCAACATCTCTCTCTAGGACCCCACGGTCGTGGCCTACCAACCCCCACGGGCGTGGCATAGCAAACAATTCTGCTCAATCTTTCTAAAATCCCCACGGTCGTGGCCTTCCAACCCCTACGACCGTGGCATAGCAAATGAATCTGTCTCCCTTGCTCACCACCCCCACGGCCATGGCTTCCAATGGCCACAGTCGTGGCAACCAAAGGCCACGGGCGTGGCATCCAAAATGCCTCTGTTTCCTAACCAAACTCATGTATTCTATGTTTTCAATGTCCTTAAACACAAACATACATCAATCATATATCAATTACTCAATTCTCCAACTCATTTATATTAAACCCTTATTAAACAATTTCAACAATCCATCATCATCCTCACAAATAACCATATTATCATCATCTAACTACCAATTTAACATATCTATAAACTTTAATCTTTCACTATCATCATCTTCACACACTAACCAAATCAAATATAAACAAAATCAATAGAAATCAACTCAAAGAAATGAACACTTACTTGAATATTTTGACAAATCTTCAATCTCCACCTTCAATTCTTTTAAAGCCCTTAAGAATTTGGTGTGTATATAGATAAAATCACATATCTCTCTCTCTCTCTCTCTCTCTCTCTCTCGTTCAAGAAGAAGAAGAAGGAAAGAAGATATTTTCTTCTTTTTCTCATACTTATCATATATATATATATATTATAATAATATAATTAATTATTTCTAAAATATCCTCCACCACTACTTTCATCCTTTGACTTTTCTTTCTTCTTTTTCTTTTATTATTATTATTATTATTATTATTATTATTATTAATTAATTAATTAATTAATTATATAAACTTACTTTTCCTACACCACTTTATACATTATGTATATGTAATGTATATGTTGGTATATGTATATCTCTTTTATATTACATTTATATTTCCCATATTTTCGAAATACCAAATATACATCTCATCCCTCATATATATCTATCTCTTATAATATTTCCTTTTAATTAATTTATCTTCCTTTCTCTTACCATACAACATATACAATAAATAAAAATACAACAACAACTCCAAAACTTTTAGGGTATACTTTGGGATATTACACAAGGCCTTAGCTAGCATGCCAATTTCTACCACCACAACACCGGATGAGCTGATCAACTTCATAAAAATTGGAGGGGTAATGAAATGTGAAGATATTCAAGAGAAGAGTGGAGTTAATATGGGAGCAGTTTATTTCTCAGACACGGATTTACCGAAAGAGGGGAGAGATCACATCCGCCTTCTCTTTATCAAAATAGAAATCAAAGGGAAAAGGACTCCATGTGTGATGGTCGATGATGGGTCCGCCATAAATATTTGTCCACTTAAGATATTGCCAAAGCTAGCCATATCAACAAGGGATCTAAACCCGATCGAGGTAACCATTCGGGCTTATGACAACACTAAGAGACATGCCGAAGAAACTTTCAAAGCTGCTGTCAAGGTTGGTCCAATTGAATCTATTGTTGAATTTGTTGTTTTGGACATACCTGTTACCTTTGCCTTACTCTTGGGATGACCATGGTTTCATCCTACTACCCTTCATCAAAACATCAAGTTTCCTAACGGAGATGAGACAGTGGTCATCGAGGCCAAAGATAATGAGATTGTTAATGCTCTAATGATTGAGAGGCCTCTCAATGGTTTTCAAGTAGCTGCAATTTCTGATGATGAAGTAGTGGACTCCAAAGTCTTGAATATGATGAAGAGCATGAACTACCTTTCCGGAGTTGGTCTTGGAAAGGGAAAAGCCGGTTTAACAAAGTTGCCAGATTTTAAAACTCAAGCTTCCAAGAAGGGGTTGGGATATGATGAAGCCAACAATGCCCAGCCAAAGAAGAATGAGAAGATGAACTTCCCACCACTTGAAGAAATCTTTGTCAAAGCTCCAGATATGGGACTACTCCAAGGAAAGCTCGAGCCAATCATGTTCATGGGAAAGTTGATCCTGGGTTTTAAAATTTTTGCAGATGTTGCCGAGCTAGTGGAGCAAGCAAAGAAAGAGCTTACCCTATTAGCTAACAAAGAACTCAATCTGGAAGAGAAGAATGAAGCTTTCCTGAAAGCCGAGAAGACTTCGGAGGAGATTGCTGCCCTGGTTGAAGAAAAGTTTGAAGACATCTTGCCTTTTGATTTTGAGAACAATGATTTTGATTTTGATTTTAATTTGTCTGCTTTGTATGAGGATGATGATGTTTTCTTTTCCAAAATGAATGCAATAAAGTCTTATTTTGCTTACTTGTATGATGTTTCTCCTGATGGTTGCATACATTCAAATAGCAGTTACATGAGCATCTTTAATATTAATTTTGTTAGCACATAATCATTAAATTTGGGAACAACCGAAAATCCTAAAAACATTAGCATAGCATCCGACCTCACACCTGATGAGAGAGAGATATATGAAAAAATATTCAAAAAATATGAAGAAGTGTTTGCTTGGTCTTATGAGGATATGCCTGGATTAGATCGAGACATAGCCGAACATCATATTCCTACTTGCACTCACATGAAACCTGTAAAACAAAAGCTTAGGCGATTAAGGCCTGAGTGGGCTGAATTGGTTAAAGAAGAGGTCATTAAAAAAATACAAGTGAAGTTCCTTGAAGTGATAGAATATTCAGATTGGCTAGCCAACATAGTACCAGTGCCAAAGAAAGATGGAAGAATAAGGGTCTGTGTGGATTATAGAGATTTAAACAAGGCTTCCCCTAAAGATGACTTTCCTTTACCCCATATAGATGTTCTTATTGATAGTGCAGCCTCTAGTGTGCTACACTCATTTGTAGATGGATTTTCCGGATAGAACCAAGTGTTAATGGCCCAAGAGGATAAAGCCAAAACTGCTTTTATTACTACATGGGGTATATTTTGTTATAGGGTGATGCCGTTTGGCTTAAAGAATGCTGGAGCAACCTACCAAAGGATGGTCACCACTCTATTTCATGACATGATGCACAAAGAAGTTGAAGTATATGTTGATGATATGATGGTTAAATCGGATACAAGAGAACAACACTTCCAAAACTTGGAATTATTCTTTGATAGAGCTTTGAAATATAAGCTAAGATTGAACCCGAAGAAGTGTGTGTTCGGGGTTACCTCAGGTAAATTATTGGGACATGTGATTGGTCCAAATGGCATTGAGATTGATCCTGACAAAGTTAAAGCAATCAGGGACATGCCAGCCCTGGAGACGGAGAGAGAAGTTCGGAGATTCATTGGTAAATTACAATACATTAGCATATTTATAGCAAAGCTCACAACAATTTGTGAGCCTATCTTCAAATTGCTTAAAAAGAATTAGCCGGTCATATGGAATGAAGAGTGTCAAAAGATCTTTGAGCGAATAAAAGAATATTTGTTGAATCCACATGTTTTAAAACCACCTAAACCCGACAAACCTTTATTACTATACTTAGCAGTAGAAGAAGAGTCAATATGAGCCATGCTAGCCCAAGCAGATGAGTCAGGGATTGAGCATGCAGTTTACTATTTGATTAGAAAGCTCCTACCTTATGAAATTAAGTATAGTATCATTGAAAAAACCTGTATAGCCATGGTTTGGTCTTCTAAGAAGTTGCGGCATTACTTTCAATCTTATAGTGTGCAAGCAATTTCCAGGTTGGATCCAATGAAATACTTAAGGGAGACACCCTCTTTAATTGGAAAGTACGATCGATGGTTGATAATATTAGAAGAATTTGAGATTGAATATGTAACCAGGAAACAATCAAAGGTAGAGTAGTGGTAGAATTCCTAGCCCAACAACCGTTACCAGATAGCGAAGAGGTAATCTTGGAATTTTCGGATGAACATTTAAAGGCAATTGAAGTATAAGGGTGGCAAATGTATTTTGACGGAGTAGTAAACAAGAAAGGAGCAGGTTTGGGAGTCATACTAGAATCACTTGAAGGAGCACTTATCCCTTTAGCCAAAAAGTTGAAATTTAGGGCAACCAATAATATGGTGGAGTATGAAGCTTGTATTTTTGGTTTGGAAACCCTAATGGTTATGAAAGTGGATAAGGTGGAAGTTTTTGGTGATTCATTGCTAGTAGTATCCCAAGTAAATGGAGAGTGGGAGTTGAAAGAGGAAAAATTAAAACCATACCACCATTACCTAACCATGATGAAGAAGAACTTTAAGGAGTGTAGGTTTATACACCTATCAAGAGAAGAAATCAATGTGGAGCGTATCATGTCAGAAATACATGCAGGAAGTTGCGGACCGCATATGAGTGGTTTGGCCCTAGTTAAGAAGATTATTCGGCAAGGTTACTACTGGTTGACCATGGAGAGAGATTGTATTGAGTTTGTAAAGAAGTGCCAATAATGTCAGATGTATGGTAACTTGAATCACATGCCTTCTGAAGACTTGCATTCTATGTCTTCACCCTGGCCCTTTGCCACCTGGGGTATTGACATTATAGGGGAGATACATCCGACAGCCTCAAACGGTCACCGTTTCATTGTAGTAGCAGTAGATTATTTTTCTAAATTGGTCGAAGCCGAATCCTTCAACAAACTGGGCGCAAGTCAAATGGCTAGATTTATTAAAAAGAACCTCATCTGCAGATATGGGGTCCCGCACAGTGTGATATCCGACAATGGAGTATAGTTTCAAGGAGTAGTTAAGGATTTATTCTCAAAGTACCGAATCCATCATCACAAATCTTCTCCTTATAGTCCAAAGGCTAATGGTGCAGTAGAAACAACAAACAAGACAATTAAGCAAATTTTGTTCAAGTGACCAAGACTTATAGGGATTGGTCAGAGATGCTTCCCTTTGCTTTATGGGGATATAGGACAAGTGTGCGAACACCTACTGGAATGACACCGTTCTCTTTGGTTTATGGGATGGAAGCAGTATTGCCAATTGAAATAGAGATCAAGTCATTAAGAGTAGTCTTGGAAGCTGAACTGCCTGAAACAGAATGGGTAGCAAGCAAATATACACAGTTAGCTTTACTAGAAGAGAGAAGGTTAAAGGCACTGTATCATCACCAACTGTATGAAAAGAAGATAGCTCGGGCCTATAATAGAAGGGTTAAGATCAGAAAACTCAGAGTCAGGAATTTGGTGTTGAAGCAATGTAAGCCTAATGTATCTAATCCGAGAGGGAAGTTTAGGCCTAGTTAGGAAGGGCCATATGTCGTGAAACAAGTCATGAACAAAGGTGCGGTGAAGCTATCAGACATGGATGGGAACGAGTTTAGTGAGCCAGTGAACATTGACAGGTTGAAAAGGTTTTATGTATAAAATATAAAAAAAAAGAGCTTGTTAGGTTGAAAACCCAAAAAGGGTGGCCTAGGCAAAAGTTAGAGCAGTCCGCTAGTTCTGAAAACCCAAAAGGGCAGGCTAGGCAACAATTAGGGCTAAAAAAGAGAAAATAGTCAATTAGAAAACCCGAAATGGTTAGTTGGCAATAGGAGTAATCTTGTGTATGCTGGCTTTATGTTTGGCTGTTCCTGAATTTAATAAAACATAATTAATTTCAAAATTATTCTATGCGCACTGTTATAAGTATTTGACCAGATATGGATGAAATAAATAAAAACAATAGCAAAAGGTAATGACAAATTATAAAAAGGAAAATAAATGTCTCCTTTTATTACTTTAATTATTTTTCATCCTAGCAATACACTTTCTAAATTGACAAATGTAAAATCTATGGCAGACGATAAGTGTAACGTGCAGGCCAGCTTTGCCTCAGTCGATCCAAGTAGGCTTCAGTCAAGTAAGGCATGTCTAAGTCGGGAGTTAAGTCAGAATCGTGAGGCTCAGCTCCATACTGACGGCCAAGTCGGTGAGGATCATAGCAAGTACTCTGACGAAGAGCAGCAAGGGGAACATACATCAAGTATGTCCGCATGGTGATATAAGAAATCTTCCACCGAGGTACCAACCAACGGATGTTGACTTTAGTGCATGAGTGGATCCAGTCAACCCAGTCGGCATATGAAGAAGCAGGATGGAGTAACTTCCTGGCAGAATGATATCATGGCAGATATTTGACAAAATCCATGGATGGAGTATCAAGCAAGCAAAGACGCTCCTGAATTCAAATCTGTGAGGAAATAATTAAATTAAATTAAAAAAAAGGGTCTGCTAAGTTGAAAACTCGCAAGGGCAGCTTAGGCAAAAATTAGGACAGCTCGCTAGCTCTGAAAACCCACGTGGGTAGACTAGGCAAAAATTAGAGCAATATAAAAAATATATGTAAAAGAGGTCCGCTAAGTTGAAAACCCTCAAGGGCAGCTTAGGCAAAAATTAGGACAGCTCGCTAGCTCTGAAAACCCAATGGGCAGACTAGGCAAAAATTAGAGCAATACAAAATATATATATATATAAAAGAGGTCTGCTAAGTTGAAAACCCGCAAGGGCAACTTAGGCAAAAATTAGGACAGCTCACTAGTTCCGAAAACCCGCATGGGCGGACTAGGCAAAAATTAGAGCAATAAAAAAAAAGAAGAAAAAGAAAATCTAAATTGAAAACTTGAAAGGGCAGTTTAGGTAATTACCTGAAGCAACAACGGACTCCAGATCAGTCTCTTTGTCAATCCTGATTTAAGTTGGTCTAATCCAACTAAAGTCTCGGCTAAGATCACAGGTACCGGCGACAAGCCTCCTTCCATTTGGTCCATAATATCCAATACTCATGGATCAATATCGCCATCGAAACAAACAAGCAAGAATTGGCCGAGCAAGTAAAGACAAAGGATGAGTCCCCAAGCCTTAGAAGGAGCCAAATGAGAGAGACAAAAATCAATCAAGGGAGAAAGTAGAATTTTCTCACCTCTCATCAACTGAAGAACTTCAGGCTTTGAAATTTGAAATAACATTTGCATCATCTGTTGAGCATTGGAAATCAGTGTGGGTAACGCCATTTGTTGATTATTTGGATATCCAAGGATGACCTCAAATTCTTCAATCAAGGGACATATTTCAAAGCCATTAATTTTAAATGTCCTAGAATCCATATTCCAAAAGGAAGCCATGACATGTAAAAAGGAGTGGTCCAATTTAACATTTTGAAAACACTTTAAAATATCAAGTTTTGACCACGAGATTTGCTTCCAGTGAATGGCATCCATATTCTTAAATAGAATTTTTATCTTCTTTAAATGAAGTTCGGTCATGGTTGATGAATAAAGGAAAATCAAAGTTGTTAAAGGGAGTTTTTTACGTTGAAATGGAAAGTCTTTTGGCTTATGTATGAAATTAGGTGTAAAAAGTGATTTATATAGAGGAAACAAGCTTTTCCAAAATTGATAAGGAAAAGGTGATGGGAAAGGGTGAGACCATGTTGTATGAGGAAAAGAATTAGCGACGAATTTACTTTACCATGTTGCATTTGGCTTTTGTGGTGATGCTGTGTAAATGTGTATATATGAAAAAGAAAGCGTAATAATTGTGGTGCAGTAATGAAAAAAAATAATAAAATAAAATAAAATAAAATATAATTTATAGTAAAGGCAGAAACTATGTATCATTATTTTTATGCTTATTGTACAATGTTTATACAATTGATACAATATTTATACATCACTAAGAAGGTGGTGGTAGGTCATCAAATAAAGTCCTAAAAAAATCATCACCTGTTGGAGGAGGGGGCAAATCACTCGTCCCGAGTCTGCCCGAAGCAGGAGCACCAAAATCCCTATTACCTTGGAGTTTCGATCTGTCATGGTCCTCATCAGAAGTGGACAAAAGGATCTCATGGTCATTAGTTTGGGGGCCTCTAGATGAAGAAATACCAGGATCCCTCATCCCCTGAAATCGAAAGTCTCAAAAATTTTGTTCGGATTGATGATACAAATTTTCAAAATGAGAAGCCTGCTGACGACTTACGGCCAACTCTTCTTGAAGTTTCTTATTCTGTTCTTTAAGCAACCGCTGTGAGCCAGAAAGGAAAAAGGTAAGAGCATACATAATCATGCATACATATAGCATAAATTACCATGAAATAAGAAAACTCACCAAGTAATTCATATCAATGCCCTGCGAATGAGATGGCATATCTGGCGGGCTACAATGAGCAAATGAAGGAGCAGTAAAAGAAGGTCCAGCCTCATGATAAAATGAGCCGATAGCCTACAACAATCATTAAAGAATCAAAATAAGATAAGAAAGAAGTGATTGCAAAGGAAAAATAGTAAAAGTTTTCTGCATCATTTTCCTCTTCATCTCTACCCTCATTTTCTTTGGGAATTTCCCGTACACCAATAGGAGATACATCAAAGTTCAAGAGCCTTCTTTGAATAAAATGGGCATAAAATGCACCCGGTAGATGGAGAAATGTCTCAACATTATGACCGTGTCGGGCCAACCACCATGCATCCTCCGGCATTGATATAATATTTAAAGTATATTTCAGGCAATGCATCGGAACCCTCCACTGCTCTGGTCCAAGAAACCACTCATAAACTCTCTCTCTGAGAAACCAACCACTAGACACTGGGCCAGGGATGACTCGGCGAGTATGTTGGAAAGATAGCGCAGCCTTCATGAAGGGAGACCAGTTTGTTCGCTCTTCTGGGTTCCACAGGCTAAATTCACCTGCAAAATAACATAAGGTAAGTAAACTTTCACATAAATTTTAAAGCATACTAATGTTATTTTACCTGGTCCTAGGTTAAGCGGCTCAACATGAACCGTTGGGTATGCATGTGGTGAGAGCCAGGAACTTTCACGTGATCTGACAACTAGAAACTTAATCTCAGATACCCGATTCTCTCTTGGGAAATACCAGGTACCCTCACGAGGTTGTGTTCGTATGCCCATGCCTACAATAACAATAGAGATCAAATTCATGCAAGAAAAGAGTGGAATTGACATTGGTGGAAGAAGAGTACCTCGACAACCGCAATAAAGCCGACGAAAGACTTCTTATTTCGGCAAATTTTATCAAGACCATGGTAAAGACAGGCGAGACCGGCTTCACTCCAGCCATAAAGTGGTACCGTCTTAAAATAAGAAAGGGCCCTCAACACTGACAAATGGATGGCAGATTTAGTGCTGCCTAAGATGGTCGACCCAAGCAAATATGATAAAAATCCTCGAGCATACTGTTGGGTCGTGTCTCTGTGAACTCGTCCTTCGTAGTTCATCAATTAACTATGAATTGGCTCAATTTTTATCTTAAAAGGCCCTTTATATGATGGTTCCATACCAATTAATTGCTGAATTTCTTCAAATGTCAAAATATCATTTGTCAGAGGAACCGGAACACCATCATACCGATTGCCGGTTATAGCAGCAAAGTCAATCGGACCAATTGTCATCTCTCCAATGGCAAGTGAAAAGTATGAGTTGTGTCCAACCATCGTTCTGCAAGCGCCTGGACTATGCTCTGGTCTATCAGATACTCCTCAGATGGTAGTTGTAAGATGAAGCTCTCAAAGCCACAATCTCGAATAATTCGCCTTAGTCGAGAAGGCGCTACATCATACCATTATCGGGCTTTGTAGATACACCCTCTGGCCCGAATAATGCAACGATCATGTAATATCCCAATGTGTGCCCTAGAAGCTTGGATATAATTGTTGTTTGTTTGAATTTTATGTATATGTTATGTTGATAAGAAAAGAAAAGAGAATGTTTATGTATTGTTTAAAAAGGAAAGTAGTGTGTAGAGAGAAAGTGTATATGTTGGGTATATGGTTATATATATAACACATACATTAGTCAAAAGAGATGGTCAATGGAAGAAGATATTTATGTGTGACATGTGAAATTACTTTAATGGGCATATAAGTGACAAAGGTTAAGTTAAATGGATGAGGGCATTTAGGTAATTGCTTTGTTAGAATTGCTTGGTGGAGATTTAAAGAAGAAGAGAAATTGACTTGTATTTATTTTCTTTTCTTCTCATTTTGGGTGCCGGCTATCCAAGAAAAGAGAGAGCAAAAGAGGTGTTTCAAATGCTAGAATCAAATTGAAGGAAGAATCAAAGGATTAAGTTGAAGATTTGTGAAATTTCTTCATTTAAGGTAAGTACTCTCTTGTTTATCTTTGTTATTTTTGAAGTTATGTTTGAGGTGGATTGTGATGTGTTGAGATTATGAATAGGTGTGTTTAAGATGAGTTTATAAGTGTTGAGATTGATTATAAGTTAAAAAGGTTGAATTGATGTGGGTTTTGGTTTGAAGATGATAAGTTAAGAGTGATGTTTGGTCTTAGGGTTTTGAAATGGTAGATGATTAAATGGATTGTTGATGTATTATTAATGTGTATATTGTGTTGAATATGCAAAATAAGTGTTAATGACTTTGATTACATCCATTTGAATGAGTTTATGTTGTGCAAAATGTG
The DNA here is from genome assembly GCA_947685225.1 of Garcia nutans. Lineage (NCBI taxonomy): Eukaryota > Viridiplantae > Streptophyta > Magnoliopsida > Malpighiales > Euphorbiaceae > Garcia > Garcia nutans. The sequence continues at coordinate 21,357,525 of CANTUV010000001.1, forward strand.
TTTAAATTCAATTAAAGGAGTTTTGGCTATGTTTAGGGTTTTATACATGAGAGACACGGCCAAACCAAGGAAGAGACACGGCCAAATCAAAGAATTTTTGAGAGACACGGCCAAGTCTATGAAATTTTGGCCGTGTTGGTTGATTTTTGGAGAGGACATGGCCGTGTCCCTTGCCCATGTTGGCTTCTGTTGCTTTTGGTTGAGAGGCTTTTGGTTGAGAGACACGGCCACAAGCTTGGCCGTGTCCCTTGAGTGTGTTGGCTACTGTGAATGTCCTTTGCTCTTCTTGTGTTGATGAGAATGAACCTACATTTGATGATACTATATGAACCATGTTGTGTTATATGCCTTGTGAATCTTGTGAATGGTAATGTGTTATATGAATAATGTACTTTGAAATGTTATATCAATGATGCTATATGAACAATATGAATTGAGATATATTATGACATGAGGCCATTGTGATTGGCTATGATAACTCAAATGTGATGTAAAGCCATTGTGATTGGCTATAATGATTCAATTGAAAGACATAAGGCATGTTTGCCTAATTGATGATGAGAATGGATAATGAGATAATAAATGAATTGTGTGTCTAATATGTTATTCATTTTCAGAGTTTTGTTGTTGGTGGCATGCCTATTGGTAACATTCTCTTGAAGTTAGGTTGGATTTGATCCTTGAAGCCTAATTGAGATGTTACAACCCTTGAAGCTAGGTTGGATTGGTTCTTGAAGCCAAGTTGGGTTGATACTTAGCATGCTTTGTTCCCCTTGAAGCTTGGTTGAACCTAATCCTTGAAGCCTAGTTGGGTTTATGATATGATAAATGTGATAACAAAACCAAAGCATTAACTCTGAAAGTTGAATGGCATATTAGTGTGTCTTGGGACCATGCTTGTCTTTGTTTAATGTGATTCATGAATGGTAAAATGATTAACTAATTAGATATATGGAAGGATATTGAAATGTGATATGTTTATATATATGTGGTTTATGAAATATAAAGGTATGTTGTTAGCCTTTCATCTATGATATTGATTTGAATAATAAAATGTGTGACATTGCATTGCACTAAAGCATAATGCTAGCATACTTTGTATTACTAAGCCGTTGGCTTAGCGCGATATTGTTGATCGCGCAGGTAACAGAGTTGAACCCGAGAGTTCTTCGAGACCGAGTGAGAGTAGACATTGAAGAGTTTATTTTGGGACTTAAAGATCAGAGAAGAGCTGCCAATCATGTATAATTTCTTTATATTTTGTAAAGTATTGTTCATAATGTGAATATATGTATAATTGTAAATATGGATTTAAATGTTTTCATATATGTAACTATTTTATAAATTCCGCTGCGTATTAAGTAAAAGTATTTTTTTTCTATCATGTATAATGATAAAGATTATGGTAACTTTTAAAATGATTTGATTATTAAAGAAAACCGTAGCATCCCTATGTCCAGTGCACGTATATTACATTGTGGTGTTTGTAATGTGCTTGTACCGGGTGTGGGGGTGTTACAGATCACGCTAACACGGAGTCAGATAAGTTAATACCGGGTAAGTACATATTATTCTATATGCTTAAATTAATATATTTTTCATAAATTTTCTAAATAATAATAATAATATAAAAATATAAATAAAAAATAAAGGCAAACACAATAATAATAAAAGAGCATAAAAAAACAAATAAACAAATAACAGAAAGACGAAAAAAAAAGAGAAAGAAAAGAAACAAAGGGAAAAAATAATTACCGCGCTCTTTTGGTTTGAACTACGATGAAGCGGCATTCCGGCTAGTAGATCTATATTCTCATCTTCATGATGCCAAATAAACTCCAATAATTGAGCATTAGAATGAGTTCCTGATCTTGAAGCATGCATTTTTTTCAAAACTATATGCTAAATTTGAGAGAATGAAAATCTGCTGTGAATGAAATGAAGGAATTTGTTCATTTATATAGAGGAACGGCAAGGAAGAAAACAAAATTCAAAAAGTAAATATTACTATTGATAAATAATAAAATTTACCATTGATGAATAGTATATTTTACTATTTATAAATAGAAAATTACTATTGATAAATAGTATATTTTACTATTGATGAATAGTACATTTTACTATTGATAAATAGTAAATAGTGCATTAACAGGGACTACACAGTAAAATAAACAGTAAATTCAATCATTCAATTTAATCATTCAAATACTTGCGTGTATATAAATATTTTTACACGCAGGGGCAACAAGGAGAAGACATGTGCATAAAAATTAGCAAAACTTTTTTAAAACAAAAAAAATTATTTTTTGCAGATAATTAAATCTTTATTAGCTCGGGTCCAGAACCCAAATTTTCTTTAGGTCCAGAACCTAAAATCCATTTTAACTCCATAGCTTAGCTCGGGTCCAGAACCCAAATTATCCTTAGGTCCGGAATCTATAATTTCTTCTAAGTCCAGAACTTAGCTCGGGTCCAGAATCCAAATTATCCTTAGGTCCAGAACCTAGAATCTTTTCTAAGTCTAGAACTTAGCTTGGGTCCAGAACCCAAATTATCCTTAGGTCCAGAACCTAGAATCTTTTCTACGTCCAGAACTTAGCTCGGGTCCAGAACCCAAATTATCCTTAGGTTCAGAACCTAGAATCTTTTCTAAGTCTAGAACTTAGCTCCGGTCACGAACCCAAATTATCCTTAAGTCTAGAACCTAGAATCTCTTCTAAGTCCAAAACTTAGCTCGGGTCCAGAACCCAAATTATCCTTTAGGTCCAAAACCTAAAATCTCTTCTAAGTCCAGAACTTAGCCTGGGTCCAGAACCCAAAATTACCCTTAGGTCCAAAATCTAAAATTATTCTTTGAGTCCAGAACTCAAATCGGGTCCAGAACGCAAAATCTCAACCATTTCAAAAATTAAATCTTATTGCTTTTCACTCTCTTTTACTAAAGTCTCAGATCATTTAAGTAGGGGGCAAACTATAAACCCTTAATTTTTGACCCGGTCCGGTCCAATATATTTTAATTAGTCCAAAATAATTTTTGTGTTATCTTAATTAAATAATTTTTTAAAAATAAAAATCAGCGATGAAAAAATTCATCGCCGAAAAGTTTGGACGAAATGGCCTTTGGCCATTTCGCCAGCAGGAAAATCCAGCGGGCAAAGTGGCCTCTGGCCGCCCAGCTCGTAAATTTCCACGGTAATCCTTCGCAGCAGCCCGCAACAATTTTTTCGCTAGAGAAATTTTTTTCGACGTAATTTTTTTGAAAACCAAATTCTATTTGGTTTCGGTTTCCTTTTCCTAATTAATGATAATTTCCTTAAGCAATTAAGATTAATCATCAAAATTTTCTATAAATAAGACTAAAAACAACATAGAAAAGGAGGACAATCAAGTGAAGGAAAAACTTAGAAAAGGAGATCGGACTTTAAAACTTTTTGGCAGTGAAAACGATCGAACTTTTTAGAGGAGAATAAGCAAACAAGCAATCAATCCATCAAAGGCAGCCATCTTGCCTTTGTTCTTGTTCATCCAAGAAGTAATTTTTTGTGGAACCAACAAACGAAGGTATGAATATCTAATCTCTTTTTTCTTTACAGAAGCTTGAATTATTGAATTGTTTCTTTTGATTCTAAAAACCTTAGAGCACTAATTTACTTCTTCTAAAGCTTAGAACCTTAAATCGTCTCCTCAATTTTCAAAAACCCTAAAATTACTAATCTATTTCTTCAAAATCTTAAAACCCTAATCTACTTTCCAACTTTCCAAAACCTTAAATCGTTTTATTAATTCCCCAAAACCCTAATTTGTTTTTCAATTTTTCAAAACCTTAAAACCCTAAATTTACCTTACAGCTTCTAAAAATCACATAAAGCTTTATAAAACTATAAATTGTTTTCTCAAATTTTAAAATCAAATATATTCTCCGAAACACTAAAAACCCTAATTCAACTTCAAAATCAAAAACAGTAAACCCCAAACTAGTAAACCTAAAACCTAATTTTCCTAAACCCTAATCCTTAAATCTTAAAACCTTATAAACCTAAATATTAAAATTCAACACAGTAAGCCTAAAAATAATAATCCAATAACTAATAATCATAAACCTAATGTTTTAATATCCAAACCCTAATTTCATGATTTTACCCCTCAAAACCTAATTTTGTTAATCAAAGAACCTTATCAATCTCTTAAATTATAAAACCTTAATCAATTTCAATTCCCTTAAAACTTACAGTAGCCTAAACCAATAAATTCCAAAGCCCTAAATATTAATTAAAGAACTTTAAATGAGAAACAATAACCCTAATTTGTATCTTGACTTACTTTATTTTTAGATTTAATTATGTAGTTTATTATATGCTTTGATTTATTTAAGTTCAATTCTTGGTTTATTTAAACTATCATGGATGAATGTTTATATTTTGATTGATGTTTAATATCATTGATGAATGATTTATTTATGATGAATGGTTATTTACTTTTATCAATTTATTTTGATTTTCAAATGCTGTAAGAGGTATGTTTCCACTTTGTGGGTACCTCATTAGTTAAATATCATGTAATTTAAATAGCTTTTATATTTTAAATCAATGTAAAGGACATGTTTCTACCTTTTGGTGGGTGTCCTATTAGTTTAGACATGGGTAATTTTTATGTTATCTTAATTAAATAATATTTATTTTAGTATTTTTTTTATAATTTTTAAAAAATTAATAATAAAAAATAAAAATAAAAAAAAATAAAAATAAAAATGAAAATAAAAATAAAAATCGGCGAGGAAAAAATTCATCGCCAAAAAACAGTGTTGGATGAAATGGTCATAGGCCATTTCGCCCGCAGGAAAATCCTCAGGAATTTCCTGAGGGCGAAATGGCCCGCAGACTGCCAGCGCCAATTCTCAACGCGGTTCCTCGCAGCAGCCCGCAGCAGTTTTTTCGCCAGCAAAATTTTTTCAACGCAATTTTTTCCGAAACCAAATTCTATTTGGTTTCGGTTTCCTTTTCCTAAGTAATGATAGTTTCCATAAACAAATTGAATTAATCATCTAAATTTCCTATAAATAAGACTAAAAAGACACAGAAAAATGGAGCTTTTGGAGGAAAACTTTGAGAGATCTGATTGGATTTTGAGGAGAAAAACTTTGGATTTGGACTGGAACTTGAGACTTCAGATTTGAAGGAAGCAAGCAATCAAGCTATCAAAGGCAGCAACCTTGCCTTTGTCCTTGTTCATTCAAGAAGCAATTTTTGGTGGAACCAACGAACGAAGGTTTGAATCTCTTTTTGTTTTATTTCTTACAGTAGCTTCGTTCTTTATTTGATTCATAAGATTATACATGCAAAACTTCGATCTTTGAAGATGTAATAATTTGATCTTCATTTCCAAAAACCTTAAATGATTTCCTCTGTTTCTAAATACCTTAAAAACCTTAATTCGTTTCTTTGTTTTCCAAAATCCTTAAATGATTCCCTCTGTTTCTTTTAAAACTCAAGAACCCTAACTTTGTTTCTTCTAAAATTTAAAACCCTAAACCATTTTATTAATTCCCAAAACACTAATCTCTATTCCAAAAGTCAATAGCCTTATTTTTTAAGCATCAAAAGCCTTAACCCTAATTAATCCTTTTTTTCCAAAATCACACAGTAAGTATTATTCTTTTAAAAATAACATTAGTTTCTTCCAATTCCAAAACCCTATTTTCTAAATTCTAAACCCTAAAATCTTAATTTTCAACACCAAAACCTACAATCCTAGAAGCCAGTTTCTAAAATTTTCTGGAGCGCTGCCCCCTTAACCCCCGCCCGCTAATCGGCTAGTGGGACCACCGTATGGGCTCGTCGAAGGGGTCAATATTCATTTGTGTATTATGAGTCCGCGTATTTAACTTTCCTTTTTCCAAAGCCTTAATTTAGTAATTAAAATTCTAAAATCCTATTTTAAGATGCGAACCCTAAATTATATATTTATTGCTTTATTTAATTTTAGATTTGATTATGTAGTTTATTATATGCTTTGATTTATTTAATTTCAATGCTTCATTTATTTAATTTATCATGGATGAATGCTTATTATATATTTTGATTGATGTTTAATTTCTTTGATAATGATTTATTTATTATGAATGGTTATTTACTTTTATCGATTTATTTTGTTTTCCAAATGTTGTAAGAGGTATGTTTCCACTTTGTGAGTACCTCATTAATTAAGTTCTATGTAATTTAAACTGCTTTTATATTTTTAGACCAATGTAAAGGACATGCTTCTACCTCATGGTGGGTGTCCTATTTAGCTTAGACATGGATGATGTAAGGACATGTTTCTATCCTCGAATGGGTGTCCATTTATTTGCTTTGTATGGAAATTGCATTGATTTTAATATAATGATGCTTTCTTTCAATTGTTGCATGTAATTTGGATAATGTTGTAATACTTAAGAATTCTATAATATTAAGACTTGTAAAGGAGGCTGGTTCCAATGAACCGGGCGTTGTGGGGGTGCTGGGCCATTTCTCACCTTCCCCACACGTACCCAACTTTTCGAATCCATTAGGGGGTTGGGGATTCCTTAGGAATTGAGTCATCAACCCCTTTCTTTTTCTCGCCCGTCCAGGTGGCGACTCCATTTTCTCCAGACTTAGGTCCGTGTTCTCTAAGGCCCCGAGCCTAAACAGTGCCGAAGTCGCAAGAACTATTCCACCGAGAGTGGGGGCAAAAATCCCGCTCACAGTCACTTTATTCAACTACCTATAATCAATGCACAATCTCAAGGTGACATCCTTCTTCTTCACGAACAACACAGGTGCTCTTCACGGGGACACACTAGGGCGAACAAACCCTTTATCCAACAATTTCTGCAACTGCACCTTCAACTCTCTCAACTCAATAGGTACCATTCGATAAGGAGTAACAGAGATAAGAGTGGTACCAGGAAACAAATTGATACCAAACTCAACTTCTCTCTCAGGCGGTATCCCTGGTAACTCCTCAGAAAAAATATCTGAAAACTTAGCAACTGTGGGTATACTGTCTAGCTGGGAACCTACTACTCTGGTATCTACAATATGAGCAAGATAAAACTTCACATCCTTTTTGAATCATCCTCCTAGCTGAAACAACTGAAACAAACATGGATGAAAGATGTCTCTGTTCATTAGATACCATCACATTCCTACCATCACAGGTTCTCAGGGTAACACATGTTTCCTGACAATCTACCACAATCCCATGTTTAGATAACCAATCCATGCCTAAAATTAAATCATACTCCCTGAAAGGCATCTCAATCAAGTCACTAAGGAACTCCTCATCCTGAACCACAACCGGACTATCATGGTGCACCTTACTAACTACAACACTATGCCCTAAAAGATTTGTCACCAAAACATCAAATCCTAGGGACTCAGAATGCAAAACAGTCACAGACAAGATGAAATCACTAATGTATGAATGAGTAGATCCATGGTCTATCAAAGCAAGAACTGAAGTACTAAATAAAAAAAATGTACCAACAATGATGGCTGAAGCATATGGCTATCTCTGTATCACATATATCCGCTGTGATAGTCCTACCTCATATGGTCTACTGCCTGTGATAGAACCTCCTCTACTAGCACCTCTACCACCACGACCCCCTCTAACACTAGGTCGAGAAGCTACAGTATCAGCCTGCCTATCCTTCGGTAGCTTAGGTTAATCTCTGATGAAATGGTCTGGCGACCCACATTTATAACACACGGTTGGTCCACTTATCTTCCAACAAACACCTCCATGTGCTCTACCACAATGGACACATGTAGGTGGAGCAGACCTCTGAACCACTGGGGTCAGTGCACTAGCCACAAAAACTGTAGGTCTCGACCTCTGCCTCTGCTACTGTATTGACCTAGCAGACTGCCTCTGGCTCCTTCTAAACCTCAAAAAATATCTTCCTCGACCTCTCTTCACAAATGGAGATCATGCCTCACTCTGAGGTCTCCTAACACTGGTCTTCTCATCCCTAGCAGCAACTGCAATACCCTGTGCTCTCTCAACACTCTTGGTTGCTGTAACCAGCTGAAAAAAATTTTGATACAGGGAGCCTGCTATAATGCACATGATAGAGGATCTCAACCCCTCCTCAAATCTCCGGTAGTGGTCAATCTCATCAGAAATAATCCCTCTAGCATAATGAGTCAACCGGGTAAACTCGATCTCATACTCCGACATAGTCCTGGTATCCTGCTTCAAACTCAAAAACTCTATCTTCTTCACATCTTTATACTCCCTTGGAGTATATTTCTACTCAAACTCTCATAGAAAATCATCATAGGTCAAGGTTGGTGGATAATCTAGGGCATGTGGAATGTTCTTCCACCAGTCATATGCATCCCTCTGCAAAAGAGATCTAGCATAATCAAACTTTTCTTATGGAGTAGCCTACAACTGGATGAACACTCTCTGGACTCTATCAAGCCACTGCTCAGCTACAGCAGGGTCTGTAGTACCAATAAAGTCCTCAGCTCTAAACTTCCTCAATTTATCATATTGCCTCGACGATACTTGCGGCTACGGCTGTGGTGGCAGCTGCTGAACTGGAGCCTACCTCAATAACTCTATCATATGTTGTACATAGGCTGACGGAATCTCATAAACTCCTAGTCTCTCTGGCATAGAAACAGGTGCCCCTCCAGCTATCTCAACTCTAGCTCCATCTCTACCCTCAACAGGAGAAACACTCTCAGTAATACCCTCTACAGACTGACATGTCTGAGATGCCATATCTACCTATATCTGCAAACATAACAAAAATTGCTACATCAAAGATCAAAAACTGCCAGTGCCAATGCATGTATCTTAATTAAAAACCATATTTAAAAATCTCCATTTTCTTTTTCTTACAATTCACCTAGGTTGAGAACCTCAAACCTAGGCTCTGATAAGAAAACAAATGTAATACACTAATACCCAATATACCTACACCACATATACTTGCTATATGTAATATACATATAGAGGATACAAGAATGTCACAACCTTTTTAGACAAAACAAAACTTCACTTTAAAAAAAAACTTGTATAAACTTAAGGCATTCAATTGATATCATATAAATAGTAAATGAAACAATACTTGTTAAAAAATATTTAACTTCATTACCAAAGGTTTATCCAAAACATTTTTGATAAATTGAAAAAGTGAAATATACATATTTATATTTATCCAAAATCAATATGTACAAAAATATGAAATATATACATGCTGGCAGTTTATCTCTAATCTTGATGTCCAAACCAACTATGCTCTCAGAATCTCAAGCCTATACTCGATTCGGTCTAGCTGAACTCTCCGGCTCAACCGGATCTACCCTGTCACCTACGCGATGAACCACAATTGCGTTAAGCCAAAAGCTTAGTGGTACACATGTTGATAACAATATAGTTCAAATGCAATGTCAATGTACAACACATATGAATATTACAATTAATAACATTATATCTCATTATATTACTCAATTGTTTCTCAATTCATAATTCACATTAAAGCAAAGACAAGCATGGGCCCAAAAAGGATCTAATATGCTATTCAAATTTTAGAGTTACTGCTTTGGTCCATAATGACACTTTGTGTCTAGCCCCGTAGGAAATATATCCGTGGATAATCCAACTAGATCTGAGCTTACAACCCGGTCTTTTCACTCAGTCTAGCTTCAAGGATTTGTTTTTGAGGCTTACGGCCAGGTCTTTTCACCCCAAAATTTTATATTTATCAGTTGGGCCTGGCTTACGACCCAGTCTTTTCACCAGCCCAGCGTCTAGCCCGTAGGCAATTTATAGGCATGCTGCCAAACCCATAACTCTGAAAATTGAATAACATACTAGGCACACAATTTATTCATATTTCTCATTATCAAATACTTCTATAATTCCATTCTTAAATCCTTTCTCATTTTCTCATTATCAAACTAGACACATTGCCTTATTATATCATCTTTTTCTCACTATTCTCATTTTTCTCTTTTATACCAATATCAATTTATTACATTATGTTTTCACATATCTCATCATATTATTCCACATTTCTTTTCAATTACAAAAAATTACTTTGATACATCAACATAATTCACATTATGCATATCATAACATATTTCTCATTCATCAATAATATATTAAGTAACTTAACACATTTTTCCAACCAAATGTGTTAAGTCCCAATGTCATGTAAATGTATGCAATTATTCAAAGTTTGTACTTACCTCTAAAAGCAACAATACCACTTCAACCTCCTCTTCCAAGATATCCCTCAACACTTGGATTGATAACTCAATTCTCTTCAAAGCCTAAACCAAAGGTGATTATAAATACTCACTTAGTGATACACATAGGAAATAAGAAAAAGCACTATCTAGGGCAAACTCTACACTTGATACGCTCAACAACACGGGCGTGTCCATGACTGTTCCCTAAACCTATAACACAGAAGCTTTGACACACTCAGTGACATGGGCGTGTCACTGCACATGTCAATTCTCTAACAACACAGTAGCTATAACATGCTCAGTAACATGGGTGTGTCACTGCACTTGTCAATTCTCCAACAACACAGTAGATATGACACGCTCAGTGACATGGGCGTGTCACTGCACGTGTCAATTCTCCAACATCACAATAGCTGTGACATGCTCAGTGATATGGGCATGTCACTGCTCGTGCCACCAACACTGAAAATAGAACCATCAACATGCCCAAAGATATGGTCGTGCCACCGGGCGTGTTAGGCCTAAAACCTAATATCGACACAAAAATTACCACATCCAACTATCATCTTTCATTAACCTTTTCAACTCCAAACCAACACAACCAAAACCATCATAATACAACAATAAACTTGTATGAACATCAACACAACTCAATTAAAAGCACAAATATACACAATCACAACCAAGGCATCTCAACTCAAAGTTACACAACTCATAACTTTTATTCTCTTCACCAAACTTAACCTTTTTTCTTCAATCCAACCCCAAATTTCAAAGTTAACAAGACAAAACAACTTCAAACATACCAAAATCAACCATAAACACAACTACATCAAACATCCAACAAACTCATAAACACACTCTCAAAGGAAATCAAAGAAACAAGTTGAAAACTTCCCAAATATGAAGAAAAATCCTTAAAACTCCAACTTGTTCACTTAAAATCCTTCAATTGCTTGAGTTAGGAAGAAACAAAACCTTTTTTCTCTTTGATGAACATGATGATGGCCAGCCCTCTTGGACAAGAAAGAAGAAGATGAAAATAGTCGTTCTCCACTCAAACCAACCACTTCTCTACTTAGCCACACAAATATCCTCTTTTAATCTCCACGAAGCATTAATAATATTATATTATAATATCATCTTCCACTATCATAACATATTAATATCTTAATAATTTAAAATATCATTTGACCAACTAAACATGTTGACTTGTATATAATGTATATATCTTCATATACACAACATATACACACTTCCTTTTTTCCTTTTTCCTTTCTTTTCACTTATTTAAATATATACACTTATAAATCCTTTAATTATTTTTAAAATATTGGGATATTATAGATTTTACCACTGGTGCAAATATAAAGCTTGGATCACCATGAAATATCGGTGGAACTAACAATGAAGGTATGCAATCCCTTATGCAGTTTATTTTAAATTCATAGTACTTTATCCATTCTTGTTTCATTATTTTATTTCGTTCCTGCACTCTCATAAAACATCCAGAGGTAGCATCCATTGGTTTTAATTCATATAGATTTTTTTAAAAGCATGATCAGTTGATGTTGGATTTATAATTTATAATAGGCTATATATTTGAATTTGTTTCATCCAGTAGCTCATTTAACAATCCAACAATTAGTTTATGCCCAATAAACTGCTTTAGCATCATAGTAAACTATTTAAACAAATTAACATTATGTATTTAATATCACATTAGCTAAGTAATTTCTTAAAACCCTAATTAACCATAAACCCTAATCTTACTTTTCTAAATTACTAAACCCTAATGTTGTTTTTATAAAACCCTAAAATGCTAATTTTGTTTTCTAAAATCTAAAACCATAATGCTGCTTTCTAAAACCCTAATTTTTATAAATATAAAATCCTAGCTTACCTAGAAATCATAATTCCCCAACAAAACCATACCATGTAAACTGTCTATCTTTCAGGGGTGCTGACCTCGATCCTTTGTAAGGGGCACTACCCCTTGATACCTATCCATGAACCAGCTAGCAGGATCACTGTAGGCATGACCCTCGTCATAGCGCACTATATTTCCTTAATAGGATAATATTAAGATATGTTTATTTATTTTCTTTTTAATTATTCAATTATTTTTAAATGTGTTGTATTATTTTTCCTCGCTTTATTCTTTTCCTTAGATTTATATACATTTTTAAAGGAAATTGTAAAAGGCATATTTTCATCAAGCATGGGTGCCTTGTTTATTTAGTTTATTTCAAAAACTTTGGATTGATGTAAGGGACATGTTTCCAACTATGGTGGGTGTCCCATTTTATTTACTTTGTTTTCTTTTTGTGGACGTTTGGACATTTATATGGGCATGTTTCCATCAATCAATAGGTGTCCATTTATTTATTTATTTGATTTTAATACAATGAATATTTATTTATTTTAATTGCATATATTATGGATGATTTTATAATATTTAAGAATTTAATAATATTTAGACCTGAAAAGAAGGCCGGTTTCAATGAACTGAACATTATGGGGGTGCTGGGTCATTCTCACATTCCCCATACATATCTAACTTTCCAAACCCAATAGGGGGTTGAGGATTTCTTAGGAATCGAGTCATCCATCCCTTTCTTTTTCCCAGTTCGTCTGTAATATCCCAAACTATACCCTAAAGTTTTTGGAATGTTTATTGTTGAAATTGGATTAAATGATATATTGTATATATGTTTACTGGGGAAGATAAAAGAGGAGAAGAGAAGTGTGTATATGTTGTATATATAGAGATATATACAACATAGACAAGTCAATTAATGAATTGGTCAAAAGAAATATTTAATTTTAATTGAATTAATTGAAATGGAAATTGAGTTAAGTGGAAGTGGATTTTTATATATCATATTATTAAAATTGTGAGGTTGAGATTTAAAGAGAAGATTAAGTGGTTATTATGCTGACTTTGCTCTTCTTTCTTCTTCTTTCTTCTTCTTCTTCTTCTTCTTCTTCTTTCCTTGTTTGGCCGACTATCACCATAGCAAGTGAGGAAAGAGAGATTTTGCTCATCCAAACTCAAGATTGAAGGGTGTTTCAAGTGATCAAGCTGGAATTCTAAGGGTTTTCATCACTTTTGGTAAGCTTTCCACTTGATTCCTTGGTTTTATTTTAAGTTTGTGTTTTGAGTTTGGTGTTTGATTGTTGATGGTATGTGTATATTTGATTTTGGTGTTGTTGTCCCAAGATGGCAACCAAGAGGGGGGGTGAATTGGTTTCCTCAAGAAGTAATGACAATTTAAAAAACTCAACAAACAAGAAATGCGGAATAGAGAGTTGGTTGAGTAATGGAAGAAAGAAAGAACACACAAGATTTATAGTGGTTCGGATTTACTTCAATCCTACATCCACTTCCTTAACAACTTGTTAAGGTTCCACTAGTCTTTGAAGTTTTTACAAGCTCACTTCCAACTTTGGTGTTTTCACAAGTTCACACCTAACTTCACAAGTGTTTTTCTTAGGCTCACACTTACAACCCAAACAAGAGATTTACAAGGCTTACTCTCACAACCTAACAAGAGTTTTACAAGGCTTACTCTCACAACCCAACAAGAGTTTTACAAGGCTTACTCTCACAACCCAAGTGTTTCTCAAGCTCACACTCAAACTTATACAATGGTGTTTTCAATGCTAACACCTAACATTCATTACAATTCAAATACAAGTTTAAGTAAATGAAAATTTGTTGCTTGGCTATGAAAATCTTTTCTAATTGTTGTCTCTCTTTTGTTTTCTCATACAAACATTGTATTTATAACCAATGTGGTCTTACTAGCCGTTATTGATATTGAGAATAAAGTCTTGGCAGATTAGACCTTCTTTACTTAAACTGTCCGAAGCACTTCGCGGTCGCCCTTCATACAAGGATGGGCGCGCTCATGCTTCATGCGGTCGTCCTTTTAACAAGGGACGGTCGCTACTTTTGAAAAAGCTTCAACGGTCGAATTTTAGTGCTCTGCAGCTGAAAATCTTGCCCATGCTGTGTTTTTCGGACCGGTTCTTGCCCATGCTATGTTTGTCGGGACGGTCGCGCCAAGCAAAGGTGCGGTCACCCTTTTTGAATATTGAAGTGGGTTTACAATGGTCATGTCACGTGTCATTCTCTGACAGAGAAAAAGAGATGTCCGCCATAATTTGAATCTCGCGGTCGCCCTTGGTATCATTTCGCGGTTGAACTCACATTCTCGCGTCGAACTTCTGGACGCACCTGAGGATGCGAACACTACTGTCTCTTTAAGCAATTTCTTCTTGAATGGTAGGGTGGTCACGACTCTTAATGGGCGGTCACTAAAGTGGTAAGCGAGGTCGAGTCATTCTCCGTTCTTGTCACCGCGAACCTTACTGTGATTGTAATGATTTAAGTTCCTTGAGTAGCGGTCATTCACATATTGGGACGGTCGCTATTCTGTAGGCGCGGTCGCGACTAAGGTCGAACTTCTGACCGCGAAACCTACTGTGATAAGGTTTCATCCTTTAATTGCATGGAGCGGTCATATTCAGGTGAGGTGCGACCGCTAGAAATGTTCTGTTCACCTTATTTGAAGCAACCTAATCCTGCAACAAGATTCTTCAAACACAAGTTAAATAGATCATCCATTTGAGTTGTCAAGGATCAAAATTAAGATCATTTGTCTAACAATCTCCCCCATTTTGACTTTGACAATTCAAATGGAATGATGAGAAAAAAGATAAGTTTTAAAATGCTCCCCCTTAACATATGCATAAAATATAGTTAAGAGCTTTGTGATTATTTAGATTATCTTGGTGCAATTCTCTTTCTCCCCCATTGTACTATTCTCTCTTTCTCTCCTATTGTGTATACTATGTTTCATTCCATTTCCATTTTGTTATTTTTTCCCCCATTGTCATAGGCAAAATGTTAAAAGCAATAATAAAACAAATAAGGATAGAGGAAAACAAATAACATTTGCAATAAACATGTTTATTAAGGATAGAAAAAGTACAAAGGCAGAAAGTAAAGCAACAAACATATGAAAATGCAATTCTGAGTAAATCTAAGCTATTCTGAGTCATCATCTACATCTAACTCTTCTTCAACTAAAGGAGCTTTTCCTTTATCTTGAGGAGCAATAGAGGCAGAGCTAGTGCTAATGGACTCTTCTTCTTCAGGAATGCTTTGGGTGTGATCACTTATATCCCAATCTTCAAGGTTGCATTGAGGCAAGTCCAATTTGCCTTGCATGTCATATAGATCATGGTGCATGTGAGATATAAGATCTATTCTCTTGTTCAAGTGCTGGAATCTCTTGGAGACACTTTTCTTGAACTTAGAGAGTTTCCTGGAAAGAGTTTTGATAGCTTGGAAGATGAGTTGTGTGGAGGATGAAGCAGTTTCTTGAGTAGCTTTTGATGAAGTTGCTTTTGGAGGTAATTCCACAGCAACTTCCACAGAATCTCCCTCTCCCTCAATTGTATACCTTGGCCTTTTCTTTTGTTTATCCATAACTCCTTTCTTGCCAAAGCAGTATACATATGATCCTTCAATCTTCCTTACACATCCAGCATGCTCTAAGTAGTCTATTGTGATAGCACTAGAGGCAAGATTGAAAGGGTTTCTCAAGGTAGCTAGATTCAGATCATTTAGAAGATTTAGGTGCCTAGCTATTTGAGTGATTTGTGAGGATAGGAAGAAAGTACCAGTTCTTGTAACAGCATGATGATAGAGGGTGTCAATCAAGAACTTGGTTGTGTTTATTTTGATGTTGTGGGTGAAAGCATATAAAAAGATGAGGTCTCTCTTGGTTACTTTCTCATTCCCATCTGCTCTTTGGTGGATAGTGTAGGTGATAATCCTATGGAGCATCCAATGGGTGAGAGTTTTAATATGTCTGGCTTTAGATTCTTTTTCAAAAGAGGTTTCAATAGAAATTTCTTGCCAGAAATCAGAAAGGGTTTGGTTTGAGAAGATTTGGTCATTGTAAGATGTTATACCTTCAGAAGGGAAGTTCCAAATGCTGCCAAAATCTTCTAGGGTTAAGGATTGGTAGTTATCAAAGAGTTTAAACCTAACCCCATACAACCCTAGTGCAGAGTTTGCACTCTTCTCTATTTGAAGGGACATCAGAAATTCCTTACTAAGACTAGAATAGCCTACCTCTTCTGGAAAGACAAATTTTCTCCATCCAAGGACATCCAGTAATCTCTCAATTTCGTCCTTGATGCCCAAGGCAGAAAGCATCCCACCAAAAGGAGATTTGGTGCCTTCTACTTTCTTTTTCTTTAGCATGGCATACCTAATATCTTCCTCAGACGTTTGGTGGTGAGGTTTGTGAATTTTCTCACCTCTTCTAGACTGTGGAGGAGATGGAGGATCAACAATGGGTTCTCTAATGGTGATTCCTGGAACTCTCTTGGCTTGACCTTTTATTTTGGAGGTGGTTTTTCTTTTGGGAGCCATTAGAACAGAAAGAGCAGGAGTAAACTTGAAAACAGAGGGTGATTGAGAAACAGATGATTTTGAGAAGTTTTTAGGGTTTCAGAAGGAGGTTTGTGTGTTTTAATAAAATATCAGATAAACTGTTGTAACATACTCTTAAATAGATGGAATTAAGAAAATAGCCGTTTATGACTGTTGAAAGTTAAGAGTTGCGACCTGTCACACAGCCAACGGTTATAAATTTTCGAGCAGAGTGTACAGGGTGCGGTCGCAGATTTAAGAAGATGCGATCGCGACATGTGGTCTAGCGACCATTTTCAAGATAGGTACGCTCGCGAGGGAAGAAACTGTCTGTAACGGTCGAAACTATTCAAATTGGTGCGGCCGCGCATAAATTTTCTCGACCGCGCACAGAGATTTTTATTGAATGAAACTGGCAGACGAGATAGCGATCACGAAAGGACACTGGAGCGACCATGACAGACTTAAAAATGAAAGATTCAAGGAAAGATGGAAGATATTCCAAGTGTGTTAAGAAAAATTAATTTCATGCACATAGAAACTTTATTGTAAGGCAAAAGTTTTAATTAACTCAAAGTGATTCCATCAATCATTCCTAAATTGAGTTTGATGAAGTTAAGTCTATCTTCATTCAAGGGTTTTGTAAAGACATCAGCAAGTTGATTTTCTGTATCTATAAATTCTAGGATTATATTCTGATTTTGTACATTTTCTCTTAAGAAATGATATCTAATATCTATATGCTTGGATCTAGAATGTTGGATAGGATTCTTAGACAAATTGATAGCACTAGTGTTGTCACATTTAATGGAGATATTGTTAAACATTTTACCATAGTCAAGCAATTGTTGTTTCATCCATAATACTTGAGTGCAACAAAAACATGCTGCAACATATTCAGCTTCCATTGTGGATAAAGCAACCGATGCTTGTTTCTTACTATGCCAAGAAACTAGACAATTACCAAGAATGTGACATGCTCCTGTTGTGCTTTTCCTATCTAAGATGCTACCAGCATAATCTGCATCTGAAAATCCTATAATATGAAATGATGTGTTTTTAGGATACCAAAGTCCTAAATGCATTGTACCACTCAAATATTTCAAGATTCTTTTAGTGGCATTCAAGTGTGATTCTTTAGGACAAGTTTGAAATCTAGCACAAAGACATACACTATACATTATATCAGGCCTAGAAGCAGTTAAGTAAAGTAGTGATCCGATGATACCTCGATATTTCTTCTCATCTACTGCTTTACCATTATCATCTTTACCTAATTTCAATGATGTGCTCATAGGAGTTTTGCTAGTTTTGCAGCCATCCATTCCAAATTTCTTGATGAGTTCTTTTGTATATTTGGATTGGTTGATGAAGATCCCATCTTTACATTGCTTGACTTGCAGTCCAAGGAAAAACTTGAGTTCACCCATCATGCTCATTTCAAATTCCCTAGTCATACAAGAAGCAAATTCTTTGCACAAGACTTCATTAGTAGCTCCAAATATTATGTCATCCACATAAATTTGTACAATCAAAATGTTGTGCTTATCCTTTTTAACAAACAGAGTTGTGTCTACTTTTCCTTTTGAAAAACCATTTTCAAGCAAATATGCACTAAGTTTATCATACCAAGCTTTAGGTGCTTGTTTTAATCCATATAAAGCTTTGGTAAGTTTGAAAACATGATCAGGAAGTTTGTAGTTTTCAAAACCAGGAGGTTATTCTACATAAACTTCTTCGTTTATAAGTCCATTTAGAAATGCACTTTTGACATCCATTTGATAAAGCTTAAAGTTCATATGACATGCAAAAGCAAGTAATATTCTAATAGCTTCTAATCTGGCTACGGGGGCAAAGGTTTCATCATAGTCAATACCTTCTTCTTGATTATAACCTTTGGCTACCAATCTTGCTTTATTTCTAATAATGTGACCATTTTCATCAAGCTTATTCCTATAAACCCATTTGCATCCTATTATAGAATGATCTATAGGTCTAGGAGTAAGTTGCCAAACATTATTTCTTTCAAATTGATTAAGTTCATCTTGCATTGCAGTTATCCAATTTTCATCATTTAAAGCTTCCTCAACAGTTTTTGGTTCAATTTGAGAAACAAAAGCAAAATTAACATCAACATGATTAATTTTAGATCTAGTAGTTACTCCCTTTGATGTTTCTCCAATGATGAGTTCCTTTGGATGATCTTTCTTGTATTGCCAATCCTTAGGTAGATCTTGAGTCTTTTCTTCAAGTTGATTGATCTTTGGAGCATCAATAGATTCAAGAGGTTCAAGAGTATCTGCAGGGTCATTGAAAGTAATACCTTTCTTTTGATCAAGTTTAGATGATTCATCAAATATAACATGCATAGATTCTTCTATAACTAGAGTTTTCATGTTAAATACTCTATATGCTTTGCTATATGATGAATATCCTAAGAATATGCCTTCATCTGATTTGGATGAGAATTTTCCAAGATTATCCTTGGTATTCAATATGAAGCATTTGCATCCGAATACTCTAAAATATCCAATTCTGGGTATTCTTCCATTCCATAGCTCATAAGAGGTTTTATTAGTTAAATGCCTTTTGTAAACACGATTTGCAATGTAACAAGCTGTATTAACGGCTTCCGCCCAAAAATAAGATGGTAAATCATATTCATTGAGCATTGTTCTAGCCATTTCAATTAAAGTTCTATTTTTCCTTTCAACTACACCATTTTGCTGTGGAGTTCTAGGAGCAGAAAAATTATGTGAAATGCCAAGTTCATTGCAAAAGTATTCAAAATTTTCATTCTCAAATTCTTTGCCATGATCACTTCTAATAGATGTGATCACATATCCTTTTTCATTTTGAACTCTTTTTGCAAACGTTTTGAAGAAATTAAAGGCTTCATTCTTTTGAGCTAAGAAATTAACCCATGTGAATCTAGAGTAGTCATCAACAAGAACAAATGCATATGATTTGCCTCCTAAGCTTGCAACTCTATTTGGTCCAAACAAATCTAAATGAATGAGCTCTAAAGGTCTAGAGGTGCTTATAACACTCTTTATTTTAAATGAGCTTTTATGTTGCTTACCATGTTGACAAGGTTCACAAATCCTATCTTTATCATATTTTATCTTAGGTAAGCCATCAACTAAGTTCTCATTACAAATATATTTCAATTGATCCATACCAGCATGTCCTAGTCTTCTATGCCATAACCATGCATCATTATTAGTGGACATTAAACATGTATGATTTGAATGTATGCTGATATTATAAGTGTTGTTTGTTCTAGTGCCCTTAAATATGATAACATCATTTGAATTCGTGATCTTGCATTCCTTGGAATCAAAATTGACAAAGTATGCTTTTTCACAAAGTTGACTAACACTTAGCAAGTTATGTTTCAAACCATCAACAAGCCATACATCTTCAATTAAATCCTTACCAATAGAACCAATGGAGCCAACACCAAGAATTTTACCTTTAGCATTGTTTCCAAAAGTTACATTACCTTCATGTTTATAGGTAATACTTGTAAAGAGCTTTGCATTTCCAGTCATATGCCTTGAGCATCCAATATCCACAAGCCATGTGCTTTCATTGATAGTAGATTTTAGGCATACCTGCAAGACAATTGTGATCATCTTCTTTTAGGTACCCACATATAGTTGGGTCCTTGATGGTTAGTAGAAAAAGTGCCTTCTAAATTGAGATGAGCTTTTCTTATATAACAATAGAAATTTTTGTGACCAAAGTTCATGCAATATGTGCATTGCCATGGTATCCTATGCTTCTGCATTTTTCTTTTTGCATTATACATACAACTACAAGTATGTGATTTCTTTTGTGTAAGTTTAGTGAATAACAATGCATAATTATTTTTGGCTTTTTCTCCTAGTGAACCTTAAGAAGTTCTTTTAGACTTGGTGCATGCATCTTTGATATGAACATCAAAAATTTCAATTGCAGATGCTTTCACAAATGTTGGTTTGCTAGGTGCAATGTTGGTTGAGCCATTGAATCCTAATACATATTTCAAGGAAGGTGATCTTTGATTATTAATTAATGTGTTCAATGCTTCCTTTCCTTTATGAAATCTGAAAATTGATTCTTTTAGTTCTTTTAGTTCATGCTTCAATGTCTCATTCTCTTTAATCACTTTTTCTAAGTCATGTGAGCTTTTATTCAATTCTCCTATTGTATTCATTAAATGTTCATTTGAGGTTTTCAATTCTAAGGTAGAGTTCTTTAAGCATATAAAATCCTTTTCTAACTTAGAGTTTTTCTCTTTATAGAGCATCATTTTAGAGAAATATTTTTCTATTTTAAAATTCATGTGCTCAATCAAGTCACTATCATCTATATCATTTATATCATCATGTGCTACTGCATCTAAGGATTGAGTACTTACCTCAATGGAGTCATCTTCAATAGCCATGAGACGAAGATTTGCAATTCCTTCTTCTTCTTCTTCTTCACTTGAGGAAGAGTCATCCCATGTGGCTTTGGGAGACTTTTTCTTTTCTTTATCCTTGAAGGAGAATTTAGGAGGTGTACCTTTGTTTGCTTGTAATCTTTTCTTCCTTTTCCATTCATTGATTCTTTTTGAGAACATTGCCATTTCATCTTCATCATCAGTACCTTCATTGCTTGAGCTCTCTCAGCTTCTTTGATTGCTTTGAGTGCAATTGGTTTTCTCTTTTCTTTCTCACCTTGATCTTCTTCTTTCTCACTGTGTAGCTCAAATGTGAGTAATTTTCCAACTAGCTCGTCGGTTCTTAATGTGCTGAGATCATGAGCTTCTTCTATGGATGATACTTTGGATTCAAAGTTCTTTCTAGCTCTTAGGGCCCTCAAGATTTTACTGTTTACATCACCTTGATCATATACCTTGCCATACTTCTTTAGTTCATTGACAATAGCAAGCAAGCGATTTGTCATGTCGGTGACATTTTCATTTGGTTTCATCTTGAATAGCTCATACTCATGGACATGCATTTGTTTTTTGGTAAATCTTACTTGAGTTGTACCTTCATGGTAGTTTTCAAGTGTTTTCCAAATGCAATGTGCACAAGTTAAATGTTGAACTCTTCCACCTTCTTCTCTTGAAATGGAGTTCATCAAGATGGAAGCAGCTCTATTATTCTTGAATCGATCTCTGATATTGCTAGTTGACCATTGAGCTTTGGGAAGTGGAACTTGAATACCGTCAACTTCATGAGTGGGAGATTTCCACTCATTTTCCACGAAATCCCATAGTTCAATCCCTTCACTGTCTAGAAACAAATACATTTTGTGTTTCCAGTATGAGTAATCCATTCCATCAAAGTAGGGTCTAAGAATAGAGTTAAGATTTCCATGAGAGCTTGATGACGAAGAAGTTGCCATAGTGGATCAGATTTCACAATTAAGTTTAAGAAATCTCAGGGCTCTGATACCAATTGTTGTCCCAAGATGGCAACCAAGAGGGGGGGTGAATTGGTTTCCTCAAGAAGTAATGACAATTTAAAAACTCAACAAACAAGAAATGCGAAATAGAGAGTTGGTTGAGTAATGGAAGAAAGAAAGAACACACAAGATTTATAGTGGTTCGGATTTACTTCAATCCTACATCCACTTCCTTAACAACTTGTTAAGGTTCCACTAGTCTTTGAAGTTTTTACAAGCTCACTTCCAACTTTGGTGTTTTCACAAGTTCACACCTAACTTCACAAGTTTTTTTCTTAGGCTCACACTTACAACCCAAACAAGAGATTTACAAGGCTTACTCTCACAACCTAACAAGAGTTTTACAAGGCTTACTCTCACAACCCAACAAGAGTTTTACAAGGCTTACTCTCACAACCCAAGTGTTTCCCAAGCTCACACTCAAACTTATACAATGGTGTTTTCAATGCTAACACCTAACATTCATTACAATTCAAATACAAGTTTAAGTAAATGAAAATTTGTTGCTTGGCTATGAAAATCTTTTCTAATTGTTGTCTCTCTTTTGTTTTCTCATAGAAACATTGTATTTATAACCAATGTGGTCTTACTAGCCGTTATTGATATTGAGAATAAAGTCTTGGCAAATTAGACCTTCTTTACTTAAACTGTCCGAAGCACTTCGCGGTCGCCCTTCATACAAGGATGGGCGCGCTCATGCTTCATGCGGTCGTCCTTTTAACAAGGGACGATCGCTACTTTTGAAAAAGCTTCAACGGTCGAATTTTAGTGCTCTGCAGCTGGAATCTTGCCCATGCTGTGTTTGTCGGACCGGTTCTTGCCCATGCTATGTTTGTCAGGACGGTTGCGGTCGCCCTTTTTGAATATTGAAGTGGGTTTACAACGGTCATGTCACGTGTCATTCTCTGACAGAGCAAAAGAGATGTCCGCCATAATTTGAATCTCGCGGTCTCCCTTGGTATCATTTCGCGGTCGAACTCACATTCTCGCGTCGAACTTCTGGACACACCTGAGGACGCGAACACTACTGTCTCTTTAAGCAATTTCTTCTTGAATGGTAGGGCGGTCGCGACTCTTAATGGGCGGTCGCTAAAGTGGTAAGCGAGGTCAAGTCATTCTCCGTTCTTGTCACCGCGAACCTTACTATGATTGTAATGATTTAAGTTCCTTGAGTAGTGGTCATTCACATATTGGGACGGTCGCTATTATGTAGGCGCGGTCGCGACTAAGGTCAAACTTCTGACCGCGAAACCTACTGTGATAAGGTTTCATCCTTTAATTGCATGGAGCGGTCGTATTCAGGTGAGGTGCGACCGCTAGAAATGTTCTGTTCACCTTATTTGAAGCAACCTAATCCTGCAACAAGATTCTTCAAACACAAGTTAAATAGATCATCCATTTGAGTTGTCAAGGACCAAAATTAAGATCATTTGTCTAACAGGTGTATTTGAGAGTGTTTGATCTTATTGGTGTTGATTTTGGGATTGGTTTGAAGGAAAGGTTAAGTTTGGTGTTGGAAGAGCAAGTGTTGTGTTTTGTGTATGTGATGGTTGTGATTTGTGTTTGACGTATGTATTGAGTTATTTTGGTGTTTTTGCAAGTTATTATGGTTTATTGATGTGTTTGGTTAAGTTTTTTTGGAGTGGAAGATAGTGAAAGTAAGAGATTTGTTGGATGTGGTGCTGTTGTTGCCGGAATCAGGATTTTTGACCTGACACGCCCATGAACACAGCCAAGTCTTTGGGCGTGCCAATGGTTCTATTTTCTGGATAGGTGACACGACCGGTGACACAACCATGTCACTGAGCGTGTCACAGATTCTGTGTTGTAGTAGCATTGACACGGCCAGTGACACGCCCATGTCACTGAGCGTGTCATAGCTACTGTGATGTTGGTGGATTGACACGTCCAGTGAAATGCCCATGTCACTGAGTGTGTCATAGTTTCTATCTTGAGGGAGAATTGACATGACCAGTGACACG
This sequence comes from Garcia nutans, assembly GCA_947685225.1. Taxonomy (NCBI): domain Eukaryota; kingdom Viridiplantae; phylum Streptophyta; class Magnoliopsida; order Malpighiales; family Euphorbiaceae; genus Garcia; species Garcia nutans. The sequence goes on from CANTUV010000001.1 coordinate 21,381,632, forward strand.
CCCATGTCGCTGAACGTGTCAAAGTTTCTGTATTATGAGTTTAGGGCGCGGTCAGGGACACGCCCGTGTTGTTGAGCGTGTCATGTGTAGAGTTTGCCCTAGCTGGTTCTTAGCCTTATTATCTCATGTGTATCTTTAAGTGAGTGTGTATTATCCCTTTACGATTAGGTTTTGAAGAGATTGAGTTGCCCTAATCCAAGTGTTGAAGGATTCTTGGAAGAGGAGTTTGGTGTTGGGTGTGGGACTTAACACATTTGGTTGTAAATGTGTTAAGTAATCTATTACATTGTTGATACATTTGATTAATGCTATGATTTGCATAATGTGAAAGATATGATGATCATTCAAAATGTATCTCCAATGCAGTTGATTATATATACTCTAATGATGAGATCTGAAGCCATTGTTGTTGGCTATAATGATGCAAATGAAATGATTGGGGCATGGTTGCCTAGATGATTATGAAGAAATTAGAATGGAATTGATAATGAAATAATGAAAGAATTGTGTGCCTAATGTGTTATTCACTTTTCAGAGTTTTGTTGTTGGTGGCATGCCTAATAGTAATAATCCCTTGAAGCTGGGTCGGGCTTGATCCTTGAAGCCAAGTTGGGTTGAAGTTTAGCATGCTTAACTCCCCTTGAAGCTTGGTTGGGTCTAGTCCTTGAAGCCTAGTTGGGATGTTAAAAACCCTTGAAGCTGGGTTGGGTTTGGTCCTTGAAGCCAAGTTGGGTTGATGTCTAGCATGCTTCTCTCCCCTTGAAGCTTGGTTGGGCCTAATCCTTGAAGAGTAGTTGGGATGATAAATGTGATAATTGAACCAAAACATTAACTCTGGAAATTGAATGGCATATTAGTTTCTTGTGGGCCAATGCTTGTCTTTGTTTAAATATGAATCATGAATGGTGAAACAAATGAATAATAAGATTTAATATAAGGTTTTAAAATATGATATTCTTATGTATTTTTTATAATATTTGAATGTATGACATTGACATTACATTAAAGCATATTATTATTGTGGTTTGTACCACTAAGCCGTTGGTTTAGTGCGATTGTGGTTCATCGCATAGGTGACAGGGTAGAACTGGAGAGTTCAGCTAGACGGAGTTGAGTCTAGGCTTTTGAAGTGTTGATTGTGGACTTAAAGATCAGAGATGAACTGCCAAACATGTATAAACTTTATATTTTGTAAATATCGATTTTGATGTATATGTATGTAATACCGCTATATTTTTCGTTGCATAATAAATAAATGTTTTATCTAGTATGTTTTACAATACTACTTGAATGTTTTCAGTTTTCTCATATTATTGCTAAAAAGAAAGATTGGTTTGTTTAATATGAACCGTGACACTCATGTATCTGGTATACGTATATTACAGATGTGGTTGTATGTAGTGTGTGTATATGGGGTATAGGGGTGTTACAACTGTTTTGGTATCAGAGCCTAGGTTTGAGATTCTCAACCTAGGTGAATTGTAAGAAAAAAAAATTTTGATTTTAAAATATGATTTTTGAATAAGATACATGCTTTGGCACTGGCAGTTTCTGATCTTTGATGGGGTATTATACTGTGTTTGCAGATATAGGTAGTGATGGCGTCTCAGTCACGTCAGTCCATTGAGGGTAGTGCTGAGAGTGTAGCTCCTGAAGAGGGTAGAGCTGGAGCTAGGGTTGAAAGAGCTGGAGAGGCACCTGTTCCTGTGCCAGAGAGACCAGCCCTCGATGAGATTTCACCAGTTTGGTTACGGCATATGGTAGAATTTTGAGGCAAGCTCCAGTGCAGTAGCCGCCACCTCAACCACAGCCACAAGTGCCAGTGAGGCAGTATGATAAATTGAGGAAGTATGGGGCTGAGGATTTCTTTGGTACTACAGATCCTGCAGTAGCTGAGCAATGGTTGGATAGAGTGCAGAGAATCTTTATTCAGCTTCAGGCTACTTCTGAAGAGAAAATTGATTATGCTAAATCTCTTTTGCAGAAAGATGCTTATGATTGGTGGAAGACAGTTCCACATGCCATGGACGATCCACTGACTTTGTCTTATAGTGATTTTCTGCGGGAGTTTGAGCAGAAATATACTCCGAGGGAGTATAAGGATGTTAAGAAGATGGAATTTCTGAATCTGAGGCAAGATAACTGGACAACGACAGAGTATGAGATAGAGTATCTCCGGTTGAGTCACTATGCCAGTGGGATTATTTCAGATGAGATTGACCGGTGCAGGCGATTTGAGGAGGGGTTGAGGCCCTCTATTATGTGTATTATTGCTGGTTCTCGATACCAAGACTTTTCTCAATTGGTTGCAGCAGCTAGAAGTGTTGAGAGAGCATAGGGTATTGCAGCAGCTACTACCAAGGAGGAGACCAGAGTTAGGAGAGCCCAGTTTGAGGCAGGGTCTTCATCTATAAAGAGAAGTAGAGGAAGTTTTGTTTCGAGGATTAGTAGGAGCCAGAGGTAGTCTGGTAGGTCAGTTCAGTATCTGAGGCAGAGATCGAGACCTACAGTTTCTATAGCCAGTGCTTCGACTCTAGTGGTTCAGAGATCTATTCTACCTACATGTGTCCATTGTGGTAGGACACATGGGGGTGCTTGTTGGAAGATGGGTGGATCAGGAGTATGTTTTAGATGTGGGTCACCAGCTCATTTTATCAAAGATTGCCCTGAGCTATAGGAGGATAGACAAACTAATACTGCAGCTTCTTGACCTAGTGTTAGTAGAGGAGGTCGAGGGTGCTGAGGTTTCAGTAGAGGTGGTCGACTTCGGATCAGTCAGAGAGGAGGCTTTACGTCCGGAGGTAGTAGGCCAGATGAGGTTGGATCATCTCAGCAAGTGTATGTGATGTGAGGCAGCCCGATGCTTCAGCAGTCATTACGGGTACATTTTATTTATTTGGCATTTCAGTTCTTGCTCTTATTGATCTAGGATCTACTCATTCTTACATAAGTGCATCTATCTTGCCTGTATCTAAATTGCATACTGAGCCCCTAGGATTTGATGTCTTGGTGACAAATCCTTTAGGGCATAGTGTGGTAATTAGCAAGGTGCATCGTGATAGTTTATTTGTGGTGCAAGGTGAGGAGTTTTTGGGTGATTTGATTGAAATGCCTTTTAACGAGTATGATTTGATCTTAGGCATGGATTGGTTGTCTAAGCATGGAGCTGTGGTAGACTATCAAAAGAAGTGTGTTACTTTGAGAACCAGTGGTGGTAGAAGTGTGATGGTATCTAGTGAGCAGAGACATATTGCATCCTTGTTTGTTTCAGCAGTTGCAGCTAGAAAGTTGATCAGAAAAGGGTGTGATGCTTATCTTGCTCATGTTGTGGATACCAGAGTAGTGGGTTCCCAACTTGATAGTATATCCACAGTTGCTGAATTCCCAGATGTTTTTCCTGAGGAGTTGCCAGGGTTACCCCCTGAGAGAGAGGTTGAGCTTGGTATCGATTTGTTGCCTGGTACTACTCCCATCTCTATTACTCCTTATCGAATGGCACTTGCTGAGTTGAGAGAGTTGAAGGTGCAATTGCAGGAGTTATTGGATAAAGGGTTTGTTCGCCCTAGTGTGTCTCCGTAGGGAGCACCTGTTTTGTTTGTAAAGAAGAAGGATGGTACTTTGAGATTGTGTATTGATTATAGGCAATTGAATAAGGTGACTATCAAGAATAAGTATCCTTTGCCTAGGATTGATGATCTCTTCGATCAATTAAAGGAAGCAACAATGTTTTCCAAGATTGATTTGAGATTAGGGTACCATCAATTGAGGATCAAAGCTGAAGATGTTCCTAAGACAGATTTTTGCACAAGGTATGGGCATTATGAGTTTTTGGTAATGCCTTTTGGGTTGACAAATGCACTAGCAGCTTTTATAGATTTGATGAACAGGGTGTTTAGACCCTATTTAGATCAGTTTGTATTGGTCATTATTGATGATATTTTGGTGTATTCGAATAAAGAAGAGGATCATGACAAGCATCTGCGGATTGTATTACAGATTTTGAGAGAGAAGCAGTTGTATGCCAAGCTGTCTAAGTGTGAGTTTTGGCTTGATCAAGTGACTTTTCTCAGTCATGTGGTGTCAGCAAATGGTATAAGAGTTGATCCGAGTAAAGTTGAAGCTATTTTGAATTGGAGTCCACCAAAGTTAGTGACTGAAGTTAGAAGTTTTCTGGGTTTGGCAGGCTATTATCGACGGTTTATGAAGGGTTTTTCTTTGATAGCTACTCCACTCACCAGATTTCTTCAAAAGGGAGTTAGATTTGTGTAGACAGATCAGTGTCAAGCTAGTTTTGAGCAGTTGAAGGAGATGTTGACTCAAGCTCCTGTTCTTAGATTACCTGTGGAAGATAAACCATATGTGATTTATAGTGATGCTTCACATAATGGTTTAGGTTGTTTTTTGATGTAAGAGGGTAGAGTCATAGCTTATGCTTCTCGGCAGTCGAAGTCGCATGAGTTGAATTACCCGACGCATGATTTGGAGTTGGCGGCCATAGTGTTTGCTTTGAAGATTTGGCGACACTACTTGTATGGGGAGAAGTGTTTCATCTATACAGATCACAAGAGTTTGAAATACTTGGGTGTTCAGAGAGAGCTAAATCTTCAGCAGAGACGGTGGTTAGAGTTGATTAAAAACTATGTCTGTTTGATTGATTATCATCCTGGTAAGGCGAATGTTGTTGCTGATGCATTGAGTCGGAAGTCTTTGGCTGGTTTGACTGCTTATTCACTCTCGTTGCTTGTTGAGTTGAGAGCGCTACATGCTAGTTTTGAATCATGTGATGATGGTGCTTTATTGACTCAGTTGCAGTTGAGACCGATGTTGTTGGATCAGATTAAAGAGGCTTAATTGACTGATGAGAAAATTCAGAAGATTGTTTTGGATTGTAAGAAGGGGGAGAACCGAGATTTCCATATGAGGGATGATGACAGTTTATGGTTCAAAGATAGATTGTGTGTTCCTAATGATGCAAGATTGAGAAAGATAATTTTAGAGGAAGCACATCAATCGATTTTCGCTATGCACCCTGGGAGTACCAAAATGTATCATGATTTGAAGCAACATTATTGGTGGTCAAGTATGAAGAGGGATATAGCGGAGTTTGTATCCAAATGTCTCACTTGTTAGAGAGTGAAGGTCGAGAACCAAGTTCCTACAGGGTTGCTCTAACCTTTATTAGTACCAGAATGGAAGTGGGAGCGAGTGACGAAGGATTTTGTGACTGGTTTACCGTTGACTCAGAAGAAGCATGATGCCATTTGGGTGATTGTTGACCGGTTAACGAAGACAACTCATTTTCTTCCAGTTAGAATGGATTATTCTCTGGAGAAGTTGGCTGAGCTGTATATCAGTGAGATAGTGAGATTGCATGGAGTCCCAATTTCTTTAGTGTCTGATCAAGATCCCCGGTTTACTTCAACGTTTCGGAAGAGTTTATATGGTGCTTTGGGTTCTCGATTGCACTTTAGCACTACTTTTCATCCGCAGACAGATGGACAGTCAGAGAGAGTGATACAGATTTTAGAGGACATGTTGAGGAGCTGTCATTGAATTCTCTGGAAGTTGGGATATATTTTTGCCATTGATGGAATTTTCTTACAACAATAGTCATCAGTCTAGTATTAGAATGGCACCTTATGAGGCATTGTATGGTAGAAGATGCAGAACGCCTCTATGTTGGAATGAAGTTGGAGAAGGCAAGTTGGTTGGTCCCGATTTGATTAAAGAAACGAAAGAGAAAGTGAAGATAATTCAGGATCGGTTGAAAGCAGTTTCAGACCGACAGAAATCTTATTCAGATTTGAAGAGGAGAGACATAGAGTTCAATGTTAGAGATAATGTATTTCTGAAAGTGTCTCCTTGGAAGAAAATTTTGAGATTTGGCCGAAAAGGGAAGTTGAGTCCTCGTTTTATTGGACCTTATGAGGTATTGGAGAGAGTTGGACCAGTTGCTTATCGACTCACTTTGCCACCTGAATTGGATAGAATCCATAATGTCTTCCATGTTTCTATGCTGCGGAGGTATAGATCAGACCCATCTCATGTCTTGTCGGTTGAATCTATTGAGGTGAGTCCATATCTGACTTTTGAAGAAGAACCAATAGTGATTTTGGCACATGGAGTGAAAGAGTTGAGAAATAAGAAAGTGTCACTAGTGAAGGTTCTTTGGGAGAATCATGCGAAGGAAGAGGCAACTTGGGAGAATGAGCAAGTGATGCAAGATTAGTATCCTCAATTGTTTTAGACTTAATATTATGTAATTTCTAGGACGAAATTTATTTTTAGAGGGGAAGAATTGTAATATCCCAAACTATATCCTAAAATTTTTGGAATGATTATTGTTGAAATTGGATTAAATGATATATTGTATATATGTTTAATTGGGAAGATAAAAGAGGAGAAGAGAAGTGTGTATATGTTGTATATATAGAGATATATAAAACATATACAAGTCAATTAATGAATTGGTCAAAAGAAATATTTAATTTTAATTGAATTAATTGAAATGGAAATTGAGTTAAGTGGAAGTGGATATTTATATATTATATTATTAAAATTGCTTGGTTGAGATTTAAAGAGAAGATTGAGTGGTTATTATGTTGACTTTACTCTTCTTTCTTCTTCTTCTTCTTCTTTCCTTGTTTGGCCGACTATCACCATAGCAAGTGAGGGAAGAGAGATTTTGCTCATCCAAACTCAAGGTTGAAGGGTGTTTCAAGTGATCAAGTTGGAATTCTAAGGGTTTTCATCACTTTTGGTAAGCTTTCCACTTGATTCCTTGGTTTTCTTTTAAGTTTGTGTTTTGAGTTTGGTGTTTGACAGTTGATGGGTATGTGTATATTTGATTTTGGTGTATTTGAGAGTGTTTGATATTCTTGGTGTTGATTTGGGATTGGTTTGAAGGAAAGGTTAAGTTTGGTGTTGGAAGAGCAAGTGTTGTGTTTTGTGTATGTGATGGTTGTGATTTGTGTTTAATGTATGTATTCAGTTGTTTTGATGTTTTTTCAAGTTATTATGGTTTATTGATGTGTTTGGTTAAGTTTGTTTGGAGTGGAAGATGGTGAAAGTAAGAGATTTGTTGGATGTGGTGTTGTTGTTGCAGGAATCAGGATTTTTGGCCTGACACGCCCATGAACACGGCCAAGTCTTTGGGCATGCCAATGGTTCTATTTTCTGGATGGGTGACACGACCAGTGACATGCCCATGTCACTGAGCGTGTCACAGCTTCTGTGTTGTAGTAGTATTGACACGGCCAGTGACACACCCATGTTACTGTGCGTGTCATAGCTACTGTGATGTTGGAGGATTGACACGTCCAGTGACACGCCCATGTCACTGAGCATGTCATAACTACTGTGATGTTGGTGGATTGACACGTCCAGTGACACGCCCATGTCACTGAGCGTGTCATAGTTTCTGTGCTGAGGGAGAATTGACACGGCCAATGACACGCCCATGTCACTAAGCGTGTCAAAGTTTCTGCGTTGTGAGTTTAGGGCACGGTCAGGGACACGCCTGTGTTGTTAAGCGTGTCATGTGTAGAGTTTGCCCTAGTTGGTTCTTAGCCTTATTATCTCATGTGTATCTTTAAGTGAGTGTGTATTATCCCTTTTGGATTAGGTTTTGAAGAGATTGAGTTGCCCAAATCCAAGTGTTGAAGGATTCTTGGAAGAGGAGTTTGGTGTTGGGTGAGTTGCTCTTGAGGTAAGTACAAACCCTACATTATTGTATACATTTACATGACATTGGGACTTAACACATTTGGTTGTAAATGTGTTAAGTAATCTATTACATTGTTGATACATTTGATTAATGCTATGATTTGCATAATGTGAAAGATATGATGATCATTCAAAATGTATGTCCAATGCAGTTGGTTATATATACTCTAATGATGAGACGTGAAGCCATTGTTGTTGACTATAATGATGCAAATGAAATGATTGGGGCATGGTTGCCTAGATGATTATAAAGAAATGAGAATGGAATTGATAATGAAATAATGAAAGAATTGTGTGCCTAATGTGTTATTCACTTTTCAGAGTTTTGTTAGTGGTGGCATGCCTAATAGTAACAATCCCTTGAAGCTAGGTTGGGCTTGATCTTTGAAGCCAAGTTGGGTTGAAGTTTAGCATGCTTAACTCCCTTTGAAGCTTGATTGGGTCTAGTCCTTGAAGCCTAGTTGGGATGTTACAAACCCTTGAAGTTGGGTTAGGTTTGGTCCTTGAAGCCAAGTTGGGTTGATGCCTAGCATGCTTCGCTCCCCTTGAAGCTTGGTTGGGCCTAATCCTTGAAGCGTAATTGGGATGATAAATGTGATAATTGAACCAAAACATTAACTCTGGAAGTTGAATGGCATATTAGTTTCTTTTGGACTCATGCTTGTATTTGTTTAAATGTGAATCATGAATGGTGAAACAAATGAATAATAAGATTTAATGTAAGGTTTTAAAATATGATATTCTTATGTATTGTTTATAATATTTGAATGTATGACATTGGCATTACATTAAAGTATATTATTATTGTGGTTTGTGCCACTAAGCCGTTGGCTTAGCGCGATTGTGGTTCATCACGCAGTTGACAGGGTAGAACTGGAGAGTTCAGCTAGACCGAGTTGAGTCTAGGCTTTTGAAGTGTTGATTGTGGACTTAAAGATCAAAGATGAACTGCCAAACATGTATAAACTTTATATTTTGTAAATATCGATTTTGATGTATATGTATGTAATACCGCTACATTTTCCGCTGCATAATAAATAAATGTTTTATCTAGTATGTTTTACAATACAACTTGAATGTTTTCAGTTTTCTCATATTATTGCTAAAAAGAAAGATTGGTTTGTTTAATATGAACCGTGACACTCCTGTATCTGGTATACGCATATTACAGATGTGGTTGTATGTAGTGTGCGTATATGGGGTATAGGGGTGTTACACCGTCCAGGTGGTGACTCTATTTTCTCTGGATTTTGGCCCATGTTTTCTAAGGCCCTAAGCCTAATAGTACTGAAGTCGCAAGAACCATTTTACATAGGAGTGGGGGTGAAAATCCTTGCTCACACAATCGCTCAAAGCAATAACCTCAAGCCCCTAAAAGTGGCAGAAGAGATAGCGGTCACCTTATGCGGTGCATCCTGGATGCCCAAACCCTTGTTCGACTACCCTAGCTTGTTGTGCGACTGTACAAGTCCAACATATTTAAATTTTACCGCAAAACATTTCTGAACAATAATAATTGCACACATGAAAGAAGAAATTCAAAATTAATGGTGGGCAGTTTTGATCTCGTTGGGCATCCTGAGTTTACCATTGGAAATAACCGTTGAAGAAAATTTTAATTGTTCAACCGCTCAAGATTTTTTGCCACCGCACAATGTGTCTCAGCAACAATTTTAGTGGCAAATAAGAATCAAACATATGGGAACCACTTCAAACGGCTAGTTCAAGTCCTAATGGTTATAAATGCCTTAAGAAACCTCTTGTTTGAGGGTAATTAAGATTGATATAGCAAAGGCTAACTATTTTCAATTCCTTGTATTAAAATCTACATTTGTATTGATTGAGTGTTGGGTGTGAGTATTAAACACCATTGTAAGTTTGAGTGTGAGCTTTGAAATACTTAGGATTTAGAGTGAGTCTGGGAAAACTCTTGTTTGGTTGTGAAGATAATACTTAAACCATTGTAAAAGTTGGGTGTCAGCTTGTGAAAATACCAAGTTAGAATTGAGCTTGTAAAAACTCAAAGTTCGTGGAACCTTAACAAGTTTCTTAAGGAAGTGGATGTATGATTGAGGTAATCCAAACTATTATAAATTCTTTGTGTTCATTCTCTACTTTTCTGTTGCTTCAACTTGTTTTAAAATTTCAATTTGCTATTACTTTCTTCAAAAAACCAATTCACCCCTCTCTTGATTGCCATTGTGGGACAACATAAATAATAACAATATATGTGGGTATATATAGATATATGTCGGTATATAACTATTATATATATTTATTTATATGCGGGTATATGTTATATATAACTAGATATATAAAAAAAATAACAATATATGTTGATATATATTATATATAACTAGATATATATGGGTATATATTGCAAAAGAATAACAATATATATTATATATATGTACACATATGTGAATATATATTGGTATATGTTGATATATGTCGATATATGTTACATATATTTTAACTAAAAAATAACGGTATATATTGGTATATGTCAATATATGTTACATATAACTATGTTACATCAATATATATGTCGATATGTGTTACATATATATAGGTATATGTTGATATATGTTACATATACTTTAACTAAATAATAACAATATATATGGGTATATGTCAGTATAATATAGGTATATATTGATGTATGTCAATATATAACTATTTTATATTTTTATTTATATATGGATATATGTTATGTATATTTACATATACTGAAAAGAATAATAATATATGTGGGCATATATTACATATAACTAAATATATGGTGGGTATATATTATAAAGGAATAACAATATATGTTACATATATGTAGGTATATATTGGTACATGTCAGTATATGTCGGTATATGTTACATGTACTTTAACTAAAGAATAACAATATATATTGGTATATATGGATATATGTTACATATAACTAAATATATATATATATATATTACACATATGTAGGTATATATTGGTATATATCGGTATATATTTATATATATTGTTATATGTCGGTATATGTTATATAGAAAATATCATTTTTGTGATTTACATGCTCCGTGTGTTTTGAATGTCTATATTCACCATTTTTTTAAAAAATCTTTTGCAAAAGTAATATAATTTTAAATTAATTAATATAAATTAACATAAAATATAACATAAATTAATTAACATATATTAAATAAAATATATAAAATTGTGTATAAAATATAATTTAAAATTAATTAACATAAATTAATTAAAAAATAATGCACAATAAAATATTTAAAATACTAAAAAATAATTAATATTAATTTTTCATATATTTAAAAAATATTTTTAAATATTTTTAATAGTATATGTTAAAATTATTTAAAAAATATATTCATATAAATAAAAATTTAAAATTTTATTTTCAAAATAAAAGTATATATGGATATATATGAATAATTATTATACATAAGTTTAAATTTAATGTAAATATTTTTAATTTAATATTTTAAAATTTTATTTGAAAACAAAAAAAATAAATAGCCTCTTGTCAACCCCCAAGCCAATTGCAAGTCAATCGGCAACTAAAAATCCTGAATTGGCCTGTTGACAAGGTACTTTCCTCCTCGGACCCTAGTGTTTCTCCTGCTCGCCCAGCCAAGTTTGCTCCAACTGCATACATAGGGGGACCTTTAAGGAATTTTCTAGAGTCTTGTGGAAGGCTCTAGCCTATTGTAGACAATTGTGGAAGAATCTCGAAGTCGCTAGCAGAATTGGCCCGATTCCCTTAAGAAATGAAGCTTGTAGTCCAATCCGGAAGATTCTACTGCAAATTGGCTGTCCAAGCAGCCTGCCCCGCCTGAAATTATCTAGAACGCCCTAGATTGTGCCAACCGACTTTGCTAGGTCGGTTATGTTGCCTATAAATATTATCTTAGCTCATTTGTAACATATACAAGCAATTGAGTGTGTTAGTAAGCTACCGAGAGCATCCTTGTAAGCTATCGATGTGCATACTATTGTACTACCGATTCCATTGTTGATAATACTATCTCCATTATTTCCATTAACCCTTGTTCACGTTTGTTGGTTCATTTGCCTGCTTTGCTTCTATTTGCTAGCTCAAAGGCTGAATTAGCAAGGCTTCGGGGAAAACTGCCTGCTAGTTGCCGCACTTGGACAAGCTGATTTCTCTTGCCCAATGACATTTGGTATCAGAGACCGGTTACAATGCAAAGGGGTTGCTTGTAATGATGTCTAGCAGCGAAGTTGAAGCTAGTAATGTTCCTACTGCCCAAGAGGAACGTGGCAGGAAGGTGACTCGTGAGCCTCGAAGGAAGGGCAAATCGAAGGAGGTACGGGTTGAGGGCCAAGTTGCTTCGGAAACGGTTGATGCCTTCAATGCAAGGCTTGCAAAGCTGGAACTAGCAATGGGGGATGTATTAGAAACTCTTGACTCTAGGGTGGACGAGTAAGAGGAACGGGCTGAGAAAACAAAGGAGCTCGAAGGTCGGCTCCAAGGCGCACTGAATGCTTTCATAGGTTACATGCACAAATCTATGGAAGAATTTCGTGCGGCTGCCAATGCTGGAATTCAGTCCTTAAAGGAGGAGCTACATGAGGTGAAGGCAGACCTCACATTATGTAAGGCTGCTATGGCCAGTGGTGCCACGACGAGTGCTGCCCCGAGGATCAAAGTTCCCGAACCATTGAAATATGCTGGTAAGCGCGATGCCAAAGAACTTGATAATTTTATTTGGCAAATAGAAAGATACTTGGATGCTATGCATATTTTGGATGATGCCAGTAAAATTAGCACTGCAACTCTCTATCTCGAGCATGATGCGACACTATGATGGCGTCGTAGGCATACTGAGATGGAAAGGGGTCTTGTGCAAATTGACACCTGGGATGCATTCAAGGGAGAACTAAAGAAACAGTTCTATCCTAAAAATACTGAAGAGGTGGCAATGAAGAAATTGCGAGGGCTAAAGCATACTGATGCACTTAAAGACTACATTAGAGAGTATTCCTCCCTAATGCTTGAGATTCCAGATATGCCCGACAAAAGCTGCATATTGCATTTTCTTGATGGCTTGCAAAGATGGGCTAAGCAAGAACTTAAAAGAAGGGGAGTCCAAGATCTTGCAAGCGCAATTGCAGTGGCTGAATCTTTGGTGGAATTCTCAAAGATTTCCTCCAAGAAAGATAAGGGAAAGAAGGGGTACTCGGGCAAAGGTGGGGGAGACAAATCTCCCAAGGCAGCCAAGTAATTCAAAAGGAAGGAGAAACAAGGTGAGGGCAGTAAGGAGCAATCTAAGGGGAGACGGGATTGCTTCTTATGTGGAGGGCCACACTTTGTGAGGGAATGCCCAAACCGAGGTAAGCTCAATGTTATTGTTTCTTCCTTCGACGGGACACCCCAGGCAGGGGGTGAGGCGCAATTAGGTTCGTTGTGCATTCTAAATTCGGTAAAAGCTAAGGCAGTAGAGAAGACCAAGGGGAACACTGCCACGGCCCGGACTAGGCCAAGGCTTCAGCCTGGCAAGACACTCAACTATGTGAATGCCAAGGTGAATGGTGTGGACACCAAGGAATTGTTGGATAGTGGCGCCAACCAAAATTTGGTAGCCAGCGAAGAAGCTGCTTGGTTGGGGATTAAATTTGCCAAGGAGCCCGGTTGGATGCAAGCTGCTGACTGACCTGCCAAGCCACTTCTTGGCATTGCAAGGGGAGTCCCCATCCAGCTCGGTGCATGGGTGGGCACAATAGATTTGAACATTGTGCCACTTAAGGATTATAAATTTGTTATTGGCTTGGATTTCATGGAGAGAGTACTTCCCTTCTCTCTCACGGATGATGGGTGCATTCAATTCCAAAGTGGTGATAAGGACCATAAAGTGGCGGTAGAACGCATCACTGTCGGCCAGCGAGTCCTATCTGCCATGCAAGTTTCCAAAGGAGTAAGGAGAGGAGAGGAAACTTACCTTGCACCCTGTAAGGATAAAGTTTGATCCTTGACTCTACTAGTATTCCTATGGAAGTTGCTAAATTGTTGGAGGAATTTCGAGATGTCATGCCTCCGGAGCTGCCTAAACAACTCCCACCCAGGAGGGAGGTGGATCATGCAATTGTGATGGAATCTGGAGCGAAACCACCAGCCATGACCCCCTATCGAATGGCTCCCCCTGAATTAGAAGAGTTACGCAAATAGTTGAAGGATTTATTAGATGCGGGATACATTCCTCCAAGGCTCCTTATGGTGCCCCGGTGCTATTCCAAAGAAAGCACGATGGCAGCTTGCACATGTGCATTGATTATCGGGTGCTGAACAAAATAACTATTAAGAACAAGTATCCTATCCCATTGGTAGAAGACTTGTTCGATCGATTGGAAAAGGCCCGTTGGTTCTCCAAGCTTGACTTGCGGTTCGGATATTGGCACGTGCGAATAGCGAAAGGGGATGAGGAGAAGACCACTTGCGTGACTAGGTATGGTTCTTATGAATTCTTAGTCATGCCATTTAGTTTAACTAATGCCCCTGCCACTTTTTGCACCCTAATGAATAAGATATTCCACCCTTTCTTGGATAAATTTGTGGTGGTCTATCTTGATGACATTGTTATCTATAGCGAAAGCTTGGATGACCATGTCAAACATTTGAGGGAAGTATTCAAAGTACTGCAAGAAAATGAGCTTTATGTGAAAAAGGAGAAATGCTCGTTTGCACAGCAGGAAGTTATGTTTTTGGGGCATAAAATTGCTGATGGACGGATCAGCATGGACTTGGCCAAGGTGCAGGCCATTATGACATGGGAACCTCCTACGACGGTGAATGGCTTGTGCTCATTTCTTGGTCTTGTCAACTATTATCGACGGTTTATTCAAGGGTATTCGAAGAGGGCGACACCCTTGACAAACCTATTGAAGAAAAATGTCCCTTGGAGGTGGGATGAAGCCTGCCAGTAGGCCTTTGAAGATTTGAAGTAAGCAGTTGTGGAGGAACCGGTGCTTATGCTGGCAGATTACTCTAAACCATTTGAGGTGCATACGGATGCATCGAAATTTGCTATTGAGGGAGTCTTAATGCAAGAAGGCCACCCCATAGCTTATGAAAGTTGAAAATTGAATGACACAGAGAGACGCTATCCTGTGCACGATAAAGAAATGACTGCCATTATTCATTGCCTTAGGGTGTAGAGGCATTGCTTGCTGGGGAGTCAGTTCATCATTAAAACCGATAATGTGGCTACGAGTTATTTTCTGAGGCAGAAGAAACTCACCCCCAAGCAAGCGAAATGGCAGGATTTCCTGGCGGAATTTGACTTTGTGATGGAATACAAGCCAGGAAGGGCCAACATTGTTGCTGATGCGCTGAGTCGTAAAGCTGAGTTTGCTGCCATGAAAAAGGTAGAAAGCAATCTATTGGAGAGGGTTGAGAAAGGCATGGAACAAGATGCTTTTGCTAAAAACTTGCTGGAATTGGCTAAGGAAGGCAAGACGAGACAATTTTGGGAACATAATGGTTTGGTTTATACAGTTAGTAATCGTCTTTTTACTCCTCGTTGGGGTAACCTTCGAAAAGAATTGTTGAAGGAATGCCATGATTCCTTATGGGCTGGTCATCCAGGTGTGCTGTGGATGATGGCCTTGATTGAATGATCATAATACTGGCCACGGATGGAAGATGATGTCGAAGCATATGTAAAGACATGTCTTGTGTGCCAGTAAGACAAAGTCAAGCAACAACAGCCTGCTGGGCTACTGGAGCCATTGCCTACACCTGACCATCCGTGGAAAAGTGTAACAATGGACTTCATATCGGCATTGCCTAAATCGGGGGTTGTGGCTCCATAATGGTAATTGTGGATAGGCTCTCCAAGTATGAAACTTTCATTGCTGCCCCTCGAGATTGCAAGGCTGATGAAGCTGCATGCTTATTTTTTAAGCATGTAGTGAAATATTGGGGCCTTCCTAGAAGCATAATCAGTGACCGAGACCCGCGATTCACTGGGAAGTTTTGGAGGGAGTTGTTTAGAATGATGGGATCTGACCTCCACTTCTGCACCTCTTTTCATCTTCAAATAGATGGCCAAACAGAGAGGGTGAATGCATTGTTGGAACTCTATTTACGACACTTTGCGAGAGCAAATCAACGAGATTGGGTAAAGTTGCTGGATGTTGCCCAATTTTTATACAACCAGTAGTGGAGTGAGGCAACGCAGCAAAGCCCCTTCGAAATTGTTACTGGCCAACAACCCCTCTATGTCACGACCCAATTTGTACATATGTACAGTACATCCATGTACAGTACATCTGCGTACAGTAAGAGGAGCCATCCCGAGTAACCACCAAAGAACACGAAGGGAAAGGAAGCTCTATAGGACAAAAAGGACCTAACTGAAAAGATTGTAAAGTTTTGGGGAGGTGACTGTAATTTCCAAAAAGTTTTGGAGAAGTAACTGTAATTTTCAAAAGTTGTACTGGAGGTTCTTAATAGTGCATATAACAGACTCCAGAAATGGAAAATAGAGAAAAATTGGGTAGCAACGGCGCGACACGATTTTTCTCGAAAACGCACGGTTTGGAAGATATAGGGGATTTTGATCAGGGGCATCATGGTCCATATCAAAAATTTCTCGAAAGTAATAATGGATCTCAAAAATGAAAAGTAGAGGAAAAACTGAGTCAAAAAGTGTACCACATCATTCTGCGGAAGTGCGCAGTTTAAAAGTTACGAACGAGTAATTGTCGGAGGGTATTTTGGTCTTTTCACACCTTAGACCATAAAATTACAGTACAAGGAGGTTGAGGGGCCAAAATATAATTAAAAGAAAGTCCAAGGGCTTGGGTTGTAAATAAATAAAAGAAAGAGACATTTGGACCAATGGGAATTAGCCATTTTCCCACATATGTGTACAAATGGGAAATCAACATTTACAGCATGACATATTAACCTCTCTTGGCTGCCATTTGGAGGAGAGAACACCACAAAAATAAATCCAAGAGCTCTCTTTGTTCTTGCTTGGCAGAAAATAAGAGAAACGGAAAAGAGAGAGAGATTGTTTTTTTTCAAGTTGCTAATTTTGGATTGCAACTTGGGTGGAGAATAAGATTTTAAGGCAAGGAAATTCATCTATGGTTCTATTTCTTTCATTGGTTATAGTAATTGTAAGATACAAATGAAAGAATAAATATGATGATTATAGAAAATTTAAGAAGTTGAAGAAAAGTTGGGAAGATTATGGGAAAGTTAAGAAAGTGAATAAAAATTAGATTAAATGATTCATACATGTAAAATTGAGGAATTAATGGTGATTAGTAGCCTTAGATAGCAAGAATCAAGGCTTGAACATATGGTTTTTATAATGTTCTTATTATGGAAGTTATGAAAATTATAGGAAATCAAAGGGATAAAGAAGAAGAAGGGAAGAAAGAATAGGACAAGCAAGGGATAAAGCAAATAAACAAGGTTTGGTACTTAAATCATTGCCTTTTCAATTAATTCACATATTTTGCATTATGGGACTTTTGAAATGGTTTTGAAATGATGTTATTATGTGTGGTAAATATGTGGGAAAGTACTCTTGAACCATTTGTAATCAATTGATTGTGAAAAGAATGAAAACAAAACAAACTAGCTAAACTTTGCTCAATTATCCATAAACTTTGATGAACTTTTTATCACTCCTTTGGTTTGATTTTTGAAAGAGGGACCCTTAGTCTTTCAATGGTATCACAAAAGGAGTCTAAAAATCAATTTTGCAACAAAAAAATGAATTTCCCTCAAATTTTGAAAATAGGGCCGAATGGTCCCTTTTGGGTACCATTCTGCAGCTTTCATTTTGGGCAGTCCGTTGAAGGGGCAAACGAAAGAATTTTTCGACGAAATTTTACATGCATTTAGTAACTTATGAAAGTGTTTTCCTGCAAAAATTCATCCAAAAATAAGGTTGTTTACTTGGTAAAAACTGTTGCCAAAGTTGACTGATTTTCAGCAGTAAAAATAGATTTTACTATTTAGTGGTCGCGCGCCATTTTTGTTGCCGAATTTATGCACCGTGCTACTATTCATTTGGTCATTTTTCTAAATGTGTTAAAAATTGAATATTATGATATAGATTGATGTTATATCATTTAAAATGACACGAAAGGGGTTTGGAACAATCAAAAAGGCATCATGAGAAGTTATCCTAGTAATATATGCATTATGGAAAAATCATGACCTATTGAATATCATGACCAAAGTAATTTAATAAATTTTTTATGCTCTACTTGGTATATCAGAACCCTTGAGATAAGGGTATGATGCATCATACTATTACTGCTGTACTGCTTATGACATGATATGATATTCCGACTGAAGGCCGATGATTACAATGACATGATCAATGATGCAATGATAATGGCCATTGGCACATGTGCAAGAATCATGATGAAAGATAATGAAATATGATCATGACGAGATATGTTTATCATGACCCTTCCTTATCCGCTGACGTTCTGTTAAACCAGTAGAGCACCTATATTGATAAAAGCAAAATGAGTAATTTCTAAATTCAGAATATGGGATTTAATCTTTTATCATTATGTTTAGATCTTATTCATTTATTTAAAATATTCAAATGCATGTTTTTAATTACTCTTTCAATTTATTTATGTAAGACAATGATTTAAGTTCCCGCTAAGCAATTGCTTAGCGAGTTTAGTTTCCCTCTAAACTCGTAGGTTAAACGAGGAGACGAGATTGCAGCATGTCCTGCGCAGCTGGCCTTGACTACTACTTTGGGTAGGAGTTTGGATATGATTGATTGTAGCAATATGGCATGTACATAAGCTTGTATGATCTAGCAAATAAATATATTATAATGAAAAGCTAGAACACGTACACTGCTAGTAATCTAATAAATCTTATTTGGATTTAGCACTTATGTATGCAAGTATAGAAGTGTGAATTCTTCTTGCAGGATTGTAGTTGAGGTTATAAGGGTGCATTATTGGGAGTGTGCTTGAGTTGAATTGTGATTGAGATCAAAATTGTTTTCAAAAATAAAAAAAAATCTGTTTTGGCGACACTTGGGACCTCCATTTTTAGGGGAGGTTATGGAAATTTTTTTTTAAATTTTGCACTTAAAATTGGCTAAGTAAAATATTAAGACACAACCACCATGAGATAACAGTCCATCTTGGTCTATAAACGTAGGCTAAGATGGGGTGTTACATTTAGTGGTATCAGAGCACCGGTTTAGCCGGTCCTGGAAAATTCAACATAGGAGGATACACATTTTATGTTGGGAGTGGCCATTACCAATGTAAAATGGGATATCCTATAGCAGATAAGAGTATAGTAGAAAGAATGTTATAAACACATAAGTATATGAGGTACATGTGATAAAGGAAAATCTAATAGTGATTACGTACATGCCATATAGGAACGTTAATGTGTTGATTCAAGCCAGCTGCTAATCCTTATCACGATATATGTATACGGTATAAGGTTGTAAGAGGCAGAATCACAAAGAGTTATAGATCAAGAGTAGGAATCACACGCTTTAGTACCCATAAATGTAGAAATGGGTCTTAGACTTATGCCACGACCCGCAACGGTGGCTGTGGAAGGCCCCGAAGTTTATTTAAGATATATGACAGTACCATTGCAAATAAACGGCAAGAATGGTACCTGTTGCTACCAAAAGAGAAAGGAAGTCCCCAATCGAGAAGTTAAGGAAATATGGGGCTAAAGAATTTAAGGCTAGTAGGGAAGAAGGATTTGAAGAAGTTAAGTACTGTTTGGACAGTACCAGTAGGGCATTGGAACAACTGAGATGCACACCAGATAAAAGATTTAATTATGCCATGTCCCTTTGGGTAGAAGAAACATACACTTGGTAAAACATACTTAAACGCAAGGAGAAATGAGTTTATATATCTACAACAAGGAAGAATGACAGTATCTGAGTATGATAGAGAGTTCACCCGCCTCAGTAAGTATGCAAAGAAAATGATAGAAACAAAGCAAGAAAGACGTCAAAGGTTTTGGAAGGATTAAATAATGGAATTAAAGTACAATTAGTAGTCATGGACGTGTTTGAATTTTCAAGATTAGTTGTGAAAGTTTTAGGTATTGAGAGGGTATACATAGATTAAAGAAGTAGACACCAACGTATGCAACAAAAGAGAGTACAAACATAAAGCTTGTGAAGATTTCGACAAGTTGAGAAGAAGTTTAGAAGTAAAGATAGTTTTGCACAGTAAAGCCAGCGATCGCAAAGCCAAGGATCCGGCCGAGGTTTAAGGCGCCAAACATCCGTAGCCAATATACCGGGGTCCTTATAAGGGGGTTCCAGGAGAAGGTTAGATAGGCGTATATGAATGTAAAAATGAAAATGTATATAAGAAAATGAAATTTGAAGAATGGAATAAAAAGAGGAATAGAATAAGAGGATAAAAGAAAAGTACGTAAAATGTTAAGACCAGACGGTAAGAGATAAAATAGATAGAACTTAGATAACAAAGATGAGTGAACAGAAATAAGTATATGAGAAATTCTCATGTTCGGCCACTAGAGAATATGTACAGTAACCCCATGTACAATATTCACAGAAGCAGATGAAGTAAGCGCACTAAGAAGATACTACTGACCCGACATCGTCATGTTGAAATTTAGCAGGAAACCGGAGTTAACCGTGCTCAACCAATGATGATGGGTGACCATCCCGTGAGTCTTAATAAGGTAGGTGACGGACCATATGAGTAGAAACTAGATGAAATCTAATCAAAACACTGTATTGTGATTCCTCCTGAAAATGCCCCAATGTAATCATCAAAATTAAGAAATTATAAGAAGAAGATATATGAGATTTATGAATTCAGGAAATGATGAAAAAAAAAGAGAGGGAAGAGAAAGAGAGAAATTAAGAACCAAAGAGGTAGAAAGTGCAGAATTAAAATCAGATTAAAAAGGAAAGAATGAAAGTAATAACAACCCAAGGACTAGGTAAAGGAAAAAGAAAAAAGTAACAATTCAAAAATTACTGGAGGATTGGAAAGAAATATAGATTGGAAGGATATATTACTCCTCTATGCAAACACTGTGGATGAAGACATAAGAGTGAATGCTGGTATTTAACAGATGGATGCTGGGAATACGGGGCACCAGATCGTGTTAGGGTAAACTGCCAGAAAGACAAGTGAATGCACCCGCACCGACAGAAAAATCACGGCTCGCTTTTGGCCAAGGCCGAAGCAGGGGAAAGGAAAGTGATTCGAATTTTCAAAGAGCACAATCAGAGACTGTTGACTAGCTCAATTCAAGTATACCAGCCAGAGCCTACGCAATGAAAAATTAGAAGAATTACCAGTAGGATATGCTAAGTTTGAAACATTAGTTATAAATCCGATAAGAGATGAGGTAGTTACACACAAGTGATTAAAGAATGTTCTATAGAGTTACATGAAAATGCATTTCCAGAAAATTTAATCGAGTTACCATTTCGAGAATTTGACGTAATGTTGGTATTGGATTGGCTAACAAGGCATAAAACAGTGGTTGATTTTAAGAAGAAAGAGAGTAACACTTCATACTCCCCACAAGGAGGAAGTGACGGTAGTAGGAAAGAGAGCCGATTACCTAAACAATGTAACAGCAGCAGTTACAACAAGACGTTCCATACAAACGGATGTGAGGCACACTTGGTAAGCACTATGGAAGCAAAGAAGAATGTGATAAAGATTCAAGAGGTATCAACAATGCGTAATTTTCTCGATGTTTCTTTAGACAAGCTACTTGGATTATCACCTAAGAGAAAAGTAGGATTCACTATAAATGTATATCCGGGAACTGCACCGGTGTTGGTTGCCTCATACCGAATGGTACCAATGGAACCCAAAGAAATGAAAACGCAATTATAGGAGCTACTCGACAAGAGTCTTATACGGCCAAGTATTTCTTCATGGGGCACGCCAGTACTCTTCGTCAAGAAGAAAGATAAATCCTTAAGGTCATATGTGAACTATTAGTAGTTGAATGAGCTTACGATTAAGGATAAATATCCATTACCGTCCATCGACGATGTATTCGGCCAACTTAAAGGAACCAAGGTCTTTTCAATAAAAAAATATAATAATAATAAAATATATATAATAGATCAGCGACTGGGATATCAGCAGCTGCAGATCAAAGGAAAAGACATTCCAAAGACTACATCTAGAACTAGATACGGACGTCATAAGTTCCTTGTAATGCCTTTTGAGCCCACAAATGTGTCAGCAGTATTCATGGATTTAATGAATCATATCTTTCATCCATACTTTGACCAATTTGTAAATGGTGTTCATAGATGACACCTTCGTTTATTTAAGGAACAAAGAAGAATATAATCGATACTTTTGCATAGTATTGCAAATGTTGCGAGAGAAGCAGTTGTACGTCAAATATGACAAATGCGAGTTTTGATTGGAAAAAGTGACATTCTTAGAACACACCATATTAGCATAAGGCATTAAAGTAGGTTTTAAGAAAACAAAAGCCATTTTGGAATGGAAAACACCAAAGACATTAATAGAAGTAAGAATCTTCTTAGGACTGACTGGGTACTATTAATATTTTATAAAAGGGTTTTCCATTATTATCATCCCAATGACAAGGTTGTTTCAAAGGAATGCCAAACTCCAATGGACTGATAAATGTTAGAGGAACTTTGAGAAACTAAAGGAAAAGTTAACGAATGCTTCAATACCCATACGGCCCGTGTCCAGCAAAGAATTTGTGATATATAGTGATGTTTCACACATCGGTTAAGGTTATATGCTTATGCAAAAGGATAAAATAGTCGCATAAGCCTTTTGATGATTTAAACCATACGAAAATAATAATAATAATAATAACCCGGCACATTGTTTGGAATTAACAGTTATCGTATTGGCTTTCAAGATTTGGAGATATGATTTATATGGAGAAAGTGTTATATTTATACAGACGCAAAAGTTTAAAATATCTGCCAACCCAAGAGGATCTCAATTTATGGTAAGGAAAGTAAACCCAAGTTTTGTAAGTAACAGCTAAGTTATAAATTATCATCTAGGAAAATCTAACGTGGTGGTCGACGCATTTGGTGGAAAATCGATACCAGCCTTAGGCGCTATAAAGATCAGTTTAAGATCAATGGAAGAGGAAGTACTAGTAGTATAAATGCAAGCATAAACTATGTTTCTTTTCAAGAAATTCATCAAGTGCAAAAGGAAAACGAACAAATACAAAAATGGATCAAGCAAGTGCAAGGAGGGAAGGATATGAAATTCTAAATTTCTAAGAACAGTAGTTGTATTATGACAATAGAGTAAGGATACTAACAATGGGAGACATAAGAAAGAAAATTTTTTTTCGAAAAGCATATAGTAGTCTCTACGCAATGCATCCAGGAGTTACAAATGTATCAATATCTAAAGAAGTTTTAATGGTAGCCTGGAATAAAGAGAGATATTGTTGATTTTATGACCAAATGTTTAATATGTCAACAAGCAAAAGCGAAATATCAAATACTATCGGGACTGTTACAACTAATTCCCACTCTGGTATGGAAATGGGAACATATCACTATGGATTTCGTCATAGAACTACCAATGACACAAGGCCGGCATGATGTTGTTCGGATAATCATTGACTGCCTAACTAAGTTAGCTCATTTTCTACTTTTACAAATGGATTATTCAATAGATAAATTGGTGGAAATGTACGCCAAGGAAATTGTACGATTACACAGGATTCCAACGTCTATCATTTTAGGCAGAGGTCTACAGTTCACCAGGAATTTATGGAAGAAGTCGCAAACAGCTTCTGAAACCCAAACAAATTATAGCACTGCCTTTCACCCGTAAACAGATGGATGATTTGAAAGAGTAATCCAAATTTTGGGAGGACATATTAAGAGTATGTGTTATAGAATTTAAGGGTGGCTGGAATAAGTATTTGAGATTAATTGAATATGCATATAACAACGATTATTAATTCAGCATACGGTGACGCCCTATAAAGAATTATACGAAAGAAAACATGGAACACCAGAGTGTTGGACGGAATTAAGTAAAGACAAGATAAAATCATATGCGGGTAGGTAGGAGCAAAATCATATGCGGACTCGAAACAAAGGGACATAGAACTCTAAGTTGAAGACAAGGTTTTTCTTAAGACTTTCCCATGAAAGAAGGTATTCAGATTTAAGCCGAAAAGTAAGTTAAGCCTTAGGCTTATTGGACTATACGTGTAACACCCCTATACCCCGTATACGTACACAGCATGCTAATACGATCGTAATATACATATACTGAATATAGGTATGCCACAGTTTATAAGACATACAAACAATTCCCTTCAATAATGTGATTTAATTTAAAACATTAAAAGAAATTTATAAAATACAATAAATAAAATATTATTTCAAAACACAGTGGAAAATATAACAAATACTTATACATCAAAACTTCAAGTTTTACAAAACATAAAATATATACATGTTTGGCAGTAAGTCTTTGATCTTTAAGCTCCACTATCAACACCTCAAAATCTAGACTCTACTCGGTCTAGAGGAATTCTCCGGTTCTTCCCTGTCACCTGCGCGATAAACCATAATCGCGCTAAGCCAACGGCTTAGTGGTACAAACTACAATAATAATATGCTTCAATGTAATGCTAATGTCACACAATCAAGATTCAAAACCAATTGAAGAGAATATTACATTTCAAAAACTTACATTGTTCACTATCATATCATATCAAAACATTCATATTATATCTTCATAGTTTCATTACTTAACATAGCTTCCCATGCTATATTCATTGCCAATAGGATACTTATGTAGTATAACCAACTCATAACATTATATCTCATAAGCATGTATCTTCTTATTCATTAATTTTACCATTTCAGAATCACATTGAAAACAAAGACATGCATGGGCCCAAAAACACTAATATGCCATTCAACTTTCAGAGTTAATGTTTTGGGTTAATATCACATTTATCATTATCATTATCCCAACTAGGCTTCAAGGATTTAGGTTCAACCAAGCTTCAAGGGGAACAAAGCATGCTAAGTATCAACCCAACTTGGCTTCAAGAACCAAACCCAACCTAGCTTCAAGGGTTGTAACACCTCAATTAGGCTTCAAGGACTAGACCCAACCAAGCTTCAAGGGGAGTTAAGCATGCTAAACTTCAACCCAACTTGGCTTCAAGGATCAAGCCCAACCTAACTTCAAGAGATTGTTACTATAGGCATGCCACCAACAACAAAACTCTGAAAATGGAATAACACATTAGACACACAATTCATTAATTATATAATTATCACTGTCATTCTCATTTAATCATCATCATTAGGCAAACATGCCTCAATCATCGCATTTGCATTATTTAGCCAACAATAATGGCTCCATATCTCATCAAGAGAGTATATATATTATCAATTGCATTGATCATCATCATTTAGGCACACATGTCTCAATTATGTCTTTTACATCATTATAACCACACACACTGATTTCACATCTCATTCACATTCAAGTGTATGTAACCAATGGCATTAACACATATTTTAGATGCTCATTAATCATTCACCATGTACAAAGCATAACATCAATCAAATGTATGAACAATGCAATAGCTTACTCAATACATTTACAACCAAGTATATTAAGTATCACAACATGTAAGTGTATGCATCCATGTAGTTTGTACTTACCTCAAGAACACTCACACAACTCTATACTCTTCTTCTTCCAAGAGCTCTTCACTTCTTAAATTAGGGCAAATCACCTTCTTCCAAAACTTAATCCAAAAATGATACAATACATGAATTCCAATACAATCTATCACTTATTAACCTCACCTTAGACCTTTAGATCACAAATTACAACTTAACACCACTTACTAGGGCCCACGACCGTCACTACCACAACCCCCATGGGCGTGGGTTAGGAAACAATTCTGCCCCAAATTGTTCAACACCCCACGGCCGTGGCATATAAGGGCCACGGGCGTGGCATCCAAGATGCTACTGCCTTCAACCAAAATCACATATTCTATGCTTACAACTCCAACAAATACAAACAACATGAAAATCTATGAAAATAATTGATCAAACTCAAGTTAAACATCACTTACCACTTCAAAACCCTAATACAAACACAACCTAACTCTTCCAACACAAATACCAACTTAACTTCTTTATTTCAATTCAAAACCAACACCACAATCAATTAAATCAAACACACACCAACATACTACCATCAACACAACCTTAATTTCAAATATCAACAATCAAACTCATAAACAACTTAGAATAGAACAAGAGAATCAAGAGAAACTTACGAAAATAATGAAACTTCTTGGATTTTCCACTTAATCACTTGAAAACTCCTTTGAATTTAGAGCCTGGGAAACACAAAACTCACTCTTGCTCTCTTGCTTTGGGTGGCCGGCCAACAAAAGAAAAGAAGAGAAAAATGAAGCAAAGTCAAACTTTTCATCTCTTTAAACCTCCACCAAGCATTCCAAAATAAGAAATTACTTAAATACCCTCTTCTATTTGTTTTAACTTCCTTTCACTTACTTCCCCTTTTTAGTAATTTCATAAATAACAAAATAAATATCTTCTTCCTTTGACCATCCATTTTGACTTGTATATATGTTGTATATATTTCCATATATACAACATATAAACTCTCTCTTCAATTCTTTTTCTTTCCAATTACACATATACATTTAATTTAAATAAAACAACAATTCTATCAAAACTTCTAGGGCACACTTTGGGATATTACAATTCTCCCCCTCTAAAAAGAAATTTCGTGCTCGAAATTACCTGATATTAAGTCTGAAACAGTTGAGGATACTGATCTCGTATTGCTTGCTCGCTCTCCCAAGTTGCCTCTTCTCTCCCATGATTCTTCCAAAGAACCTTCACCAATGGCACTTTCTTTTTTCTCAATTCTTTCACTTCATGTGCCAAAATAGCAATTGGTTCTTCTTCAAATGTCAGATCCGAACTCACCTCAATGGATTCAACTGGCAAAATATGAGATGGATCTGATCTATACCTCCGCAACATAGAAACATGGAACACATTGTGGATTCTATCCAATTCAGGCGGCAAAGCAAGACGATAAGCAACTGGCCCAACTCTTTCTAAAACTTCATACGGTCAAATGAAACGAGGACTCAGCTTCCTTTTTCGACCAAATCTTAAAATCTTTTTCCAAGGAGACACTTTCAAAAATACTTTGTCTCCCACATCAAACTCTATGTCTCTCCTCTTCAAATCTGAATAAGATTTCTGTCGGTCTGAAGCTGCTTTTAACCGATCCCTAATTATTTTCACTTTTTCTTCAGTCTCTTTAACCAAATCAGGGCCAATTATTTTACCTTCTCCTAATTCATTCCAACATAAAGGCGTTCTGCATCTTCTACCATACAATGCCTCAAATGGTGCCATACCAATACTGGATTGATGACTGTTGTTGTAAGCAAATTCCACAAGTGGCAAAAATCTATCCCAACTTCCAGAAAAATCAATGACACAGCTCCTCAACATATCCTCAATAATCTGTATCACTCTCTCTGACTGCCCATCTGTCTGTGGATGAAAAGCAGTACTAAAGTGCAATCGAGAACCCAAAACACCATGTAAACTCTTCCAAAACCTCGAAGTAAACCGAGGATCTCGATCAGACTCTAAAGAAATTAGGACTCCATGCAACTTCACTATCTCACTTATATACAGCTCAGCCAATCTTTCAAGAGAATAATCCATCCGAACTGGAAGAAAATGAGCTGTCTTAGTCAATCGATCAACAATCACCCAGATAGCAGCATGCTTCTTCTGAGTCAATGGCAACCCGGATACAAAATCCATTGTTACTCTTTCCCATTTTCATTCAGGCACTGTTAAAGGTTGAAGCAACCCTATTGGAACTTGATGCTCAGCTTTCACCCTCTGACAAGTGAGAAATTTGGATACAAACTCTGCTATGTCTCTCTTCATACCTTACCACCAGTAAAGCTGTTTCAAATAGAACAAGAGAATCAAGAGAAACTAACCAAAATAATGAAACTTCTTGGATTTTTCACTTATTCACTTGAAAACTCCTTTGAATTTAGAGCTTGGGAAACACAAAACTCACTCTTGCTCTCTTTGTAACACCCCTACATTCAATACATGCACACTACAAACACCACAATATAGTATACATGCACTAAACATAGAGATGCTACGGATTTTCTTAACATTTTAAACATTTTAAACCATACCATAATCTTTCAATTGTATACATTATAGAAAGATAAGTAGTTAACTTGTAATTCAAAACTAAATAGATATATATAAAGATACATTTAGCTGTTACGCAGCGGAATTTATCAAATATTTACATATATGAAAACATTTAATTTCATATTTACAAATATACACATATGTACATTAAAATCATTACTTTACAAAATATAAAAGAGTTATACATGATTGGCAAGTCTCCTTTGATCTTTAAGTTCCCAAAATCAACTCTTCACTGTCTACTCTCACTCGGTCTCGAAGAGCTCTCGGGTTCAACCCTATTACCTGCGCGATCAAACACTATCGCGCTAAGCCAACGGCTTAGTAAGACAAAATGTGCTAGTGTTATGCTTTAGTGCAATGCAATGCCAATTCTCAATCCATATTATACATGTAACATCATATATGCAAGGCTAACAACATACCTTTACATTTCATATGCCTCATTAGTTATTCATTTAACCATTCATGAACAACATTAAACAAATCATGACTCACATTAAACAAAGACAAGCATTGGGCCCAAGACACACTAATATGCCATTCAATTTTCAGAGTTAATGTTTTGGTTTTGTTATCACATTTATCATTATCATATACCCAACTAGGCTTCAAGGATTAGGTTCAACCAAGCTTCAAGGGGAGCAAAGCATGCTAAGCTTCAACCCAACTTGGCTTCAAGAACCAACCCAACCTAGCTTCAAGGGTTGTAACATCTCAATTAGGCTTCAAGGATTCAATCCAACCTAACTTCAAGAGATTGTTACTATCATTAGGCATGCCACCAATAACAAACTTTGAAAATGGAATAACACATTAGCCACACAATTCATTTATTATTTAATTATCATTTCCATTCTCAATTCTCATCAACATTTAGGCAAACATGCCTTATTTCTTTCAATTGCATCATCATAGCCAATCACAATGGCTTTATAGCATTTCATATCTCAATTCATATTGTGCATATAGCATTATTGGTATCACATTTCAAAGTACATTATTCGTAATACACATCACCATTCACAAGCCTCACAATACACAATACATAACCTTGTTCATGTAATATCATATGCATTATCAATTTCATATCATCTCACATTTCATGATTCAACAATGATGTTAGACAAATGATCTCTATTTTGATCCTTGACAACTCAAATGGATGATCTATTTAACATGTATTTGAGAATCTTGTTGCAGGATTAGATTGCTTCCAATAAGGTGAACAGAACCTTTCTAGCGGTCGCGCCTCACCTGAATACGACCGCCCCATACAATTACAAGATGAAACCTTATTACAGTAGGTTTCGCGGCCAGAAGCCCGACCTAAGTCGCGATCGCACTTCACAATCAAAAGATGAAACCTTATTACAGTAGGTTTCACGGCCAGAAGCCCGACCTAAGTCGCGACCGCACATCAATAATAGCGACCGTCCCAAATTACGTGTCTCTCATGCATAAACCCTAAATGTAGCCAAATTTCTTTTGGTTAACTTAAAACACATTGTACACAACATAACCTCATTCAAATGAACATAATCAACATCATTAGCAATTATTTTACATGCTCATCACAATATTTTCATCACCAACATTCATTAACAATACATTTGATTCCTTATCACATTTACAAACAAAAGTGTTTTAAGATTAAACAATATATGCATGTTTGTAACCATATAGTTTGTACTTACCATTAGCACCAATTATACAACTCTAAACACTTTCTTTTCTCCAAGAATTCTTCACTTCTCAAATTAGAGCAAATCACTTTCTTCCAAAACCTAATCCAAAATAACACAATATAATTTATCACTTACCATTTCCAAAACCCTAAACCAACATCACTCTTAACTTATCATCTTCAAATCCAAAACCAACACCACAACCAATTAAATCCAACATATAACAATCAACACAACCCCACTTTAAAATCCACAATCAACTCACAAACAACTTAAATAACTTAAAAGAATCAAGAGAAACTTACCAAATATAGTAAATCTTCTTGGATTTCCACTTAACCACTTAGAACTTCTTCAATTTGAGCTCAAAATATCATCAAACCTTTGCTTTCTCTCTTGCTTTCTAAGTTGGCCGGCCACACGTGAAAAGAAGAAAAGGAAATTGATCAAAATAAAAGTCAAACTCTCTATTAATCTCCACCACACAATTTCAAAAGAAGAATTACCAAAATGCCCTCTTTAACATAATTACACTTCCTTTCATTATGCATGCCCTTTATAGTAATTTCAATAACAACCAAAAATATCTTCTTCCACTTAACCATCACCTTGACTCTTCATTTGACCAATTTATATGTTATATATATCATCATATACACTACATATACCATTCTCTCTAAACCCTATTTTCTTTCCCAATTTCTTTTCTCTTGCAATTAACACATATATTCAATCCAATATAACAACAACAACAATAACAACAACATAATCAAAACTTCTAGAGCATATATGAGGATATTACAATTCTCCCCCTCTAAAAAGAAATTTCGTCCTCGAAATTACCTGATATCAAAGCTGAAACAACTGAGGATATTGCTCTCGCATGGATTGTTCACTTTCCCAAGTTGCTTCTTCTTTTCCATGATTCTTCCATAGAACTTTCACCAATGGCACACTCTTGTTCCTCAACTCTTTCACTTCACGTGCCAAAATAGCAACTGGTTCCTCTTCAAACGTCAAATCTTGATTCACCTCGATAGATTCAATCGGCAACACATGAGATGGATCCGATCTGTATCTCCTCAACATAGAAACATGGAATACGTTATGAATACGATCCAACTCAGGTGGCAAAGCGAGTCGATAAGCAACTGGCCCAACTCTTTCCAAAACTTCATACGGTCCAATGAAACGAGGACTCAATTTCCCTTTCCGACCGAACCTCAATATCTTCTTCCAAGGAGACACTTTCAAAAATACCTCATCTCCAACATCAAACTCTATGTCTCTCCTTTTCAGATCTGCATAAGACTTCTGTCGGTCTGAAGCTGCTTTCAATCTATCTCGAATCATTTTCACTTTCTCTTCAGTCTCTTGAATCAAATCAGGCCCAATTAACTTACCTTCACCAATCTCATTCCAACACAAAGGTGTCCGACACCGTCTACCATACAGTGCTTCGAATGGTGCCATACCAATGCTAGATTGGTGACTGTTATTGTAAGCAAACTCCACAAAAGGTAAAAATCTATCCCAACTTCCAGAGAAATCAATGACACAGCTTCTCAACATATCCTCAATAATCTGTATCACTCTCTCAGACTGCCCATCTGTCTGCGGATGAAAAGCAGTACTGAAGTGTAATCGAGAACCCAAAGCACTATGCAAGCTCTTCCAAAATCTTGAAGTAAACATGGGATCTCGATCAGAGACTAAAGAAGTTGGAACACCATGCAACTTCACAATCTCATGGATATACAGCTCAGCCAATCTCTCCAAAGAGTAATCCATCCGAACCGGAAGGAAATGAGCTGTCTTAGTCAATCTATCCACAATCACCCATATAGCATCATGCTTCTTTTGTGTCAATGGCAAACCAGACACAAAATCCATCGTCACTCTATCCCACTTCCATTCTGGTACTGATAATGGTTGAAGCAACCCAGTTGGAACTTGATGCTCTGCTTTTACCTTCTGACAAGTGAGACATTTCGATACAAACTCAGCAATATCTCTCTTCAAACCTATCCACCAGTAATGCTGTCTCAAATCATGATACATCTTTGTATTACCCGGATGCATAGCAAACACTGACTGATGTGCTTCTTCTAAAATGACTCTTTTCAAATCAGCATCATCGGGTACACACAATCTATTCTTAAACTAGAGACTCCCATCATCTCTCACAACAAAATCTCCACTTTTCCCATTCTGGCAAGCTAAAACAATATTCTGAATCTTCTTATTGGTAGACTGAGCCTCTTTAATCTGATCTAACAAAACTGGTTTCAAAAGCAACTGTGCCAACAATGCACCACCGTCACAAGCTACAAAACTGGCATGCAAAGCTTTCAACTCAACAAGCAACGAGAGCGAGTAAACACTTAAACCAGCTAAAGACTTCCGACTCAAGGCATTAGCAACAACATTTGCTTTACCTGGATGATAATCAATCAAACAGTCGTAGTCTTTAATCAATTCCAACCATCTCCTCTGTCGAAGATTGAGCTCTTTTTGGACACCCAAATACTTCAAACTCTTGTGATCAGTGTAGATGAAACATTTCTCCCCAAACAGATAGTGTCGCCAAACCTTCAATGCGAACACAATGGCTGCTAGCTCCAAATCATGGGTCGGATAATTAAGCTCATGCGGCTTCAACTGACGAGAAGCATAAGCTATCACTCTACCTTCTTGCATCAGCACACACCCCAAACCACTATGTGAAGCATCAATGTAAATCACATATGGTTTTTCTTCTACAGGTAAAGTAAGAACAGGCGCTTGAGTCAACATTTCTCTCAACTGATTAAAGCTAACCTGACACTGATCTGTCCACACAAATCTAACTCCCTTACGAAGTAATCTGGTGAGTGGAGTAGCTATCAAAGAAAATCCTTTCACAAACCGTCGGTAATAGCCTGCCAAACCCAGAAAACTTCTAACTTCAGTCACTGACTTTGGTGGACTCCAATTCAAAATAGCTTCAACTTTACTTGGATCAACTCTAATACCCTCTGCTGAAACTATATGACCAAGAAAAGCTACTTGATCAAGCCAGAACTCACACTTCGATAGTTTAGCAAACAACTGCTTCTGTAACACCCCTAAATCCCATATACGTTCACTACATATCACCACCATGTAATGAACATACATAGAACCTAAGAATGCTACGGTTTTCCATAAACAATTCATTATATATATATAATATAATGATATTTACTTGTAAACTAAATCCAAATAGATATAAACATTTTAATTGATATGCAGCGGAATTTATCAAAATATTTATATATATATATATATCCAAGTACCAGTTCACAAAGTTATATACATATACATTAAATCCAATACTTTACAAAACATATAGATTATATACATGATTGGCAGCTTTCTCTTTGATCTTTAAGTCCAGTACAACTCTTCAATTCCTAGACTCACTCGGTCTAGTGGATCTCTCGGGTTCTTCCCTAACACCTGCGCGATAAACACAATCGCGCTAAGCCAACGGCTTAGTAAAACAACTATAGTATCAATATGCTTTGATGCCATGCTCATGACCCTCAATCAAATAAATAATACATAGCAAATCATAACTTATTCATCATAAATTATCAACCCATAATTACATTATATCATTACTCATCAATTTCATTAAGCAATAGTCACAATTTAATAATCATAAATCACATTAAGCCTAAGACGCACCTGGGCCCAAAACACCCTAATATGTTATTCAAAGTTCAGAGTCCCTGTGTTTGATTTAATATCATAATCATCAAGCCCGTAGGCAATATATATATATATCATATCTCTATCCATGGATAGCGTAACAGACCCAGTCTCTTGGACCATCAACCCATTAACATGAGGAGATCCTCAACTCGGTTAGACTGTTACAAGGTTCAATTGGAATCATCAGCTTACGGGCCATCCCATTTCGCCTATCCAATGATTCATAAACATCACATTTCTCATATATCAACTGGAACCGGCTTACGGGCCATCCCATTTCGCCTATCCAGTGATTCAATTGGAATTGGTTTACGGGCCATCCCATTTCACCTATCCAATGATTCATAGGCATGCCATCAAAAACAGGACTCTGAAAGTTGAATCAACACATTAGGCATATTAACATTTCATTTATTCTTTCACAATTTATTCCCTTTACATCAACTTGGCCCAATCACAGTGGCCTCACATATCATTTAATTCATCTTAATCATTCACATTAGTTTTACATCAATTCTCAAATCATATCAAAGCAACTCAATCATGTTAATTCCATACCCCATCACATAAGTATGCACAATTAATAACTTCCTCATACATTACACAAAACATTATAAATATGCCTTCACAATGCATTAGTGCTCTCAATGCTTTAACAAATACATGTGTGTTATGCTTTCACATCTTATAAATGTATGCAATGATGTAGTTGCACTTACCTCAATAACACTTCACTCAACTCTAATTACTTCCTCTATCAAGGGTCTCTTACTTTTCAAATAAATGATGGTTCACCCTCTTCAAGACCTAATCCCAAAAATAGCAATATACACTTACTTAGGGATACACAAGAGATAATCAAGTTAATAAATAACTAGGGCAAACCCTAAACTTAACACGCTCACCCACACGGGCGTGCTACTGGGCGTGTAATACATACTGTCTCAACCACTTAACAACACGTCCAACCTCCTGGACGTGCTCCTGGCCGTGCCAATTCTCCAATCTCACAGTAGCTATGACACGCTCAATAACACGGGCGTGTTAATGGTCGTGTCACACCTACTGCCTCCAACACAATTGACACGCCTAAAGACTCTGGACGTGCTCAAGAGCGTGTCAGGCCAACAACTCAGATTCCGGCCACACCAACAAACAAACAACCAAACTCTTCTTATCACTTTCTTTCCTTTCAAACAAACTCATCCAAACTAACCCAAAAACCAACTCAAACATACAACAACACCAAAACAAGACAAGACACATACACAAACACAAATCACAAATCATCATCATCACTTCAAACCCTCAACACCAACATATCTCCATCTTTACCAAGAAACCCACTCTATCCATCAAACAAACCCCAAAATCCATAATCAAAGAATCAAACACCCATAAAAACATCTCAATCAAGCCAACATACTCTTAACATTATACCACTCCATCAAAACTCAAACATAACTCAAACAACACAAGAAAACAAGAGAGAACTTACCAAATTTGAGGAAACTTCACAAATCTCTAACTTGATGATTTGATTCTTCCTTCAAATTACTCTTAGCTCTTCAATCTCTCTCTTGCTCTCTTCCTTCTTGGATGTCCGGCCAACAAAAATGGAAAGAAGAAAAATGAAGAGTAAACAAATCAACTCTTATCTCTACACCAAAATCCACTCACTCTCATCCAAGCATTTTATTATTATTATAATCCAAATTAATCCCTTCCACTAATTAATTACTTCCATTTTCCTTAATAATTAAATACTCAATAATATAAAAATATCTTCCTCCACTACCACTCTCTCTTTGACCATTATTTGACTCATATATATGTTATATATATTACCATATACACAACATATAAACTTGTCTCTAAACCCTATTTCTTCCCAAAACACATATACATAAACTTTACTTCTCTCAACTTAAACCAACAACAACAACAACAACAACAACAACAACACATACAAAACTTCTAGGGCATGCATAGGGATATTACAATTCTCCCCCTCTAAAAAGAAATTTCGTCCTCGAAATTACCTGTTATTAAGTCTGAAACAACTGAGGATATTGACCTTGCATGGATTGTTCACTTTCCCAAGTTGCTTCCTATTTTCCATGATTCTTCCATAGAACTTTCACCAATGGCACACTCTTATTCCTCAACTCTTTCACTTCTCGTGCCAAGATAGCAACTGGTTCCTCTTCAAAAGTCAAATCTGGGCTCACTTCGATAGATTCAATTGACAACACATGAGATGGATCCGACCTATATCTCCTCAACATAGAAACATGAAACACATTATAAATACGATCCAACTCAGGTGGTAAAGCAAGTCGATACGCCACTGGCCCAACTCTTTCTAACACTTCATACGGCCCAATGAAACGAGGACTCAATTTACCTTTCCGACCAAACCTTAAAATCTTCTTCCAAGGAGATACTTTCAAAAATACCTTATCTCCAACATCAAACTCTATGTCTCTCCTTTTCAGATCTGCATAAGACTTCTGTCGGTCTGAAGCTGCTTTTAACCTACCTCGTATCAACTTCACTTTCTCTTCTGTTTCTTGAATCAAATCAGGGCCAATTATTTTACCTTCACCAAGTTCACTCCAACAGAGAGGTGTCCTACACCGTCTACCATATAATGCTTCAAATGGTGCCATACCAATGCTAGATTGGTGACTGTTGTAGTAAGCAAACTCCACAAGGGGTAAAAACCTATCCCAACTTCCAGATAAATCGATGACACAGCTTCTCAACATGTCCTCAATAATCTGTATCACCCTCTCTGATTGTCCATCCGTCTGTGGATGAAAAGCAGTACTGAAGTGTAATCGAGAACCCAAAGCACTATGCAAACTCTTCCAAAATCTTGAAGTAAACCTGGAATCTCGATCAGACACTAAAGAAGTTGGAACACCATGCAGTTTCACAATCTCATGGATATACAGCTCAACCAACCTCTCCAAAGAGTAATCCATCCGCACCGGAAGGAAATGAGCTGTCTTAGTCAATCTATCCACAATCACCCATATGGCATCATGCTTCCTTTGTGTCAATGGTAACCCAGATACAAAATCCATGGTTACTCTATCCCACTTCCATTCTGGTACTGATAATGGTTGAAGCAATCCAGTTGGAACTTGATGCTCTGCTTTAACCTTCTGACAGGTGAGACACTTCGACACAAAATCTGCAATATCTCTCTTCAAACCAATCCACCAATAATGCTGTCTCAAATCATGATACATCTTGGTATTACCCGGATGCATAGCAAACACTGACTGATGTGCTTCTTCTAAAATAACTCTTTTCAAATCAGCATCATCGGGTATACACAATCTATTCTTGAACCACAAGCTCCCATCATTTTTCACAATAAAATCTCTAGTCTTTCCATTCTTGCAATCTGAAATAATCTTTTGAATCTTCATATCAATCAATTGAGCTTCTCTGATCTGATCCAATAAAATTGGTTTTAAATGCAATTGTGCCATCAATGCACCATCATCACAAACTACAAAACTAGCATGCAACGCTCTCAACTCAACAAGCAACAAGAGCGAATAAGCAGTCAAACCTGCTAAAGACTTCCGACTTAAGGCATCAGCAACAACATTTGCTTTACCTGGATGATAATCAATCAAGCAGTCGTAATCTTTAATCAATTCCAACCATCTCCTCTGCCGAAGATTCAGCTCCTTCTGAACACCCAAATACTTCAAACTTTTGTGATCCGTATAGATGAAACATTTCTCTCCAAAAAGATAATGTCGCCAAATCTTCAAAGCAAACACAATAGCTGCTAACTCCAAGTCATGAGTCGGATAGTTGAGTTCATGCGGTTTCAACTGTCGAGAAGCATAAGCTATCACTTTACCCTCTTGCATCAGTACACAACCCAAACCACTATGTGAAGCATCACTGTAGATCACATATGGTTTGTCTTCTACAGGTAAAGTGAGAACAGGCGCTTGAGTTAACAACTCTTTTAACTGCTCAAAACTAGTCTGACACTGATCAGTCCACACAAATCTCACTCCCTTCCGAAGTAGTCTGGTAAGTGGAGTAGCTATTAAAGAAAAACCTTTCACAAACCGTCGGTAATAGCCAGCCAATCCCAGAAAACTTCTAACTTCAGTCACAGTCTTCGGGGGACTCCAATTCAGAATAGCTTCAACTTTACTCGGGTCAACCCTAATACCATCTGCTGACACTATATGACCGAGAAAAGCTACTTGGTCAAGCCAGAATTCACACTTTGATAACTTAGCAAACAATTGCTTCTCTCTCAAAATTTGCAACACAATCCGAAGATGCTCACTATGCTCCTCCTCATTCCGCGAATACACTAAGATGTCATCTATAAACACTACCACAAATTGATCCAAATAGGGCCTAAACACCCTATTCATTAAATCCATAAAAGCAGCAGGTGCATTCGTCAACCCAAATGGCATTACCAAAAATTCATAATGCCCATACCTGGTTCGAAAAGCTGTCTTTGGCACATCCTCGGCTCTAACCCGCAACTGATGGTACCCTGATCTCAAATCAATCTTAGAAAACACAGCTGCTCCGTTCAATTGATCAAAGAGATCATCGATTCTAGGCAAAGGATACTTATTCTTGATAGTTATCTTATTCAATTGCCTATAATCGATACACAATCTCATAGTACCATCCTTTTTCTTAACAAACAAAACAGGAGCTCCCCATGGCGACACACTAGGGCGAATAAAACCCTTATCCAGCAACTCCTGCAACTGCACCTTCAATTCTCTCAATTCTACAGGTGCCATTCTAAAAGGAGTAATAGAGATAGGAGCGGTACCTGGTAACAATTCAATACCAAACTCCACCTCTCGCTCAGGAGGCAATCCTGGCAACTCCTCTGGGAAAACATCTGGAAATTCTGAAACTGTGGGAATGCTATCCAATTGAGAGCCTACCACTCTAGTATCCAACACATGAGCAAGGTAAGCTTCACACCCTTTTCTAATCATCTTCCTTGCTGCAACAGCTGAAATAAACAAAGATGCAAGCTGTCTCTGCTCACTAGATACCAACACTACTTTATCCTCACTAGTTCTCAAAGTAACACACTTCTTCTTACAATCTACCACAGCTCCATGCCTAGACAGCCAATCCATGCCTAGAATCAAATCAAATTCTTTAAATGGCATCTCAATCAAATCACCACAAAACTTCTCATCCTGTACCACCACTGCACAATCTCTATGCACTTTACTAACAATCACGCTATGCCCTAAAGGATTTGTCACCAACACATCAAATCCTAGGGACTCAGCATGCATTTCAGACACAGGCAATACAGATGCACTAATGTATGAATGTGTGGATCCAGGGTCAATCAAAGCAAATACAGAAATGCCAAATAAAGAAAAAGTACCAGCTATGACTGCAGAAGCATCAGGCTGTCGTTGCATCACATAAACCCGCTGAGAAGGCCCAGCCTCATCTGGTCTGCCATCCCTGGGTGTAGATCCTCCTCTCTGACTAAACACAGACCTACCCCCTCGGCTGAAACCCCTGCTTCCTCGACCTCTACTAAAACTCTGCCGAGAAGCTGTAGATTCCACTGATCTCTGGTCCTGCATCTCAGGACACTCTCTAATGAAATGGTTAGGCGATCCACATCCAAAACACACACCTGTTCTACCAATCCTCTGACAATTACCCACATGAACCTTACCACAAAGCTCGCATGCCAGTGGAGTGGATCTCTGCATAAAGGGAGTCGGTGCACTAGCCACAGAAGCTGTAGGTCTAGGTCTCGGTCTCTGAAACTGTCCTGATCTACTCATCTGCCTCTGACTCCTTCCCACTCTAGGAACAAAGCTCCCTCTGCCCCTCTTCACTGATGAAGACCCTGTCTCAAACTGTGGTCTTCTCACTCTAGTCTCTTCCTCAGATGCAGCTGCAATGACTTGAACTCTCTCTACACTCCGTGCTGCTGCCACAAGCTGAGAGAAATCAGTATATCTGGATCCAGCCACATGACAAATAAGAGAAGGCCTCAACCCCTCTTCGAATCTCCTACATCTATCAATGTCATCGGATATAATGCCTCCCGCATAATGGCTTAATCGAATAAACTCTACTTCATATTCAGTTACTGTCCGATGATCTTGTTTCAAACTCAAGAATTCCATTTTCTTCACATCCTTATACTCCCTAGGTGTATACTTCAATTCAAATTCCCTAAGGAAATCAGCATAGGTCAATGTGGGTGGATCATCCATGGCATGTGGTACGGTCTTCCACCAGTCATATGCATCCTTCTGCAATAATGACCTAGCATAATCAAACTTCTCCTCTGATGTGGCTTGCAACTGAATAAAAATTCTCTGAACTTTATCAAGCCATTGTTCTGCCACAGCTGGATCTATCGTACCCAGAAAATCCTCTGCCCCAAACTTCCTCAGTTTATCATATTGTCTCACTGGTACCTGAGGCTGAGGTGGTGGTGGAGGTTGCGCTGGTGCTTGCCTCATAACTTCCATCATATGTCTAAACCAGGCTGGTGGAATCTCATCACCTGCTGGTCTCCCCGACACTGAAGCAGGTGCCTCACTGGCTACCTCAACTCTAGCTCCCTCCCTACTCTCAACAGGAGCTATACTCTCTGCACTTCCTTCTACAAACTGCCGTGAATGGGAATCCATTACTACCTATATCTGTAAACACGACCAAATACACCTTATTAAAGATCAAAGGCTGCCAATACCAACATATATTTTATTCAAAATCAACTTTTAAAATCAAAATATTCTTTTTATAACATTTTTCCTAGGTTGAGAATCTCAAACCTAGGCTCTGATACCAAAACAATTGTAACACCCCTAAATCCCATATACGTTCACTACATATCACCACCATGTAATGAACATACATAGAACCTAAGAATGCTACGGTTTTCCATAAACAATTCATTATATATATATAATATAATGATATTTACTTGTAAACTAAATCCAAATAGATATAAACATTTTAATTGATATGCAGCGGAATTTATCAAAATATTTATATATATATATATATCCAAGTACCAGTTCACAAAGTTATATACATATACATTAAATCCAATACTTTACAAAACATATAGATTATATACATGATTGGCAGCTTTCTCATTGATCTTTAAGTCCAGTACAACTCTTCAATTCCTAGACTCACTCGGTCTAGTGGATCTCTCGGGTTCTTCCCTAACACCTGCGCGATAAACACAATCGCGCTAAGCCAACGGCTTAGTAAAACAACTATAGTATCAATATGCTTTGATGCCATGCTCATGACCCTCAATCAAATAAATAATACATAGCAAATCATAACTTATTCATCATAAATTATCAACCCATAATTACATTATATCATTACTCATCAATTTCATTAAGCAATAGTCACAATTTAATAATCATAAATCACATTAAGCCTAAGACGCACCTGGGCCCAAAACACCCTAATATGTTATTCAAAGTTCAGAGTCCCTGTGTTTGATTTAATATCATAATCATCAAGCCCGTAGGCAATATATATATATATCATATCTCTATCCATGGATAGCGTAACAGACCCAGTCTCTTGGACCATCAACCCATTAACATGAGGAGATCCTCAACTCGGTTAGACTGTTACAAGGTTCAATTGGAATCATCAGCTTACGGGCCATCCCATTTCGCCTATCCAATGATTCATAAACATCACATTTCTCATATATCAACTGGAACCGGCTTACGGGCCATCCCATTTCGCCTATCCAGTGATTCAATTGGAATTGGTTTACGGGCCATCCCATTTCACCTATCCAATGATTCATAGGCATGCCATCAAAAACAGGACTCTGAAAGTTGAATCAACACATTAGGCATATTAACATTTCATTTATTCTTTCACAATTTATTCCCTTTACATCAACTTGGCCCAATCACAGTGGCCTCACATATCATTTAATTCATCTTAATCATTCACATTAGTTTTACATCAATTCTCAAATCATATCAAAGCAACTCAATCATGTTAATTCCATACCCCATCACATAAGTATGCACAATTAATAACTTCCTCATACATTACACAAAACATTATAAATATGCCTTCACAATGCATTAGTGCTCTCAATGCTTTAACAAATACATGTGTGTTATGCTTTCACATCTTATAAATGTATGCAATGATGTA
Source organism: Garcia nutans (assembly GCA_947685225.1). NCBI lineage: Eukaryota > Viridiplantae > Streptophyta > Magnoliopsida > Malpighiales > Euphorbiaceae > Garcia > Garcia nutans. Next base: position 21,423,297 of record CANTUV010000001.1, read on the forward strand.
GTTGCACTTACCTCAATAACACTTCACTCAACTCTAATTACTTCCTCTATCAAGGGTCTCTTACTTTTCAAATAAATGATGGTTCACCCTCTTCAAGACCTAATCCCAAAAATAGCAATATACACTTACTTAGGGATACACAAGAGATAATCAAGTTAATAAATAACTAGGGCAAACCCTAAACTTAACACGCTCACCCACACGGGCGTGCTACTGGGCGTGTAATACATACTGTCTCAACCACTTAACAACACGTCCAACCTCCTGGACGTGCTCCTGGCCGTGCCAATTCTCCAATCTCACAGTAGCTATGACACGCTCAATAACACGGGCGTGTTAATGGTCGTGTCACACCTACTGCCTCCAACACAATTGACACGCCTAAAGACTCTGGACGTGCTCAAGAGCGTGTCAGGCCAACAACTCAGATTCCGGCCACACCAACAAACAAACAACCAAACTATTCTTATCACTTTCTTTCCTTTCAAACAAACTCATCCAAACTAACCCAAAAACCAACTCAAACATACAACAACACCAAAACAAGACAAGACACATACACAAACACAAATCACAAATCATCATCATCACTTCAAACCCTCAACACCAACATATCTCCATCTTTACCAAGAAACCCACTCTATCCATCAAACAAACCCCAAAATCCATAATCAAAGAATCAAACACCCATAAAAACATCTCAATCAAGCCAACATACTCTTAACATTATACCACTCCATCAAAACTCAAACATAACTCAAACAACACAAGAAAACAAGAGAGAACTTACCAAATTTGAGGAAACTTCACAAATCTCTAACTTGATGATTTGATTCTTCCTTCAAATTACTCTTAGCTCTTCAATCTCTCTCTTGCTCTCTTCCTTCTTGGATGTCCGGCCAACAAAAATGGAAAGAAGAAAAATGAAGAGTAAACAAATCAACTCTTATCTCTACACCAAAATCCACTCACTCTCATCCAAGCATTTTATTATTATTATAATCCAAATTAATCCCTTCCACTAATTAATTACTTCCATTTTCCTTAATAATTAAATACTCAATAATATAAAAATATCTTCCTCCACTACCACTCTCTCTTTGACCATTATTTGACTCATATATATGTTATATATATTACCATATACACAACATATAAACTTGTCTCTAAACCCTATTTCTTCCCAAAACACATATACATAAACTTTACTTCTCTCAACTTAAACCAACAACAACAACAACAACAACAACAACAACACATACAAAACTTCTAGGGCATGCATAGGGATATTACAGCTTCTCTCTCAAAATCTGCAACACAATCCACAGATGCTTGTCATGTTCCTCCTTATTCCGCGAATACACCAGAATATCATCTATAAACACTACCACAAACTGATCCAAATAGGGCCTAAACACCCTATTCATCAAGTCCATAAAAGCTGCAGGTGCATTCGTTAGACCAAAAGGCATAACTAGAAATTCATAATGCCCATACCTGGTCCGAAATGCGGTCTTAGGAACATCTTCAGCTCTGACTCTCAACTGATGGTACCCTGATCTCAAATCAATTTTAGAAAACACAGCTGCACCCTTCAATTGATCAAAGAGATCATCGATTCTAGGCAAAAGATATTTATTTTTAATAGTCACCTTGTTCAATTGCCTATAATCGATACACAACCTCATAGTACCATCTTTCTTCTTCACAAATAACACAGGAGCTCCCCAAGGAGAAACACTGGGGCGAATAAATCCTTTGTCCAACAACTCCTGCAATTGCACTTTCAATTCCCTCAATTCTGCTGGTGCCATTCTATAAGGAGTAATAGAGATAGGAGTGGTACCAAGCAACAATTCAATACCAAACTCCACCTCTCTCTCAGGAGGTAATCCTGGCAACTCCTCTGGAAACACATCTGAGAACTCTGCAACTGTGGCAATGCTATCAATAGGGGAACCCTTCACTCTAGTATCTATCACATGAGCAAGATAAGCTTCACACCCCTTTCTAACCAATCTCCTAGCTGCAACAGCTGAAACAAATAAGGAGGCTAGCTGTTCCTGCTCATTAGATACTATCACTTCTCTACCATCAGCAATTCTCAAAGAAACAATTTTCCTTTTACAGTCTACCACAGCTCCATGTCTAGATAGCCAATCCATACCTAGGATCACATCATATTCCTTAAATGGCATCTCAATCAAGTCTCCAAGGAACTCCTCACCTTGCACCCTCACTGCACTATCTCGGTGCACCCTGCTCACAATCACACTATGCCCTAAAGGATTTGTCACCAACACATCAAATCCTAGGGACTCAGCATGCATATCAGACACAGGTAAAACAGATGCACTAATATAAGAATGGGTGGATCCGGGATCAATCAAAGCAAGTACTGCAGTATCAAATAAAGAAAAAGTACCAGCTATGACTGCCGATGCATCTGGCTGCCTCTGCATAACATACATCCTCTGGGAAGATCCAACCTCCTCTGGCCTACTCTCCCTGGATGTAGAACCTCCTCTAGCACTGAACCCAGATCTGCCTCCCCGGTTGCTACCTCTGCCTCCCCGACCTCCCCTCACACTAGGTCAAGAAGCTGCAGTATCAACTGACATCTGCTCTTGCCTCTCAGGACAATCTCTCACAAAGTGATTAGGTGATCCACATCTGAAGCAAACCCCTGCTACACCAGTCTTCCAGTAAGGACCACCATGTGGCCTACCACAATGAATGCAGATGGGTGGAGTGGATCTCTGAGTCATTGGGGTTGGAGCACTCGCCACTGAAGCTGCAGGTCTAAATCTCTGCCTCTGAAACTGCACTGACCTACCAGCTGACCTCTGACTCCTACTAACTCTAGGAACAAAGCTTCCTTTACCTCTCTTTGCTGATGAAGACCCTGCCTCCCACTGGGGCCTCCTAACCCTAACCTCTTCCTCTGAAACAGCTGCAATAACTTGAGCTCGCTCCACACTCCTAGCTGCTGCCACAAGCTGGGAAAAATCGTGATATCTAGATCCAGCCACTAAGCACATGATAGAGGGCCTCAATCCCTCCTCAAATCTCCTGCATCTATCTATCTCATCAGCTATAATGCCCCCAGCATACTGGCTCAATCGAATAAACTCAACCTCATATTCAGTTACAGTCTTGCTGTCTTGCTTCAAGCTCAAGAACTCCATCTTCTTCATGTCTTTATACTCCCTCGGAGTATACTTCAATTCAAACTCTCTCAGAAAGTCAGCATAGGACAAGGTTGGTGGATCATCCATAGAATGGGGCACTGTCCTCCACCAGTCGTATGCATCCTTCTGTAGCAAAGATCTTGCATAATCAAACTTTTCTTCCGATGTGGCTTGCAACTGAATAAAGATCCTTTGTACTTTATCAAGCCACTGCTCCGCTACAGCTGGATCAACTGTACCAAGGAAATCCTCTGCTCCATACTTCCTTAGTTTATCATAGTGCCTCACTGATACCACAGGCTGAGGGGGTGGTGGTGGTTGCACTGGTGCTTGCCTCAAAGCTTCTACCACATGCCTAACCCAAGCTGGCGGAACCTCCTCCCCAGCTGGTCTCCCCGACACCGAAGCAGGTGCCTCCCCAGCACTAACAACCCTAACTCCATCATCAGGGACAATACTCTCAGCACTACCCTCAACTGACTAGCGTGAGTGAGAATCCATCACAACCTAACACTGCAAACACAGTAGAATACTTCTTATTAAAGATCAGAGACTGCCAATCCCAAACATATATGTTATTCAAAAACCACTTTTTAAGTAAAAATATTCTTTTTATTACATTTTACCTAGGTTGAGAATCTCAAACCTAGGCTCTGATACCAAAACAATTGTAACACCCCTACATTCAATACATGCACACTACAAACACCACAATGTAGTATACATGCACTAAACATAGAGATGCTACGGATTTTCTTAACATTTAAAACATTTTAAACCATACCATAATCTTTCAATTGTATACATTATAGAAAGATAAGTAGTTAACTTGTAATTCAAAACTAAATAGATATATATAAAGATACATTTAGCTGTTACGCAGCGGAATTTATCAAATATTTACATATATGAAAACATTTAATTTCATATTTACAAATATACACATATGTACATTAAAATCATTACTTTACAAAATATAAAAGAGTTATACATGATTGGCAAGTCTCCTCTGATCTTTAAGTTCCCAAAATCAACTCTTCACTGTCTACTCTCACTCGGTCTCGAAGAGCTCTCGGGTTCAACCCTATTACCTGCGCGATCAAACACTATCGCGCTAAGCCAACGGCTTAGTAAGATAAAATGTGCTAGTGTTATGCTTTAGTGCAATGCAATGCCAATTCTCAATCCGTATTATACATGTAACATCATATATGCAAGGCTAACAACATACCTTTACATTTCATATGCCTCATTAGTTATTCATTTAACCATTCATGAACAACATTAAACAAATCATGACTCACATTAAACAAAGACAAGCATTGGGCCCAAGACACACTAATATGCCATTCAATTTTCAGAGTTAATGTTTTGGTTTTGTTATCACATTTATCATTATCATATACCCAACTAGGCTTCAAGGATTAGGTTCAACCAAGCTTCAAGGGGAGCAAAGCATGCTAAGCTTCAACCCAACTTGGCTTCAAGAACCAACCCAACCTAGCTTCAAGGGTTGTAACATCTTAATTAGGCTTCAAGGATTCAATCCAACCTAACTTCAAGAGATTGTTACTATCATTAGGCATGCCACCAATAACAAACTCTGAAAATGGAATAACACATTAGCCACACAATTCATTTATTATTTAATTATCATTTCCATTCTCAATTCTCATCAACATTTAGGCAAACATGCCTTATTTCTTTCAATTGCATCATCATAGCCAATCACAATGGCTTTATAGCATTTCATATCTCAATTCATATTGTGCATATAGCATTATTGGTATCACATTTCAAAGTACATTATTCATAATACACATCACCATTCACAAGCCTCACAATACACAATACATAACCTTGTTCATGTAATATCATATGCATTATCAATTCCATATCATCTCACATTTCATGATTCAACAATGATGTTAGACAAATGATCTCTATTTTGATCCTTGACAACTCAAATGGATTATCTATTTAACATGTATTTGAGAATCTTGTTGCAGGATTAGATTGCTTCCAATAAGGTGAACAGAACCTTTCTAGCGGTCGCGCCACACCTGAATACGGCCGCCCCATACAATTACAAGATGAAACCTTATTACAGTAGGTTTCGCGGCCAGAAGCCCGACCTAAGTCGCGACCGCACTTCACAATCAAAAGATGAAACCTTATTACAGTAGGTTTCGCGGCCAGAAGCCCGACCTAAGTCGTGACCGCACATCAATAATAGCGACCGTCCCAAATTACGTGTCTCTCATGCATAAACCCTAAATGTAGCCAAATTTCTTTTGGTTAACTTAAAACACATTGTACACAACATAAACTCATTCAAATGAACATAATCAACATCATTAGCAATTATTTTACATGCTCATCACAATATTTTCATCACCAACATTCATTAACAATACATTTGATTCCTTATCACATTTACAAACAAAAGTGTTTTAAGATTAAACAATATATGCATGTTTGTAACCATATAGTTTGTACTTACCTTTAGCACCAATATACAACTCTAAACACTTTCTTTTCTCCAAGAATTCTTCACTTCTCAAATTATAGCAAATCACTTTCTTCCAAAACCTAATCCAAAATAACACAATATAATTTATCACTTACCATTTCCAAAACCCTAAACCAACATCACTCTTAACTTATCATCTTCAAATCCAAAACCAACACCACAACCAATTAAATCCAACATATAACAATCAACACAACCCCACTTTAAAATCCACAATCAACTCACAAACAACTTAAATAACTTAAAAGAATCAAGAGAAACTTACCAAATATAGTAAATCTTCTTGGATTTCCACTTAACCACTCAGAACTTCTTCAATTTGAGCTCAAAATATCATCAAACCTTTGCTTTCTCTCTTGCTCTCTAAGTTGGCCGGCCACACGTGAAAAGAAGAAAAGGAAATTGATCAAAATAAAAGTCAAACTCTCTATTAATCTCCACCACACAATTTCAAAAGAAGAATTACCAAAATGCCCTCTTTAACATAATTACACTTCCTTTCATTATGCATGCCCTTTATAGTAATTTCAATAACAACCAAAAATATCTTCTTCCACTTAACCATCACCTTGACTCTTCATTTGACCAATTTATATGTTATATATATCATCATATACACTACATATATCATTCTCTCTAAACCCTATTTTCTTTCCCAATTTCTTTTCTCTTGCAATTAACACATATATTCAATCCAATATAACAACAACAACATAATCAAAACTTCTAGAGCATATATGAGGATATTACACTCTTGCTTTGGGTGGCCAGCCAACAAAAGAAAAGAAGAGAAAAATGAAGCAAAGTCAAACTTCTCATCTGTTTAAACCTCCACCAAGCATTCCAAAATAAGAAATTACTTAAATACCCTCTTCTATTTGTTTTAACTTCCTTTCACTTACTTCCCCTTTTTAGTAATTTCATAAATAACAAAATAAATATCTTCTTGCTTTGACCATCCATTTTGACTTGTATATATGTTGTATATATTTCCATATATACAACATATAAACTCTCTCTTCAATTCTTTTTCTTTCCAATTACGCATATACATTTAATTTAAATAAAACAACAATTCTATCAAAACTTCTAGGGCACACTTTGGGATATTACAATACGAGATCATCGAACACATAGATCAATAGCCTATCGGTTAACTCTATTACCAGAACTGAACAAAATACATAATGTTTTTCACGTTTCAATGATAAGGCAATATCGTTTGAACTTCACACACGATATAAAGACACAAAACATCAGAATCCAATCTGACCTAAATTATGAAGAAGAACCAATAGAAATTTTAGCACGAAAAGTCAAAGGATTAAGAAATAAGAGAATTCCTCCAGTTAAATTGCAGCGAAGGAACCATAGAATGGAAGAGATAATTTGGGAAAGAGAAGGAATAATGAGGATGGAAGCCTAAACTTTACACCCGATCGGCTTCGAGACGAAGCCTAAATTTTAGAGGGGAAGAAATGTCACGACCCAATTTGTACATATGTACAGTACATCTGCGTACAGTAAGAGGAGCCATCCCGAGTAACCACCAAAGAACACGAAGGGAAAGGAAGCTCTATAGGACAAAAAGGACCTAACTGAAAAGATTGTAAAGTTTTGGGGAGGTGACTGTACTTTCCAAAAAGTTTTGGGGAGGTAACTGTAATTTCCAAAAGTTGTACTGGAGGTTCTTAATAGTGCATATAACAGACTCCAGAAATGGAAAGTAGAGAAAAATCGGGTAGCAACGGCGCGACACGGTTTTTCCCGAAAACGCACGGTTTGGAAGATATAGGGGATTTTGATCAGGGGCATCATGGTCCATATCAAAAATGTCTCAAAAGTAATAATGGATCTCAAAAATGAAAAGTAGAGGAAAAACTGAGTCAAAAAGTGTACCACAGCATTCTGCGGAAGTGCGCGGTTTAAAAGTTACGAACGAGTAATCGCCGGAGGGTATTTTGGTCTTTTCACACCTTAGACCATAAAATTACAGTACAAGGAGGTTGAGGGGCCAAAATATAATTAAAAGAAAGTCCAAGGGCTTGGGTTGTAAATAAATAAAAGAAAGAGACATTTGGACCAATGAGAATTAGCCATTTTCCCACATATGTGTACCAATGGAAAATCAACATTTACTCCATGACATATTAACCTCTCTTGGCTGCCATTTGGAGGAGAGAACACCACAAAAATAAAGCCAAGAGCTCTCTTTGTTCTTGCTTGGCCGAAAATAAGAGAAAGGGAAAAGAGAGAGAGATTGTTTTTTTTCAAGTAGCTAATTTTGGATTGCAACTTGGGTGGAGAATAAGATTTTAAGGTAAGGAAATTCATCTATGGTTCTATTTCTTTCATTGGTTATAGTAATTGTAAGATACAAATGAAAGAATAAATATGATGATTATAGAAAATTTAAGAAGTTGAAGAAAAGTTGGGAAGATTATGGAAAAGTTAAGAAAGTGAAGAAAAATTAGATTAAATGATTCATACATGTAAAATTGAGGAATTAATGGTGATTAGTAGCCTTAGATAGCAAGAATCAAGGCTTGAACATATGGTTTTTATAATGCTCTTATTATGAAAGTTATGAAAATTATAGGAAATCAAAGGGATAAAGAAGAAGAAGGGAAGAAAGAATAGGACAAGCAAGGGATAAAGCAAATAAACAAGGTTTGGTACTTAAATCATTGCCTTTTCAATTAATTCACATATTTTGCATTATGGGACTTTTGAAATGGTTTTGAAATGATGTTATTATGTGTGGTAAATATGTGGGAAAGTACTCTTGAACCATTTGTAATCAATTGATTGTGAAAAGAATGAAAACAAAACAAACTAGCTAAACTTTGCTCAATTATCCATAAACTTTGATGAACTTTTTATCACTCCTTTGGTTTGATTTTTGAAAGAAGGACCCTTAGTCTTTCAATGGTATCACAAAAGGAGTCTAAAAATCAATTTTGCAAGAAAAAAATAAATTTCCCTCAAATTTTGAAAATTGGGCCGAATGGTCCCTTTTGGGCACCATTCTGCAGCTTTCATTTTGGGCAGACCGTTGAAGGGGGCAAACGAAAGAATTTTTTGATGAAATTTTACATGCATTTAGTTAACTTATGAAAATATTTTTCTGCAAAAATTCATCCAAAAATAAGATTGTTTACTTGGTCAAAACTGTTGCCAAAGTTGACTGATTTTCAGCAGTAAAAATAGATTTTACTATTTAGTGGTCGCGCGCCATTGCGTTGCCGAATTTACGCACCGCGCTACTATTCATTTGGTCATTTTTCTAAATGTGTTAAAACTTGAATATTATGATATAGATTGATGTTATATCATTTAAAATGACACGAAAGGGGTTTGGAATAATCAAAAAGGCATCATGAGAAGTTATCCTAGTAATATATGCATTATGGAAAAATCATGACCTATTGAATATCATGATCAAAGTAATTTAATAAATTATTTATGCTCTACTTGGTATATCAGAACCCTTGAGATAAGGGTATGATGCATCATACTATTACTGCAGTACTGCTTATGACATGATATGATATTCCGGCTGAAGGCCGATGATTACAATGACATGATCAATGATGCAATGATAATGGCCATTGGCACATGTGCAAGAATCATGATGAAAGATAATGAAATATGATCATGACGAGATATGTTTATCATGACCCTTCCTTATCCACTGACGTTTTGTTAAACCAGTAGAGCACCTATATTGATGAAAGCAAAATGAGTAATTTCTAAATTCAGAATATGGGATTTAATCTTTTATCATTATGTTTAGATCTTATTCATTTATTTAAAATATTCAAATGCATGTTTTTAATTACTCTTTCAATTTATTTATGTAAGACAATGATTTAAGTACCCACTAAGCAATTGCTTAGCGAGTTTAGTTTCCCTCTAAACTCGTAGGTTAAACGAGGAGACGAGATTGCAGCATGTCCTGCGCAGCTGGCCTTGACTACTACTTTGGGTAGGAGTTTGGATATGATTGATTGTAGCAATATGGCATGTACATAAGCTTGTATGGTCTAGCAAATAAATGTATTATAATGAAAAGCTAGAACACGTACACTGCTAGTAATCTAATAAATCTTATTTGGATTTAGCACTTATGTATGCAAGTATAGAAGTGTGAATTCTTCTTGCAGGATTGTAGTTGAGGTTATAAGGGTGGATAATTGGGAGTGTGCTTGAGTTGAATTGTGATTGAGATTAAAATTGTTTTCAAAAATCAAAAAAATCTGTTTTGGCGACACTTGGGACCTCCATTTTTAGGGGAGGTTATGGCAAAATGTTTTTAAATTCTGCACTTAAAATTGGCTAAGTAAAATATTAAGACACAACCACCATGAGATAACAGTCCATCTTGGTCTATAAACGTAGGCTAAGATGGGGTGTTACACTCTCTCCCCATGCCATTGCTGCAGGGTATATAGGTTCAAGCCTGTCTGCTTATAAGTGGGCAAAAGGATGGCATGAGCAGCTGGACATGGCATGGGTATACTTGGACAAAGCCTCCAAGAAAATGAAGAAATGGGCGGATAAGAAACGGAAGCCTTTGGAATTCCAAGTGGGAGACCTTGTCTTGATAAAGATGCCGCCACGATTTAAGGCATATCGCTAAGTTCACAAGGGCCTGATAAGGAAGTATGAAGGGCCCTTCCCTGTTATTGGCAAGGTTGGCAAGGTTTCATATCGGGTGGAGCTACCTCCACATTTGAAAATTCACCCTATCTTCCATGTAAGTCTACTAAAACCTTATCATGGAGACAAGGAAGAAGATCCGGGTAGGGAAAAATCACAACGAGCACCGCCTGCGATGGTTACCTCATTCGAGTGAGAAGATGAAGAGATCCTAGCAGACTGGGTGATTCGAAAATGTGGAGTCCCTACACAAAAGGAGTTTCTAGTTAGGTGGAAAGGGTAACCTAATTCTGAAACAACTTGGGAAAAGGCGGTTAACCTATGGCAATTCAAGGAGTTGGTGGACGAGTTCAAGGCAAAGACTTCTTGACGAGGGCGTCAAGACTTTGGTGGGGGAGAATTGTCAACCCCCAAGCCAATCGGCAACTAAAAATCCTGAATTGGCCTGTTGACAAGGTACTCTCCTCCTCGGACCCTAGTGTTTCTCCTGCTCGCCCAGCCAAGTTTGCTCCATCTGCATACATAGGGGGACCTTTACGGAATTTTCTAGAGTCTTGTGGAAGGCTCTAGCCTATTGTAGACATTTATGGAAGAATCTCGAAGTCCATAGCAGAATTGGCCCGGTTCCCCCAAGAAATGAAGCTTGTAGGCCAGTCTGGAAGATTCTATCGCAAATTGGCTGTCCAAGCAGCCAGCCCCGCCCGAAATTATCTAGAACGCCCTAGATTGTGCCAACCGACTTTGCTAGGTCGGTTATGTTGCCTATAAATATTAGCTTAGCTCATTTGTAACATATACAAGCAATTGAGTGTGTTAGTGAGCTACCGAGAGCATCCTTTAAGCTATTGTTGTGCATACTATTGTACTGTTGATTCCATTGTTAATAATACAATCTCCATTTTTTCCATTGACCCTTGTTCACGTTTGTTGGTTCATTTGCCTGCTTTGCTTCTATTTGCTAGCTCAAAGGCTGAATTAGCAAGGCTTCGGGGAAAACTGCCTGCTAGTTGCCGCACTTAGACAAGCTGATTTCTCTTGCCCAGTGACACTCTGCTATATATATGTTTTATAGTGTGCACATGTTTTAAAAGAATAAAATAGTGGCCCAACGATATTCTTTAAGGATGGACAATTTTTTTTGACATATTTTTGTAAAAAAATTATAAATGTAGTATTTTTAAAATTTAAAAGAACTAGTCGTATTTTTGGAAAATAATTTTTCTTTTTAAGATAGTTTTATAAATATTTCCTTTTTCTTATTAATTCCTCCTAATCCAGGGATCGAATCCATGATTAAACTATAGGTAGTGATTTTTTTTTCTTTTTTATTATACTTAGATAATGGGCCACTGACTATGTTATAAATGAGACATTAAGTCATAGCAAAATTTTATACTATTTAATTTTGCTTATTTAATTTTTTTAATTTTTATTAGTTTTCAATTTATTTTATTTTCATATTTATACGTAGACGTAAAATTATATATATTAATTTTAAAAGTTTAAAAAATGATTTCTTATTTTTCATAAATAAATTTAATTTATAATTTTTTTAAAAAACTTATTTTTAAGTTTCTCTAAATAAGCATATTTTCTAATTTTTTAAAACAAAAAAATATTTTTCATCTTTATCAAATAAAACATTTTTTTTTAGTTTTTGAAAATAAAAAATAATTTTTTATTTTTTTCAAATGAACACATTTTCTAAATTTTCTATAGAAAATAAATACTCTCATTTTCTTAGAAAACTAAAAATAGAAAATAGAAAAATTATTTTCTATAGGTAAACATACCATAAAATTATCCATTTTATTCTCTTCATTTTTTTTTATAATTTCTTAAATAATCATATTAACTTCACTTAAAAAATCCTGTCTTTCATACAAACTTTTTAGAATATTATCCATATTACTTTTATATTTATGGTTGTATATTATTTTTTTTACTAAATACTAATCCTTTTTTAATTATTTAATTATTTTTAATCAATTTATTTACACATAAAAATTTTTATTTTTTTCACTACCTATAATTTCTAGAGATGAATTTTGATTTATTTTTTCCGCTTTACGTATGATATGCATATGTTTGCTTCAAATTTTTTATTCTTATATTAATTGGTTAATTCAAGATAATCAATTCATTAAATATAAATTTTTAACAAATAGTTTAAGAAAATCAATTAATCATTAAAGTTGAGCTTTGAGCTAACACTTATTTTCTCATCTAACACTTGATTAAGTTTAACATACTTGATTAAAGTTTAACACTTATATATATATCATTTTATTTTTTTTCCTCTTCAGGTATTGTTTTCTTTTTATTTATTTTACATTGCATTGCTTAGTCTTTAGAAAAAATAAAAGAAAAAATATCTTTAGCCTTTTTTTTCTACGAAAATTGATGTTAGTAGAATTAGTGGCCTAATTTTTCTCCAATAACTTATCCAATTTTTAGCCTACAAATCTTGTTAACATTGCCTTGTAACTGACCATTTTAATGTTTATATTTTTTAAAGTTAAAAATGTTGTTTTGACGGGAAAGATAAAAAGTAGTAGTTCTCAAAGAAAGATATCCAATATTCTGCCTTCTTATTTTTACAATTCCTATAAAGAAAGAAGTCTATAGTATTGTTGTCCTTTTTACATTTCCAACTACATAAAAAATACCAACACTTTTTACATTCTGCTGCACATTTGATTAGTCACTATTAAAGATAAAAAATTTTGAGCATTGAGAATAATCGATTCTGATAATTCTTAGCTACACACAAGGATTTTAACGGGTTGAAGTATCTTACAAGAGGGACGTGGTTGATCAATTCTCGATGCATATGGACCGTTTTCTCTCAAAGGATAATGCAATTTGGCGTGCTTCAATCCACAAATTCACAGGTTATTCTAAACATTTTTCTTGATTTAATTTGTTATTTGTTTTATTATTTTTATAATTATTATTGCATTGATTGGAATTTGTTTGACTTGATTATATATTTGCATTCACCTAGCGGAATTATTTCTAACATTCTTTGAGAGGAAAACATATTTATATATTTAAATTATTTTATTCTAATTTTATGGATTTAATTTTGTTTTGTCAAGTAAATCTGAAAAAATTTTGGGTCAAAATTTTCTTTGTTGGCAACAATAAATAAAATTTTGGCTCACCAAATTAGGTTTTTTTTTTGTCATTTTAAATGGCTCTAAGGATAAAAGTTTCACAAAGGCATTTGAAAAGTCTGTTGAAATTGTTTATACTAGTGATACATCTACTTCTAGTGATAAAGATGATCTTAGTGAAAAGGATATCCTTTTCCATGGTCAAATTTTTAATGCTTTGTCTGATAACAATTATCGTATCTTTTGTCATATTAAAACTGCTATTGAATTGTGGGATGCTTTAGAACATAAGTATGGCACCGAAGAAAAAGGATTGAAAAGTTGCACTGTTGAAAAATTTCTTAATTTTTTAAATGGTTAGTGAAAAAAGTGTTTCTGATCAAATCCATGATTTTAAGAATATCATTTTTTATTTGAAAATTAAAGGGATTGAATTTCTTGATATTGTTCTCGCTTTATCTCTTATTAAAAAATTGCCACCCTCTTGATCTAATTTTGCTAGAAGTTTAATGCATATACTAGAAAATTTTTCTTTTGATGACTTGCTCGTTTCCTTAAGAATTGAGGAGAGGCATCGTTTTTCACAAAAGCAATTTAAAAATTCTGCATTTCAAGCAAAGGCTCATGTTCTAGAAAATATTCATAAGCCTAAAATAAAAAATTTCAAGAAGCACGCACCTATGAAAAATTCTGGTGGTGGCAACAAATTTAATAATAATTAATCAAATAATAGCAATAATAATCAGAAAAAAGGTGTAGAATCTTGGGTTTGTGGAAAGACAAATAATGTTGCCAAAAATTGCTTTAATCGCCATGGACAACATTCTAAAGCATCAATAGTTCACATGCCTTGTAATATCTCCATTTTAGTATACATTGGAGGAAATAATAAGGATGATTAGGTAAGTATGATTGGTAGACAGAAATATAAAATGTACATATATTAGATATAAAATATATACATGTTATATATATTTGATATATGTGAGATATATAAAACATATACATATACATCAAGTATAAAGTTGTGTTTAAAAAGATGATGTTGATGATGATGATGATGATCATAATAATAACAACAACAACAACGACGACGACGACAATAATAATAATAAGAGAAGAGAGAAAAGTCAAAGAAGAAAATAGTTAATTAGTTGGAATTATTTAAATTAATTAATTATTATATATTTATGGATAGAAGATGGGAAATAAATAAATAAATAAAAATAAAAAATAATCAAAATTAAAATAATTTTGGATAGTGGAAAATGATGAAAAAATTTGGAAACTAATTAAATAATTCAAAATTAAATTAATTTTGAGTGAAAGAAGGAAATTAGAATTTTTAAATAAATAAATAATAAATAATAAAATAATAAAATATATATGTGGTTAGTAAAATAAAAAGAAAAATAAAACATATTTCATTATCTTCTTCCTCCCTTCTTCTTCTTCAAAAATGTTTTTCTCCATCGATGTCCAAGAAAATTTTCTTTCTTCAAACATTTAGAATTTTATTAGAATTTCAAAGGAATCAAGTAGATTTTGAAGGAAAACCAAGATTCCAGTAAATATTCTTTCTTCTAAGCTTATATTTAGTTAATTTTAAGATTATGTTTGGATTGGTTAGAGAGAGAAAATGATTGTTAATTGGATAAGATGATAGTTATGAAGTGATTAGGATGTGTATATGATGATTTAATGATTGATTTGTTAAGAGGGACACGGATGATGAATTTAGGGTTTATAGAATGGATATGTGAAATTTGAGTTTTTGTAGGAGATTTCAATAATTGTAAAAATGGTTTGTAATTATGTATTATTGATGATTATATGATTGAATGATGAAAATGGATATGTTAAGTGGTAGTTTGAAAGATTTAGTAAGGGTGAATTAGGGTTTTGTGGATTTTTGAAGTAGAATGGTTGTAATTGTTGTTTAATTGATTAAAATGGCTTAGAATATAATGATAATGAGACATTTGTATTTATAATGTGGTTTAGGATTGAGTAATGTGAGGTTGTAAAATTAAAGAGGGGAAGCACATTGAAGAATTAAGGCTTGAAACTTGGTATAATTGAGGTTAGTACACAATTTAATAAACGTTGTTGTTAATAATATTGTTATTGACATAATACATTATGAATTTGTGAATGTGCTATGTCACTCTGTTATTGGTTTTTATATGATAAGTGCATGGGTTTAAGTAAAAGTATATAAAAAGCATGAAATATGATATGTTGAGCCATTGTAAAATGACTATTGCAATGGTTATGAACTTAATGTATTCAATGTGAAATATGTTAAAATGAATAAAAAGATGAGAAATAAATAATGTGACAAGAAATGAGAAAGAAAATGTAGAAATGATGAAAGAAAGAGGAAATGTGATAATGTAATGAGAATGTGACAAGCTATAATATTATTATGTGTTTGTAACCTTATACAATTACTAGTCCAGTACTATTGAGATTGATTATGCATGCATTGATAGAACTAAGCAGAGCTAGGTCATGAGATTAAGACTGAAAATGGACCTGAGTAGAGCTGGGTCGATAAATTGTGTTGTAATAACTGGACCTGTTAATTGTATAGGGGTTATTGGGCCCAATGTGTGTGTGCATGAGGATGTGTAATGTATGTGTATATGGATATGAGGAAACAAAGGCTTTGTATTAATGTTGTAAACTTTTATGATGAGAAAGAATATTTGGTTGTGCATGTATATTATTTTAAATTGTGTACCACTAAGCTATATGTTTAGTGCGGTAGTGTATATCGCACAGGTATTAGAGGAGAAGATAAGAGAAGTTTAGACTGTGATTAATGTTTGATGGTTATGCATGCCACGAGACCATTAGTGTTGCATATCATTTATAAGACTTTTTGAGAACATTTGATTTGTGTAGACCCTTAATTTTGGCTCTAAGCTAGTCCAGTCCCAATTAAAGAAGGCCTAAGTTAAGATCGATCCATTCTTAATGTCTTAAACCTACTTTAAAGATTTTAATAAGTCATCTCAACTTTAAAAGCCCTAAAATAGTCCGATTTGAGGTTGAAGCAGGTTTTTGTTCAGGGATCACATCATATTGAATTGGGCTTATTCAATTCGATATGGATGGTCCATATCGAATTAAAACATCTAATTCTATATGGAAGCATCCGTATCAAATTAGATGGACCCTAATTCGATATGGATGTTCCATATCAAATTAGAAGCCATCTAATTCGATATGGAAGCATCCATATCAAATTAGATGGAACAATGCGATATGGATGGCCCATATCAAATTAGAACAATTCTAATTCGATATGGAACACATCCATGTCGAATTGGACTTGCTAATTAGATATGGATGTTGATCCATGTCGAATTAAACTCATTTTAATTCGATATGGTCATGGTTTCATGATGAATTTAAAACACTTTAATTCGATATAATTCTTATTTTAGGTTTTAATCTGAATCGTGTCTAAATTGGAAATCAGAATTAACTCAGATTAAGCTTGGTTGCATTGGATTTAACCTAATCTGTTCCTATAAATACAGGTTTAAAAAATTGAAAAGGGAACTTTTTAGCAGCTAAATTATTTTGGCCATAATAACAAAAGCAAAAATAAAGATTAATTAGAGACAATAGCAATACCTTAGGGCAATTTACAATCAATACTGAGCAATCAACATACCTTAGCCAAAACTTTTGATTGGTGCACACAGTAGCTCGAATCAATATTGTTTCAATTTGGTGGAGGGAACAAATGGAGGTTTAATGTCCTTAACCCTTTAAATTCATAGCAAGTTTCATTTATCAATACTATCAATTTATATTGGCATCATTGAAGTATGTCCAATAGGTTAGCCATGTGAATATAAATAACAAAGTTAACCCAACCAAATTGATATAATCTTTCACAGTAGCTTATTATTCTTTGTCCAGTAACCTAGTTAGCCAATGTTTATTTGTTTTAAATACACAGTAGCTTAGGACTTAATTTAAACCTTCAATTTAATTACCTAAAATTCTATTGGCTTATTTTAAAAACTAAAATCATAAATTATAGTTTTAAAACCCTAATCTTATAAAAATCCTAGTTTTAAATATTCAAAACTCTAATTCTAAACCAAAACCCTAATTGTCACCCTAAAACCCTAAAATCATGTTTCAACCCTAAGAACCCCAGTTTGATCACCAAAACCCTAATTATCTGTTAGAAAATCGAGAAGAATATGCAACCCTTGCCGCAGCGGAAAACAAAAAATTTCTTTCGATTTACTCACAGGATCCATGTGATCCATTCAGTTCGATAAAAGAGATTCGAAACTAACCTTTTTACGTAGCTTCAAAACGATTAACAGATGCTGCCTTCTGAAGACGAACACCCTCTAACGAAGTCCACACAAACGTACGCTGTTCTGAGTGCTAGCTCACCAACGGCAGTGGCTGAACTTTTTGCAAAAATGAAACTAGGGTTTTAGGTTTTTCCTCTTCTTCTGTTTTCTTTCAAAACGAAATAATAAAACGATCATCAAGGCCTCCAGTCCTTTTAAAACCATTTTAAAAGACCCCTTTTTTTATAAAACCCTAACGTCTTTAATTATTATTATCTAATAATAATTATTATAATAATATTATTATTAATATCTAATAATAATAATAATATCAACAACAATAATAAAAATTTAATTATTATTATTTTAAGTACAGCCTACGTTCTATGTGTGCGACCCGATAGGCTCATATTAATTGGTAGTGTATTTCAATCTCTATTGAAATGCACAAATCATAATTGGCCTCTAGCAAGACATTACGACTACCCAATTAATCATGAGAATCATTATAAATGAAAACCTGAAATGGTACATGCATTAATCCCTTTGTCACACGATATCTAGTTTGAACATAAGTCATAGTAAATGTCATACTTATATTGTCCAAACTTATGATTACTCGATCTCCAAGTTAACTAATAAACAAATAAGATTGATCTTATATCAACTTATTTGAGCACGGCCATGCATTTCTCAGTTACACTTATCGAGGGGCCCAGAAGATAACTCTCTCATAGAGAGGGACAAATTCCATCTTGATTGTTCATTTTCCTCTACATAATTTATATCATGTTCAAGCATAACCTTTATAATTATCTAGTTACAGATAACGTTTGATCATGTCAAAACATAATATTCCCTATGTTGGAAACTATGACAATCTCAAGTCAAAGGATTAATGAAAACTATTATGAGATACACTTATGACATTTAAACCATGAAGTGATATCTATGTGGGTCTATCCAATACACTGTTCTCTAACATGTATCCATAATATTGATTTGTATCTTCATACCTATAATCATCTTATGATTATCAAATCAATATTATACTAGTTATATTTATTATTATCTCCATAATAATAATAAACCAGGGATATAATCATTATTATATATAACATGCAAACATAACAATGATAATAAAAACTTCTTTATTAATAACAAAATGAATAACATTAAGGTCCAAATCAATGGCCTAGGGCATATACACTAACAGTCTCCCACTTGCACTAGGCCTAGTCTAACAAATATCTCATACCCATAGACCTAGTGTGCTGATCATGCTTGACCCGCGAGAGAGGCTTTGTCAATGGATCTGCTATGTTGTCATTTGTGTCAACTTTGCATATCTTGATATCACCTCTATCAATGATATCTCGAATGAGGTGAAATCGCCTGAGTATGTGCTTAGATTTTTGATGGGACCTTGGCTCTTTTGCTTGCGCTATGGCACCATTGTTGTCACAATAGATAGCCATAGGATTAGCAATGCTAGGCACCACTCCAAGCTCAATGATGAATTTCTTCAGCCAAACTGCTTCCTTAGCTGCATCTGATGCTGCTATATACTCAGCTTCTGTTGTAGAATCTGCTACTGTGCTTTGCTTGGAACTTTTCCAAGTAATGGCTCCACCATTCAATGTGAATACAAAACCTGACTGTGATTTGTAATCATTTATATCAGTTTGGAAACTAGCATCTGTGTAACCATTTACAACTAGCTCATCTTCCAAACCTCCATAAACTAAGAAAACATCCTTAGTTCTTCTTAGATACTTAAGAATGTTCTTAACAGCTGTCCAGTGACCCTCACCAGGATCAGCTTGATATCTACTTGTTGTGCTTAAAGAATATGAGACATCAGGTCTAGTACATAGCATGGCATACATAATAGATCTAATAGCAGAAGCATAAGGGATCTTATTCATTCTATCTCGCTCCTCAGATGTCTTAGGACATTGATTCTTGCTAAGATGAATACCATGTGACATAGGCAAAAATCCTTTCTTGGAATCTTGCATGCTGAACCTCTTCAACACTTTGTCAATGTATGTACTTTGACTTAAGCCAATTATCCTTCTAGATCTATCTCTATAGATCCTTATACCAAGGATATATGCAGCCTCTCCCAAGTCCTTCATTGAAAAAGAATTCCCTAACCAATCTTTAACCTTTTGTAAAGTGGGGACATCATTTCCAATGATCAATATGTCATCTACATATAGGAATAAGAACACGATAGCACTCCCACTAACCATCTTGTAAACACATGGTTCATCTTCATTTTGAATGAAACCAAAGTTCTTAACTGTTTCATCAAAACAAAGATTCCAGCTTCGAGATGCTTGCTTCAATCCATAAATGGACCTTCGAAGCTTGCAAACCTTCCCAGAATTCTCAGGATTTACAAAACCCTCAGGTTGTGTCATGTACACATCCTCGAGTAAATTTCCATTAAGGAAAGCGGTTTTGACATCCATTTGCCATATCACATAATCATAGTATGCAACAATGGCAAGGAGAATCCTAATAGATTTAATCATAGCAACTGGAGAAAAAGTTTCATCATAGTCTATACCATGTGTTTGTTTGAAACCTTTAGCAACCAACCTTGCTTTATAGGTTTGCACATTTCCATTAATGTCAATTTTCTTCTTGAAAACCCATTTGCAACCAATAGTCTTAATACCTTCAGGAGGATCAATTAAGGCCCAAACTTGGTTGTCAAACATGGACTGCATCTCAGAGTTCATGGCTCCAAGCCATTTCTCTGAATCTGGACCCGACACAGCTTCAAGATAGGTAGTTGGCTCATCTTGATCTATGAGCAAAACTTCACGACTTTCAGTCATGAGAAATCCATATCTCTTAGGCTGATGACGTGGTCTATCAGATCTGTGCAGAACTTGTGTAACATTTTCAGTTTCCACAATGACTTGTGGTTCTGAAACTGTTTCTACAGGCGGTTCAATATCTTCTTGTGGTTCTATAAATTCATCTAATTGAACTGTACTCCCACTAGTTCTTTTAGAAATGAATTCCTTTTCCAAGAAGGTTCCATTTCGAGCAACAAACACTTTGTTCTCAGATGGAATATAGAAATAATATCCTTTAGTTTCCTTAGGATATCCCACAAAAATACATTTAGCAGATTTTGGAGCTAACTTATCTGAAACTGGTCTTTTCACATAAGCCTCACAACCCCAAATCTTAAGAAAAGACAAACTAGGCATTTTGCCAGTCCATATCTCATATGGTGTCTTTTCAACCGCTTTAGATGGTACACGGTTTAAAACAAAAGCAGCTGTCTCCAAGGCATAACCCCAAAACGATAATGGAAGATCTGCTTGACTCATCATAGATCGAACCATATGTAATAAAGTTCGATTTCTTCTTTCAGAAACACCATTCCATTGTGGAGTTCCTGGAGGAGTTAATTGTGAAACAATTCCATAATTTCTTAGATGTTCGTCAAATTCTTGGCTCAAAAATTCACCACCTCGATCAGATCGAAGTGCCTTAATAGTTTTACCAAGTTGATTTTGTACTTCATTTTGAAAAGTTTTGAACATTTCAAAAGCCTCATGCTTATGTTTCATTAGGTAGACATAGCCATACCTACTGAAATCATCAGTAAAAGTAATGAAGTAATTATATCCTCCTCTGGCACTAATGCTTAACGGGCCACATACATCTGTATGTACTAGTCCTAGCAAGTCATTAGCCCTTTCACCTTGTCCGATGAAAGGATTCTTTGTCATTTTGCCAAGTAAACAAGATTCACATTTATCAAATGATTCAAAATCAAATGAATCTAATAATCCATCTTGATGGAGTTTAGAAATGCGTTTCTCATTTATATGGATAAGACGACAATGCCATAAAAATGTAGGGTTTAGGTCATTTGGCTTAATTCTCTTAGAGTTTATGTTATAAATATGATTCTCCCTAGAATCATCTAAGTCAAGGACATAAAGGCCATTAAAAGATCTTGCAATACCATAAAGAAAATCATCTTTATCAAAAATAGAACAGGTCTTATTTTTAATTAAAAATGAAAAACCTTCATCATCCAAAACTGAAACTGAAATAAGATTCCTACTCAGAGTAGGAACATAATAGAAATTGTTCAAATTTAACAAAAAGCCATTAGGCATATGAAGTTCATAAGATCCTACAGCTAGTGCAGCAACTCTTGCTTTATTCCCAACTCGTAGGTCAACTTCGCTCCTTTTCAGTGATCTACTCCTTTTGAGTCCCTGCACATTTGTACAAATGTGAGAACCACATGCAGTATCCAATACCCATGAAGTAGAAGCAGATAAGTTAATTTCTATAACATATATACCTGAAGACGTAGTCGCACTACCCTTCGATTTCTTCAATTCAGCCAAATAAAGTGGGCAATTTCTTTTCCAATGCCCAGGCTCCTTGCAATGGTGACAAGTTCCTTCCTTAGGAACAGGTGCCTTGGGTTCTTTTGGCTTGGGCTGTCCCTTAGGCTTTGTAGCAACTGTTGCTTTACCCTTTGCCTTGCCTTTCTTCTTCATAGGCTTACCCTTATTGACATTCAATACATGGGTAGCCTTAGTGGGCTTTTTGATATTCCCTTCAGCAGTTTTGAGCATACCATGTAGCTCAGGAATAGACTTTTCCATGTTGTTCATATTATAGTTCATAACAAAATGTGAAAAACTGCTGGGCAAAGAATGAAGGATCAAATTCGTGGAGAGTTCTAAACTCAAAGGATATCCAAGTCGGGCAAGGTGATCAATGTAGCCCTTCATTTTCAAAACATGAGTGCTAACCGATTGGCCCTCTGACATCTTGCTGTCAAATAATGCAACAGCAGTGTCAAATCTATCCTGCCTAGCTTGCTGTTGGAAAGCTTGTTTGAGATGGACACTCATCTCATAAGCCTCCAAGTGTTCCAGATCCTTCTGAAGTTCTGGACACATAGTAGCAAGCATAAGACATCCAATGTCATTAGAATCATCCATATGCTTCTTATGCCTGTTCTTATCAGCATTAGAAGCATTAGCAGGAGGTGGCTCAGGGACAGTTTCATCAAGCACATAGGACTTCTTTTCTTGTTTGAGAACAATTCTCAGGTTCCTAAACCAATCAACAAAATTAGTCCCATTCTCTTTCAGTTTTTCCTTCTCAAGGATGGATCGCAGTGATAAAGTGGAGTTATTGTTGGTAGCCATTTCAATCTACAAAATATGCAAATTTTAATTAATAAAAGGTGATAAGTAATTAAACTCCCACTAAAATATAACCCTCAATCATCACAATGACATTTTAGTGGGCTAAGATCCAATTTTTACTTAATATTAAGTCAGCTTTGGCATGACACTTAAAATCAAGTTATTATGGTAGGTAACCCATTACCAATTACATCAGATGTAACTCTTAGATAATATGGGATCATGACATCATATGTCATAGCATGTTATACCCCATCTAATGCCTTAGGCCCAAAACCATTTTGATAGCCTAATTAAGTCTAACCAATTTTAAACGCATGAGCAGCACCATTACTCATCATATCTTGCTAGGATAACCTAAAGTACTTTGCTTTGGCAAAATCTACATTTAGGTGATCTTAGCCTTGATAAGTGTTTAAGACATGGATGGCATTAAAACTTAGATTAATAGTGAGGGTTCATTCCATTTAATTTTTTGAAAACATGTTAAAATTGACATTTATATATCATATCCTATATGCATACATAAACTATCAAACATGGCATCTCATACATATTTGATAAAAATAAACGTGACATAGCATGGCCAAACTAGATATGATCTTCATGAGACCAAATGAAGATCATATAGGCAACCCTAGGTGAAAAGAAAACCTATCTATTACAACATTTGCAATAGTACATTTCTTCATATCTTGAAAGGCAACTTCATCTCCATGGAATTTTCATCTTCTTCTCCAAGCTTGAGTCTTCATTATTACATTAATAATAAAACTAACTACTAAACTAGTAATAATAAAGTTACAAAAAATAAACGACACGCAGGCCGTATTTATAATCCAAAGATGTGAATAAACAAACACATAGGTCATAAAGCCATACTATGCACCATGCCAAGACATCAAACAATCATAGCATATTACATATAAACATGTTAAAACAAACAAATAAGTTGACATTCATAATGTCATCGGAACGAACTATAAGGCGCTGTGCACACGGCGGTCCCGCTGGCCGGTCAGCGGGCGGGGTTCCGAAGGGGCAGCGCCCCTGGGCGGGGTAGAGGGGCAGCGCCCCTCGAAGCTAAACAGAATCATTAATCCAATTAATTATTTTCTGTCAAAACCCTTATTCTGTTAATCATATTAAACATAATATAATAGCAATCTATTAATCATATTAACATATAACTATTACCAGAAACCTTAGAAAACGATTTACTCAATAATCATATTAATCAAAATCGAAATCTATGTATACATTCAATATGAATAAACGAATTGAATTAATCATATTAACCCTAATTCGAAACCATAACAGATTGTATACCAACCCTAATTTGACTTCACAGAATTGTATCTTATACAATTGGTCATCTTTGACATCATATATCAACAACGATTTATGTTATATCTCATATAACAGATTCGAATCATCATCAAATGATAAAACGAATCCAATCATGCCATTCAAAAAATAATAGATCACATCAACACATCAACATGGCATATTTCGAATTAAATGGAATCAACAAGAGGCTCTGATACCACTGTTAGAAAATCGAGAAGAATCCGCAACCCTTGTCGCAGCGGAAAATAAAAAATTTCTTTCGATTTACTCACAGGATCCATGTGATCCATTCAGTTCGATAAAAGAGATTCGAAACTAACCTTTTTGCATAGCTTCAAAACGATTAACAGATGCTGCCTTCTGAAGACGAACACCCTCTAACGAATTCCACACAAACGTACGCCGTTCTGAGTGCTAGCTCACCAACGGCAGTGGCTGAACTTTTTGCAAAAATGAAACTAGGGTTTTAGGTTTTTCCTCTTCTTCCGTTTTCTTTCAAAACGAAATAATAAAACGATCATCAAGGCCTCTAGTCCTTTTAAAACCATTTTAAAAGACCCTTTTTTTTTATAAAACCCTAACTGTCCATATCTTATATGGACCCACGTCTTTAATTATTATTATCTAATAATAATTATTATAATAATAATATTATTAATATCTAATAATAATAATAATACCAACAACAATAATAAAAATTTAATTATTATTATTTTAAGTACAGCCTACGTTCTATGTGTGCGACCCGATAGGCTCATATTAATTGGTAGTGTATTTCAATCTCTATTGAAATGCACAAATCATAATTGGCCTCTAGCAAGACATTACGACTACCCAATTAATAATGAGAATCATTATAAATGAAAACCTGAAACGGTACATGCATTAATCCCTTTGTCACACGATATCTAGTTTGAACATAAGTCATAGTAAATGTCATACTTATATTGTCCAAACTTATGATTACTCGATCTCCAAGTTAACTAATAAACAAATAAGATTGATCTTATATCAACTTATTTGAGCACGGCCATGCATTTCTCAGTTACACTTATCGAGGGGCCCAGAAGATAACTCTCTCATAGAGAGGGACAAATTCCATCTTGATTGTTCATTTTCCTCTACATAATTTATATCATGTTCAAGCATAACCTTTATAATTATCTAGTTACAGATAACGTTTGATCATGTCAAAACATAATATTCCTTATGTTGGAAACTATGACAATCTCAAGTCAAAGGATTAATGAAAACTATTATGAGATACACTTATGACATTTAAACCATGAAGTGATATCTATGTGGGTCTATCCAATACACTGTTCTCTAACATGTATCCATAATATTGATTTGTATCTTCATACCTATAATCATCTTATGATTATCAAATCAATATTATACTAGTTATATTTATTATTATCTCCATAACAATAATAAACCAGGGATATAATCATTATTATATATAACATGCAAACATAACAATGATAATAAAAACTTCTTTATTAATAACAAAATGAATAACATTAAGGTCCAAATCAATGGCCTAGGGCATATACACTAACATTATCATCCTAGAACCCTAAAATCATATTTTAACCCTAAAATTCCTAGTTTGATCACCAAAATCCCAATTTTCATTTATAAACCCTAATCATGTTTTCCAAAACCCTAAAACGCTAATTAGCATTCTAAATTTTAAGAAACCCTAACCCATATATCAAAACCCTAGTTTTGGTATATCTGTTGTTCAATATAATGTTAAAACCTAGATTTGATTATTTAATTCATTATATACTTATGATGGATAATTTATTTTATTTGATTTATTATGGATAATTTGCTTTTAATTATTGTGAATGTTTGAAAGACTTAATTTATTTGCTTGATTGTTTTAATATTAATTATTTTGGTTTCAATGATGTACGAGGTATATTTTCACTTTGTGGGTAGCTCATTAGCTACGTTCAATGTAATTTAATTTATTATGAGTTTTAGATTAATGTAAAGGATATGTTTCCACCAAATGGTGAGTGTCCTATTTTTTTTAGTTTTGGACATTGGATAATTGTTGTAAGGGCATGTTTCCATATTACATGGGTGCCCATTTTTATTTGTTTGGACCTTCTTTGCTTTAATACAGTGAATGTTTATTTATTTTGAATTTCATGTAGTATGGATGATATTATAATGCTTAAGAATTTAATAATATTTAGACCTGTAAAGGAGGTCGGTTCCAATGAACTAGGCATTATGGGGGTGTTGGGTCATTCTCAAATTCTCCATACGTACCCAACTTTTCAAACCCATTAGGGGGTTGGGGATTCCTTAGGAATCGAGTCATCCACCCCTTTCTTTTTTCCCTGCCCATTCGGGTGGCGACTCTATTTTCTCTAGATTTAGGCCCGTGTTCTCTAAGGCCCTGAGCCTAATAGTACCGAAGTCGCAAAAACCATTCCACATGGGAGTGGGGACGAAAATCCTCGCTCATAATTTGTATAGTATATTAATCATTTGTTAATGTATTTAAAACAAGGGAGGTTTTACATGATTTTAAGTAAGAATATAATGTACATTATTTTTATTTATTGAATGATTAATTTTGTATAAGAAATGGAGATTGAGAAGTATCATGATTTTGGAAAATATTTAGTGTTTTCTACATTTTATATGAGTGTTTAAATATTTGAGCATTTAATGGACAGATGTTGGAATTTGAGAATTTCTATTTTGGAAGTGTACTTTCAATGCAAGTTGTGTTTTTGTTGATTGTGGATTTATTTAAAATATAGATAAAACTCTGGTAAATTTTTTTCAGAGATTTTCTATTAAAATTTGTATTTTGTCAGCTAATTATTTATGCATATATTTATTTACCTATTAAACTTATGTTATAAAGGATAATTTATCGTTATTAAAACTAGAGGAATTTTTTCTATTGTTAGTTTGGAATTTTTTCTATTCTTAGTTTTTGTGACATTTTTATATTTTGTATACATATTTATATATATGAGGTGTATGTATTATACGTATATGAGGTATAAGGGTGTTAGATTTATTTTTGTATTAGAGCCTAAGTTTGAGATTCTCGACCTATGTGGGTTTTGGAAAGAGAAAAAGGGGAAATTTTAAAATGTGAATAGAATTGTAATACATGCATATGTATTAGAACCTGTGTTGGTATCAAATGTAGCAATGTTTGTTTGTTTTGACAGATAAATTGAGATGGTGTCTGGGAAGTGTAAATCAGAGCTGTGCAGTGGAAGCGCGGAATTTGTATGTGTGATTGAATAAGGATTATGGAATATGGTAAATCATGATATTGAATTCTTGAATGATTTGAGTGAGATACTGTTTTGAGGTTATGAGTGTTTGGTTGGACTAGAGGAATATGGAAATGAGGGTTTGAAATTTTAGAAAGTGATCAAGAATGTTCTTAAGGGGGAGAGTGGAGAATATTTTATTAATAATGGTGTTAATTGGTGGTGATAATGATATGATTAATTTTTATTAGTAGTTGGAATTAATATTTGTTTGAATGGATTTATTTACTAGCAGATAATTTCGAGGACCAAATTATTTAAGGGGGAGAGTATATATTTCATTTTTAATATATGTACATTTTATATTTCTCTCTACCCATCATACCTACCTAATCCTCCATATTATTTACACAAATACTAAAATGGGGATGTTACAAAAAGGCTTAGGTTCTCATAGCAAGTATATACCAAGAGGTACAAGGCTATGAGTGGTTATGCAGTGCTCAATCTTCACACCTTGAGTGAAAGTATGGTATCACTTACATGCACATAACACAGGTTCCACAGGGCATCCTAACATAGACACATAATGCAATTCTAAGTAATGCAATGAATAATATCATAATAATAAAAAAATAAAATAATATAAAGACCAACAGAATCAACTTCTCTTATCTCCAGTGGAGTCACCACTGTGAGCAGGGATTTTCTCCCCCACTCCCAGTGGAATGATTCTTGTAACTTTGGTATTGTTAGGTTCTAGGCTTTAGAGAACATGGGCCTAAACATGAAGAGTAGAAGTCGCCAGCCGAATGGGCCGAGAAGAAGATAGAAGGGGTGGATGACTCGATTCCTAGGGAATCTCCAATCCCTATAGGGTTCGAAAAGTTGGGTATGAATGGGGAAAGCGAGAAATGGCCCAACACTCCTATAACACCAGGTTCATTAGAACTGACCTCATTTTCATATCTAAATATGATTACATTTTAATATTATTATATTATTATTCACATTATAAATAATTTAAATAAATAAACATTTATCAATTCACAAAATAAGCAAATAAAATGGGCACCCATACAAGATGGAAACATGCCCTTATAATGTCCAAGACTAAAATACAAATAAAATAAGACGGGACACCAACAAAAGAGTGGAAACATGTCTCTTACAATAATCCCCAAATATAAATTAGATAAAAGAAATAATTTAAATAAAGAAGGCACCCATAAATGGAAATATGTCTTTTACAACCTTAAAATCCAAATAATAAATAATTGAAATACATAGCCATATAATCATCATACCTATAGTTATTACACAAACAATTACTAAATTAGGGTAAAACTAATGAAATTAGGGTTTTAACTACAAATTAGGGTTTTAGTATCAAATTATGGTTTTAATTATAACATTAGGATTTTTCTTATGAAATTAGGGTTTTTGTGATTAAGGTTTTAATATATGATTAAACAAAATTAAAACTACAAAATAATGTAAAATGAACCTGCAAGCAAACAAAGATGATAATTTCATAAACTGAATAAGTAGTAGTATTAAAGACCACACCTACGTTGTTGGATCCACCCAAATGATATTTTTTGAACTAAACCTCATCTGAGCACCATAACTTCTGCATAGAAACTAATACGGAGTTTTCCTAAGAATGTTATAGTTGGTTTGGATCAAATAGTTTTTGGTTAAGCTAGATAATCCTAAGATTACATAATATATTCTTAAGTTTTGGCTACTATCTCTTTTTCTTTTTGTCTTTTATTTTGCTTCTCCCCTTTTTAATTGCTCTCTGTCTCTCTTTTGTTATTTTTCCCATTCTTGGGTTGCTTTCTCTTAATCCTCCTAATTGTTAGTTCTTTTCTAGGTGAAGATTAGAGTTAAAGCTTCTTAATCCTGGTTGGAAAGTCTAGTTTCATCAAGAAAGCCCTATGTTTATCTAAATAAACCCAAGTTTAAGTAGGATTAGGAAATTTAAACCATCGGCTTATGGTGAATTGGACATGAGCAATTCTTCATGATTTCTAGGGCCTTTCAACTTTTAAATCGGTACCATACTATATTTGGGCTTTTAAATTAGGACCAAATTCAACTTGGTTTTTTTAATTGGGATCATATTCATTTCGGGCCAAATATAGGGGTCTACAATAAGATAAGATTCAAACATGATGATGAGAGAAAGAGGTATCCTATTTTAAAAAATAAAACTGTAGAAGCCAACCATCTCTTCTGTACCATGGCACTTGAAACGCTCAGTACCAAAAATGATATTAAAGCATGTCTTTGTAACCTGAGTTGGAGAAATTTAATCTTCTTGAACCAGATGACCTTGGGTAGGTATCCTTCAGAAAGGAATTCCTCATTACTCTTAAAGTTAACAAAAAGAGTGCTGACCCTCTAGGATACTATGGTATCTCCTTTAGATTGTTTAACCAATAATATAGACTCACTTCAGAAGATTTCTCCTATAATTGGGGATTTCAAATAAATGGTATCTCTCAAATTACCAATACCATTCTAACTCTCGAAGTTCAATTAGACTTTTTGAAAAAAATTTCCATTGAAATTACATTTCACAAATAATCCAATGCTAAGAATCTTAGAAACTTAACCTATTAGATGTTGCATAGAATCATCACCTACACAATTAGTGCTAGAGGTGAGAGCGATGAGAAAGTTACTCAAAAAGACTTTCTCTGTCTCTATTACCTTAACAATTGCCAAGCCATCCAAACCAAAAAGTTTCTAATTGACACTTTTCTTCACATTAGAAAAAGTAATGCTGGAATGATTTTACTTTCATCACAAATTACCCAAATTGCCAAGTATGTTGGTGCCCTTACACCAACCAACAAAGCTAACATCTCTAATCCCCTTAATCCAATAACAAAATCCATTAAAATTGGATATATAAAACATGCAAAATGCATTAGAGATGTAGAAGGGACATATGTATACCTTTTGGGTGCACAAGGGGCTAAGGCACAAGAAATGAAAAGCCTAGGATTATAGATGAATTTGAGGAAACTTTTTAAATGGAAATTCCTAGGCCTCAAACTCCTAGAGCCCAATGATCAATTTTCTTTATTCTCCAAGATATCCAAAGCCAAATGACCTTTCAAGGAACCAAAATTGATAACATCACCTCTTAAGTCTCTCATCTTCACATTGACATTCAACAAATTCAAGGTGCTTTGGGACTTTCTCAATGTATTGTCATCAATGAGGAATAACCACATCTTTCCCCTTCCATTCAAGGCTCTTTCCATCATGAGAAAGGAGGTGTAGAAATTGGAACTTACTTTGAAGAAGGAGGAAATAAAGACAAAGAAGAAGAAGAAGAAGAAGGAGATGAAGAGGATGATGAAGACAATGATGAGGATTGAAAATAATTTTTCATTTATCCTTTTATATGTGATCGCAAATCATTTTGCGGCATTCAATGTAACAAGATCATACATTTCATTATCTTTTCCTTTAATGAACTTCCTTAATGTTTATTAGTTAGTTTAAATTTCTTTGAATTATGTGATTTTTAATGTTTGTTTCATTGATTTTTTCTTTTTGCCTTTATCAAGGGGGAAAAATATCTATCAATTGAATTAAGGGACAATATCTATCAATTGAATTTAAATTGGGGGAGATACATTAAGGTGGAGATTGGAATTTAAAATTTTAAATCCATTTAATTCAATTTAATTGGCAAAGTCAAAAGGGGGAGATTGTTAGCCAAAATCTTGGCTTAATTTAATCTATTTTGATCTTAGGCAATCAAATTGAATAGAGCTAATGTTTACATCAAGATATATTATGTAGGAACTTAAATTTTGGAGAAATTACAAAAAGTCTATTTAGACTATGAAGAAGCCCGATCGTATCTTTGCTAATAACTCAAGCAAATTAACATAAAAAGATTCACGTTGAGAAGTACTCTTAATTTCTCACCCCGGACCACAGAACATTTGCTCGAACTAACCTGAAGTCCGACCATACTTTTGCTTGAATTTTTGAGGAAAACTTCTAGAGAGTTTCATGACTAGAAGTACTTTTAATTTTTTAGAGTACCATGATAAGTCCGACTGGAGCACATCTAGGCCGACTAGACCAAACTAGTTTGCTGAAATTCCAAAAAGACTCCAGTAAGTTTCACGACCAAGGGTACTCCTATATTTTGGGCATACCTCAATAAGTATGACTATACCATTAAGTTCAATAATGAACCATTGCAATAAATTTTAAATTTCATAAATGTTATTCTTCCACTCAATTAGTGGATTCCACGTGTACTAGCTGTTAAAAAATTTTGCCGAAAGTTTAAAAGGGTGACAGAACCAGCAGTAGTATGACTATACTTTTGAAAGTTTGACCGAAAAGTGGGAGACAAGATTCAAACATATTGGCACCCATTTCAAATGGCTATTTGAAGACTTGAAGGTTATAAATACCATAAGAAACTTCATTTTTTAGTAGGCTTGTGATTGATATAGCCAAAATAAACAACTTTCATTTCTTTGTATAAAAAATTCTATTTTTGTTCTTTGAGTGTTAGGTGTGAGAATTAAATACTATTGTAGGAATTAAACACTATTGTATGAGTTTAAGTGTGAGCTTTAAAACACTTAGGTTTTAGAGTAAGCCTGGGAAAACTATTGTTGGTTTGTGAGGAAATTACTCAAACCTTGTGAAAGTTAAATTTAAACTTGTGAAAACACCAAGTTAGAGTTAAGCTTATAAAAACTCATTGTAACAGAAACTCAACAAGTTGTTAAGAAATTGGATGTCGGATTGAGGAATCCAAATCACTATAAATCTTTTATGTTCATTCTTCTCTAATTTACTCATTTCTTTTTATACTGTTTTGAGTTTATAATTTACCATCGCTTCTTTAAAACAACCAATTCACTCCCCCTCTTGGTTGCCATCTTGGGATGATAGATGGCAACTATCAATGTTCTACCATCTAAGTTATTAACCACTCCTCGAATTAAGAAGGAAGAGCCGCAACCTTTAAATTAGATGCAGCTAGAGAGACTATAAAACAATTGGGAACTGAATAATCACCTTTGGCCAAGTTCCAAGTGGCATCAATCTATGATGGAGAGATAGATCCTTATGGGTCGAGCATTATGAAGAAGATGAGTTTCTTTCCTGGGGTGGGCATGGGCAAGAATGGTTAAGGTATAGTAGCATTTCCTTAGTTTAAGCTTTAATTCAACAAGAGAGCTATGACAATGATGAGGAAGAAAGAGAACCAAAGAAGAAGACCAATCTTTCTGAGTACTTCACCAAGGGCAACCAACAAGGGACTTACCAGTTTACACCAAATCCTATGGAAGTTAATGGGATTTGTGAAAGCTAGGTTTGAGATTTTTGTCAATGTGGCCAAGGAAAAGAAAGATGTGGACCTAGAAGAGATTCTGAAGATAAACAACTTGAAGATTGAAGATGATGAAGAAGAGGTCCAAGAAGAAGTTGTTACCATAGAAGCTATGGACATGGATTAGAAGAATGTAATTGAGCCAAATGATATTGTTTTGGATTTTGATTTGTTTGATGATGTAGTAATTTTGAGATTAATGCATTTTTCTGATTTGGTTTATTTGTTTCATGTTTTGCGTGATGGCTCCATGCTTGTGTATGATTGTTCCATGAGCGTACTTTACATTAATAACATTAAAACAAATTAATTCAACTTAGGATCCAAAAGTACTGATTGCACACAATATGAAAAAAGAGGAAAAGGAAGCATTGGAAAGGGTATTAAAGCAAGAAGAAGAGGTATTCACATGGAATTATGTAGTTATACTAGCAAAAAATTAAAGTATAGTCTAACACTTCATCTCGACATACCCACATTGTAAGCCTGCCAAACAAAAGTTGAGAAAGATAAGACCAAAATGGGCCGAAAAAGAACAAGGAAGAGGTTTAAAAACAAGTTGAGGTTAGATTCTTAGAAGTAGTGGAATATCCTACTAGGCTTGCAAACATAGTTTTAGTACCTAAAAAGGATGGATGAGTTCGAATGTGCATGGATTATAGAAATTTGAATAAGGCCAACCTAAAAGATGACTTCCCACTACCTTACATAAATGTATTGGTAGATAGAACAACTTCATGTGCCATGTAATCATTGATGGATTGGTTTTTAGGTTATAACCAAATTCTTATGGCTAAGGAAAAATAAGATGGCTTTCATAGCAGAATATGGAACATATCAATACAACGTAACACCATTTGGACTAAAAAATGATGGCACTACTTATTAAAGAATGGGTACCCTTTTTCATAACCTGATCCATGAGGAGGTGGAAGTTTATGTTGATGATATGATAGTTAAGTCTAAGACAAGAGGACATATAGTTGCACTAGAAAATTCCTCAAGAGTGAAGAAGTACAAGCTTTACCTTAATCCAAAGAAATGTGTGTTTGGAATAGCTGAAGGAAAATTATTGGGATACATGGTGAGCCATAGAGGGATTAAGGTAGATCCGAATAAGGTCAAGGCCATCCAAGAAATGCTTACAGTAAAGATGAAAAAAGAAATTAGAGGATTCTTAGGCATGCTTCAGTATGTAGCCCGGTTTATCGCCAAGCTCGGCTCAATATGTGAGCTCATCTTCAAGCTAATAAGGAAGAACTAACCTAAGGAGTGGATGAATGTCAAGCTATATTTGAAAAGATAAAGGCTTATCTATTGGCACCACCAGTTTTAAAATCTCCAAAGTTTGGAAAACATCTAGCGCTATATCTAGTAATAGACGTGGAGTTTGTGGGAGCTCTATTAGTGCAAAAAGGTAAGGCAGTGTTTGAAAATGCAATTTACTATATGAGCAAGAGGTTCATTCAATATGAGGTGAAATACAATAGAGTGGAAAATATTTGCATGGCCATGGTATGGGCAATCAAGAAATTGGAACATTGTTTCCAATCATACAACGTAATAGTGGTCACCAAATATGACATGCTAAAGTATAAATAATAAACACCCTCACTGTTAGAAAAATTAATAAGATGGATGGTTATTCAATAAAAACATGACAAAGAATATGTAACTAAGAAGATGGTAAAAGGAAGAGCCATTGCAAAATTCTAGGTATAGCAATTAGTAGATAATGGCATAGAATGAGAATTAGAATTTCAAGATGAGTACTTAGGGGAAATTCAAGTTCACAAATGGCAGATGTTCTTTGATGGAGCGGCAAACCAAAGTGGAGTTGGGATCAGAGTTGTATTAGTATCATCAAAAAGGAAAAATATTTACCTGGCTAAGAAACTGTAGTTTTCGATCACGAATAATATGGTTGAATATGAGGCCTGCATTCTCGAGCTTGAAGCTCTATTATCCTTAGGAGTAAAAGAGGCAAAAATGTGGGGTGATTCAATACAAGTAACCTAATAGGTGGAGTCCAAATAGGAGGTGAGGGATGAAAAGCTGAGACCATATTTAGAACACATCAATCAGTTATGGACGAACTTCCATGAGTTTCAATTCACTTTTATTCCTAGAGAGGAAAATTAGATGGATGATGCACTCTTGACTTTGGCATCCATTTGGGATAACCTCAGAAGAGCCATACCCCAACCTATTGTTTTGGCTTATCTATAAAGCTTACTTGGGTTAAGGGGGAAGCCCTTATAAAAAAAAATAGATTTGAAGGATCGAAAATTATGGTTCTTTGATATTTGCAAATTTCTAATAAGAGGCACCACACTAGATGGACTAAATCGAAGAAAAGAAATGGCCCTAAAGAGGGTGGCTTCCCAGTTTGTTGTTATTAGGGATATGTTGTATAAGAGGAATACAGACAGGACCCACCAAAGGTGTATAGATAAAGGAGAAGCTAAACAAATAATACAACCAATTCATGTTAGAGCTTGTGGACCTTATATGAATGGGCAAGCATTAGCCTAGAAAATAATCAGACAATTATATTTTTGGCTAACTATGGAAGTCGTTTGCCAAGGTTTCAAGAAAAAATGCCACGATTGCTAGATTCATGCTAATGTCAATCATTTGTCTCTATTAGAATTGAAAGCCCTTTCATTTCTTTGGTCATTTTCTACTTGGGGGAATGGATATCATTGGAAAAATTAAACTGACATCATTAAATGGGCATAGATATATCATTGTGGTTATCGATTACTTCTTTAAATGGGTGGAAGCGTAGTCCTTCAATTAACTTGAGGCAAAGTAGATGAGTAAGTTTATTGAAAGGCAGCTCATTTGTATGGTATGGGGTTCCCCATCATGTGCTAACGGATAATGGAGTACAATTCCAGGCAAAAATAAGGGCAATTTTTGCAAAATATGGTATCCAACACCATAAATCTTCTCTATATATACCACAAGCAAATGGAGCTGTCAAAGCTGAAAATAAGAGTTTGAAGAAGATTTTGGCTAAGTTGGTTCAAAATAGTAGAGAATAGGTTGATAAGTTTCCATTTACATTATGGGGATACCATACTTCAATTAGAACTTTAACCGAAGCCACTCTATATTCTTTTGTAACACCCCTAAATCCCATATACGCACACTACATAATAATACAATGTAATATACGTACATGAAACATAGGAATGCTACGGATTTCTTAAACCATTTAACTCTTTAAAAGACAGCAAACAATTTTACTCTTTGTACCATATAAGAAATGTGGTAGTTAACATGTAATAGAAAATAAAAAGGAATATAAACATTTATTTAGTACGCAGCGGAAATTATAAAGTATTTACATATATAGAAATATCTAAGTTCAAGTTTACAACCATGTATACATATACATTAAAATCATTACTTTACAAAATATAAAGAAATTATACATGGTTGGCAGCACTGCTCTGATCTTTAAGTCCTAAGGCAAAACCTCAATGTATAGACTCACTCGGTCTAGTGGAACACTCGGGTTCTTCTCTAACACCTGCGCGATGAACCACAATCGCGCTAAGCCAACAGCTTAGTAAAACAAACTACAATATCAAGATGCTTTGATGCAATGTTCATGTCACACAATCAAGTTGTATACACAATTCAAGTAAACATTACATTTCACTCATACCTTGTTCATCCTAACTTATTAAACCATGAACATCTCTCATAACATTACATCATATCATTTCTCATTACTTTCATCCAATAATAATCACATTTAAACAAACACAAGCATTGGGCCCAAAACACAAACCAATATGTTATTCAAAGTTCAGAGTCACCGCTTTGATTCAATATCACATCATCAAGCCCGTAGGCAAAATATATCATATCTCTATCCATGGATAGCGTAACAGACCCAGTCTCTTGGACCATCAACCCATTAACATGAGGAGATCCTCAACCCGGCTAGACTGTTACTAATTTTTCAAATGGAAGTGGTTTACGGGTCTCCCATTTCACCATCATTCCATATTCACATTTTTCAACTGGAATCGGTTTACGGGCCTCCCATTTCACCTATCCAGTGATTCATAAGTATTTTTCAATTGGAATCGGCTTACGGGCCACCCATTTCGCCTATCCAATGATTCTTAGGCATGCCATCAAATACAGGACTCTGAAAGTTGAATCAACATATTAGGCACACAATCATTTAATTTATCTCATTCTCAATTCATTTCTCATTTTACTATCCACAATTCATTAGGCATTCATATCTCAACTATATCATCATAGCCAACAATCATGACCTCACAACTCATACCATTCACATTTCCAACTTCATATCTCAAATCACATTAATTAATTCATCATAACCAATCACATTGCATTATCATAAAAGCAAACATGCCTTAACCATTTTACTTACATCATGAGTAATCAATCATGTTATTTCCACACTTTATTACTCAAATATATACACAACCAATATTCTTAACATACATTACACATGCTTAGCACAACATTCACATAACAATAATAATATGTTTCAACAATGCATTTATGTTCTCAACACTTTAACAAACACATATGTATATTAAGTTTCCACATCTCATAAATGAATGCAATGATGTAGTTTGTACTTACCTTATGCACACTCACACAACTCTAAGCAATCCTTTCTTCCAAAGATTCTTCACTTCACAATTAGGGCAAATCACTTCTTCCAAAACCTAACCCAAAACAATGATGCAACACATCAATTCTATAACATTATCACTTATTAACCTTATCCTAAATCTTAAGACCACTAAACAAAACTCAACATCACTAAGCAAAGCCCACGGCCGTGGCCACCTCAACCCCCACGGTCGTGGCTTTGAGAACCCTTCTGCCCAAAAATGGCCAACACCCCCACGGCCATGGCTACCAAAAGACCACGGGCGTGGCATCCAAAACGCTACTGCCCCTTTCCGAAATTAGGTATTCTTCACTTCTAAAACCAACAAACATAACCAACTCAAAGATTAACAAGAATAATCAATCAAACATAACATAACCAACACTTACCAACTCAAAACCCTAACACAATCTCCACACAACCACTTCCAACATCAACACCCACTTAACTTCTCATCTATCAAGCAATCTCAACACTTAAATTCACACCATAAACAACCTTAATCATACCATCATCAAACCACAACCCAACTTAAACATAACTTCAAAAATAACAATGGCAAACAAGAGAAAACTTACCAAATCATGAAATTCCTTGAAATTCCAACTTGTATACTTGAAAACTCCTTTCAATTTGAGCTTGGAATCAACAAAACCTTCACTTGTTCTCTTGCTCTCTTGTCCCTTTGATGAGCCGGCCACACAAGAAAGAAAAGAAAAGAAAATGACAATGAAGAGTAAAAGTCAAACTTTGCTTCTTCTTTAAATCTCCACCAAGCAAAAATAATTAGGAAATTACTTAAATGTCCTCTTCTCATATGCTTTCTCTTCCTATTATTTACAAGCCCTTTTAAGTAATTTCACAAGTAACAATAAAATATCCTCTTCCCTTGACTTTCCACTTTGACCAACATATATGTTATATATATTACCATATACACTACATATACATTTCTCTCTACACAAATTTTTCCTTATCAACTTAACATATACATTTAATCCAATTAAAATAACAACAACCTCAAAACTACTAGGGCACAAATAGGGATATTACATCTTTAGTTTATGAATTTGAAGCTGTGTTTTCCATTTCAAGTAAAATTATCGAGGGTAAAGCCTAGATTCCTGGAGCATATTGGGTTAGAGAAAAGTGTAAACAACTAGCTTTCTTACATGAAGAAAGGTTTTAGGCCTTGTATCACAATTAAGTGTATCAAAGAAGAATGAATTGATCCTTTTATAAGAAAGTCAAGCCATATCAAATTCATGAAGGGGACTTGGTCTCAAAGCAACTCAAGCCTGGGTCGATTGATCCAAGAGGAAAGTTCAAGCCCAATTAGAAGGACCTATTTATGATTAAGATATTGATGAAGAATAGTGCAACATGATTGTCAAATATGGAGGGAAACAAATCCAAGAACTTGCGAATGTTGAGAGACTCAGAAAATA
Source organism: Garcia nutans (assembly GCA_947685225.1). Lineage (NCBI taxonomy): Eukaryota > Viridiplantae > Streptophyta > Magnoliopsida > Malpighiales > Euphorbiaceae > Garcia > Garcia nutans. The sequence continues at coordinate 21,462,465 of CANTUV010000001.1, forward strand.
TTATGTGTAATTTAGTTTTGTAAAAGATTGAATTCATTTGTTTTAATGTAAAATTAATGTTTGATAATAAGTTTGGCATATTTATTGTATGTATTAGTGCTTGAATGGCAAATGTATAATTAAATTAAATCATGTATTTTATTAAATAATAAAGTATTATTGATTCTTCTCCCTTTAATTATGTGAAAATTGAAAGATAATAAAATCGAAGGGTAATAAGATGGCTTTAAAGTCTTTTTTTCTTCTCCTGAATATGAGCCTAGCGCTTATACCAAGATGAAGACTCGATAATTAGATCCCTCTATATATACCATTAATTTACATATATTGTATCTTGATTTAAACACGTCCGATAGCTATTTATCTCATGCAATATTTACCTAAATTAAATATCTAGTAGCCAAGTTCAGATATCCAAAATCCTAACCTTAAAACCCTAAACCCAATATTCAGGATCCTATTTTCCAAACCCTAACTCCTAAACCTAAATCTATAAAAGCCCTAAATCTCAACATTCAGAATCTTAACTTCCAAACCCTAGCTCCTAAACCTAAATCCATGAAACCCTAAACCCTAATATCCATAAATCTTAATTCCTTAAACCCTAATTTACAAAAACCTTTAACCCTAAATTTCCAAAAACCCAAATTCTATCTTTCAAATACCAAAACCATAATACTATTTTTCAAATAACTGTGATCCAGAATCATAAATCCAAATTCTCAAAGCCATAATCCAAACACCTTAACTTTGTAGAACCCTAAACCCACAAATTCAAAACCCTAATTCCTTATTTACTAAAGTCCAAAATTCTAATTCCCTATTTCCAAACCAAAGCCTTAATTTCTAAATCAAAACTCCAATTCCATATTTCCAAACCAAAACCCTAGTTTTCCATCCAAAACCCTAATTTTGTATTTAAAATCCTACAAGCCCTAATTTAAGATGTAAACCCTAATTTTTGTGCATTTTATAATTTATTTAATTCCAAACTCTAGATTCAATTATTTGATTTGTTATTACATGCTATTGTGATGGATGATTTATTTTATTTAGATTATAATGGATGTTTAATTTGCTTTTAATTATTATGTTTGAATGGTTTAATTTATTTGATTAATTATTTTTTATTATTTGGATTTTAAAGTTGTAAAAGGCATGTTTCCATTTTGTGGGTGCCTTATTTATTTAATTTGTTTCTTTTATTTTGATTTTAGATCAATGTAAGGGGCATGTTTCCACCTATGGTGGGTGTCCCATTTTATTTTATTTATTTTGTTTTTTTCCTTTTGAGACATTGGATATTGTAAAGGCATATTTCCATCCTTAGATGAGTGCCTATTTTATTTGTTTTATTTTAATTAGGTGATGGATGTTTATTTCTTTTAAATAGTGTATAATATGGAAGATGTCATAATTTTTAAGAGTTTAATAATAATGAGACCTAAAAAGGAAGCCGACTCTAATGAACTGACAGTATGGGGGTGTTGAGTTATTCTCACATTCCCCATGCATACCCAACTTTTCAAACATAATAGGGGGTTAGGGGATTCCTTAGGAATTGAGTCATCCACCTCTTTCTTTTCTTGCAGGCCTATCTAGGTGGCGACTCCATTTTCTCTGGGTTTAGGCTCGTGTTCTCTAAGGCTCTGAACCTAACAGTGACAAAGTCGCAAGAACCATTCCATATGGGAGTAGGGGCAAAAATTCCCACTCACAGTGGTGGCTCCACTAGGGAGAAGAGAAGTTGATTCCGTTGGACTTTATTTTATTTTATTCTTTCTTATTATGATATTGTTCAATGCATCATTTAGATTGTATTATGTGTGTGAGTTATGATGCCTGTATAACCCGTGTTGTGTTATGTAAGGGATATCATACTTTCACTCAAGATATGAAGATCGAGCATGGCATAACCACTCATAGCCTCGTACCTTTAGGTATATACTAGCTATGGGAGTCTAAACTTGTCAACCCAAAGACTAAAGCTCGTGTAATTGGCCTAGTTATTTTCCTTAGTTTTTTACCCAAAATACTTATTGTTTGACTATGATTGATATATCTTGGTTTGAATGATGGCCTATTTGGTTTGTTCATTTTCTAATATGACCTAATTATGTTGTAAGCTCAAAATAGTTTTAGTCCTTTAAACCCAAAAGACCAAAATTATTTTTAAAATTATTCACGATGGTCTTTGGACATAAAATCCTTTAAAGATGGGTCAAAAAATTCTTTTTCACCTGAAAGCCTAAGCTCAAAGCCTAAAATATATTTTTAAACAAATCTTTTTACAGTGGACTTTGATACAAACAATTTTTATGGGCTTTGAAACACTTTTCACTTCATGACCCAAAATTTAGATTTTGTTACTAAAACCTTTTTCTTAAATGGGCTTACAACTAGCTAGGTCAATTATGGGATATTATAATCAAGTGTGGGCCTAATTTATACCAAGAATTATTAATCATGGGCTTGTTGTGGCATGAATCAATAGTTGCCTTTCCAAATGAGAAATCTATTTATGATAAACTCTTTAATTTGGTTTTAATCAAAAATATAGCATAAAAGATATTTCTTTTGATCTAATGGATTGAGACTTAATTAATAGGAATTATCATAAACTGATTTCTAAGTTTGAAAATACAACTATTGGTTAAACCATCAAAGTGATTTTTTTTAAATAAGGTATCCCATGTTGATATTTTTTTTACCATGTACCTAGGAAAAGAGACTCGTCATTCATGTGTGGGTGATATAAGGTTGGAAGGAAAGTCCTAAATATCTTTTTCTGTTTGATATTTGTGCATACATGCATACATGCATTGCATTACATGTCATTGATCCTTTATGGTTCACAGACCTAGAGTATAGCAGTTCAAGAGCCTACGATAATCCAACCTATGCCAGTGACGTAGAATCTAGCCATGACTCAGTCAGCTTCTCACCAATGCAATGGAACCTGAACATATTTAAAAGATGGTGGACGACGGCCTCAATACTAAGATAGAAGAACTAAATGGCATCCTAGCTGAGAAGATAAGAAGCCAACTGGCTACATTATTGGGAAACACTGTTGAAGCATCTGATAGTATTAAGAAGCTGAAAGACAAGGGAAAGGCTAAGGTTGGTGAGGTAGCCTTTGATGATGACATGGTAATTATCAATGATGATGATGATTGGGCTCAGTATTTCTAAGATCCTCAGGATAAGAAGAAAAAGCCAAAGGCCATGGAAAAGTCAACTGTTATGAAGATTGAAACTTCGAATGTGGAGAAGATGATCACTAATTTGGAGAAGAAGTTTGAAAAGAAGCTAAAAACTAAAGAGATATCAGAAGTGGACAAATTGTTTGAACAAGACGAAAAAGTCCCATACAAATTCAAGATGCCTTCCTTTGCTAAGTTTGATAGAACTGGCAATCCTCATCTGCATGTCAAGCAATATATCACTACTATGCAGTCTGCCTAAGCTACCAAGGCTCAAACTCTAAGGTACTTTATATCAACGAGAGATTTGAGCCCAAATGAAATGACAATTAGGGCTTATGATAATTCTAAAAGGCATGTCGAGGGAACTTTCAAAGTTGTTGTGAAGGCTGGCCCTATTAAATCCATGGTAAACTTTATGGTCTTGGATATACCCATCACTTTCGCACTGCTATTGGGATGACCCTGGTCTCATTCTCTTGGTGGAGTTCCTTCTACACTCTATTAGAATATCAAGTTTCCAAATGGGGATGAGACAGTGGTTATCGAGGCTCAAGACAATGAAGTGGTGAACACTCTACTGATTAAGAGTCCTCTCAATGGATTTCAAGTGGCTATTATTTTCAATGATGAAATGGTGGACCCCAGAGTCTTGACTATGATGAAAAAAATGAACTATTTACTAGGTGATGGCCTTGGAAAAGGGAAGACAGGTGTGACAGAGCTTCCAAATATCAAGACTCAAACTTCCAAGAAAGGGTTGGGATACAATGAAGCTAATGAAGGTGTCCTGCGGAAAAAGAATGAAAAGATGACTTTTCTTCCACTTAAAGAGATTTTTGCTAAAGCTCTAGATATGGGACCACTTCAAGGGAAGCCGAAGCCAATCATGTTCATGGGAAAGATGATTACAGGTTTTGAGATATTTACTGATGTTGTTGAACTAGTGGAATAGATGGAGAAAAAGCTTATCTTGCCAGCTGACAAGGAACCTAGCCCTGAAGAAAAAAAGGAAGCTATCCTGAAGATCCATAACACTCTAGAAGAGATTGCTGCTCTAATTGAGGAATAGTTTGAAAGCCTTTTGATTTATGATTATGGGAACAATGAATCTGATTTTGATTTTAATTTTTCTGCTCTGTATGAGGATGATGATGTTTTCTTTTCCAGGATGAATGCAATAAAGTCTAATTTTGCTTACTTGTGTGATGTTTTTTCCTGATGGTTACATTCAAGTAGTGATTACATGAGCATTTTTAATAATAACTCTATTGATACACAATAATTAAATTTAGGAATAATTGACAATCCTAAAAATATTAGCATAGCATCTGACCTTACTCTTGAAGAGTGAGAGAGAGAGACCATAACAAATATTTAAAAAATATGAAGAAGTCTTTGCTTGGTCTTATAAGCATATGCCTAGAATTGATCGAGACATAGCCGAACATATGATTCCCATTTATGCTCATATGAAACTTGTCAAATAAAAGCTTAGACGATTAAGGCCGGAATAGGCAAAACTAATTAAAGAAGAAGTTAACATGTACAAGTAAAGTTCCTTGAGGTGGTAGATTATCCTGACTGGTTAGCTAACATAGTTCCCATGCCAAAGAAAGATGATAGAATTAAGGTTTGTGTGGAATATAGAGATTAAAACAAGGCTTCCCCAAAAGATGATTTTTCTTTACCCTATATAGATGTCCTTATTGATAGTGTATCCTCTAGCACACTACACTCATTCGTAGATGAATTTTTCAGATACAATCAAGTGTTAATAGACCAAGAGGATAAAGCTAAAACTACATCATCACTGTGTGGGGTATATTTTTGCTATAGGGTGATGCCGTTTGGGTTAAAAAGTGCTGGAGAAACCTACCAGAGGATGGATACCATCTTGTTCCATGACATGATGCATAAGAAAGTTAAGGTCTATGTTGATGATATGATGGTAAAGTCGGATACAAGAGAACAACATTTTTAAAATTTAAAGATCTTCTTTGAAAGAGCAGTAAAATATAAGTTGAGGTTGAACCCAAAGAAGTGTGTGTTTAGGGTTACTTCAGGAAAGATGTTGGGATACGTGATTGGTCTAAATGGCATTGAGATTGACCCAAACAAGGTTAAGGCAATCAGGGACATGCCAACTCCTAAGACGGAGAAGAAAGTTCGGGAGTTTATTGGTAGGTTGTAGTATATCAGCAGACTCATAGAAAAGTTTACCACAATATGTGAACCTATCTTTAAATTGCTTTGAAAGAACCAACCAGTCAAGTGGAATGAAAAATGTCAAAAGGACTTTGAGTGTGTAGACCCTTAATTTTTGACCCAGTCTGGTCCAATATTTTTTTATAGTCCAAAATAATTTTTATTGTATTTTAATTAAATAATATTCATTTTAATATTTATTATTTATAATTTTTAATAAAAATAAAAAAGATAATATTAGTAAAGTTAAAAAATAAATAAATAAAAAATCGGCGACGGAAGAATCGGCCACGAAAATTTTTCATCGCTGAAAATGAATTGGCTTGGGCCAATTTGCCGCAGGAATTTCCTGCTGCGAATTGGCTGGCCCGCACCCCAGCTCGCTCACAAACTCTCGCAATTCTTGTACTGGCCCGCCCATAGCCCCAGCAATTTTTGCCAGCGCAGTTTTTTTCGAAACCGAATTAAACTTTGTTTTTATTTCTTTTCCTAAATGGTTTTAATGTCCTAAGACAATTAGAATTAGGTTTTGATTTTTTTTCTATAAATACCACATTAAAACATACAATCAGGGGGGAACTGGAGATCTTTTGAAAAGGAAATTTTGAACCAAACTTGGGACTCTTGAATTCTTTCGGCCAAAAGAAAGCCCTAGCAAGCAAGGAGAAATCCAAGACACAGCAACCAAAGGAGGCAATAAGCAATCATCTCCAGATTGCTTTGCTCAACCAAAACAAAATTTGAAGCAGGCAACAGCTTGATTCAATTTCTTCAAATTTGGTGGAGCCTTCAAATGTAGGTAAATTACTCTAACTTCAGTTTATTTAATCATTAATCACCTTCATCTTTTAAGCCATCATCATGCTGCCTTAATTATTTAATTCTTCCTTCAATTTAGTTTAGGCACTAGCATAAATTAATTCATACAATACTTAAGGTCTTAATTAAAGTAAATAATATAATCATTCAAAACACAAATCTAATTTTATAAACCCTAAGTTATTCAAACCCTAAATCTTAATTAATTCTATTTTCAAACCTTCACAGTAGTTTTATAATTTTATTCATTGAGTTATTTTAATCTTTCAATAATTAATTTAGCTTTCATTTTTTATTTCACCTAAAATATATTTAAATAGTTATTACAGTCAATATTAAAAGCACACTCAATTTTGATCACGGAAAAGCATCAAACTCTAAATTAAAAATCATAATCGACAGAATCAAGATTTCAAACCATAAAACCCTAATATCTTAACCGTAAAACCTTAAAACTTTAATAGCCTTAAAACATGTTTTTCAAATCTAAAATCCTAATTACACCTTTCTAAAAACCAAAACAATAATTTGTTTGCTTAAAACCCTAACCAAAACTATTTTTTAAATCACAGTAGCATTATTTTCATAAAAACATCCAAAATCCTAAATCTTTAAAGCATCCAGTAACTATGTTATTTCTTTAAAATATTTCTAAACTACTTAAACTAGCATATGCAAAACCCTAGTTGTTAAACATATGAGCCAAGAAACCCTAATTGATGCATGAACCCCTAAAGTTAATATATTTACTATTTTATTTAAATTGGATGAACATTTACTATATATTTTGATTGATGTTTGATGTCTTTGATGAATGATTTATTTATGATGAATGGTTGTTTACTTTTATTGATTTATTTTGATTTCAAAATATTGTAAGAGGTATGTTTCCATATTTTTTGGTACCTCATGTCGTGAGCATCATGTAATTCATTTTATCTTAAAGTTTTTGGACCAATGTAAAGGACATGTTTCCACCTTTCAGTGGGTGTCCTATTTAGTTTTAGACATGGACAATGTAAGGACATGTTTCCATCCTCGAATGGGTGTCCATTTATTTGCTTTGTTTGGGCATAGCTTTGATTTTAATATAATGATGCTTTATTTTAATTGTTGCATGTCATATGGATAATATTATTATACTTAAGAATTTTATAATATTAAGACATGCAAAGGAGGCCGGTTCTAATGAACTGGGCATTACGGGGTTGCTGGGCCATTTCTCACCTTCCTCACACGTACCCAACTTTCTAAACCCATTAGGGGGTTGGGGATTCCTTAGAAATTGTTTCATCCACCCCTTTCTTTTTCCCAACCTGTCCGGATGCCGACTCTATTTTCCTCGGGCTTAGGCCTGTGTTCTCTAAGGCCCCGAGCCTAAATAGTACCGAAGTTGAAAGAACTATTCTACAGGGAGTGGGGGAAAAAATCATTGCTCACAAAGCATATAAAAGAATATTTATTGAATCCTCCTAAACCTGGTAGACCTTTGTTACTATACTTAGCAGTAGAAGAAGAATCAATAGGCATAATTCTAGCCTAAATAGATGAATCAGGAGTTGAGCATGTAGTTTACTATTTGAGTAGAAAGCTCCTACCTTATGAGATTAAACATAGTATCATTGAAAAGACCTGTATAGATATGGTTTTATTGTCTATGAAATTGCGACATTATTTTCAAGCTTATGGTGCGCAAGTAATTTCCAGGATGGATTCAGTGAAGTATTTAAGGGAGACCCCTGGTTGATTGGGAAGTATGGCCGATGGTTGATCATTTTAGAAGAATTTAATATTGAGTACATAACTAGGAAAACCATCAAAAGTAGAGCAGTAGCAAAATTCCTGGTTCAATAACTAATGCCTGACAATGAAGAAGTGACTTTAGAATTTCTCGATGAATATTTAAAAGCAGTAGAAATACAAGGGTGGAAGATGTATTTTGATGGAGTAGTGAATAGAAAGGGAGCAGGTTTGGGTGTGATATTAGAATTTCCAGAAGGAGAGCTTATTCCTTTGTCTAAGAAGTTGAAATGCACAGCAACCAATAACATGGTGGAGTATGAAGCATGCATTTTTGGCTTGGAAACCCTGAAGATTATGAAGGTGGATAAAGTGCAAGTTTTCAGGGACTCATTTTTAGTTGTATCCCAAGTAAATGGAGAATGGGAGTTGAAAGAAGAGAAATTAAAGTCGTACCATGATTATTTAACCATAAGCTTGGCCGTGTCCCTTGACTGTGTTTGCCACTGCCTATTTTATGTTGAGAGACACGGCCGTGTCCCATGCCCGTGTCTGCCTCGGGTGATTTTGTGTTGAGAGACACGGCCACAAGCTTGGCCGTGTCCCTTGAGTGTGTTTGCTACTGGATGTTTATGTTGAGAGACACGGCCACAAGCTTGGCCGTGTCCCTTGAGGGTGTTAGCTTTGTTGATTGTTCTTTGTTCTTTTTGTATTGTTTTGATTCTTCAAAGGTCTTTTTGTACCTAAGCATTAAAGTAAACCTTTTAAACACACTTAAAACAATAATGATCATTGAAAAAGTATGTGCAATGCCATTGTTTATGTATACTTGAGTGATGAATTGATCAATGTAAGTTGATGATAATGAGGATGCATATGATACTATATGAACAATGTTATGTTTTGCACATTGTGAATCTTGTGAAATGTATTATATGTATAATGTGAAATGACATAATTGAGGCAAGTATGCATACATGATTATGTTCAATGTAATTGATTATGGATATGTGTAAGATGATGTACTATATTGTGAATTGAGACATGAAGATTTAAATGTGATGAAAAGCCAATGTGAGTGGCTATGGTTATACAATTGGAATTGTTGAGGCATGATTGCCTATTTGATTATGAGATACAAATTGAGAAAGAGATTAATGAACTGATTGTATGTTTAATATGGTATTCAGTTTTAGAGTTCTGTATTTGGAGGCATGCCTATTAAATGAAAGGTAACAGTCTTGCTGGGTTGAGGATCTCTTCAATTTGAGTTGAATTGAGATCCAAGAGACTGGGTCTGCTACACTATGATAATTGTGATTATGAGATATATGATTGGTAACAGTCTAGCCGGGTTGAGGATCTCCTCGATTTAGTCGAGTTGATGGTCCAAGAGACTGGGTCTGTTACTTGATAAATGTGAAATGTGAATTGTAGTAACAGTCTTGCCGGGTTGAGGATCTCCTCGATTTCAGTCGGGTTGATGATCCAAGAGACTGGGTCTGTTACAGGTAACAGTCTAGCCGGGTTGAGGATCTCCTCAAGTTTAGTTGAGTTGATGGTCCAAGAGACTGGGTCTGTTACACTATCCATGGATAGAGATATATGTATATATGTTGCCTATGGGCTTGATTATTGTGATTGTGAACCAAAGCAATAACTCTGAATTCTGAATATCGTATTAAATACTTGATGGGCCCATAGGTGTCTAGGTTATATGGATATCATGAATGATGTTATAATGTAATGAAACGTTAATATTACTTAAATGATGAAATGGACTATTCCTGATACATTGTATATTGAGTATGATCTTTATTGTTTGAATGTATATCATTGATGTTGATTTATTAATACAAATGTGAAACATTGCATTGCACTAAAGCATAATGCTAGTATACTTTGTACTACTAAGCCGTTGGCTTAGTGCGATAGCATTTGATCGCGCAGGTGACAGAGTTGAACCTGAGAGCTTCTCGAGACCAAGTGAGACTAGACATTGAGGATTTTTCTTTTGGGACTTAAAGATCAGAGAAGAGCTGCCAATCATGTATTTATTCAGTATTCTATGTTTTGTAAACTTTGATTTATAATATATTTGTAATAACTTCCGCTGTGAATTAATAAATGTATATATATATATGATATCTTTTGGATTTCTTTTAAAATTGATTTGAGATTGGTTTCACTTATTTACAAAGATATTTGTTGTGTCCTTTTTAAACTGTGGCATTTTCTATATTCAGTATACGTATTTTACGATCGTTTAAGCATGCTTGGTACGTATACGGGATATATGGGTGTTACAAAAAGAGCTGGGATTTGTTATATAAGGCCTTCATCCAATAATATGTGTATAATGCTGAATTGGAGGTCTCCTTGATGGAAGTCGAATCGATTAGGCAAAGATCGAATGAAAACTTAGTTGACTATGTGAAGAGATGGAGGAACAAGGTGGCTTTGCATAAGAAGAGACCTGATTAATCGGATCAAATTAGGACGATTGTAAGAGGAGTGCTGCCTAGTTTGCGTGAAAGGATGTCCCACACTCTTATTAGAGATTTCAAGGATCTTCTTCAAGGTAGTTTACAAATTGAAGAATGGGAGAGGGAGAAGAACTGATTTTCTGCAAGAAGAAATGATAAAGGAAACTACCAGTCTGGAAATCAAGGCACACAAAAGGCAGTTGATGTCAATGCAACTGGCCAAGGATGTAGAAGGCAGTTTTCAAAATTGGGAAAGCCCTTATCTTGGGTTTTCAATAAGCTATAAAGTCTATTACAGTCATTAACTCCTCGTTCATTGCCAAGTCCTTTGCCACCTAATTTTGATGTAAAGGTGTTTGCCAGTTTCACTAGATGCAAGGCATGAGGCAGATAAATGTGTAAGGTTGAGACATAAAATTCAGAATTTAATTGATAGTGTGAAGTTGCCCAAACCTAACAAGCTAAACACGAAGGATAATTCGTTGCCAAGGTTCAATAGGGTGCCACCACCGGCAACTTTCATGTTTGGGGGTGGTTTAATTGAGGAGTTTGTCATGTCTTCTTTCCAAAAAGTAGATGGAGAGGTGGTTAAAAAGGAAGTGATGTTTAGCAAAGTGAAGCCACCTGTGGTTGAAAAGGAAGTAGTTGTTTGTATGGTGGGTGAGTTTTGGGACTCAACTGACAGTGAGGATGATTCTGAGCCCAAGAAGGAAGAATGGACCTGGTCTGAGCTCGAGGAAGATAAAGTAATGAACACTCGCTCTAGTAAGCCTTATGTAAGGCTACCATCGAAAGAAGTAGAAGCTAATAAGGGGAAGGAAGTTGAAAATGGAAACAAAGAAGATGAAGATGACACTGTTCTTAAGCAATTAAAGAGGACCCAAGCAATTGTTAGTATTTGGGATCTACTGGCCTCATCAAAAAAGCACCGAGAAACTATGGCCAAGGCTTCAGATAGCATGCCAATTTCCACTTTCATAACACTAGATGAGCTGGTTAATTTTGTGAAAGTTGAAAGGGTGATGAAGTGCAAATATATTCAAAAGAAGAGCAAAGTTGAAGTGGGAATGGTATCATTTTCGGATGCAAATTTGCCAGAAGAAGGAAGAGACCATATCCACCCTCTCTTTATCAAGATAGAAATCAAAGGGAAAAGGACTCAATGTATGATGGTTGATGATGGGTTTGCCATAAATGTCTGTCCACTTAAAATCTTGCCAAAGCTTGCTATGTTAACAAAGGATTTGAGCCCAACTGAAGTGACCATTAGGGCTTATGATAATACTAAGAGGCACGCCGAAGGGACTTTTAAAGCTATTGTGAAGGCTGGTCTAATTGAATCTATGGTGGAGTTTGTGGTTTTGGACATTCCTATTACTTTTGTACTACTATTGGGGTGACACAAGTTTCATCCTCTTGGTGGAGTTCCTTCTACGCTCCTTCAAAAGATCAAGTTCCCAAATGGGGATGAGACGGTGGTCATCGAGGCCGAGGATAAGGAGGTGGTAAATGCTTTGACGATTGAGATGCCTCTCAATAGTTTGCAAGTAGCTACAATTTCTAATGATGTAATAGTGGACTCCAAGGTCCTAAATATCATGAAGAACATGAACTACCTTTCTAGTGTTGATCTTGGAAAGGGTAAGACAGGTGTGACAAAACTTCCAGATTTCAAGACTCGGACTTCCAAGAGAGGGTTGGGATATGAGGAAGACAGGAAAAATGTTCAACCAAAGAAGAATGAGAAGATGAGTTTCCCACCACTTGAAGAGATTTTTGTCAAAGCTCCAGACATGGGACCACTCCAAGGGAAGCCCGAGCCAGTCATGTTCATAGGAAAACTAATCCCGAGTTTTAAGATTTTTGTCGATGGTACTGAACTGGTGAAAAAAGGGAAGAAAGAGCTCACCCTACCAGCTGATAAGGAGCCTAATCTGAAAGGAAATAAGGAATCTATCCTGAAAGCCGAGAAGACTCCTGAGGAAATTGCTGCTTTAGTTGAAGAGAAGATTGAAGACATCTTGCCTTATGATTTTGAGAATAATAATGTTGATTTTAATTTTAATTTATCTGCTTTGTATGAGGATTATGATGTTTTCTTTTCCAAATTGAATGTAATAAAGTCTGATTTTGCTTACTTATGTGATGTTTCTCCTGATGGTTGCATACATTTAAATAGTGGTTACATGAGCATTTTTAATATTAACTTTGTTGATACACAATCATTAAATTTGGGAACAACCAAAAATCCTAAAAACATTAGCATAGCATCCGACCTTACTCCTGGTGAGAGAGAGATATTTGAAAATTTATTTAAAAAATATGAAGAGCTTTTTGCTTGGTCTCATGAGGACATGCCTGGAATAGATCAAGACATAGACGAACACTTGATTCCTACTTATACTCACATGAAGACTGTCAAACAAAAGCTTAGACGATTAAGACCAAAATGGGCAGAATTGATTAAAGAAGAGGTTACTAAATAGATACAAGTAAAGTTCCTTCAAGTGATAGACTATTCGGATTGGCTAGCCAACATTGTGCCCGTGCCGAAGAATGACAGAAGAATTAGGGTCTGTGTGGACTATAGAGACTTGAACAAGGCTTCCCCTAAAGATGATTTTTCTTTATCCCATATAGATATCCTTATTGATAGTGCAGCCTTTAGTGTGCTACACTCATTCATAGATGGATTTTTTGGATATGACCAAGTGTTGATGGCCCAAGAGGATAAAACCAAAATTGCCTTCATTACTACCTCAATGAAGAGCAGCAAAAGGAACATACATCAAATATGTCCGAATGGTGATACGAGAAATCTTCCTCCAAGGTACTAACCAACGAATGTTGATTGCAGCACGTGTGCAGATCCAATCAATTCAGTCAGCATATGAAGAGGCAGGATGGGATAGTTTCCTAGCAGAGTGATGTCGCAGAAGATATTTGGTGAAATCCATGGATGGAATGTCAAGCTAGCAGAGGCGCTCTTAAAGCCAAATCTATAAGCCCAATAAAACAAATTTAAAAAAAAGAAAAAAAAGAAAAATAATGATGCCTGTTAGGTTGAAAACCCGCAAGGGCAGCCTAAGCAAAAGTTAGGGCAGTTTACTAGCTCTGAAAACCTGTAAGGGCAGTCTAGGCAAAAATTACAACTAAAAATAAAATAATAAGAAAAGGGTTCACTAAGTTGAAAACCCATAAGAGAGACTTAGGCAAAAGTTAGGATAACTCGCTAGTTTCGAAAACCCGCAAGGGCGGACTAGGTAAAAATTAGAGCGATAAAAATAAAAAGAAAAAAAGGCCTAAATTGAAAACTCGAAAGAGAGGTTTAGGTAATTACCTATAGCAGCAAGGGACTTCCGGCCAATCTCCTTGATGATTCCAATTTGAATTGATCTAATCCTACTAGGGTCTCGGCCAAGATCACAGGTATCGGCGATAAGTCTCCTTCCATTTGGTCCATGATATCCAATATTCGTGGATCGATGTCCCCATCAGGAGAAACAAGCAAGAATTGTCCAAGCAGGCATATACAAAGCATGCATCCCCATGCCTTGGTAGGAGCCAAATGAGAAATACAAAATTCAATCAAGAAGCAGAATTTTCTCACCTCTAGTCAATTGCAAGACTTCAAGCTTCAAAATTTGAAACAACATTTGCATCTTTTGTTGAGTTTTGGAAATCAATATGGGCAACGCAATTGGTTGATTGCTTGGATATCCAAGGATGGCCTCAAATTCTTCAATCATGGGACATATCTCAAAGTCATTTACCTTGAATGTCCTAGAATTCACATCCCAAAAGGAAACCATGGCATGAAGAAAAGAAAAGTCTAATTTAACATTTTGAAAGCACTTCAAACTATTAATTTGAGACCAAGATATTTGCTCCCAATGAATAGCTTTCATATTTTTAAATAAACCTTTAATTTTCTTCAAATTGAGTTCTACCATCGTTTAAATTAAAGAAAATTTGAAAATTGATGAAAGGAATTTCTGATACTGAAATAGAATTGCATGGAGAATTTCTTGATTTTCATTGAAAATTATAACATTGGAAGCTGCTTTATATAGGGATTACTTTGTTCACCTAGTTTAATAAGGAAAGAGCAATAATTTAGGCTGAAATGCGCAAGGAAAGATAATTTCAATTGCCGTGTTACGTTTGGATTTACAAATCATAGGTGCTTTATGATTTTGAATTGTGAGAGGGATTTCTATGTTGTAATGATAATAAAATATATATATATATAAAGAGAGTCAAAAGTTTGCAGTAAAATAAAAATGTTGTTATTATTATTATTATAATCATCATTGTTGTTATTATTAATTAATAATAATACAATATTTTCTCAAAGATCACTGAGAAGGAGGAGCTGGCCCATAATCAAATAAAGCTCTGAGAAAGTTGTCGCCTATTGGAGGAGGAGGCATATCGCCTGTCCTAAGTCCACCTAAAGAAGGAGCACCCAAATCTCTACCCTAGAATTCAGGCCTATAGCAGTAATCGTCTGGAGTAGACGTAGGAATCTAATGGTCTACAGCTTGGGGTCCCTGTGACACCCATATACTCTATATAAGTACTATACATATACCATGTATACATATAATACATATATAAATATATAAGGATGTCCCGTTTCAGTATTATTTAAATACCTTACCTTAGTTCCATAACAATGATACATTTTTAATTAAAGAACATTTACAAAACCATTATACTTTTGATTATAATGCATATATATAAATTACATTGTCTTTTTCGAAATTCATTTATGTACATATACATTTTTATCAAAATACAGCATAATAAAATTGTACATGTATGCACCACCTTCTAATTGGTCTCAAAATACTCTTACTCTTCTCGTGGCACAACTGTTTGACTCCCAAATCAACCATCTACTCACCTGCGCAATTTACACAACCGCGCTAAGCTCTAAAGCTTAGTAGTTCACCTAAATATTATATACATATATTACAGAAATTCATACTCACATACTAACATCATTTATCATCATATTCTTATCATGTTTTCCATTTTCAATGCACTTTTCACATCTTTTCACTAATTTCATAATTTATATATATCTTTATCATTAGTCACAATTCGATGGCTTATCATAATATTCATGAAACAATACACACAATTTCCACATCCTTATACATATTACACATCACATTATATTTCCATAATCTCATTTTCAATATCAAGACTTAGCTCTGTTCAAGTCTTTCAACAATTCATTTCTCATTATTTAGCATATTTTCTTAAGCCACATTCCTTTCCAGTAATTTGTTTATGTATTGTGATCATATCATTCCATGATCACCATCATATATCTCATAACAGTATATCTTAATATATTACTCAATTATTCCACAATTCATAATTCACATAAAAACAAACACAAGCATGGGCCCAAAAGAATCTAATATGTTGTTCAAACCTTAGAGTTACTGCTTTGGTCCAAGATGACACTATGTGTCTAGCCCGAAGGCAAATTATAATCACAATGAGGATTACCTCATATGTAACATCCCAACTAGGCTTCAAGGACTAGGCCTAAACCAGCTTCAAGGGTCTGCTACATCATGTAATACCCAACTAAGCTTTAAAGACCAAGCCCAACCTAGATTCAAGGGACTATTACGTTTTAGGCATGTCGTCAAACACAAAACTCTGAAAATTGAATAACATACTAGGCACACAATTCTTTCATAATTCCATTATCAATATCTTTCTCATTTTCTCAAGATCAAGCTAGGCATAATGCCTCAATTATCTCATTCATATCAATATAGTTATCACCAATGTCTTTACATACCATTTTTAATGTATATATAACAAATTACATTACCCATACATTTTGGGTCATTATCATATTTTACACATAGTTCACATTACATATAATGTATTTGTGACATGTAATATCCCAATGTATGCCCAAGAAGTTTGGATATAATTGTTGTTTATTTGAATTATGTGTATATGTTATGTTGATAAGAAAAGAAATTGAAAAGAGAATGTTTATGTATTGTTTAAAAAGGAAAGGAATGTGTAGAGAGAAGGTGTATATGTTATGTATATGGTAATATATATAACATATATATAGGTCAAAATGGATGGTCAATGCAAGAGGATATTTATTTGTGGTATGTGAAATTACTTAAATGGGCATATAAGTGACAAAAGTTAAGTTAAATGGATGAGGGCATTTAGGTAATTCCCTTGTTAAAATTTCTTGGTGGATATTTAAAGAAGAAGAGAAGTTGGATTTGTCTTCATTTTCTCTTCTTTGTTTGGTGTGGCTGGCTACCAAAGGGAAAGGAAGAGCAAGTGAGGTGTTTTGATTTCTAACATCAAATTGAAGGAAGAATCAAAGGATGAAGTTGGAGATTTGTGAAATTTCTTCAATTGAGGTAAGTACTCTCTTGTTTATCTTTGTTATTTTTGAAGTTATGTTTGAGATGAGTTTATAAATATTGAGATTGTTTATAAGTTAAAAAGGTTGAATTGATGTTGGTTTTGGTTTGAAGATGATAAGTTAAGAGTGATGTTTGGTTTTAGGGTTTTGAAATGGTAGATGATTAAATGGATTGTTAATGTGTATATTGTGATGAATATGCAAAATAAGTGTTAATGACTTTGATTACATCCATTTGAATGAGTTTATGTTGTGCATAATGTGTTTAAATTCAATCAAAGGAGTTTTGGCTATATTTAGGGTTTTATACATGAGAAACACGGCCAAACCAAGGAAGAGACACGGCCAACCTAAAATATTTTTGAGAGACACGGCCAAGTCCATGGAAATTTGGCCGTGTTGGGTGATTTTTGGAGGAGACACGGCCGTGTCCCTTGCCCATGTTGGCTTCTGTTGCTTTTGGTTGAGAGGCTTTTGGTTGAGAGACACGGCCACAAGCTTGGCCGTGTCCCTTGGGTGTGTTGGCTACTGTGATTGTCCTTTGCTCTTCTTGCTTTGTGGAGATTGAACATACATTTGATGATGCATATGATTTTATATGAACAATGTTATGTTATGCATTGTGAATCTTGTGAATGATAATGTGTTATATGAATAATGTGACTAATATTATGACTTGTATAGTGTGGAAGAGATGTGGATCATTCAAAAAGGTATGTGCAATGCAATTTCTTATGATGAATTACCTTAATGTTAATTGAGACATAAAGAAATGTAGAACTAATGTTTTGAGTTATAATGATGTGAATGATATGATTGAAACATGCCTAGATGATATGATTGAATAATGGTATGTTGTTTGGTTAATGTAATTGATATTGTATATTATAATGATGATTCAAATGGGTTATGAAGCTATTGTGATTGGCTATGATGATTTAATAGAGTTGTGAAGCCATTGTGATTGGCTATGATGATTCAAATGTGATGTGAAGCCATTGTGATTGGCTATGATGATACAATTGTGATAAATGAGGCATGTTTGCCTAGATGATGATTCAATTGAGAATGGAATGGATAATGAAATAATCAATGAATTGTGTGGCTAATGTGTTATTCCATTTTCAGAGTTTGTTGTTGGTGGCATGCCTAATATTAGTAACAATCTCTTGAAGTTAGGTTGGCTAAGTCCTTGAAGCCTAATTGAGATGTTACAACCCTTGAAGCTAGGTTGGATTGGTTCTTGAAGCCAAGTTGGGTTGATACTTAGCATGCTTTGTTCCCCTTGAAGCTTGGTTGAACCTAAATCCTTGAAGCCTAGTTGGGATAATGATGATGATAATGTGATAATTAAACCAAAGCATTAACTCTGAAAGTCGAATAGCATATTAGTGTCTTTTGGGCCTGAGTCTGTCTTTGTTGTCATTGTAATATATATATGTTGAAATCAATGAGTAATGAGATCTATGGTTGCCTTTATTGGAAATATGATTTATGATTGGTGAATTGTGAATAAAGTAATGTTATGAAGTATGATGTGTAATGTGTGTATCAATATATTGATTGTGAGTATTAGTGATGGATTGTGGTTTGTGTATATCTATATATTGATTGTGAGTATTAGTAATGGATTGTGGTTGGTGATAATAATATGTACATATGAATATAATAAATGAACTTAGTTGAGATATATGAAGGGTGCAATTCAAAAGGAAAAACATGACAAGAAACTAATGGTACATGGAATTGATATATCATTATATGTTAGTATTTCTATCATGTATGTTTATATGTTGTATTTGTACTACTAAGCTCTTGGGCTTAGCGCGGATGTGTAATCGCGCAGGTATCTAGGTGGAGGATATGAAGTCTTTTGTTGCCACGAGAAGAGTAAGAGTTTGTCGAGACCAACTAGAGGGTGATGCATACATGTATAACTTTTGATTAGTGATGTATTTCTGACAAGAGTGTATTATATGTATAAATGAAGTTTTGGATAAAGATAAGAATATTATATATATGTAAGATCATTAAAAGTATAATGATTTTGTAAATGTTCTTTAAATGAATGTATTGTGGTTTGAATTCTATTAAAGGTTTTTAAAATTGTAACGAAAAGTGACATCCTTATACTTTATATACTTACTGTATGTATACCAGGTATATGTATAGTACTTATATGGAGTATCGAGGTGTTACAATTATTTTGGTATCAGAGCTTAGGTTCGAGATTCTCGGCCTAAGCGAAATTAAAAAGAAAAAGTGTTGCAACGCTTAAAATTACTTAAAAAGAAGAGTTTTGAAATGCAATTGGTAATACATGCATTGCATTGACACCTAGGTTGGTCTCGGATGTGGCATTATATGAATGGTAGAATATCTGTGTTATATGAGATGAATGCTAGTGAGTGAATGAAGTTTTACATGAATGTAAGGCTAGATATGGATTTATATAAGTTTAATTGATAAGTTGAAAAAAAAAATTGGAAATTTATGCAAGTAAAGTGAATTGTTAAATGTGTTGAAGTATAAAGAAATGAAAAAGAGAATAAAGTTGAACATGAGTTGAGATTAAAAAACAAGATAAGAGTATGTACTCTTTCCTCTACACTTTGAATCTCTTTATAATAGAGTTTATGTTGTGTTTGTTAGATAGAGGAAATATTGTTGAATTGTTAATATTGGAAGATATGTTAGTAAAATGAGGAAAGTATGGTGGAATATTGAATGAGTTGGTTAGTATAGACAAAGTGTGATTATTTAAAGTTTGGGGTATATATATAAAGTTAAGATTTTGTTAAAAGGAAAAAGAGATGATATTGGTTAAGTAAGAATATAAATTGGTATTGTTATTTTAATGCAAACATGGTGAACTCAATGTTAGAAATGTAAGATGCTTAGATATTATGAAAGCTCATGGTAATGGTGATAATATGTGATATTTGAGATTTTTGAAATGAGCTTGATAATTGTGGAAATTATATGTTTTGATATTGCTTTGTGATATATATATATAAGATGTTTTTTAAAGTTGATATTAAGAAAAGATGAGTTTGGCAAATTGAAGTTTAAGTAAAGTAGTAAGTTGAGAAGTTAAAATTTTAGTGGAATTTGATAAAGATTATTGGGATATTGATGATTTAATGTATATTCAATACATAAGATAAGTGAAATGACTAATATGGCACATGAAAGTATTATGAATTGAGTAATGTGATTGATAGTATGAGAATTTGTTTTGAAGTAAAAAGGGAAGTGGATAAGCAAATAAAAATGAGTTATATTAGGTCATTTTAATGAAAAGGGTAAAAATGGATATGGAAGTATATTAAATGTTTTTAAAGATGAAAGTGAAAGAGATGTCACATTGGGAATGTGACTAAAATGGATGTGAAGTGTTATTATAGTCAATATATATATATATATATTGTGCTGTGTGAATAAATATTTTATATCATACTGGAAGATTTGGTACTGGATTGCGCTCGCTGGCTCTCTTAAGTGGGAGGTCAGGTGTTTGATCCAGGGAGGCGACTTGCACGCATGTGTCTTGGGTGTAAGCCAAACAAACGAATCCTACAGGAGGGCCCGTGAGGGCAGTTTAGTACTGTAGCAGCCCAGCCCAGAGGCCCTGGGGGTTTCTCCGGATAGGAATGGCTCAGAAGGTAGACTGGGACGGTTGTTACAGTTATAAAGGAAAATTTGTATTGAATGTATGATAAATAAGAGTATCTAATTAAGTGTATACATGTATATGATATGTGAATTGAGTTTTCAATATGAATGAAATTATGATATATAAACAAATGTGTGAATCACATTATGAAGGTGACCTATGAATATGTATGTGGTATAAGTATAGAATTAGTGATATGGAAAATGATGTTATATGTATTAGTGGACCTAAGAGATATTAGGTCTTGAACTGTGTAAAGCTAGATGGATTATGTGATGGAAGTGAGAATGGCATGGACTTGAGTAATAGTGGACAGTGGAAATTGTTATGATGAGCACTGAACGTGATGATTATATGATATTTAGAGTCCCAAAGTATTCATATATGGAAAGTTCTAAATAATTATATTATAAGAGATTGTAAATGGATTAGAAATGAAGTGACGAATAGAAATTGTATAAGAACTGCATATGATTGAATATGTATATAGTAATATTGTTGGAACATGAATTAAGTTGATAAAGATCATATAATCGAGTGCAAATTGGTTTGAAAAGGAGTTGGAATGTGTTAATTTCTGTTATACCAAAAATGTAAAGATTGAGAATAAAGTTATATAAGAACAGTATTGATTTGAAAGTTTTAGGCTTGAATATTAATCTCTTAAAGCCATGTGTTTTGTTCAGTATATTTGATCGGTTAATTTGTTATCCATTGATTTGGATCTTAGATTGAATGATTGTAATACAGATTTGGTGAGATTGAAAATTGTGTTGGAGAAGTATAGTTAAAAGTTATGTTGGATAAAGTTGTACCTTATCATTTTATGTTAAGAATTTGGTTATAATTATGAAGGTAAAAAGAGAAAAAGGAAATTATGGAAAGGTGTTGAGTTATGGGTAATATGACAAAAAGGGTAATCAATATAACTATGATAATGATATGAAATGAATTCATAATACTTTCATTTATGGTATGTAATGAATGAATGAACTCAAAGTTTGAGTGAATGAATTATAGATTATAAATATGGTATAAAAAAAATTATTGTGAGAATTGGTGGGAATTATATTAAGATAATTTGAAGTGATTGGTTATCATGATAATTTGATTAAATATGGATCAGAAGAGATCAGGAATTGAATTTAAAGTTGCCCTAAGAGAATTAAGTTATATATATTCATATATGGATATTGTGAAATTTCATGATCAGTTAAATAAATTAATCGTTGGTTGAAATTGAACAAGATTGGAATGTGAGTATATTGTGACAGATAGATCAATTGATCTAGATTTGGCTAAGATTATGAGTTATTATTGAAATTTAATATGTGTAGTTGTACTAAGAGTATAATTATTTACATGATAATGTATATGATGTAAAATTTTAAAGTGTGAATGAACATGAATAAATGGAGTTATAGTAGTTATAAATCATGATAAAAAGGGAAAAGATTGGTTATTTATAAAATAAGTTGAAGAATAATGTATTAATATGTAAGTTAAGTGAAAAGCATGCTAAAGAAGTAACTCCAATTGTGAAAAATAAGGATCTTGTTATCCATTGAGGTTTGATAAATGTCTATTTAGACAGTGAGTGTGATGACGGGATAATTAATGTTCAGATAAAAATCAATGGTTTCTAAGATTAAAGTTAAGAAAGTATTATTAAAGAGATGAAAGAACAAAATATATTAAATATAAAGATTGGACGAAGTATAAGTGTGCTATAAAATGATCTGATTCTTGTATAAAGATATTAATAGAAAATGTAATGAGATCTTTTGAATGTTTGATCAAGGAAGTAATAAGATGTATAAACATATAGAATGATGAGTTATGGAATTTAAAGAAGGTGGTGGATTATAAAGAGGAGAGTTGAAGTTATATGATTTGATGATATAATAACTTAAGCATATAATTAACTTCATATGGAAGTTAAGATGATATTGTATTATGAATGGATTACAATTATACTAGATAATTTCGAGGATGAAATTATTTAAGGGGGAGAGAATTGTAATATCCCAATGTATGCCCAAGAAGTTTGGATATAATTGTTGTTTATTTGAATTATGTGTATATGTTATGTTGATAAGAAAAGAAATTGAAAAGAGAATGTTTGTGTATTGTTTAAAAAGGAAAGGAATGTGTAGAGAGAAGGTGTATATGTTGTGTATATGGTAATATATATAACATATATATAGGTCAAAATGGATGGTCAATGCAAGAGGATATTTATTTGTGGTATGTGAAATTACTTAAATGGGCATATAAGTGACAAAAGTTAAGTTAAATGGATGAGGGCATTTAGGTAATTGCCTTGTTAAAATTGCTTGGTGGATATTTAAAGAAGAAGAGAAGTTGGATTTGTCTTCATTTTCTCTTCTTTGTTTGGTGTGGCCGGCTACCAAAGGGAAAGGAAGAGCAAGTGAGGTGTTTTGATTTCTAACATCAAATTGAAGGAAGAATCAAAGGATGAAGTTGGAGATTTGTGAAATTTCTTCAATTGAGGTAAGTACTCTCTTGTTTATCTTTGTTATTTTTGAAGTTATGTTTGAGATGAGTTTATAAATATTGAGATTGTTTATAAGTTAAAAAGGTTGAATTGATGTTGGTTTTGGTTTGAAGATGATAAGTTAAGAGTGATGTTTGGTTTTAGGGTTTTGAAATGGTAGATGATTAAATGGATTGTTAATGTGTATATTGTGATGCATATGCAAAATAAGTGTTAATGACTTTGATTACATCCATTTGAATGAGTTTATGTTGTGCATAATGTGTTTAAATTCAATCAAAGGAGTTTTGGCTATATTTAGGGTTTTATACATGAGAGACACGGCCAAACCAAGGAAGAGACACGGCCAACCTAAAATATTTTTGAGAGACACGACCAAGTCCATGGAAATTTGGCCGTGTTGGGTGATTTTTGGAGGAGACACGGCCGTGTCCCTTGCCCATGTTGGCTTCTGTTGCTTTTGTTTGAGAGGCTTTTGGTTGAGAGACACGGCCACAAGCTTGGCCGTGTCCCTTGGGTGTGTTGGCTACTGTGATTGTCCTTTGCTCTTCTTGCTTTGTGGAGATTGAACATACATTTGATGATGCATATGATTTTATATGAACAATGTTATGTTATGCATTGTGAATCTTGTGAATGATAATGTGTTATATGAATAATGTGACTAATATTATGACTTGTATAGTGTGGAAGAGATGTGGATCATTCAAAAAGGTATGTGCAATGCAATTTCTTATGATGAATTACCTTAATGTTAATTGAGACATAAAGAAATGTAGAACTAATGTTTTGAGTTATAATGATGTGAATGATATGATTGAAACATGCCTAGATGATATGATTGAATAATGGTATGCTGTTTAGTTAATGTAATTGATATTGTATATTATAATGATGATTCAAATGGGTTATGAAGCCATTGTGATTGGCTATGATGATTTAATAGAGTTGTGAAGCCATTGTGATTGGCTATGATGATTCAAATGTGATGTGAAGCCATTGTGATTGGCTATGATGATACAATTGTGATAAATGAGGCATGTTTGCCTAGATGATGATTCAATTGAGAATGGAATGGATAATGAAATAATCAATGAATTGTGTGGCTAATGTGTTATTCCATTTTCAGAGTTTGTTGTTGGTGGCATGCCTAATATTAGTAACAATCTCTTGAAGTTAGGTTGGCTAAGTCCTTGAAGCCTAATTGAGATGTTACAACCCTTGAAGCTAGGTTGGATTGGTTCTTGAAGCCAAGTTGGGTTGATACTTAGCATCCTTTGTTCCCCTTGAAGCTTGGTTGAACCTAAATCCTTGAAGCCTAGTTGGGATAATGATGATGATAATGTGATAATTAAACCAAAGCATTAATCTGAAAGTCGAATAGCATATTAGTGTCTTTTGGGCCTGAGTCTGTCTTTGTTGTCATTGTAATATATATATGTTGAAATCAATGAGTAATGAGATCTATGGTTGCCTTTATTGGAAATATGATTTATGATTGGTGAATTGTGAATAAAGTAATGTTATGAAGTATGATATGTAATGTGTGTATCGATATATTGATTGTGAGTATTAGTGATGGATTGTGGTTTGTGTATATCTATATATTGATTGTGAGTATTAGTAATGGATTGTGGTTGGTGATAATAATATGTACATATGAATATAATAAATGAACTTAGTTGAGATATATGAAGGGTGCAATTCAAAAGGAAAAACATGACAAGAAACTAATGGTACATGGAATTGATATATCATTATATGTTAGTATTTCTATCATGTATGTTTATATGTTGTATTTGTACTACTAAGCTCTTGGGCTTAGCGCGGATGTGTAATCGCGCAGGTATCTAGGTGGAGGATATGAAGTCTTTTGTTGCCACGAGAAGAGTAAGAGTTTGTCGAGACCAACTAGAGGGTGATGCATACATGTATAACTTTTGATTAGTGATGTATTTCTGACAAGAGTGTATTATATGTATAAATGAAGTTTTGGATAAAGATAAGAATATTATATATATGTAAGATCATTAAAAGTATAATGATTTTGTAAATGTTCTTTAAATGAATGTATTGTGGTTTGAATTCTATTAAAGTTTTTTAAAATTGTAACGAAAAGTGACATCCTTATACTTTATATACTTACTGTATGTATACCAGGTATATGTATAGTACTTATATGGAGTATCGGGGTGTTACAATTATTTTGGTATCAGAGCTTAGGTTCGAGATTCTCGGCCTAAGCGAAATTAAAAAGAAAAGTGTTGCAACGCTTAAAATTACTTAAAAAGAAGAGTTTTGAAATGCAATTGGTAATACATGCATATGCATTGACACCTAGGTTGGTCTCGGATGTGGCATTATATGAATGGTAGAATATCTGTGTTATATGAGATGAATGCTAGTGAGTGAATGAAGTTTTACATGAATGTAAGGCTAGATATGGATTTATATAAGTTTAATTGATAAGTTGAAAAAAAAATTGGAAATTTATGCAAGTAAAGTGAATTGTTAAATGTGTTGAAGTATAAAGAAATGAAAAAGAGAATAAAGTTGAACATGAGTTGAGATTAAAAAACAAGATAAGAGTATGTACTCTTTCCTCTACACTTTGAATCTCTTTATAATAGAGTTTATGTTGTGTTTGTTAGATAGAGGAAATATTGTTGAATTGTTAATATTGGAAGATATGATACTAAAATGAGGAAAGTATGGTGGAATATTGAATGAGTTGGTTAGTATAGACAAAGTGTGATTATTTAAAGTTTGGGGTATATATATAAAGTTAAGATTTTGTTAAAAGGAAAAAGAGATGATATTGGTTAAGTAAGAATATAAATTGGTATTGTTATTTTAATGCAAACATGGTGAACTCAATGTTAGAAATGTAAGATGCTTAGATATTATGAAAGCTCATGGTAATGGTGATAATATGTGATATTTGAGATTTTTGAAATGAGCTTGATAATTGTGGAAATTATATGTTTTGATATTGCTTTGTGATATATATATATAAGATGTTTTTTAAAGTTGATATTAAGAAAAGATGAGTTTGGCAAATTGAAGTTTAAGTAAAGTAGTAAGTTGAGAAGTTAAAATTTTAGTGGAATTTGATAAAGATTATTGGGATATTGATGATTTAATGTATATTCAATACATAAGATAAGTGAAATGACTAATATGGCACATGAAAGTATTATGAATTGAGTAATGTGATTGATAGTATGAGAATTTGTTTTGAAGTAAAAAGGGAAGTGGATAAGCAAATAAAAATGAGTTATATTAGGTCATTTTAATGAAAAGGGTAAAAATGGATATGGAAGTATATTAAATGTTTTTAAAGATGAAAGTGAAAGAGATGTCACATTGGGAATGTGACTAAAATGGATGTGAAGTGTTATTATAGTCAATATATATATATATATATTGTGCTGTGTGAATAAATATTTTATATCATACTGGAAGATTTGGTACTGGATTGCGCTCGCTGGCTCTCTTAAGTGGGAGGTCAGGTGTTTGATCCAGGGAGGCGACTTGCACGCATGTGTCTTGGGTGTAAGCCAAACAAACGAATCCTACAGGAGGGCCCGTGAGGGCAGTTTAGTACTGTAGCAGCCCAGCCCAGAGGCCCTGGGGGTTTCTCCGGATAGGAATGGCTCAGCAGGTGGACTGGGACGGTTGTTACAGTTATAAAGGAAAATTTGTATTGAATGTATGATAAATAAGAGTATCTAATTAAGTGTATACATGTATATGATATGTGAATTGAGTTTTCAATATGAATGAAATTATGATATATAAACAAATGTGTGAATCACATTATGAAGGTGACCTATGAATATGTATGTGGTATAAGTATAGAATTAGTGATATGGAAAATGATGTTATATGTATTAGTGGACCTAAGAGATATTAGGTCTTGAACTGTGTAAAGCTAGATGGATTATGTGATGGAAGTGAGAATGGCATGGACTTGAGTAATAGTGGACAGTGGAAATTGTTATGATGAGCACTAAACGTGATGATTATATGATATTTAGAGTCCCAAAGTATTCATATATGGAAAGTTCTAAATAATTATATCATAAGAGATTGTAAATGGATTAGAAATGAAGTGACGAATAGAAATTGTATAAGAACTACATATGATTGAATATGTATATAGTAATATTGTTGGAACATGAATTAAGTTGATAAAGATCATATAATCGAGTGCAAATTGGTTTGAAAAGGAGTTGGAATGTGTTAATTTCTGTTATACCAAAAATGTAAAGATTGAGAATAAAGTTATATAAGAACAGTATTGATTTGAAAGTTTCAGGCTTGAATATTAATCTCTTAAAGCCATGTGTTTTGTTCAGTATATTTGATCGGTTAATTTGTTATCCATTGATTTGGATCTTAGATTGAATGATTGTAATACAGATTTGGTGAGATTGAAAATTATGTTGGAGAAGTATAGTTAAAAGTTATGTTGGATAAAGTTGTACCTTATCATTTTATGTTAAGAATTTGGTTATATCTATGAAGGTAAAAAGAGAAAAAGGAAATTATGGAAAGGTGTTGAGTTATGGGTAATATGACAAAAAGGGTAATCAATATAACTATGATAATGATATGAAATGAATTCATAATACTTTCATTTATGGTATGTAATGAATGAATGAACTCAAAGTTTGAGTGAATGAATTATAGATTATAAATATGGTATAAAAAAATTATTGTGAGAATTGGTGGGAATTATATTAAGATAATTTGAAGTGATTGGTTATCATGATAATTTGATTAAATATGGATCAGAAGAGATCAGGAATTGAATTTAAAGTTGCCCTAAGAGAATTAAGTTATATATATTCATATATGGATATTGTGAAATTTCATGATCAGTTAAATAACTTAATCGTTGGTTGAAATTGAACAAGATTGGAATGTGAGTATATTGTGACAGATAGATCAATTGATCTAGATTTGGCTAAGATTATGAGTCATTATTGAAATTTAATATGTGTAGTTGTACTAAGAGTATAATTATTTACATGATAATGTATATGATGTAAAATTTTAAAGTGTGAATGAACATGAATAAATGGAGTTATAGTAGTTATAAATCATGATAAAAAGGGAAAAGATTGGTTATTTATAAAATAAGTTGAAGAATAATGTATTAATATGTAAGTTAAGTGAAAAGCATGCTAAAGAAGTAACTCCAATTGTGAAAAATAAGGATCTTGTTATCCATTGAGGTTTGATAAAAGTCTATTTAGACAGTGAGTGTGATGACGGGATAATTAATGTTCAGATAAAAACCAATGGTTTCTAAGATTAAAGTTAAGAAAGTATTATTAAAGAGATGAAAGAACAAAATATATTAAATATAAAGATTGGACGAAGTATAAGTGTGCTATAAAATGATATGATTCTTGTATAAAGATATTAATTGAAAATGTAATGAGATCTTTTGAATGTTTGATCAAGGAAGTAATAAGATGTATAAACATATAGAATGATGAGTTATGGAATTTAAAGAAGGTGGTGGATTCTAAAGAGGAGAGTTGAAGTTATATGATTTGATGATATAATAACTTAAGCATATAATTAACTTCATATGGAAGTTAAGATGATATTGTATTATGAATGGATTACAATTATACTAGATAATTTCGAGGACGAAATTATTTAAGGGGGAGAGAATTGTAATATCCCAATGTATGCCCAAGAAGTTTGGATATAATTGTTGTTTATTTGAATTATGTGTATATGTTATGTTGATAAGAAAAGAAATTGAAAAGAGAATGTTTATGTATTGTTTAAAAAGGAAAGGAATGTGTAGAGAGAAGGTGTATATGTTGTGTATATGGTAATATATATAACATATATATAGGTCAAAATGGATGGTCAATGCAAGAGGATATTTATTTGTGGTATGTGAAATTACTTAAATGGGCATATAAGAGAAAATTTAAGTTAAATGGATGAGGCCATTTAGGTAATTGCCTTGTTAAAATTGCTTGGTGGATATTTAAAGAAGAAGAGAAGTTGGATTTGTCTTCATTTTCTCTTCTTTGTTTGGTGTGGCCGGCTACCAAAGGGAAAGGAAGAGCAAGTGAGGTGTTTTGATTTCTAACATCAAATTGAAGGAAGAATCAAAGGATGAAGTTGGAGATTTGTGAAATTTCTTCAATTGAGGTAAGTACTCTCTTGTTTTTCTTTGTTATTTTTGAAGTTATGTTTGAGATGAGTTTATAAATATTGAGATTGTTTATAAGTTAAAAAGGTTGAATTGATGTTGGTTTTGGTTTGAAGATGATAAGTTAAGAGTGATGTTTGGTTTTAGGGTTTTGAAATGGTAGATGATTAAATGGATTGTTAATGTGTATATTGTGATGAATATGCAAAATAAGTGTTAATGACTTTGATTACATCCATTTGAATTAGTTTATGTTGTGCATAATGTGTTTAAATTCAATCAAAGGAGTTTTGGCTATATTTAGGGTTTTATACATGAGAGACACGGCCAAACCAAGGAAGAGACACGGCCAACCTAAAATATTTTTGAGAGACACGGCCAAGTCCATGGAAATTTGGCCGTGTTGGGTGATTTTTGGAGGAGACACGGCCGTGTCCCTTGCCCATGTTGGCTTCTGTTGCTTATGGTTGAGAGGCTTTTGGTTGAGAGACACGGCCACAAGCTTGGCCGTGTCCCTTGGGTGTGTTGGCTACTGTGATTGTCCTTTGCTCTTCTTGCTTTGTGGAGATTGAACATACATTTGATGATGCATATGATTTTATATGAACAATGTTATGTTATGCATTGTGAATCTTGTGAATGATAATGTGTTATATGAATAATATGACTAATATTATGACTTGTATAGTGTGGAAGAGATGTGGATCATTCAAAAAGGTATGTGCAATGCAATTTCTTATGATGAATTACCTTAATGTTAATTGAGACGTAAAGAAATGTAGAACTAATGTTTTGAGTTATAATGATGTGAATGATATGATTGAAACATGCCTAGATGATATGATTGAATAATGGTATGTTGTTTGGTTAATGTAATTGATATTGTATATTATAATGATGATTCAAATGGGTTATGAAGCCATTGTGATTTGCTATGATGATTTAATAGAGTTGTGAAGCCATTGTGATTGGCTATGATGATTCAAATGTGATGTGAAGCCATTGTGATTGGCTATGATGATACAATTGTGATAAATGAGGCATGTTTGCCTAGATGATGATTCAATTGAGAATGGAATGGATAATGAAATAATCAATGAATTGTGTGGCTAATGTGTTATTCCATTTTCAGAGTTTGTTGTTGGTGGCATGCCTAATATTAGTAACAATCTCTTGAAGTTAGGTTGGCTAAGTCCTTGAAGCCTAATTGAGATGTTACAACCCTTGAAGCTAGGTTGGATTGGTTCTTGAAGCCAAGTTGGGTTGATACTTAGCATGCTTTGTTCCCCTTGAAGCTTGGTTGAACCTAAATCCTTGAAGCCTAGTTGGGATAATGATGATGATAATGTGATAATTAAACCAAAGCATTAACTCTGAAAGTCGAATAGCATATTAGTGTCTTTTGGGCCCGAGACTGTCTTTGTTGTCATTGTAATATATATATGTTGAAATCAATGAGTAATGAGATCTATGGTTGCCTTTATTGGAAATATGATTTATGATTGGTGAATTGTGAATAAATTAATGTTATGAAGTATGATGTGTAATGTGTGTATCGATATATTGATTGTGAGTATTAGTGATGGATTGTTGTTTGTATATATCTATATATTGATTTTGAGTATTAGTAATGGATTGTGGTTGGTGATAATAATATGTACATATGAATATAATATATGAACTTAGTTGAGATATATGAAGGGTGCAATTCAAAAGGAAATACATGACAAGAAACTAATGGTACATGGAATTGATATATCATTATATGTTAGTATTTCTATCATGTATGTTTATATGTTGTATTTGTACTACTAAGCTCTTGGGCTTAGTGCGGATGTGTAATCGCGCAGGTATCTAGGTGGAGGATATGAAGTCTTTTGTTGCCACGAGAACAGTAAGAGTTTGTCGATACCAACTAGAGGGTGATGCATACATGTATAACTTTTGATTAGTGATGTATTTCTGACAAGAGTGTATTATATGTATAAATGAAGTTTTGGATAAAGATAAGAATATTATATATATGTAAGATCATTAAAAGTATAATGATTTTGTAAATGTTCTTTAAATGAATGTATTGTGGTTTGAATTCTATTAAAGGTTTTTAAAATTGTAACGAAAAGTGACATCCTTATACTTTATATACTTACTGTATGTATACCAGGTATATGTATAGTACTTATATGGAGTATCGGAGTGTTACATGACATCAGACAAATCATAGCATATTACTCATGCACCAACAATGTAGTAAGTAACTTAACACATTTTCCAACCAAATGTGTTAAGTCCAAATGTCATGCAAATATAAGCAGTTATTCCAAATTTTTACTTACCTTATGAAACACTCCAAAATAAGCTTTAAAACTTCCTCTAACCTTCTCTTCCAAGTTGCCCTTCAACACTAAGGTTGGGCAAACTACTCCCTCTCAATGCCTATAGCAAATGTGATCATAAACAACCATTTAGTATCACATTCTAAGGCATTCTTAACATTCAAATCATTTAAATAGGAATTACAAATGAAAAATAACAAAAAGAGTTATTCTCAAGTGAAACGCCCAACAACACGTGCATGTTAATGACCGTGTCATTAACTCATTCATACAGAAGCATTGGCAAGTCCAATGACATGGGTGTGTCACTGCCCATGTCATTCATTATGCCTTACAAAAACATTGACACACCCAACAACATGGGCGTGTTTATGGCAGTATCAATCTTATCTCGCAGTAGCCACGACACGTCCAATGACATGGGTGTGTTAATGGTCGTGTCATCAATGTTAAACTCAGCACCGTTGACACCCCCAACGACATGGCCGTGTCACTAGCCATGTCAGGTAAAAGTTTTGCATTTCAAACTCTCATCCATATGAACACAATCATTCCAAAATCAATACTACAACACCCTTAATCATCATCTTAGTTTATATTCACAATTCACCTATCAATTCAACACTATAACTCCAACATATCATAATAATAATCATTATATAATTCATTTATAGAATCATCCATGTATCAATTTACTCAATTCCCAACTCATTTATACTAAACCCTTACTCTTTTCCTTATCACCCTTATTCCTTAATTTCAACTACTCATCATCATCCTCACAAATAATTATATTTTCATCATTTAAGCACCAATTCACCATATATATATACTTCAATATTTCATTATCATCATAATATTCAATTAATCATCACATTCTCTCACTAACCATATCACATATAAACTCAAAATCTATAAAAATCAACTCAAGGAGAAGAGCACTTACTTGAATTCTTTGCCAAATCTTTAATATCCACCTTTAATTCTCTTAAGACTTATGAATTTGGTGCATATATGAACAAAATCAAACTCTTCTCTCTCTCTCTCTCTCTCTCTCTCTCTCTCTCTCTCTTCCCTTGTTCAAAGAGGAAGAAGAAGAAGAAGAAGAAAGAAAGAAAGTGAGAAAGCTCTCCTTTCAATTTTCATCCTTATCTTAAATATATATAATAATATAATTATTTTCACCTAAATTTTCCCACCAATAATATTTGTCCTTCTTTTGACTTTCATTTCTCTTTTCTCTTGTCATTATTATCATTATTATCATTATTATTATTATCAATTAATTATTTAAATTTTGCTTTTCCTACACTAATGTATACATCATGTATATATGGTGTATATGTTGATATATGTATATGTCTTATATATTGTATTTATATTTTCCATATATTTCAAATAAAATATATATATATATAACATCCTTCATACACATCTATCTCTTTTTTATATTTTCTTTACCTATTTCACCAACATACTCTCTCATAACTACTATTCCAAAATACATAAAAATTAGGGTATTACAGTCCCCTAGAAGATGAAGCACTAGGATCCCTCATTCCCTAGAACTGAAAGTCTCGAAAGTTTTGCTCCGACTGATGATATAATCTTTTGAGATGGGTGATCTATTGGCAACTAGCAACTAACTCTTCCTATAGTTTCTTATTTTGCTCTTCAAGCATTCGCTGTGAGCCAGAAAAGGAAAGGGTAATGTGAGCGGGGATTTTTTCCCCAACTCCCGGTGGAATGGTTTTTGCGACTTCGGCACTATTTAGGATCGAGGCCTTAGAGAACACGGGCCTAAGCCTGGAGAAAATGGAGTCGTCACCCGGACGGGTCGAAAAAAAAGGGGTGGACGACTCGATTCCTAAGGAATCCCCAACTCCCTAATGGGTTCGAAAAGTTAGGTATGTATGGGGAAGGTGAGAAATGGCCTAACACCCCCACAACGCCCGATTCATTGGAATCGGCCTCCTTTGCAAGTCTTAATATTATAAAATTCTTAAGTATAACAATATTATCCATATTACATGTAACAATTATAATAAAGCATCATTATATTAAAATCAAAGCAATGTCCAAACAAAGCAAATAAATGGACACCCATCCGAGGATGGAAACACATCCTTACATCGTCCATGTCTAAAACTATATAGGACACCCACCGAAAGGTGAAAACATGTCTTTTACATTGGTCCAAAATATAAAAATAATTTAAATTACATAAAATTTAACTAATGAGGTACCCACAAAGTGGAAACATCTCTTACAATTTTAATACCAAAACAAACAAATAATAATCATAATAATAAAGAAAATATCCATCCATGATAAATTAAATAAATCAAGTATTTAAATTAAATAAATCAACCATCAAAACATATAATAAACTATATAATCAAATCTAAAATTAAATAAAGCAATAAATATATAAATTTAGGGTTTTTAAAATTTAGGGTTTTGGAACTTAGGGTTTTAGAAACTAAAGTTTTGTAATTAGGGTTTTGAAATTAGGATTTTTAGGATTTTTGAAACTAAGGTTTTGGAATTTAGAATTTGGAATTAGGGTTTTAAAATTAGGGTTTTTGATTCTATAGTTTTGGAATTCAGAGTTTGGAATTAGAGTTTTTGGGTTTAACTTACTGCCTTAAAAATATAATTAAAGATTTGGAGAGATAAATTAAGGTTTTTGAAAAATAATCAATATTTTGGAGTTTAATAATGAAATGGTTTAGGCTTTTGGATAAAAATAGTTTGAGGTTTTGAGTTTTAATAAAATAATTTACGGTTCTTGAGGTAAAGTAAACAAAATAGATTCTAACAATTAATTTAAATCCTCGATGGCTACTGGATGGTTTTATGTTTTTCATGAAATATGCAAGTGGGGTTACGAACACCAGCTGGTCAACCAAACAATTAAAGTTATTAAAACAAAGATCAATTTACTGCATGTTCAAAGATCAAGGTACCGTGTGTTCAAAGATCAAGTTATTGCATGCATGTTCTTATTAATAAGAGAAAATGAAGCTACTATGAGCATGAATAATTTACGATTAAAGATCAAACCTGCATAGTCGGTTCCACCAAATTGATTTCTGGATGTACAATAATAAAGGCAATGTTGCTGCCTTTGGTGGATTGATGATTGATGAATGCTTACTGCTAATCTTCTCTGTTTGTTGCCGTCTCTTCTGTTTTGTTGTTTAATCTCTCTTAATATTAATTATCGACCTCCTTAATGTTAATTGCTATATTGTTTATAGGCCCTAACCTCACTCAGAATCCTTAACCTAATATTAATTCATCCTTAAAACAAATTCTAGTTTAATTAGGAAACTTATTAAAACTATGTCTATCTGGGGCAACCAGGTCGACATGAGTTAAGGCCATTTCGACCTAGTTGCCCTAGGTCAACATGAGTCCAACCTCATGTCGATCTGGCAGCCATGAGGCACATGCTCATGTCGACCTTGTTGTGAGCGGGGATTTTCGCCCCCACTCCCGGTGGAATGGTTCTTGCGACTTCGGCACTGTTTAGGCTCAGGGCCTTAGAGAACACGGACCTAAGTTCAGAGAAAATGGAGTCACCACCCGGATGGGCCGGGAAAAAGAAAGGGGTGGATGACTCGATTTCTAAGGAATCCCCAACCCCCTAATGGGTTCGGAAAGTTGGGTACGTGTGGGGAAGGTGAGAAATGGCCCAGCACCCCCACAACGCCCAGTTCATTGGAACCGGCCTCCTTTACAGGTCTTAATATTATAAAATTCTTAAATATAACAATATTATCCATACTACACACAATAAAAAGAAAGCATCATTATATTAAAATCAAAAGCAATGTCCAAACAAAACAAAACAAAATAAATGGACACCCATCCAAGGATGGAAACATGTCCTTACATCACATGCCTAGATAGGACACCCACCAAAAGGTAGAAACATGCCCTTTACAAAGGTTCTAAAATAGAAAAGAAAATTAAATTACATGTTATTTAACTAATGAGATACCCACCAAGTGGAAACATACCACTTACAACTTTTGGAAGTCTAAATTGATTGATAAAAGTAAATAATCATCCATAATAAATAAATCATTCATTAAAAGTATTTAAATATCAATAAAATAAATATCCATCCATGATAAATTAAATAAATCAAGTATTGAAATTAAATAGATAAAAGCATAAAAGATAAATCGAGGTATAAATAAATATGGAATTGAATAAAGCAAATAAAAGTTCAATTATAGCTACTGTGACTTTTTATGGAATTAAAATAGATTAGGATTTAATGTTTTAAAAGGTTGGTAAGACTCTTTGATTAACCAAATTAAGGTTTGAATGGTGAAATCATGAAACTAGGGTTTTGAATACCTTAAAATACTTAAATTTGTGATTTTTGATTATTGAATTTTAAGCTACTGTGCAATTTTTGGGTTTTTATATTTTTATATTTTTTTATGTTTTAAATGGATTAGGGTTCATAAAAATTAGGGTTTAAGATTTTAAAAGGATTAGGGTTCATTATTTTAGGTTTAAAAGTTAAATTTTGGATTTTAGGGTTTTGAAATTTGGGTCTCGGGTAATGAAGAATTTTTAGGGTTTTAGAAATCAATTTGATATTTTATGAAGTTTTATGAATTTAAACAAAAAGGATTGAAGTTTTTATAAGTAGAAAAGATGTTTTTTTTAAGGTTTTTTGAATGAAATAGAATCTACTTTAAAATCTTAAAAGAAACAGAATTTGATTTTGGTTTTGTTGAAAAATATGTTCAATTAGTGTTTTAAGGTCTTTAAGAAGAAAAAAATAACAATTTTAAGTCTTTTTAGAAAAGAAAGTCAAGTTTTAGTGTTTTAACTTTGGAAAACTAAATTAAAGTTCTAAGATTTTAACTTTTGAAAAACACAAAAAATCCTAGTTTTGCTACTGTGTAAAAAAAATTAGAATTTAGAATTTCATACCTTCTTTTGTAAGTTGCTCCAAAATTGCTTCTTCTTGGATGAACTAGCTCCAAAGACCAACCTTTTTGCCTTTGGAATCCCTTTTCTCGTGATGCTACTGTTCCAGAAAAATTTAAATTGAATTTCTTCTTTTCCTTCCTTGATTTGGTTTCAAACTTTCCAAACTCCCTTTGGATTTCCTCTCTCTCCGCCCTCTCTAATTTTCTATGCCTTTGGTCCTTTTTATAGTGGTTTAAGGTTATTTATTCCTAATTAATTAAGGCAAGTAATATTAATAAAAAAAAGAAATTAAAACCTAATTGGATTAGGTTTAAAAAAATTACGTTGAAAAATTTTGCGCTGGCAAAAACTATGGCAGCGGGCCCGTGGCTGGGGCCAGTGAGCGTGCCAGCCCGCAGGAAATTCCTGCGGGAAGTTATTTCGCCTGCAGGAAGTTATTTCGCCCGCAGGCCTGCGGGTGAGCTGCTGCTGGGCCGACGGGCCCGCGCGACCACTTTTGGCTGCCGATTTTTTTTCGACTCCGATTTTTATTTTTATTTGTTTATTTTTATTTTTTATCAATAAAAATTAGATAATAAAGTAAAAACTATTTAATTAAAATTATTTTGGACCAACTAGACAACAAAATCATTTTGGGCTAAATAAAACATATTAGAACGGATTGGGTCAAAAATTAAGGGTCTACAGTTTGCCCCCTGCTTGAATGATCTGAAACCTTAGTGAAAGAGAGTGAAAAGCAATAAGACTTAATTTTTGAGGTTTTGGGTTCTGGACCCAAGAGATTTGGACACTCGATCCTGAACTAGACTTGAATACTCGATCCTATCTGGATTTGGGTACTCGATCCTAAACTGGATTCGGATACTCGATCCTAACTGGATTTGGATATTTAATCCTAAATTGGATTTGGATACTCAATCCTAAATTGGATTTGGATACTCCATCCTAAATTGGATTGGGATTCTCAATCCTAACTGGATTCGGACACTCGATCCTAACTTGGATTCGGATACTCGATCCTAAACTTGATTGGGATACTCGATCCTCACTGGATTTGGATACTCGATCCTAAATCAGATTTGGATACTCGATCCTAAATTGGATTGGGATACTCGATCCTAACTTGATTTGGATACTCGATCCTAAATCGAATTTGGATACTCGATCCTAAATTGGCTTTGGATACTTGATCCTAAACTGGATTGGGATACTCGATCCTAAACTGGATTTGGATACTCAATCCTAACTGGATTTGGATAATCGATCCTAAATTGAATTTGGATACTCAACCATAAATTGGATTGGGATACTCGATCCTAACTTGAATTTGGATACTCGATCATAACTTGGATTCGGATACTCGATCCTAAACTGGATTGGGATACTCGATCCTAAACTGGATTTGGATACTCGATCCTATATTGGATTGGGATACTCGATCCTAACTGGATTTGGATACTTAATCCTAAGGTGGATTTGGATACTCGATCCTAACTTGGATTTGGATACTCGATCCTAACTTGGATTGGGATACTCGATCCTAAACTGGATTTGGATACTCGATCCTAACTTGGACTCGGATACTCGATCCTAAATTGGATTGGGATACTCGATCCTAAACTGGATTTGGATACTCGATCCTAACTTGATTTGGATACTCGATCCTAACTTGGATTCGGATACTCTATCCTAAACTTGATTGGGATACTCGATCCTAACTGGATTTAGATACTCGATCCTAAATCGAATTTGGATACTTGATCCTAAATTGGATTGGGATACTCGATCCTAAATCGAATTTGGATACTTGATCCTAAATTGGCTTTGGATACTCGATCCAAACTTGATTTGGATGCTCGATCCTAAACTTGATTGGGATACTCGATCCTAACCTGGGTACTTTGACTTGAGATTTGAATTGATTTTGATTTAACTTGGGTACTTGGACCAGAGATTAGATTTGATTTGGGTACTTGGACCCGAGAATGGGTGCTTGTACCCGAGAATGAATTTGACTAACCTTTTATCATTTGAAAAGTCTGACTCCTCCGGCTATTCTATGCATTGTGATTCTTCACCATCAAAATGGATCTTCATCCTTTGAGATCGGGTCTTTACCCTTAAAAATGGACCTTCATCCTTTGACATCGGGTCTTTACCCTTGAAACATTGATCTTTATCCATTGGAGGTCGGGTCTTTACCCTGGCTTCAGCTCTTTTAGCTCGATTGATCTTTTGTCTTTTGCATCTTCATTCTTTTGAGAGTTCTAATTGTTCCATTCTTTTGGTCTTTCTTTTTGCAAAGATTTAGTTATTTTTAATTGGACCTTATATCCTCTCCTTGCCCCCCTGTGTGGCAAAATATTTGTAAGTGAGTTTAAAAATATTTGGTATATAAACTCAAAAAATTGAAAAGGAGAAACTTTGCCCCAAAGATTTTTTCCATGCAAGCTTTGATTGATATTTTTCTTGTCTAGTTCTTCACACAAGCATGCATTTCTTCTCTTTGCAAAATTATTGGAGCTTTCTCAAGCAATGGGCTTTCCATTCCCTCCTGATTTGATATCTTCTTTTGATTGCTTGCTGTTCATTTTGACAAGGAATAGACAACACAAGACAAGAAAGTGCGATGTGATATGCTCGTGTATGCATGATATGCATGAATGATACTTACAGGGATTTTATTGACTCACAGACTGAGGTGATCAGCAGAAGTGTTCTCATTGACTCGACGTTTGTTCAAGTCTTGCATGGAATGCTCGAAAGCTTTTGCATTTGTGATTTTCATCTTCAAGATGTTGAAAACATGAATAATGGTAGAGACCCCTAATGGTAGAGTCAGGGATGCATCCATTTCGAATTATGTTTCAGCATGTCAATTGGCAGCTTGCTAATAATCATTTCCTTTGCCCAATATGTCCTTTGGAGGTTCAACATACTTCCCTTAACTTGAAGGCTTTGTATGACAAAACTTTTTTTTTTAATTTTGATCAAATGTTGGCTTTGACAAATCGATGTCAATGCACCTCAGGACTTGATTTTTCCAAATTAATATATCTATAACATGACAACCCTAGTTACCGTACTAAACTCCGGAATCATTTCTATTTAAGCAAGAACTATTGCACTTCAGATCGGCACATACACACTACTTGGCCAAAGGTCCCATTGAGTTTAAATATTGTCTATCTCATATGCATGCTTATCCAAACTATCTCCACTAATAGACTCTACCTACCCAGAGAGATCAATAGGTCTTTGATATGCTTGAAATGGGGTCTATAAGGGACATGAATTAAATGAAGGCCATTTTGAGATAGGAGCTGGTGTGACACAATGGACAAACCCTCACACTATAAATTTCTTGTTTGAATTTTAAGCGGCTTGGAGGCAATCTTGCTAGACTCCAAATTCCTTCTATATCTTCTTGGTATTAATCTGGATATTGACTAGGACAGTTTTTGCCCTTGCAAAAAGTTTGGTTCCCAAATTCATTTCTTTTCTTCTTCTCCCTTTTCTTTATTTCTCTTACTCTTCCCTTTTCTTTCTCTTTGTTTTCCTTACTCTTCCCTTTCTTTTATCATTTTGTCCTTCTTTCTTGTAGGACTATCAAGTACAGAACTTTCAAGAACTGGATGGTCTTCCTCCTTTTTCTTTGATTTTGATGGAATCTTTGGTTGTGTTGGGACCAATTCAAGTCAATCCATAAAATGGAAGCCTCTTGTTGTCTTAGGTAAAAGAGAACTCAGTTGGCTTTTTGAACCACCTTTTTAGATTTTATCTTTCTTCCTTTTCTTTTTTTTTCTCTTTTTTTTCTTTTGTTTTCTTCTTTTTTTTTCTCTTTTTTTGTTTTTTTAGCTCTAAAAAGAGTTGTCTTGGTTGGTACTAACTTGGGCTTCCAATAATGGATAAGTGGAGTAACATAAATCTTCTTTAATAGGGATAAATCATTTGTTACTCTGATGTTGATGTTGATATATTAGAGATATTAGGAAAACTTCAACTACCCTTATGGTTTTGAGAACATCAACTATCCTTATGATTTTGAGAACTTCAACTATCTTCATCTTAGTGATCATAAGACTTGTTAAAAGTATCACAACAGCTCAGGGTAAGTTATTGGGGTTTGTAAGCCAATGAAAAGAAAGCTAAAATTTTATGAAGGCTCAAAGGGACAACTAGGGATTGACATTTAATAGGGTGGATACTAGTTGTTGGCTAACCAAACAATGCCTAGATCATTTCTCTCTTAAATAAGTAGAGTTCAATTTCGCCTTGAAAATTTGTCAAAGCATGTTCTAAGACTGACTAGGACCCAGACAAAGGTAATTATGCAGGAGCCCTCTCTAAGTAAGCATACACAACTCAATGCTATAGAGCAATTCCCTCACCTAGTAAAGTCATTCAAGTCATGATGCCTAGATATATTAATTCATGAATTATCAAGCTAGATTCCTCATTGGTTGAGCACCAAAATGAACAAAGACCAACAAAAATTTTGATGAAAGTAATTTATTCAAACAACTTTAAATTTGAAAAACACAATAGTTCCAAAATATTAAAGAAAGTAAGATTGAAAAGAAACATTCAAGCTAAGGAAAGTTCATTGAGTTAGGCTTCTTTTCCTTTCACATCTTCAATATCCCCATCTTGAAAGGATGATAAAACAAAATCTTCTTCCAATCCTTTTCCCACCATGAAGGTTGCCGGGGGAGGTACTCTATTGAATCTTGGTAATGGATTGTCTTTGGTGTTGGGCTTATCCGGCTCGAGTAGTTTGCCACTATCGATTAGGTCTTGAATCTCATGGCTTAATCGGGTACACCTATCAGTCTCATGTCCTTGAGTATGATGAAATTGACAAAAAGCCTTAGTATCAAATTTTGGGGGTAATGGACTAGGTAAAGGTCGAGGAGCCAATGGTTGTAAGAACCCTTTCTTTTGTAGCTTATCGAAGACCCACGACAAAGGCTTCCCCAGATCTGAGAATTGTCTTTTATTCCCTTGATCGGTTACATTAACATCAACTTCTTTTTGTGTGCTTTGATTGTTAGGCTGGTTGTTCCCTTTCTCATTCCTTCTTATTGAAAAGCGATTCTTCTCCCTTTCCCATTCTTCAATTTGTAGACCAGCTTGGAGAAGATCTTTGAAGTCCCTTATAAGGGTGTGAGACATCCTTTCGCGGAGATTGGGCAGGACACCTCTCACGATCATCCTTATTTGATCAGATTCATCGGGCCTTTTCTTGAGCAAAGCAGCCTTGTTTCTCCATCTCTTGACATAATCTACAAAATTCTCAGTCGGTCTTTGCCTAATGGACTCCACTTCCATCAAGGTAACTTCCAACTCAACATTATATCCATATTGTTGGATGAAGGCTTTGTAAAGTAGATCCCAACTCTTTTATGTTCCATCATCTAAGGTATTGAACCAATTTTGGACAGCAAGATCCAATGAGAGCATGAAGTACCTTAGAGTTTGATCCTTAGTAGCTCGGGCAGACTGCATGGCAGTGATATATTGCTTCACATGGAGATGAGGATTTCCAGTGCCATTATACTTTGCAAAAGTTGGCATCTTGAACTTGTATGGGACCTCTTCATCTAGCTCAAATAATTTGTCGATCTCAGACTTCTCTTCGGTTTTCAGATTCTTCTCAAATTTCTTTTCTAAATCAGCAATCATCTTTTCAACATCGGATGTCTCGGTCTTTTCAATAGTTGCCTTCTCAACAACCTTCGGTTCCTTTTTGTCTTGAAGATCTTGGTAATATTGAGCCCAATCATCATCATCAATGGTCACCTTATCATCATCAAAAGCTACTTCACTAACTTTGGTCTTCTCTTTGTCCTTTGGTTTCTTAGTGCTAGCAGATGCCTCGGCATGGTTTTCTAAGATTGCAGTCAATTAGTTCCTCATGGTCTCAGCTAAGGCCTCTTTTATTTCTTCCATCTTGGCATTGAGGGCTTCATCCACCATTACCATTCTTTGAATTTGGTCGGGCTCCATTGTTCTTGGTGAGAAAGTGATTGATTCGTTGCTAGATATCTCGTCTCCGGCGTAGGTCAGATTGTAAGCTTTTGAACTATCGTAATCCAGGGCTGTGAGCCAGAGAGGATTAATGAGATGCGCATGTATGCATGTATGCACAAACAATAGACAAACAAGGACAAATTAAGATGTTCCTTCCAACCTTATAACATCCACACACGAATGGCGAGTCTCTTTTTCTAGGTATATGGTTAACATAATACCAACATGGGGTACCTTGTTTTCGAATAATTCGCTTGGACGTTTCAACCAATAGTTATATTTTTGAAAATGGAAATCAATCCATGATAATTCCAATTAATTAGGTTTTAATCCATTCAACCAACTAAAGTATCTTTTATGTTATATTGGATTAAAACGAAATTAAGAGGCTTATTATAAATAGATTTCTCACTTGAAAAGAGGTAACTAATGGTTCATGCCAAGAACAAGCCCATGGTTAATTTATTCTTAGTGTAAACTGGGCCCACAATTGATTTTTAGTATTTCATAATTGACCTAAATATTTTGCAAGCTCTTTTTAAGAATTTTGTTTCTAAGCCCATTATAAAAAGATTTTTAGAGAAGTGGATTTTGGGCTTAGTATTTAGGCCATGGGCCAAAGAATTTATTTATTTTTTTAGAAAAGTCTTATGTCTAAAGACCATCTTAAAAAATTTTGAAAATAGTTTTAGTCTTTTGGGCTTTAAAGAAAAATTTATTTTGAGCTTACAATATACTTAGGTCATATTAGAAAAAGAACAAACCAAATAGGCCATGATTTAGACTAAGATAAACTAACCTTAGTCAAACAATATACATTTGGGGTAAAACCTAAGGAAAGTAACTAGGCCAATTACATGAGCTTTAGTCTTTGGTTAAAAAGGCTTAGGTTCCCATAGCAAGTATATACCAAATGGTACGAGGCTATGAGTGGTTATGCCATGTTCGATCTCCATACCTTGAGTGAAAGTATGGTATCCCTTACATAACACAACACGGGTAACACGGGCGTCCTAACTCACGCAAACGATGCAATCTAAGATGATGCAATGGATAATATCATTATAAGAAAGAATAGAATAATATAGAGACCAACGGAATCAACTT
Organism: Garcia nutans; assembly: GCA_947685225.1. Classification (NCBI taxonomy): domain Eukaryota; kingdom Viridiplantae; phylum Streptophyta; class Magnoliopsida; order Malpighiales; family Euphorbiaceae; genus Garcia; species Garcia nutans. Next base: position 21,506,170 of record CANTUV010000001.1, read on the forward strand.
CTCTTTTCCCCAGTGGAGTCGCCACTGTGAGCGGGGATTTTCGCCCCCACTCCCGGTGGAATGGTTCTTGCGACTTCGGCACTGTTTAGGCTCGGGGCCTTAGAGAACACGGACCTAAGTCCGGAGAAAATGGAGTCGCCACCCGGATGGGTCGGGAAAAAGAAAGGGGTGGATGACTAATGGTTCATGCCAAGAACAAGCCCATGGTTAATTTATTCTTAGTGTAAACTGGGCCCACAATTGATTTTTAGTATTTCATAATTGACCTAAATATTTTGCAAGCTCTTTGTAAGAATTTTGTTTCTAAGCCCATTATAAAAAGATTTTTAGAGAAGTGGATTTCGGGCTTAGTATTTGGGCCATGGGCCAAAGAATTTATTTATTTTTTTAGAAAAGTCTTATGTCCAAAGACCATCGTAAAAAATTTTGAAAATAGTTTTAGTCTTTTGGGCTTTAAAGAAAAACTTTTTTTGAGCTTACAATATACTTAGGTCATATTAGAAAAAGAACAAACCAAATAGGCCATGATTTAGACTAAGATAAACTAACCTTAGTCAAACAATATGCATTTGGGGTAAAACCTAAGGAAAGTAACTAGGCCAATTACATGAGCTTTAGTCTTTGGTTAAAAAGGCTTAGGTTCCCATAGCAAGTATATACCAAATGGTATGAGGCTATGAGTGGTTATGCCATGCTCAATCTCCATACCTTGAGTGAAAGTATGGTATCCCTTACATAACACAACACAGGTAACACGGGCGTCCTAACTCACACAAACGATGCAATCTAAGATGATGCAATGGATAATATCATTATAAGAAAGAATAGAATAATATAGAGACCAACGGAATCAACTTCTCTTTTCCCCAGTGGAGTCGCCACTGTGAGCTGGGATTTTCGCCCCCACTCCCGGTGGAATGGTTCTTGCAACTTCGGCACTGTTTAGGCTCTGGGCCTTAGAGAACACGGACCTAAGTCCGGAGAAAATGGAGTCGCCACCCGGATGGGCCGGGAAAAAGAAAGGGGTGGATGACTCGATTCCTAAGGAATCCCCAACCCCCTAATGGGTTCGGAAAGTTGGGTACGTGTGGGGAAGGTGAGAAATGGCCCAGCACCCCCACAACGCCCGGTTCATTGGAACCGGCCTCCTTTATAGGTCTTAATATTATAACATTCTTAAATATAACAATATTATCCATACTACACACAATAAAAAGAAAGCATCATTATATTAAAATCAAAGCAATGTCCAAACAAAACAAAACAAAATAAATGGACACCCATCCAAGGATGGAAACATGTCCTTACATCACATGCCTAGATAGGACACCCACCAAAGGTAGAAACATGCCCTTTACAAAGGTTCTAAAATAGAAAAGAAAATTAAATTACATGATATTTAACTAATGAGGTACCCACCAAGTGGAAACATACCTCTTACAACTTTTGGAAGTCTAAATTGATTGATAAAAGTAAATAATCATCCATAATAAATAAATCATTCATTAAAAGTATTTAAATATCAATAAAATAAACATCCATCCATGATAAATTAAATAAATCAAGTATTGAAATTAAATAGATTAAAGCATAAAAGATAAATCAAGGTATAAATAAATATGGAATTGAATAAAGCAAATAAAAGTTCAATTATAGCTACTGTGACTTTTTATGGAATTAAAATAGATTAGGGTTTTATGTTTTAAAAGGTTGGTAAGACTCTTTGATTAACCAAATTAAGGTTTGAATGGTGAAATCATGAAACTAGGGTTTTGAATACCTTAAAATACTTAAATTTGTGATTTTATATTATTGAATTTTAAGCTACTGTGCAATTTTTGGGTTTTTATATTTTTATGTTTTTTTTTATGTTTTACAGGGGTTAGGGTTCATAAAAATTAGGGTTTAAGATTTTAAAAGGATTAGAGTTCATCATTTTAGGTTTAAAAGTTAAATTTTGGATTTTAGGGTTTTGAAATTTGGGTCTCGGGTAATGGAGAATTTTTAGGGTTTTAGAAATCAATTTGATATTTTATGAAGTTTTATGAATTTAAACAAAAAGGATTGAAGTTTTTATAAGTAGAAAAGATGTTTTTTTCAGGTTTTTGAATGAAATAGAACCTACTTTAAAATCTTAAAAGAAACAGAATTTGATTTTGGTTTTGTTGAAAAATATGTTCAATTAGTGTTTTAAGGTCTTTAAGAAGAAAAAAATAACAATTTTAAGTTTTTTTAAAAAAGAAAGTCACGTTTTAGTGTTTTAACTTTGGAAAACTAAATTAAAGTTCTAAGATTTTAACTTTTGAAAAACACAAAAAATCCTAGTTTTGCTACTGTGTAAAAAAAATTAGAATTTAGAATTTCATACCTTCTTTTGTAAGTTGCTCCAAAATTGCTTCTTCTTGGATGAACTAGCTCCAAAGACCAGCCTTTTTTCCTTTGGAATCCCTTTTCTCGTGATGCTGCTGTTCCAGAAAATTTTAAATTGAATTTCTTCTTTTCCTTCCTTGATTTGGTTTCAAACTTTCCAAACTCCCTTTCGATTTCCTCTCTCTCCGCCCTCTCTAATTTTCTATGCCTTTGGTCCTTTTTATAGTGGTTTAAGGTTATTTATTCCTAATTAATTAAGGCAAGTAATATTAATAAAAAAAGAAATTAAAACCTAATTGGATTAGGTTTCAAAAAATTGCGTTGAAAATTTTGCGCTGCGAAAAACTGTGGCAGCGGGCCCGTGGCTGGGGCCAGTGGGCCTGCCAGCCTGCAGGAAATTCCTGCAGGAAGTTATTTCACCTGCAGGACTCGCCCGCAGGCCTACGGGTGAGCTGCTGCTGGGCCGACGGGCCAGCGCGACCACTTTTCGCTGCCGATTTTTTTTTCGACTTTGATTTTTATTTTTATTTTTAATTTTTTAATAAAAATTAAATAATAAAGCAAAAACTATTTAATTAAAATTATTTTGGACCAATTAGACAACAAAATCATTTTGGGCTAAATAAAACATATTAGATCGGATTGGGTCAAAAATTAAGGGTCTACACTTGTCCCTCCAGGTCAACATGAGCAATTGCTCATGTCTTCTCGGCCGGCCTGACTAGAATTATTCTTTCCTTTTTTAACTTATGGACCGAAAAGTTCTAATTTGGGCCGATTCAACTTGATTTTAGGGTTTTACAATTAAATTTATGACTCTTTAGTCCGAATCAACTCCTTTAAAAATTATAAAATAGGTTTAAATATTTTAAAGTCGGATCAAATTTATTTTGGCATCCTTTAATTAGGACCGTATCAAATTGGGATCAAAATTAAGGGTCTACAGTTTGCCCCCCTGCTTGAGCAATCTGAGACTTTCAGTAGAAGAGAGTGAAAAGCAACATGACTTTGAGAAGATTTTGGATGAGGATGGATACTTGGACCCGAGATTGAATTTGATTTGACTGACCTTTTATCAGTTGAGAATTCTGGCTTAACTGGTTGTTCCATTTTTTATTGATTGTGGGTCTTTATCTACCAAAAATGGATCTTTATCTACTGGAAATTGGGTTTTTACCCTTGAAACATTGATCTTTATCCATTGGAGATTGGGTCTTTACCCTTGAAACATGGATCTTTATCCATTAGAGATTGGGTCTTTACCCTTGAAACATGGATCTTTATCTATTGGAGATAGACCCTTGAAATATGGATCTTTATCAATTGGAGATCGGGTCTTTACCCTTGAAACATTGATCTTTATCCATTGGAGATCGGGTCTTTACCCTTAATATATGGATCTTTATCCATTGGAGTTTGGGTCTTTACCCTTGAAACATGGATCTTTATCCATTAGAGATTGGGTTTTTACCCTTGAAATATGAATCTTTATCCATTGGAAATTTGGTCTTTACCCTTGAAATATGGATCTTTATCCATTGGCGATCGGGTCTTTACCCTTGAAACATGGATCTTTATCCATTGGAAATTAGGTCTTTACCCTTGAAACATGGATCTTTATCCATTAGAGATCGGGTTTTTACCCTTGAAATATGAATCTTTATCCATTGGAAATCGAGTCTTTACGCTTGAAACATGGATCTTTATCCATTGGAGATCGGGTCTTTACCCTTGAAACATGGATCTTTATCCACTGAAGATCGGGTCTTTATCCTTGAAATATGGATCTTTATCCATTAGAGATCGGGTCTTTACCCTTGAAACATGGATCTTTATCCATTTGAAATTGGGTCTTTACCCTTGAAACATGGATCTTTATCCATTAGAGATCGGTCTTTACCCTTGAAATATGGATCTTTATCTATTGAAAATTGGGTCTTTACCCTGGCTTCAGCTCTTTTAGCTAGACTGATCTTTTTTCTTTTGCATCATCATTCTTTTGAGAATTCTAATTTTCTTCTTTTTGCATTCTTTTTGTTCTTCCTTTGCACTTTTCCAAAAAATTCAGCCTTTTTTAGCTAGCCTTCATATCTTCTCCTTGCCCCCTGTGTGGTAAAATATTGGAAGTGAGTCTCAAAATGTTTTGTATATGCATAAACTCAAAAATTTGAAAGGGAGAAACTTTGCCCCTTGTGTAGGCTAAAACCCATGATTATTTTCTATGCGGCTTTGGTTGATGTTTGTAGATTATCTAGTTCTTTAAACAAGCATGCATTTCTTCTTTCTTTTACAAAATTTCTGGATCTTCCTCAAGCAAGAGGCTTTCCATGCCGCCTTAATTCAATATCTTCTTTTGATTCTTTACTTCATAGGGTGTTTGTTGTTCACTTTGACAAAGAATAGACAATACAAGACAGGAAAGTGCGATGTGATATGCTCATGCATGCATGATATGCATGAATAATACTTACAATGGTTCCATCGACTCACAGACTGAGGTGATCAACAGAAGTGTTCTCATTGGTTCCTTTCAGATGCTCGTTCAGGTCTTGCATTGGAATGACACAATGCTTCACATTTATGGCTTTTATCTTTAAGATGTTGAAAATATGAGTAATGGAGACCCCAAATAGTAGAGATACATCCAGCATGACCTTGCTAATAATCATTTACTTTGCCCAATGTGTCCTTTGGAGGTTCAATGATTCGACATACTTCCCTTAACTTGAAGGCTTTGTAAATTTTATTTTTTTGAATTTTGATTTGAAATCAAATGCTAGCTTTGCCAAGTTAATGTCAATGTACCTTAGGACTTGATTTTTCAAATTAACATATCTATAACATGACAACCCTAGTTACCATACTAAACTCGGGAATCATTTCTATTTAAGCAAGAATTATTGCACTTCAGATAGGCACATACACATTACTTGGCCAAAGGTCTCATTGAGTTTGAATATAGTCTATCTCATATGCATGCTTATCCAAACTATCTCCACTAATAGACTCTACCTACCAAGAGAGATCAACAGGTCTTTGATAGGCTTGAAATAAGGTCTATAAGGGACATGGGTTTAAATGAAGGTCATTTGTAAGTTGGAGCTATTGTGACACAATGGAAAAACCTCACACTACAAATTTCTTATTTGAACTTTAGGCAACTGGGAGAAATCTTGCTAGACTCCAAATTCCTTCTATCTTCTTGGCATTAATCTAGATCTTGATTGGGATAGTCTTTGCCATTGCAAAACATTTGGTACCCAAATTCGTTTCTTTCCTTCTTCTCCCTTTTCTTTCTTTTTATTTTTCTTACTCTTCCCTTTCTTTGAGCATTTTATCATTTTGTCCCTCTTCCTTTTCAAGTACAGAACTTTCAAAAATTGGGTGACCTTTCTCCTTTTTCTCTGATTTTGATCGAATCTTTGGTTGGGTTGGACCAATTCAAGTCAAATTGTCCTTATAAACCAAATGGAAGCCTTTTTGCTACTTTAGGTAAAAGAGAACTCAATTGGCTTTCTGAACCGCCTTTTTAGGTTTTATCTTTCTTTTTATCTTTTATTTTTCTTTTTCTTTTTTTCTTTTGTCCTTTTTTTCTTTTCTTCTTCTTTTTTTTCCTTTTTTTTTTCTTCTTCTTTTCTTTTTTTTTTTCTTCTCTTTTTTTTGGTCTAACTCTAAAAGAGTTGTCTTGTTTGTACCAATTTAGGTTTCTAATAATGGATGAGTGGAGTGACATAAATCTCCTTTAACAGGGATAAATCATTTGTTACTCTGATGTTATCTTGATAGATTGGAGATATTAGGTGAATTTCAATTTCCCTTATGGCCTTCAGAACATCAACTATCCTCATGGTCTTGATAGCATCAACTATCCTTACAGTTTTGGCTATGCATTCCTTTCTTTGATCTTCTTGCCTCTTCATCTTAGCGATCATAAGACTTGTCAAAAGTAGCATAACTGCTCAGGGTAGGTTGTTGGGGTTTGTAAGCCAATGAAAAGAAGGCTAAAATTTTATGAAGGCTCAAAGGGACAACTAGGGATTGACATTTAATAGGGTGGATACTAGTTGTTGGCTAACTAAACAATGCCTAGATCATCTCTCTCTTAAATAAGCAGAGTTCAATTTTGCCTCAAAAGTTTATCAAAGCATGTTCTAAGACTGACTAGGACCTAGACAAAGGTAATTATGCAGGAGCCTTCTCTAAGTAAGCATACACAACTCAATGCTATAGAGCAATTCCCTCACCTAGTAAAGTCATTCAAGTCACGATGCCTAGACACATTAATTTATGAACATCAAGCTAGGTTCCTCATCGGTTGAACACCAAAATGAACAGAGACCAACAAAAATTTTGATGAAAGTAATTTATTCAAACAAACATAATTTAAATTTGAAAAACACGATTGTTCCATAAAACACCAAATAAAGAAAATAAGAAAAACAAACAAGCCAAGGGAAGTTTGTTGAGTTAAGCTTCTTCTCCTTTCACATCTTCATTATTCCCATCTTGAAAGGAGGATAAGACAAGATCTTCCTCCAATCTTCCTCCTACTATAAAAGTTGCTGGTGGTGGCACTCTGTTGAACTTAGGCAGAGGATTGCTTTTGGTATTAGGCTTATCCGGCTCGGGTAGCTTACCACTATCAATCAAATCTTGGATCTCATGTCTTAGACGAGCACATTTATCCATCTCATGCCCTTGCATTTGATGAAATTGACAGAAGGCCTCATCATTGAAGTTTGGTGGTAGAGGATTACGTAGCGGTCGAGGTGCCAATGGTTGTAGCAAATCCATCTTTATTAGATTTTCTAACATCTTTGACAAAGGTTCCCCCAAGTTTGAAAATTTATGCTTCTTTGCTGGTTCAGTTGCTACATTTTTCTCAACACCTCTTCTTTTCCTTTGATTTTGCTCATTGGGGTGGTAGCTGCCCTTATTGCCCCACTTATATAGCACATGGTTCATTTGGTCTTGTAGAATAGGGATTGATCCCTCATTTGCTATTCGATCTCTATTAGTGAACATGTTCTCCGTAGATGCTGCCTTTCCCTTCTTTCTTATGTCAATGTGAGATGCCTCATTAGCATTATTAATGAGCTCTAGAATTTCAATCAACTGGGTCTTCATAATTTCAACCAATTGATCTCATAGCTCGGCCATCCTAGCTTTGACAACTTCATCGATTATATCCCTTTGCTGGTTTGCATCCATACTCCCAATGAAGCACTTGAATCAAAAATCAATGTTATAGGTGATATCGTTGTATGCTCTTGGATTGCCGTACTCCAAGTCTGTGAGCTAGAAAGGATTAATGATATGTCATGTGATGCATGTATGCATGTATGCACAATAATCAAATAAGGATAAATAGGACGTTCCTTCCAACCTTATAACTTCCACACACAAATGGCGAGTCTCTTTTCCTAGGTATATGGTTAACAAAATACCAACATGGGGTATCTTGTTTTTGAATATTTCCCTTGGACGTTTCAACCAATAGTTATATTTTCAAAAATGGAAATCAGTTCATGATAATTCCCATTAATTAGGTTTTAATCCATTCAACCAACTATAGTAGCTTTTATGCTATATTGGATTAAAACTAAATTAAGAGGTTTATTATAAATAGATTTCTCACTTGAAAAAGTAACTAATGATTCATGCCAAAAACAAGCCCATGATTAATAACTCTTAGTATAAACTAGGCTCACAATTAATTTTTGGTATTTCGTAATTGGCAAAAATATTTGTACGCTCTTTTAAAGGTTGGATGAAAATAATTTTGTTTCTAAGCCCATTGTAAAAAGATTTTTGAAAAAAATGGATTTTGGGCTTTGTATTTTAGTCTTGAGTAAAAGAATTTTTGATTTATTTTTAAAAAAATTTTATGTCCAAAAACCATCTTGAAAAGTTTTGAAAATTTCTTTGGTCTTTTGGACTTTAAAGAAAAATTTATTTGAGCTCACAATGTAATTAGGTCATATTAGAAAATGAACAAACCAAATAAGCCATGATTTAAGCCAAGATAAATTAACCATAGTCAAACAACAAGCATTTGGGGTAAAACCTAAGGAAAGTAACTAGGCCAATTACATGAGCTTTAGTCTTTGGGTTAAAAGGCTTAGGTTCCCATAATAAGTATATACCAAATGGTACAAGGCTATGAGTTGTTATGCCATGCTCGATCTCCATACCTTGAGTGAAAGTATGGTATCCATTACATAACACAACACGGGTAACATGGGCGCCCTAACTCACGCACACGATGCAATCTAATATGATGCAATGGATAATATCATGATAAGAAAGAATAGAATAATATAAAGACCAACGGAATCAACTTCTCTTATCCCCAATGGATTCGCCACTGTGAGCAGGAATTTTCACCACCACTCCCGGTGGAATGGTTCTTACAACTTTGGCACTATTTAGGCTCGGGGCCTTAGAGAACACGGGCTTAAGCCCGGAGAAAATGGAGTCACCACCCGCACGGGCCGGGAAAAAGAAAGGAGTGGATGACTTGATTTCTAATGAATCCCCAACCCCCTAATGGATTTGAAAAGTTGGGTACGTGTGGGGAAGGTGAGAAATGGCTCAGCACCCCCACAACGCCCGGTTCATTGGAACCGGCCTCCTTTGCAAGTCTTAATATTATAAAATTCTTAAGTATAACAATATTATCCATATTACATGCAACAATTAAAATAAAGCATCATTATATTAAAATTAAAGCAATGTCCAAACAAAGCAAATAAATGGACACCCATCCGAGGATGGAAACATGTCCTTACACCGTCCATGTCTAAATCTAAATAGGACACACACCGAAAGGTGGAAACATGTCCTTTACATTGGTCCAAAATATAAAAACAATTTAAATTACATAAAATTTAACTAATGAGGTACCCACAAAGTGGAAACATACCTCTTACAATTTTAATACCAAAACAAACAAATAATAATCATAATAATAAAGAAAATATTCATCCATGATAAATTAAATAAATCAAGAATTGAAATTAAATAAATCAACCATCAAAACATATAATAAACTATATAATCAAATCTAAAATTAAATAAAGCAATAAATATATAAATTTAGGGTTTTAAAGAATTTAGGGTTTTTAGAATTTAGGGTTTTGGAACATTGGGTTTTAGAAACTAAAGTTTTGTAATTAGAGTTTTGAAATTAGGGTTTTTAGGGGTTTTGGAATTCAGAATTTGGAATTAGGGTTTTAAAATTAGGGTTTTTGAAACTAGGGTTTTGGAATTCAGAGTTTGGAATTAGGGTTTTTGGGTTTAACTTACTACCTTAAAAACATAATGTTGGATTTGGAGAGATAAATTAAGGTTTTTGAAAAATAATCAATATTTTGGAGTTTAATAATGAAATGGTTTAGGCTTTTGGATAAAATGGTTTGAGATTTTGAGTTTTAATAAAATAATTTACGGTTCTTGAGGTAAAGGAAAAAAAATAGATTTTAACAATAATTTTAAATCCTCGATGGCTACTAGATAGTTTTATATTTTTTATGATACATGCAAGTGGGGTTACGAACACCAACTGATCAACCAAACAATTAAAGTTTTTAAAACAAAGATCAATTTACTGCATGTTCAAAGATCAAGGTACTGCATGTTCAAAGATCAAGTTATTGCATGCATGTTCTTATTAATAAGAGAAAACGAAGCTACTATGAGCATGAATAATTTACGATTAAAGATCAAACCTGTGTAGTCGGTTCCACCAAATTGATTTCTGGATGAACAATAACAAAGGCAATGTTGCTGCCTTTGATGGATTGATGATTGATGAATGCTTGCTGCTAATCTTCTTTGTTTGTTGCTGTCTCTTCTGTTTTGTTGTTTAATCTCTCTTAATATTAATTGTTGACCTCCTTAATGTTAATTGCTATCCTTGTTAATGTTCATTGTCATCTTGTTAATGTTCCTTGTTGTCTTATTAATGTTCCTTGCTCCCCCTTAAATTCTAAAATGTTATTATTTATAGGCCCTAACCTCACTCAGAATCTTTAACCTAATATTAATCCATCCTTAAAACAAATTCTAATTCAATTAGGAAACTTATTAAAACCATGTCGATCTGAGGCAAGCAGGTCAACATGAGTTAAGGCCATGTCGACCTAGTTGCCCTAGGTTGACACCTCATGTCGATCTGGGCTGCCAGATCGACATGAGGCTTGCAAATGTCGACCTTGTCCCTCCAGGTCGACATGAGCAATTGTTCATGTCTCCCCGGCTGGCCTAACTCGAATTGTTATTGCCTTTTTTTTTGCTTATGGACCGAAAAGTTTTAATTTGGGCCTATTCAACTTGATTTTAGGGTTTTACAATTGAATTTATGCCTCTTTAATCCAAAAGTCACCTTTAAAAATTATAAACTAGGTTTAAATATTTTAAAGTCAGATCAAATTTATTTTGGCATCCTTTAATTAGGACTGTATCAAATTAGGGTTAAAATTAAGGGTCTACAGGTAAGAACATACATGATCATGCATACATAAAGCATAAATCATCATGAAACAGGAAGACCTGCCAGGTAACTCTTATCGGGGCCTTGAGAATGAGATGGTACTTCCAGTTAATGAGAAGGAACAAGTGGAGGGACAATAGAGGAAGGTCTGGCCTCATGATCAAATGAGCCAGCACCCTACAATAATCATGAAGACAGTAGAAATAAGTTGAGAAAGAAGCAATTGCAATGATAGATTGATGTAAATTTACCTGAGAGGTTCCAGCCTTGGAATAAGAGATAGATTCTCTCTCCTCTTCTTCATCACCTGTTTCCTCATCATTTTCTTCTTCCTCCTCGAGAAGTTCTCGAATGCCAACAGGAGACATATCAAAGCTCAAAAGCTATGATAAAATGAATTGTGTGTATGACGCGCCCAGTACACAAAGATACTCTTCAACATCATAGACATTTCGAGCTAACCACCATGAATTTTTTGGCATTGATAAAATATTCAAAGTATACATTGGGCAGTTCATCGGGACCCTCCACTACTCAGGACCAAGAAACCAATCATACACCTTGTCTCCAAGAAACCAGCCACTAGATACAGGCCTAACAATGATTCGGTGGGAGTGCTGGTAAGACAGTGCAGCATTCATAATAGGAGTCCAACTCGCCCGCTCTTCAACTTTCCACCAAGCCAAGTTGACTTGTAGGATGACAAAAGGTAAGTAAACTTTTGTAGATAAACTATAAAGCATACTAATACTAATTTACCTAGTTCCAGGTGAGGCAACTCAAGTGATAACGCTAGGTGTACACATGGTGAGAGCCAAAAACTGCTGTGTGGTCGAACAACCAAAAACCTAACCTTGGATATCCTACTATCTCTCAAGAAAGATCGAGCATCCTCACGAGATTATGCTCATAAGCCCATACCTGTAATAAAATTGAAAATCAAATTTATGCAAATATATGAGTTGAATTAGCATTGGCAAGAGATAGTACCTCGACAATCACCATGCAGCCAATGAAAGACTTCTTATTCCTACAAATCTTGTCTAGGCGATGATAGAGACAGGTAAGGCCAGCTTCACCCCAGCCATAAAGGGGTACCATATCCATGTCAGTGAGAGCCCTCAACACTGATAGATGGATGGCAGATTCAGTGTTGCATAAAATGGTCAACCCAAGCAAATACAACAAAAATCCCCGAGTGTATTGTTTGGTTGTTTCTCTATGAACCCGTCCATCATAGCTCATCCAATAACTCTGAATTGTCTCAATTTTTATCTTAAAGTGCTCTTTGAGTGAAGGTTCCATACCGATTAACTGTTGAATCTCTTCGTGTGCCAGGATATCATTGGTAAGAGGAACTGGAAGGCCATGGTACCGGATACTAGTTATGGCCAAAAAATCGATTGGGCCAATAGTCATTTCTCCCACAGATAGGTGGAAAGTATGGGTCGTGTCCATCCACCACTCCGATAATGCTTGAACTACACTACGGTCTATTGGACATTCCTCGGATGGTAATTGCAGAACAAAGCTTTCAAAACTGCACTCTCGGACTCTCGGATGATTTGTTTTACCCGAGAAGGTGCTACATCATACCATTACCGGGCTTTATAGACACACCCTCCACCCCGGACAACGCAACGATCATGCTAAAACCGAACAAGGTAAGCCAATACGAGATAAGTATATAATCTCACAACTCCTATTGTTTCCAAGTCTAAAATTACTCATTACTATATTTTATTTTATTATTTTTAGCATTTTTCTACTATTCATTCACTAATATACTAAATTATAACAATAAATAATAATAATAATAATAATAACAAAAAAATATTAAAAATAAAAATAATAAAATGATAAATATTTATGCTGCTAAAGTTGCAGTGTTACCTCAGTCTTTAGGCTAAAACTACGATGTAGTTGCATTCCTACTAGTAAATTGGCAATTCCATATTTATATTGTCGAATAAATTCTAGCAACTCAGCATTAGATCGAGGCCCGGATCTTGAAGCATGCCTTCCTTCCAAACTCTCTCAAATCTATATACAACTTATTGAAATTAAAAATGAGTGAAATGAAGGAAAACGAGAGCCTTTTTATTGGCAAATGGAAAAACAAAAAGATAAAAAGGAATAGTAATTCTATGAACTAAAAAATACTATTGGTAAATAGTGAGTAAATAGTACCAAACAGTATCTAAATAGTAAATTCCAATAGTTCTATTCAATTATTAAATTATTTGTATGTCTAAAAATATTTTTTGTAAAAAATTATTTTTCCATGCAGGGGCAAGAGGATATAAGTATGGTAAAAAATAGCTAAATTTTTTTACTTTTTTTATTAATACCCTACTAACTATTTTTTGCAGCCACCGGGTCCAGAACCCAAATCATTTTTGGGTCTAGAACTCAAATCATTTTTTTAGTCCAGAACTCACCACCGGATCCAGAACCCAAATCATTTTTTAGTCCGAAACACACCACCGGGTCATTTTTAAGTCCAGAACTCACCACTGGGTCTAGAATCCAAATCATTTTCGGGTTCAGAACCCAAATCATTTTTTAGTCCAGAACTCACCACCTGGTCTAGAACCTAAATTATTTTTTAGTTCAGAACTCATCACCGGGTCTAAAACCCAAATCATTTTCGAGTCCAAAACCTAAATTATTTTTTAGTCCAGAACTCACCACCGGGTCCAGAACCCAAATCATGTTTTAGTCCAGAACTCACCACCTAGGCCAGAATCCAAATCATTTTTGAGTCCAAAACTCACCACCAGGCCCAGAACCCAAATCATATTTGAGTCCAAAACTCAAATTATTTTTTAGTCCAGAACTCACTACCGGGTCCAGAACCTAAATCATTTTTTAGTTCGGAACTCACCACTGGGTCAAGAACCCAAATCATATTTGAGTTCAGAACTCATTCCGGGTCCAGAACCCAAATCATATTTGAGTCCAGAACTCATTCTGGGTCCAGAACTCAAATCATTTTTTAGTCCAAAACTCACCACCGAGTCAAGAATCCAAATCATTTTTAAGTCCAGAACTCACCACTGGATCCAGAACCCAAATCATTTTCGGGTCCATAACCCAAATCATTTTTTAGTTCAGAACCCAAATTCTTTTTGACTCCAGAACTCACCACCGAGTCCAGAACCTAAATCATTTTTTAGTCCAGATCTCACCATTGGGTCCAGAACCCAAATCATTTTTTAGTCCAGAACTCACCACCGAGTCAGAACCCAAATCATTTTTTAGTTCAGAACTTACCACTGGGTCCAAAACCTAAATCATTTTTAGTCCAGATCTCACCATTGGGTTCAGAACCTAAATCATTTTTTAGTCCAAAACTCACTACCAGGTCTAGAACCCAAATCATTTTTTAGCCCAGAATTCACCACCGGGTCCAGAGCCCAAATCATTTTTTAGTCCAAAACTCACCACCGAGTCCAGAACCCAAATTATTTTTTAGTCCTGAACTCACCACCGGGTCCAAAACCCAAATCATGTTTTAGTCTAGAACTCACCACCTAGTCCAGAATCCAAATATTTTTTGAGTCTAGAACTCACCACCGGGTCCAGAACCCAAATCATATTTGAGTCCATAACCCAAATTATTTTTTCGTCCAGAACTCACTATCGGGTCCAGAACCCAAATCATTTTTTAGTTCAGAACTCACCACTGAGTCCAGAACCCAAATCATATTTGAGTCCAGAACTCATTCCGGGTCCAGAACCCAAATCATTTTTTAGTCCAAAACACACCATCGAGTCTAGAATCCAAATCATTTTTAAGTCCAAAACTCACCACTGGGTCCAGAACCCAAATCATTTTCGTGTCTAGAACCCAAATCATTTTTTAGTTCAGAACCCAAATTCTTTTCGACTCCAGAACTCACCACCGGGTCCAGAACCTAAATCATTTTTTAGTCCAGATCTCACCATCGCGTCCAAAACCCAAATCATTTTTTAGTCCAGAACTCAACACCGGGTCAGAACCCAAATCATTTTTTAGTTTAGAGCTCACCACTAGGTCTAGAACTTAAATCATTTTTTAGTCCAGATCTCACCATCGGGTCCAGAACCTAAATCCTTTTTTAGTCCAAATCTCACCACCAGGTCCAGAACCTAAATCATTTTTTAGTCTAGAATTCACCACCAGGTCTAGAACCCAAATCATTTTTTAGTCCAGAACTCACCATCGGGTCCAGAACCCAAATAATTTTTGGGTTCAAAATCTAAATCATTTTGAGTTCAAAACTCACCACCGGGTCCAGAACCCAAATCAGTTTTGAGTCCAGATCTCACCACCGAGTTTAGAACCCAAATTATTTTTAAGTCTAGAACTCACCACCGGATCCAAAACCCAAATTATTTTTTAGTTCAGAACTCACCACCAAGTCTAAAACTCAAATTATTTTTTAGTCCAGAACGCACCACCAGGTTCAGAACCCAAATCAGTTTTTAGTCCAAAACTCACCACTGGGTCCAGAACCCAAATCATATTTGAGTCCAAAACTCATTTCGTGTACAAAACCCAAATCATATTTTAGTTCAAAACTCATTATGGGTCCAGAAACCAAATAATTTTTTAGTTCAAAACTCACCACCGGGTCTAGAACCTAAATCATTTTGAGTCCAGAACTCATTACCGGGTCCAGAACCTTGAGTTCAGAACTCATTTTGGATCCAGAACCCAAATCGTATTTGAGTCCAGAACTCATTCCGAGTCCAGAACCCAAATAATATTTTAGTCCAGAACTCACCACCTGGTCCAGAATCCAAATTATTTTTGAGTCCAAAACTCACCACTGGGTCCAAAACCCAAATCACAATTGAGCCCAGAATTCATTCTAGGTCTAGAACCCAAATCAAATTTGAGTCCTATGAGTGGGGATTTTCGCCCCCACTCCCGGTGAAATGGTTCTTGTGATTTCAGCACTGTTTAGGATTGGGGCCTTAGAAAACACGGGCCTAAGCCCGGAGAAAATAGAGTCGCCACCCGGACGGGCTAGGAAAAAGAAAGGGGTGGATGACTCGATTCCTAAGGAATCCCCAACCTACTAATTGGTTCGGAAAGTTGGGTACATGTGGGGAAGGTGAGAAATGGCCCAGCACCCCCACAATGACCGATTCATTGGAACCGGCCTCCTTTGCAGGTCTTAATATTATAAAATTCTTAAATATAATAATATTATCCATATTACATGCAATAATTAAAAGAAAGCATCATTATATTAAAATAAAAGCATTGTCCAAACAAAGCAAATAAATGGACACCCATCCGAGGATGGAAATATGTCTTTACATCGTCCATGTCTAAAACTAAATAGGACACCCACCGAAAGGTGGAAAAGTGTCCTTTACATTGGTCCCAAAAATATGAAATAAATTAAATTACATAAGGTTTAAATAATGAGGTACCCAAAAAGTGGAAACATACCTCTTACATTAGTACCAAAATAAACAAATAATAATCATAATAATAAAGAAAATATGCATCCATGATAAATTAAATAAATCAAGCATTGAAATTAAATAAATCAACCATCAAAACATATAATAAACTACATAATCAAATCTAAAATTAAATAAAGTAGTAAATAAAGATAAAAATTTAGGTTTATATCTCAATTTAGGGTTCTTCAATTAACATTTAGGGCTTTGGGATTTTGGAATTATTATTATTATTATTTAGGCTACTATGAGACTTTTTGGAAAAATGGAATGGATTAGGGTTTTATAAATTTAAGAAATTAGTAAGGTTTTTGGTTAATCAAATTAGGGTTTAGGGGTAACATCATGAAATTAGGATTTTGAAATCTTAAGACATTAGGGTTTATAATTTTAAAAGATTGGGTTTTAAGTTCACTGGATTATGGTTACTGAGTTAAGAATTAGGATTTTAGATTTACTAGAATGGGTTTTAGGTTCACTGTATTAGGGCTTTAGGGTGTTGATGAACTTTCCATAAAGTTTTGATGTTTTAAGAATTAGGGTTTAGGAAAACTAGGGCTTTGGAAACTAGGATTTTGGAAACTAGAGCTTCGTAATTAGGGTTTTTGAAAAAAAGGTTTAGGATTTTAACTTACTGTCCTTTAAAAAATAATTTTGGATTTGAGAGATAAATTAAGGTTTTGTAAAAATAATCAATATTTTGGAGTTTAATAATGAAATGGTTTAAGTTTTTGAATAAAAATAGTTTGAGGTTTTGAATTTCAATAAAATAACTTACAGTTCTTGAGGTTTTAGTAAACAAAATAGTTTCTGACAATTAATTTAAATTCTTGACAGCTATTGGGTAGTTTTTAGTTTTTTGTAAAACATGTAAGTGGAATTATGAACACCAACTGATTAATGTATTAACTAAAGCAAACAATTAAAGTTATTAAAACAAAGAGAAATTTACTACATGTTCAAAGATCAAGTTACTGTATGTTCAAAGATCATGTCACCGCATGTTCAAAGATCATGTCACCGCATTTTCAAAGATCATGTTACTGCATGTTCTTATTAATCAAAGAAAATGAAGCTACTGTGATCATGAATAATTTATGATTAAAGATCAAACCTCCATCGTTGGTTCCACAAAAAAAATTGATTTTTGGATGAACAATGTGAAGACAGTATGGACCCTGCCTTCTTCTTTGGTTGTCTTGATATTTCTATTTGTTGTTTCTTTCGTTCTCCAAAAAAAGCCGCTGTTGTTCTTCTCTGTTTGTTGCCGTCTCTTCTGTTTTGTGGTTTAATCTCTCTTAATATTCATTGCCGACCCTCTTTAATGTTAATTTCCACCTTTCTAAATTCTGAAACGTTATTATTTATAGGGAAACCTTACTCAGAATCCCTAACCCTTATATTAATCCATCCTTAAAACCAATTTTAATTCAATTCGAAAACTAATTTCAAAAAGCAATTGAAACCATGTCGACCAGGGGCAACCAAATCTACATGGACCAAAGCCATGTTGACCTAGGGCAACCAGATCGACATGGGCCAAAGCCATGTCGACCTAAGACATTCAGGTCGACATGTCCTTTCGCTCATGTCGACCTGGGCATCCAAGTCTACATGAGCCAATGCTCACGTCTCATGTCAACCTAGGGCCTCCAGGTCGACATGAACCAAGGTTCATGTCACTTGGGCCCTTTGAACTTGAACTAATTTGGCATTTTTTAATTTTTTGGACCGGACCTTTTAAAAAAAGACTTGGTTTAGGGTTTTGTAGTTGAGTTTGTGACTTTTAAAATTGGACTGACTTATTAGAAGTTATAAATCGGATCAAATTTATTTTGGCATCGTTTAATTAGGACCGTATCAAATTAGGGCTAAAATTAAGGGTCTATAGTTTTTCCCCTGCTTGAGCAATTTAAGACTTTCAGTAGTGAAAAGCAACATGACTTTGAGTAGATTTTGAATGAGGATGGGTACTTGGATTCGATTTGGGTACTTGAACCCGAGATTGAATTTGATTTGGGTACTTATACCCGTGATTGAATTAAATTTGGGTACTTGGAACTGAGATTGGGTACTTGGACCTAAGACTGAATTTGATTTGGGTACTTGGACCCGAGATTGGGTACTTGGGCCCAAGACTGAATTTGATTTGGGTACTTGGACCCGAGATTGGGTACTTAGACCTTAGATTAAATTTGATTTGGGTACTTAGACCCAAGATTAGGTACTTGGACCTAAGATTGAATTTGATTTGGGTATTTGGGTACTTGGACCCGAGATTGGGTACTTGGGTCTCAGATTGAATTTGATTTGGGTACTTGGACCCAAGATTGAATTTGATTTGGGTACTTAGACCCGAGATTGGGTTTGATTTGGGTACTTGGACCTGAGATTGGGTACTTGGACCCAAGATTGAATTTGATTTGGGTACTTGGACCCGAGATTGGGTACTTGGACCTGAAATTGGATTGGATTTGGGTACTTGGACCCGAGATTGAATTTGATTTAGGTACTTAGACCCGAGATTGAATTTGATTTAGGTACCTGGACCTAAGATTGGGTACTTGGATCCGAGATTGAATTTGATTTGGGTACTTGGACCCAAGATTGGATACTTGGACCCGTAACTGGATTGGATTTAGGTACTTGGACCTGTGACTGGGTTCTTAGACCCGATATTGAATTGGATTTCACTGACCTTTTATCAGTTGAGGATTCTGGCTTAACTGGTTGTTCCATTCTTTTGTTCTTCCTTTTGTAAAAATTTAGCTATTTTTAGTTGGCCCTCATATCTTCTCCTTGCCCCCTGCGTGGCGAAATATTTGCAAGTGAGTTTTAAAATGCTTGGTATATAAACTCAAAAAATTGGAAAGGAGAAACTTTGCCCCCTATGTAGGCTTAAACCAAAGATTTTTTTCATGCAAGCTTTTATTGATGTTTTTGTTGTCTAGTTCTTCGCACAAGCATGCATTTCTTCTCTTTGCAAAATTACTGGAGCTTTCTCAAGCAATGGCCTTTCCATGCCCCTTGATTTGATATCTTCTTTTGATTCTTTACTTCACAGAGTGTTTGTTGTTTACTTTGACAAAGAATAGATAATACAAGAAAAAAAAATGCCGTGTCATATGCTCATGTATGCATGATATGCATGAGTAATACTTATAGTGGTTCCATCGACTCACAGACCGAGGTGATCAGCAGAAGTGTTCTCACGGATTCCTTCTAGATGCTCGTTCAGGTCTTGGATTGGATTGACACAATGCTTCACATTTATGGCTTTAATCTTCAAGATGTTGAAAATATGAATAATGGAGGCCTCGAACAGCAAAGATACATCCATTTTAAATTATGATTCAGCATGTCAGTTGGTAGCTTCTTCATGACCTTGCCAATAATCATTTTCTTTGCCCAATGTGCCCTTTGGAGGTTCAATGATTCGACATACTTCCCTTGACTTGAAGGCTTTGTAAATTTTTTTTTAATTTTTTTTTCAATTTTGAATTTTGATTTTGAAATCAAATGTTGGCTTTGCCAAATTAATGTCTATGTACCTTAGGACTTAATTTTCCAAATTAACACATCTATAACATGACAACCCTAGTTACCATACTAAAATCGGGAATCATTTCTATTTAAGCAAGAATTTTTGCGCTTCAGATAGGCACATACACATTACTTGGCCAAAAGTCTAATTTGAGTTTAAATATTGTCTATCTCATATGCATACTTATCCAAACTATCTCTATTAATAGACTTTACCTACCAAGAGAGATCAACAGGTCTTTGATGGGCTTGAAATGGGGTCTATAAGGGACACGAGTTAAATGAAGGCCATTTGTAAGTTAGAGCCGATGTGACACAATGGAAAAACCTTCACACTATAAATTTTTTGTTTGAACTTTAGGCAGTTGGGAGCATGAAAAGATAGCGCTTTGAGTGTTCTCCCATCTTCTTAGTATTAATATAGATCTTGATTAGAATAGTCTTTGCCCTTGCAAAAAGTTTGGTACCCATATTCATCATCATCTTTTCTTTTCTCTTTCTCTTTCTTTTTCTTAATCTTTCCTTTCTTTGAACATTTTGTTCTTTTTTCCTGTAGGACTGTCAAGTATAGAACTTTCAAGAACTGGATGGTCTTTCTCCTTTTTCTCTGATTTTGATTGAATCTTTGGTTGGATTGGATCAATTCAAGTCAAACTGTCCTTATAAATCAAATGGAAGCCTTTTGCTGCTTTAGGTAAAAGAGAACTGAGTTGGCTTTATGAACTGCCTTTTTAGGTTTTATCTTTCTTTTTTCCTTTTTTTCTTTTTTTCTTCTTCACTTTTTTTTCTTCTTCTTTTCTTTTCTTCTTTCTTTCTTTTTTTTTTTGGTTCTAGCTCTAAAAGAGTAGTCTTGTTTGTACCAACTTGAGTTTCTAATAATGGATGAGTGGAGTGATATAAATCTCCTTTAATAGGGATAAATCATTTGTTACTCTGATGTTATCTTGATAGATTGGAGATATTAGGAGAATTTCAACTACCCTTATGGTCTTGAGAACATTAACTATCCTTATGATCTTGACTATTCATTCCTTTTTTTGATTTTCTTGCCTCTTCATCTTAGTGATCATAAGACTTGTCATAAGTATTACAACAGCTTAGGGTAGATTGTTGGGGTTTGTAAGCCAATGAAAAAGAAAGCTAAAATTTTATGAAGGCTTAAAGGGACAACTAGGGATTGATTTTTAATAGAGTGGATACTAGTTGTTGGCTCGTCAAATAATGCCTATATCATCTCTCCCTTAAGTAAGCAGAGTTCAATTTCACCTCAAAAGTTTGTCAAAGCATGTTCTAAGACTGACTAGGGCCTAGACAAAGGTAATTATGCAGGAGCCATCTCTAAGTAAGCATACACAACTCAATGTTACAGAGCAATTCCCTCCTCTAGTAAAGTCATTCAAATCATGATGCCTAGATACATTAATTTATGAATATCAAACTAGATTCCTCATTGGTTGAGCACCAAAATGAACAAAGACCAACAAAAATTTTTGATGAAAGTAATTTATTCAAATAAATTTAAATTTGAAAAACACGATTGTTCCAATTAAATATTAAAGAAAGAAAATAAAACAAGAAAAACAATCAAGCCAAGGGAAGTTTGTTGAGTTAAGCTTCTTCTCCTTTCACATCTTCAATATTCCCATCTTAAAAGGAGGATAAGACAAAATCTTCCTCCAATCCTCCTCCTACCATGAAAGTTACTGGTGGTGGCACTCTGTTGAACTTAGTGTTAGCGGGGATTTTTGCCCCCACTCCCGGTGGAATGGTTCTTGCGACTTCAGTACTGTTTAGGCTTGGGGCCTTAGAGAACACGGACCTAAGTCTGGAGAAAATGGAGTCGCCACCCGAACGAGCCGGAAAAAAGAAAGGGGTGGATGACTCGATTCCTAAGGAATCTCCAACCCCTTAATGAGTTCAGAAAGTTGAGTACGTGTGGGGAAGGTGAGAAATGGCCCAGCACCACCACAACACCCGGTTCATTGGAACCGGCCTCCTTTACAGGTCTTAATATTATAAAATTCTTAAATATAACAATATTATCCATATTACACACAATAATTAAAATAAAGCATCGATATATTGAAAATCAAAACAATGTCCAAGCAAAACAAATAAATGGACACCCATCCGAAGATGGAAACATGCCCTTACATAACATGCCTAAATAAGGCACCCACCAAAAGGTAGAAACATGTCCTTTACATTGGTCTAAAATATAAAAGCAATTTAAATTACACGATATTTAACTAATGAGGTACCCACCAAGTGGAAACATACCTCTTACAACATTTGAAAATATAAATAAAATGATAAAAGTAAATAACCATTCATAATAAATAAATCATTCATCAACGATATCAATCAAAATATAAAATAAACATCCATCCATGATAAATTAAATAAATCAACCATTGAAATTAAATAAACCAACAAAGCATTGAAAATAAATTAAAGCATATAATAGACTACATGATCAAATATAAAATTAAATAAAGTAAGTAAAGGTTCGAATTAGGGCTACTGTTTCTATTTAAGATTCTTTATTTAATATGTTTAGGGTTTTGGAATTTATGGGTTTAAGCTACTGTAAGTTTTAAAGGAATTGAAATAGATTAAAGTTTTATAATTTAAGAGGTTGATGAAGTTCTTTGATTAACCAAATTAGGGTTTGAGTGGTAAAACCATGAAATTAGGGTTTGAATACTTTAAAACATTAGATTATATGATTATTAGCTACTGAATTGTTGTTTTTAGGCTTACTGTGTTTGAATTTTAATATTTAGGTTTATAAGGTTTTAAGGTTTTAAGGTTTAAAGGATTAGGGTTTAGAAAAATTAGGGTTTAAGGTTTTAAGGGAATTAGGGTTTAAGAAAACTAGGTTTTAGGTTTAGCTAGTTTGGGGTTATTGTCTTAGTTTTGAAGTTGAATTAGGGTTTTTAGTGTTTTGGGGAATGTATTTGAGTTTAGAATTTGGAAAAATAATTTATAGTTTTATGAAGTTTTATGAAAATAAACAAAACGATTTAAAGTTTATAGAAACAGAAAAGATATTTTTTAGGGTTTTTAGAAAGAAAATGATTTAATTTAGGGTTTTGGAAAATTGGAAAGCAGATTAGGGTTTTGGTAAATTAATGGAATGATTTAAGGTTTTGAAAGGTTAGAAAGTAGATTAGGGTTTTAAGATTTTACAGAAACAACAATTTTTAATCTTTAGTGATGAAGCTACTGTAAAGAAAAATAAATAAAGAAATTCATACCTTCGTTTGTTGGTTCCACCAAAAATTGTTTCTTGGATGAACAAAAACAAAGACAAGCTTTGATGCCTTTGATGAATTATAGATTTCTTGCTTATTGCTTCGGTTTGCTGAGTTTCGACCACCTAATCAAAAGTCTCCCAAATTTCTAAGTTCAAAAAAGATTTCGAGTCCGCTAAACTTTTCCTCCCTTCCTGTATTGTTTTTTAGTCTTATTTATAGAAGATTTATATGATTACTCTTAATTGTTCACGGAATCTAACATTAATTAAGAAAAGGAAACCAAAACCAAATTGAATTTGGTTTCGAAAAAAATTGCATCGAAAAAATTTCGCTGGAGAAAAAAACTGCTGCGGAAAAATTTCGTTGGCAAAAAGGTTGTTGCGGGAACCGGAGAGCTGGGGGGGCGAAATTGCCTGTGGGCCATTTCTCTCATAGGATTTTCCTGCGAGCGATTGCCATTTCGCCCGCAGAAAAATCTACGGGCGAAATGGCCTAAGGCCATTTCATCCGACCCCATTTTCAACGATGAAAAATTTCGTCGCCGATTTTTATTTTTATTTTTATTTATTTGTTTATTATTATTATTATTTATTAATTAAAAAAATAAATACAAAAATAAATATTGTTTAATTAAGATAACACAAAAATTATTTTGGACTAATTAAAATATATTGGACAACACAAAAATTATTTTGGACTAATTAAAATATATTGGACCGGACTGGGTCAAAAATTAAGGGTCTATATTTAGGCAGAGGATTGCTTTTGGTATTGGGCTTACCTAGCTCAGATAGCTTACCACTATTGATTAGATTTTGGATCTCATGCTCAACTTCATACAATTGTCCGTTTTGTGTCTAGGCCTTTGATGGAATTGGCAAAATGCATTAGTATCAAAGTTAGGTGGAAGAAGATTTGGCAAAGGACGAGGAGTCAAGGGTTGTAATAATCTCTTCTTTTATAGCTTATTGAGAACCCAAGACAACGGCTTCCCTAATTCTGAAAATTGCCACATTCCTCCTTGACTAGTGGCATTAATATCAGCTTCCTTTTGCATACTTTGATTGCTAGGCTGATAATTTCCTTTCTCATTCCTTCTTGCCGAAAAGCGATTCTTCTCCCTTTCCAACTCTTCAATTTCTAGACCAGCTTGGATAAGATCTTTGAAATCTCGGATGAGTGTATGAGACATCCTTTCACGAAGACTAGGGAACACCCCTCTCACAATCATCCTTATTTGATCAGATTCATCGGGCCTCTTCTTGAGCAAAGTAGCCTTATTTCTCCATCTTTTCACATAGTCCACAAAATTCTCATTTGGCCTTTGTCTAATAGACTCAACTTCCATTAAGGTAACTTCCAGCTCAACATTGTACCCATATTTCTGAATGAAAGCCTTGTACAACATGCCCCAATCATTTTGAGTACTTTCCTCTAATGTGTTGAACCAGTTTTGGACAACAGGGTCCAATGAGAGCATGAAATATCTTAGAGTTTGAGCCTTAGTGGCTCGAGCTGATTGCATAGCAGTGATGTACTGCTTCACATGGAGATGAGGGTTTCCAGTACCATTGTACCTAGCGAAGGAAGGCATCTTGAACTTATAAGGGACTTTATCATCTAGCTCAAATAATTTATCAACTTTGGACATTTCTTCAGTTTTCAGCTTCTTCTCAAATTTCTTTTCCAAATTCGCAATCATCTTTTCAACATCAGAAGTTTTAGTTTTCTCCATAGCTGATCTTTGAACAACCTTCGGTTCTTTCCTCTTGTCTTGAAGATCTTAGAAATATTGAGCCCAATCGCCATCATCATCAATGATCACCTTATCATCATGAAAAACCACTTCGCCAACTTTAGCCTTCCCCTTGTCCTTTGGCTTCTTAGCGCTAGCAGATTCTTTAGTATTGTTTCCTAAAATTGTAGCCAATTGGTTCTTCATGGTCTCAGCCAGGGCCTCTTTTATTTCTTCCATCTTGGCATTGAGGGCATCATCCACCATTCTTTGAATTTGTTCAGGCTCCATTGCTTTTGGTGAAAAAGAGATTGAGTTGTTGCGACATTCTTCGTCTCTGGCATAGGTTGGATTGTCGTAAGCTTTTGAACTATCATAATCCAGGGCTGTGAGCCAGAGAGGATCAATGATATGAGATGCAAATGTATGTATACATGTATGCATGTATGCACAAACAATAGACAAAAAAAGATAATTAGGACGTTCCTTCCAACCTTATAACTTCCACACACGAATGGTGAGTCTCTTTTCCTAGGTATATGGTTAACAACATACCAACATGGGGTATCTTGTTTTTGAAAAATTCTCTCGGATGTTTCAACCAATAGTTATATTTTCAAAAATGGAAATCAATTCATGATAATTCCCATTAATTAGGCTTTAATCCATCCAATCAACTAAAGTAGCTTTTATGCTATATTGGATTGAAACTAAATTAAGAGGTTTATTATAAATAGATTTCTCACTTGAAAAAGTAACTAATGATTCATGCCAAAAACAAGCCCATGATTAATAACTCTTAGTATAAACTAAACTAGGCTCACAATTGATTTTTGGTATTCCATAATTGACGTAAATAATCTGCAAGCTCTTTGTAAGAAAAGGTTGGGTGAAAATAACATTGTTTCTAAGCCCATTGTAAAAAGATTTTTGAAAAAAAGGATTTTGGGCTTTGTATTTGAGTCATGAGAAAAGAATTTTTGATTTGTTTTTAGAAAAGTTTTATGTCCAAAGACCATCTTGAAAAGTTTTGAAAATAGCTTTGGTCTTTTGGACTTTAAAGAAAAATCTATTTGAGCTTACAATGTACTTAAGTCATATTAGAAAAAGAATAAACCAAATAAGCCATGATTTAAACCAAGATAAATTAACCATAGTCAAACAACAAGCATTTGGGGTAAAAACCTAGGGAAAGTAACTAGGATAATTATATGAGCTTTAGTCTTTGGGTTAAAAGGCTTAGATTCCCATAGCAAGTATATACCAAAAGGTACAAGGCTATGAGTGGTTATGTCATGCTCGATCTCCATACCTTGAGTGAAAATATGGTATCCCTTACTTAATACAATACGGGTAACATGGGCGTCCTAACTCACGTACACGATGCAATCTAATATGATAAAATTGATAATATCATGATAAGAAAGAATAGAATAATATAAAAACCAATGGAAATAACTTCTCTTGTCCCCAGTGGAGTCACCACTGTGAGCGAAATTTTTCCCCCACTCCCGGTGGAATGGTTCTTGCGACTTTGACACTGTTTAGGCTTGAGGCCTTAGAGAACATAGGCCTAAGCTCGGAGAAAATATAGTCGCCACCCGGATAGGTTGGGGAAAAGAAAGGGGTGGATGACTCGATTCCTAAGGAATCCCCAACCCCCTAATGGGTTCGAAAAGTTGGGTACTTGTGGAGAAGGTGAGAAATGGCCCAGCACCCCCACAACACCCGGTTCATTGGAACCGGCCTCCTTTGCAGGTCTTAATATTATAAAATTCTTAAATATAATAATATTATCCATATTACATGCAACAATTAAAATAAAGCATCATTATATTAAAATCAAAGCAATGTCCAAACAAAGCAAATAAATGGACACCCATCCGAGGATGGAAACATGTCCTTACATCTTCCATGTCTAAAACTAAATAGGACACCCACCGAAAGGTGGAAACGTGTCCCTTACATTGGTCCCAAAAATATGAAATTAATTAAATTACATAAGGTTTAAATAATGAGGTACTCAAAAAGTGAAAACATACCTCTTATATTAGTACCAAAATAAACAAATAATAATCATAACAATAAAGAAAATATCCATCCATGATAAATTAAATAAATCAAGCATTGAAATTAAATAAATCAACCATCAAAACATATAATAAACTACATAATCAAATCTAAAATTAAATAAAGCAGTAAATAAAGATAAAAATTTAGGTTTATATCTCAATTTAGGGTTCTTTAATTAACATTTAGGGTTTTGGGATTTTGGAATTATTATTATTATTTAGGCTACTATGAGACTTTTTGGAAAAAATGGAATGGATTAGGGTTTTATAAATTTAAGAAATTAGTAAGGTTTTTGGTTAATCAAATTAGGGTTTAGGGGTAACATCATGAAATTAGGATTTTGAAATCTTAAGACATTAGGGTTTATAATTTTAAAAGATTGGGTTTTAAGTTCACTGGATTATGGTTACTGAGTTAGGAATTAGGATTTTAGATTTACTAGAATGGGTTTTAGGTTCACTGTATTAGGGCTTTAGGGTGTTAATGAACTTGCCATAAAGTTTTGATGTTTTAAGAATTAGGGTTTAGGAAAACTAGGGCTTTGGAAACTAGGATTTTGGAAACTAGAGTTTCATAATTAGGGTTTTGGAATTAGGGTTTTTGAAAAAAAGGTTTAGGATTTTAACTTATTGTCCTTTAAAAAATAATTTTTGATTTGGAGAGATAAATTAAGGTTTTGTAAAAATAATCAATATTTTGGAGTTTAATAATGAAATGGTTTAAGCTTTTAGGTAAAAATAGTTTGAGGTTTGAATTTCAATAAAATAACTTACGGTTCTTGAGGTTTTAGTAAACAAAATAGTTGTGACAATTAATTTAAATTCTCAACAGCTACTGGGTATTTTTAAGTTTTTTTGTAAAACATGTAAGTGGAGTTACGAACACAAAATGATTAGCATATTAACTAAAGTAAACAAATAAAGTTAATAAAACAAAGATAAATTTGCTGCATGTTCAAAGATCATGTCACTGCATGTTCAAAGATCATGTCACTGCATGTTCTTATTAATCAAAGAAAACGAAGCTATTGTGAGCATGAATAATTTATGATTAAAGATCAAACCTCCATCGTTGGTTCTACCAAAAAAATTGATTTCTGGATGAACAATACGAAGACAGTATGGACCTTCCTTTTTCTTTAGTTGTCTTGATATTTCTGTTTGTTGTTTCTTTCGTTCTCCAAAAAAAAAGCTACTACTATTCTTCTCTGTTTGTCGCCGTCTCTTCTGTTTTGTGGTTTAATCTCTCTTAATATTCATTGCGACCCTCTTTAATGTTAATTGCCACCTTTCTAAATCCTGAAATATTATTATTTATAGGCAAACCTTACTCAGAATCCCTAACCCTAATATTAATCCATCCTTAAAACCAATTTTAATTCAATTCAGAAACTAATTTCAAAAATCAATTAAAATCATGTTGACTTGGTGCAACCAAATCGACATGGACCAAAGCCATGTCGACCTGGGGCAACCAAATAGACATGGACCAAAGCCATGTCGACCTGGGAAATCTAGATCGACATGTCCTTTGGTTCATGTCAACCTGGGGCCTCCAGGTCGATATGAGCCAAGGTTCATTTCACCTAGGCCCTTTGAACTTGAACTAATTTTGTATTTTTTTAATTTTTTGGACTAGACCTTCTAAAAAAAAGACTTGGTTTAGGTTTTTGTAGTTGAGTTTGTGACTTTTAAAATCGGACCGACTTATTAGAAATTGTAAATCGGATCAAATTTATATTGGCATCCTTTAATCAGGATCGTATCAAATTAGGGCCAAAATTAAGAGTCTACAAGTCCAGAACTCATTTTGGGTCCATAACCCAAATCAGTTTTGAGTCCAGAACTCACTACCGGGTCTAGAACCTAAATCATTTTTTAGTCTAGAACTCACCATCGGGTCTAGAACCCAAATCATATTTGAGTCTAGAACTCATTCCAGGTCTAAAACCCAATTCATATTTGAGTCTAGAACTCATTCCGGGTCCAAAACCCAAATTATTTTTGAGTCCAGAACTCACCATCGAGTCTAGAACCCAAATTATTTTTTAGTCCGGAACTCACCACTGGGCCCAAAACCCAAACCATATTTGAGTCCAAAACTTATTCCGGGTCCAGAACTCATTTTGGGTCCAGAATTCATTCTAGATCTAGAATCCAAATTATTTTTGAATCCAGAACTCACCACTGGGTCTAGAACCCAAATCATTTTTTAGTCAAAAACTCACCATCGGGTCAAGAACCCAAATTATTTTTTAGTCCAGAACTCATCCCGAGTCCAGAACCCAAATTATTTATGAGTCCAAAACTCATTTTGGGTCTAGAACCTAAATCCTTTTTTGTGTCCCAAACTCACCACCGGGTCCAAAACCCATCCTTATTTGCTCAAAGTCATGTTGCATTTTACTCTCTTCTACTAAAAGTCTCAGATCCTTCAAGCAGGGGGCAAACTGTGGACCCTTAATTTTTTATTAAGTCCAGTCCAAAATTTTAAAATAAGTTCAACATAATTTTTGTGGTATTTATTATTTATTATATTTTATTTAATATTTATTTTATTATTTATTTTATTTATTTTTTAAAAAAATACATATATATATATAATAAAAAATCAGACGGACCAATCTGTGAGAGACACATGGCAGGGCAATTCGCCGTAGCTATGTGCTACAGTGAATTGGGCAGCGCCTAACAGGCGCTCGCCTAATTGACTGCATCCCAGCCTCATTGCTCGCCCGTTGCTTCCGTCCCAGCAGCCCGTACCAGCGCTTTGGCCGATTTGTGACAAAATCCTATTTTTACTCGAAAACTTGAATAAATTTCCTAAATGGTTTGAACTTCCTAAAGATATTAGGTTTTACTTTAAAATTCTATAAATATTAGTCATAAAACACAGAATGAGGGACGGAAAAAATTACTCAAGATTGAACTTTTAATTTTGAGCAAACCGAAGCAGCCAAGGAAAAATAACACTCCCATCCACAAGGCAACAAGTTGTGTTGTCTTGATCAAGGTCTCCCCAAAATTCCAACGGTACAATTGTGGTGGAACCAACAACGGAGGTTTGGTATTCATTAATAATTTTTATATTCGCAGTAGCCATAACATGCTTTCTTTTGATGTTTTGTTAAAGTGTTTTGATATTAATTTTCCAGTAGCATAAAATTGATAAATCTGATTTATATATTTTATGAACCAAAAATCTAATTCATTAAATCCTTAAACCCTCATCTAATTCCTTAAAACCCTTAAACCCTAATGTTCCAGTGGCTAGCTAACCTCAAAAACCCTAAATTCTTTTGTTAAAACTCAAATCCGCAAACTATTTTTGTTTAAAACCTTACACTATTTCATTAAAACCCAAAACCCTAATTATTTTTCCAAAACCTTAATTTATTTCCCCAAATCACTGTCTTTCTAAAATAATAAATTAAAACCCTCATCTCTTTTGATGCTTGTTTTCTAAAACTACTTTTAAATTATTCTACCGAAAATACCAAAACTGTAACCTAGTAGACTTAAAACCTAATTTGTCCCAATCCGTAGTCAAAGAGTCTTAAAATCCTTAAACTGTGATTCTCAAAACCAAGACCCCAAAACCTAAAACCCTAATTCCAGTAAGTTCAATTTCCAAATTTAGGCCCAAACCCGAATTCCAAACTACAAACCCTAGTTTCTTATACCATGATCCATAAAACCCTAACTTGTGTATTTAGTCTTTAATTGTTATCTATATTCAGCTTTATATATTTAGTTTACATCTTCATATCTTGATCTTTGTTTAGCTTATAATGAATTGTTTCCTTTCATAATGAATGGTTGAATATTTTTTATTGATTTACCTTATCTTTTTCATTATATAAGAGGTATGTTTCCACCTTGTGGGTACCTCATTAATTAAACTTCATGTAATTTAGATCATTTTCATATTTTGGAATTAATGTAAAAGATACATTTCCACCTTTTGGTGGGTATCCTATTTAGTTTTAGACCTTGGACAATGTAAGGGCATGTTTCCATCCTTGGATGGGTGTCCATTTATTTATTTTGTTTGGACATTGCTATGATTTTTAATAAAGTATTTATTTATTCTTATGATTGCATATAATATGGATAATATCATTATATTTAAGAATTTTATAATATTAAGACCTGAAAAGGAGGCCGGTTCTAATGAACCGGGCGTTGTAGAGGTGCTGGGTCATTCTCACCTTCCCCACACATACCCAACTTTTTGAACCCAAATAGGGGGTTAGGGATTCCTTAGGAATTGAGTCATCCTCCCCTTTCTTTTTTCCCAGCCCTTCCGGGTGGCGACTCCATTTTCTCCGGGTTTAGGCCCGTGTTCTCTAAGGTCCTAAGCCTAACAGTGCTGAAGTAACAAGAACCATTCCACATAGGAGTGGGGGCTAAATTTAGGCCTAGTTGGGAAGGACCATATATTGTGAAACAAGTCATGAGCATGGGTGCAATCAAAATATCAAACATGGACGGGAATGAGTTTAATGAGCTGGTGAACATGGACAGGTTGAAGAGGTTTTATGTGTAGATAAATAAAAAAAGAAAAGAGCTCGCTAGGTTGAAAATCCAAAATGGCAGCCTAGGTAAAAGTTAGAGCAGTCCGCTAGTTTTAAAATTTTGCAAGGGCGGACTAGGCAACAATTGGGGCTAAATAAGAGAAAATTGTCAATTAGAAAATTCGAAAGGGCTAGTTGGCAACATGAGTGATCTTGTGTATGCTGGCTTTATGTTTGGTTATTCCCCAATTTAATAAAATAGAGTTAATATTAAAATTATTCTATGTGCACTTTTTTAGGTATTTAACCAAATATGGTAAAATAAATAACATAATAGCGAAAGGTGATGACAAATTATAAAAGGAAAAGAAACATCTTTTATTATGTTCATTATTTTTATCCTAACGTTATTCTTTCTAAAAATTGACAAATGTTAAATCTATGGCAGACAATAAGTATAGCGTGCAGGCTAGCTTTGCTTCAATCGATCCAAGAAGGCCTCAGTCAGTCGAGGCATGTCCAAATCATGAGTAAACTAAGAACCTCGAGGCTCGAATCCATACTAGATGTCAAGATGGTGAGGATCATAGCAAGTACCTCGACGAAGAGCAACAAGAGGAACATACATCAAATACGTTCGAGTGGTGACATGAGTAATCTTCCACCTAGGTACCAACCAAGGGATATTAACTGCAACTTGAGATCGAATCCAGTCAATCCAATCACCATATGACGAAGTAGGATGGAGAAGTTTCCTGGCAGAATGATGTCATGGCAAATATATGAAAAACCTATGGATGGAGTGTCGAGCAAGCAGAGGCACTCTTAAAGCCAAATCTGTAAGCCCAAGAAAACAAATTAAAAAAAATGATGCCTGTTAGGTTGAAAACCCACAAGGGTGGCCTAAGCAAAAGTTAGGGCAGTTCGCTAGTTTTGAAAACCCACAAGGGCAATCTAGGTAAAAATTTGAACCAATAATAAAAAAAAGGGGTGTGCTAAGTTGAAAACTCGCAAGGGCGACTTAGGCAAAAGTTAGGACAACTCACTAGTTTCAAAAACCCGCAAGGGCGGACTAGGCAAAAATTAAAGCAATAAAAATAAAAAGGCCTAAATTGAAACTCGAAAGGGTGATTTAGGTAATTACCTATAGCAGCAAGGGACTTTCGGCCAATCTCCTCGAAGATTCTAACTTGAATTGATCCAATTAAGTTAGGGTCTCAGCTAAGATCACGGGTATCAGAGACAAACCTCCTTCCATTTGGTCCATGATATCTAGTACTCGTGGATCAATGTCACCATTGGAAGAAACAAGTAAGAATTGGCCAAGCAAGCATAGACAAAGCATGTGCCCCTATGCCTTGGTGGGAGCCAAATAAGACGTGCAAAAGTCAATCAAGGGACCAAGCAGAATTTTCTCACCTCTAGTCAATTACAAAACTTTAGGCTTTGAAATTTGAAACAATATTTGCATCTTTTGTTGAGTTTTGATAGTCAATATGGGCAATGCCATTAGTTGATTGCTTGGATATCCAAGGACGGCCTCAAATTCTTCAATCACGGCACATATCTCAAAGTCATTTATCTTGAATGTCCTAGAATTCACATCCAGAAGAAAACCATGGCATGTAAAAAAGGATGGTCCAATTTAACATTTTGAAAGCACTTCAAAGTGTTGATATGAGACCAAGATATTTGTTCCCAATGAATGGATTTTATATTTTTAAATAAACCTTTAATTTTCTTCAAATTGAGTTCTGTCATTGTTGAAGTTAAAGAAAAACTTAAAATTGTTGAAAGGGATTTTTATGCTGAAATAAAATTTTGTGGAGAATTTTTTGGCTTCTGTTTGGGGTTATAGCATTGAAGGAGAGTTTATATAGGAGATTGGCTATACCAAAGTTGATGAGGATTGGCTTGAGACCGAGACGCGCAAGGATAGGAAATCAACGATGAAATGATTTTTGACTTGCCGCATTTCTTTTGGTTTTGCAAATCTGTGATGCTTTAGGATTCTAAATTGTAAGAGAAAGGATTTTTGTGTATACTATAATAATAATACAAAATGATAATAAATAATAATACAAAATGATAAAAAAAAATTGAAAGTCAAAAGTTGCAGTAAAAGAAAAAATTATTATTATTATTATTATCATTATTATTATCATTATTATTATTATCATCATTATTAATAATAATAAAATATTTCTCAATTAATACAATAATGGATCACTGAGAAGGACGAGGCGGACCTTGGTCAAATAAAGCCCTGAAAAAATCATCGCCCAATGGAGGAGGAGGTATGTCACCCATGTGGAATCGGCTCGAAGGAAAAGTACCTAAATTCCTATTTTTCTTGAAACTTAGGCCTATAGCAGACATCATCTGAAGGGATCTCATGGTCATCAGTTCAGGACTCCCTAGAAGATGAAGCACCAAGATCCCTCATTCCCTGGAACTGAAAGTCTCAGAAGTTTTGCTTCGACTAATGATACAACCTTTCAAGATGGGCAACCTGTTGGCGACTAGCGGCTAACTCCTCTTGCAGTTTCTTGTTTTGCTCCTCAAGCATCTGTTGTGAGTCAGAAAAGGAAAGGGTAAAAGCATACATAATCATGCATACATATAGCATAAATAATCATGGAACAGGATGACCTACCAGGTAACTTATTTCAAAGCCTTGTGGATAAGACGACACTTTCGATTGATAAGAAAGAGCAAATGGGGGAACAATAGAGGAAGGTCCAGCCTCATGATTAAATGAACTGGCAGCCTACAATAATTATGAGAATAGTCAAAATAAGTTGAAAAAGAAGCAGTTGCAATGATAGAATGACACGTATTTACCTGAGAGGTTCCAACCCCGTAATGAGAGATAGATTCTCTCTCCTCCTCTTCATCAATGGTTTCCTCATCATTTCCTTCGTCTTCCTCAGGAAATCCCCAGACGCCAACAGGAGACACATCAAAGTTCAAGAGCCGTGTTCGAATGAATTGGGTGTATGACGCGCCCGGTACACAAAGAAAATTTTTAACATCATAGCCATTCCGAGCCAACCGCCACGAATTCTCTAGCATTGATGTAATATTCAAAGTATACGCTAGACAGTTCATCAGAACCCTCAGCTGCTCGGGACCAAGGAACCAATCATACACCCTTTCCCTGAGAAACCAGCCACTAGACATTGGACCAGCAATAATTTGGCGGGAGTGCTGGTAAAGCAGTGCAGCATTCATAAAAGGAGTCCAGTTCGCCCACTCTTCAACTTTCCACCAAGCCAAGTTGACCTGCAAGATGACAAAAGGTAAGTAAACCTTTTGCATAAACTATAAAGCATACTAATACTATTTTACCTGGTTTCAGGTTAGGCAACTCAAGTGATAATGATGGTTATGCATATGATGAGAGATGAGAATTGTTGTGCGATCGGACAATAAAAAATTTAACCTTGGTTATTTGACTATCTCTCAAGAAATATCAGGCACCCTTATAAGATTGTGCTCATAAGCCCACACCTGTAATTACAATGGAAATCAAATTCATTCGAGTATATGAGTTGAATTGACAAATGGTAGAAGATAGTACCTCAACAATCACAATGAAGCCAATGAAAGACCTTTTGTTCCTGCATAACTTGTCAAGACCATGATAGAGACAAGCAAGGCCAGCTTCACCCTAGTCATAAATCAGTAAGAAATCCATATCTACAAGAGCCCTCAACACCGACAAAAGGATGGAAGGATTCGATACTTTTGACTTTTTAACTTTTACTTTTTGACTTTTTCATTTTTTAATGAAATTTATATTTTTATATATATTTAACATATATCCTACATATACATTAAGCATTTACTCCTTGCAACACATATCTTAACCCTTCCAAATTATTTATTTAGTTACATTTAATAAAACTACAAGCATTACATAATGTTAGTGTAGACCCTTAATTTTTGACCCAGTCCGGTCCAATATATTTTATATAGTCTAAAATAATTTTTGTGTTAATTTAATTAAATAATATTTATTTTAGTATTTATTTTTTATAAGTTTTAATAAAATAATAATAATAATAAATAATAAATAAATAAATAAAAATCGGCGATGAATAGCGTTGGACGAAATGGCCTTGGGCCATTTTGCCCACAGGAAAATCCTGCGGGTGAAACTGCCTGGCCCGCGACCTCGCAATTTTTGACGGGGTTTCTCACAGCAGCCCGCAGCAGTTTTTTCGCCAGCGAAATTTTTTCGATTCAATTTTTTCCAAAACCAAATTCTATTTGGTTTCGATTTTCTTTTCCTAATTAAATATAGTTTCCTTAAACAATTGAAATTAACCATATAAATTTCCTATAAATAACACTAAAAGATATAGAAAAGAGAGGAGAAAAAGGATCTGAGGATTAACAAGGGACTTGGCAGTAAAATGATGGAACTTTTGAGAAGAATAAGCAAGCAATCAATCCATCAAAGGCAGCCATCTTGCCTTTGTCTTTGTTCATCCAAAAAACAACTTTTTGGTGGAACCAACTACGCAGGTTTGATCCTTAATCATAAACTATTCATAGCTTATTTCTTTGATTCATACTAATATACATACAAAACTTTGATATTTGAATATGTAATAATTTGTTTCTTTTCTTTCCAAAAACCTTAAATGATTTCTTCTGTTTCTAAATACCTTAAAAACCCTAATTTATTTCTTTTGTTTTCCAAAAATCTTAAATCGTTCCTTCTGTTTCTCCTAAAACTCAAGAACCCTAATTCTGTTTCTTCTAAAACTTAAGAACCCTAATTCTATTTCTTCCAAAACTTAAGAACCCTAATTTATTTCTTTTAAACCTTAAAACCCTAGATTTTTCCTTCTATTTCCAAAAACCCTAAAAAAATACTTTTCTATTTCCAAAAACCTTAAAACGTTTTTCCTATTTCTAAAAGCTTTTAAAAACCCTAAACTGGTTTTCTTCTAATTCTTTTCCAAATTTCCAAATGTTTTGTTAAATATCCAAACTCAAAACCCACTTTACAGTTTCTAAAATCACAATTACTTTATAAAACTCTACATTATTTTCTTCAAATCCAAAACCAAAATAGTAAACCCCAAACAAGTTAATATAAGCCCTAAGTTTTCCTAAACCCTAATTCTCTCAAAACTAAAATCGTAAACCCTAGTTTTCCTAAACCCTAATCCTTAAAACCTTATAAACCTCAACATTCAAACCCAATACAATAAATCCAAAATAATAATCCAGTAACCAAGAATTATAAACCTAAATGTTTCAATATTCCAAAACCCTAATTTCATAAAGTTACCCATAAACCCTAATTTGATTCATGAAGCCCTAATCCATTTCAATTTTCCAAAACCTTTTCAGTAGGCTAAACAAATAACAAATGTAATACTAAAATCCTGAAAACCCAAAATATTAATTAAAGAATTTTAAATAGAAACAGTAACCCTAATTGATATATTTATTGCTTTATTTAATTTTAGATTTGATTATGCAGTTTATTATATGTTTTGGTGATTGATTTATTTTCAATGCTTGATTTATTTAATTTATCATGGATGGATGTTTACTTTCTATTTTGATTGATGTTTAATATCTTTGATGAATGATTTATTTATGATGAGTGGTTATTTACTTTTATCGATTTATTTTGATTTCCAAATGTTGTAAGAGGTATGTTTCCACTTTGTGGGTACCTCATTAATTAAGTTCTATGTAATTTAAATTGCTTTTATAATTTAGACCAATGTAAAGGACATGTTTCTACCTCATGGTGGGTGTCCTATTTAGCTTAGACATGGATGATGTAAGGACATGTTTCCATCCTCGGATGGGTGTCCATTTATTTGCTTTGTTTGGACATTGCTTTGATTTTAATATAATGATGATTTCTTTCAATTGTTACGTGTAATATGGATAATGTTGTTATACTTAAGAATTCTATAATATTAAGACTTGTAAAGGAGGCTGGATCCAATGAACCGGGCGTTGTGGGGGTGCTGGGCCATTTCTCACCTTCCCCACACGTACCCAACTTTTCGAACCCATTAGGGGGTTGGGGATTCCTTAGGAATCGAGTCATCCACCCCTTTCTTTTTTCCCTGCCCGTCCGGGTGGCGACTCCATTTTCTTTGGACTTAGGTCCGTGTTCTCTAAGGCCCCGAGCCTAAAGAGTGCATGCATTCGTGAATGCATCTTTGATATGAACATCAGAAATTCGTGATCTTGCATGCATCTTTGATATGCTTTATTTGAATCGTAAGAAGTTCTTTTAGACTTGGTGCATGCATCTTTGATATGAACATCAGAAATTTCAATTGCAGATGCTTTCACAAATGTTGGTTTGCTAGGTGCAATGTTGGTTGAGCCATTGAATCCTAATCCATATTTCAAGGAAGGTGATCTTTGATTATTAATTAATGTGTTCAATGCTTCCTTTCCTTTATGAAATCTGGAAATTGATTCTTTTAGTTCTTTTAGTTCATGCTTCAATGTCTCATTCTCTTTAATCACTTTTTCTAAGTCATGTGAGCTTTTATTCAATTCTCCTATTGTATTCATTAAATGTTCATTTGAGGTTTTCAATTCTAAGGTAGAGTTCTTTAAGCATATAAAATCCTTTTCTAACTTAGAGTTTTTCTCTTTATAGAGCATCATTTTAGAGAAAATATTTTTCTATTTTAAAA
This sequence comes from Garcia nutans, assembly GCA_947685225.1. Taxonomy (NCBI): domain Eukaryota; kingdom Viridiplantae; phylum Streptophyta; class Magnoliopsida; order Malpighiales; family Euphorbiaceae; genus Garcia; species Garcia nutans. The sequence goes on from CANTUV010000001.1 coordinate 21,544,316, forward strand.
TTCATGTGCTCAATCAAGTCACTATCATCTATATCATTTATATCATCATGTGCTACTGGATCTAAGGATTGAGTACTTACCTTATTGGAGTCATCTTCAATAGCCATGAGACAAAGATTTGCAATTCCTTCTTCTTCTTCTTCTTCACTTGAGGAAGAGTCATCCCATGTGGCTTTGAGAGACTTTTTCTTTTCTTTATCCCATTTCCTTTTGTTCTTCAATTTGTAGCAATCCGATTTGATGTGACCAGTTTTTCCACATTCATAGCACTTTACCTCATTTTTCTTTTCTTTATCTTTAAAGGAGAATTTAGGAGGTGTACCTTTGTTTGCTTGTAATCTTTTCTTCCTTTTCCATTCATTGATTCTTTTTGAGAACATTGCCATTTCATCTTCATCATCAGTACCTTCATTGCTTGAGCTCTCAGCTTCTTTGATTGCTTTGAGTGCAATTGGTTTTCTCTTTTCTTTCTCACCTTGATCTTCTTCTTTCTCACTGTGTAGCTCAAATGTGAGTAATTTTCCAACTAGCTCGTCGGTTCTTAATGTGCTGAGATCATGAGCTTCTTCTATGGATGATACTTTGGATTCAAAGTTCTTTCTAGCTCTTAGGGCCCTCAAGATTTTACTGTTTACATCACCTTGATCATATACCTTGCCATACTTCTTTAGTTCATTGACAATAGCAAGCAAGCGATTTGTCATGTCGGTGACATTTTCATTTGGTTTCATCTTGAATAGCTCATACTCATGGACATGCATTTGTTTTTTGGTAAATCTTACTTGAGTTGTACCTTCATGGTAGTTTTCAAGTGTTTTCCAAATGCAATGTGCACAAGTTAAATGTTGAACTCTTCCACCTTCTTCTCTTGAAATGGAGTTCATCAAGATGGAAGCAGCTCTATTGTTCTTGAATCGATCTCTGATATTGCTAGTTGACCATTGAGCTTTGGGAAGTGGAACTTGATTACCGTCAACTTCATGAGTGGGAGATTTCCACTCATTTTCCACGAAATCCCATAGTTCAATCCCTTCACTGTCTAGAAACAAATACATTTTGTGTTTCCAGTATGAGTAATCCGTTCCATCAAAGTAGGGTCTAAGAATAGAGTTAAGATTTCCATGAGAGCTTGATGAAGAAGAAGTTGCCATAGTGGATCAGATTTCACAATTAAGTTTAAGAAATCTCAAGGCTCTGATACCAATTGTTGTCCCAAGATGGCAACCAAGAGGGGGGGTGAATTGGTTTCCTCAAGAAGTAATGACAATTTAAAAAACTCAATAAACAAGAAATGCGGAATAGAGAGTTGGTTGAGTAATGGAAGAAAGAAAGAACACACAAGATTTATAATGGTTCAGATTTACTTCAATCCTACATCCACTTCCTTAACAACTTGTTAAGGTTCCACTAGTCTTTGAAGTTTTTACAAGCTCACTTCCAACTTTGGTGTTTTCACAAGTTCACACCTAACTTCACAAGTGTTTTTCTTAGGCTCACACTTACAACCCAAACAAGAGTTTTACAAGGCTTACTCTCACAACCTAACAAGAGTTTTACAAGGCTTACTCTCACAACCCAAGTGTTTCCCAAGCTCACACTCAAACTTATACAATGGTGTTTTCAATGCTAACACCTAACATTCATTACAATTCAAATACAAGTTTAAGTAAATGAAAATTTGTTGCTTGGCTTTGAAAATCTTTTCTAATTGTTGGATAAGTTTTCATCCTTTAATTGCATGGAGCGGTCGTATTCAGGTGAGGTGCGACCGCTAGAAATGTTCTGTTCACCTTATTTGAAGCAACCTAATCCTGCAACAAGATTCTTCAAACACAAGTTAAATAGATCATCCATTTGAGTTGTCAAGGATCAAAATTAAGATCATTTGTCTAACAATCTCCCCCATTTTGACTTTGACAATTCAAATGGAATGATGAGAAAAAAGATAAGTTTTAAAATGCTCCCCCTTAACATATGCATAAAATATAGTTAAGAGCTTTGTGATTATTTAGATTATCTTGGTGCAATTCTCTTTCTCCCCCATTGTACTATTCTCTCTTTCTCTCCTATTGTGTATACTATGTTTCATTCCATTTCCATTTTGTTATTTTCTCCCCCATTGTCATAGGCAAAATGTTAAAAGCAACAATAAAACAAATAAGGATAGAGGAAAACAAATAACATTTGCAATAAACATGTTTATTAAGGATAGAAAAAGTACAAAGGCAGAAAGTAAAGCAACAAACATATGAAAATGCAATTCTGAGTAAATCTAAGCTATTCTGAGTCATCATCTACATCTAACTCTTCTTCAACTAAAGGAGCTTTTCCTTTATCTTGAGGAGCAATAGAGGCAGAGCTAGTGCTAATGGACTCTTTTTCTTCAGGAATGCTTTGGGTGTGATCACTTATATCCCAATCTTCAAGGTTGCATTGAGGCAAGTCCAATTTGCCTTGCATGTCATATAGATCATGGTGCATGTGAGATATAAGATCTATTCTCTTGTTCAAGTGCTGGAATCTCTTGGAGACACTTTTCTTAAACTTAGAGAGTTTCCTGGAGAGAGTTTTGATAGCTTGGAGGATGAGTTGTGTGGAGGATGAAGCAGTTTCTTGAGCAGCTTTTGATGAAGTTGCTTTTGGAGGTAATTCCACAGCAACTTCCACAGAATCTCCCTCTCCCTCAATTGTATACCTTGGCCTTTTCTTTTGTTTATCCATAACTCCTTTCTTGCCAAAGCAGTATACATATGATCCTTCAATCTTCCTTACACATCCAGCATGCTCTAAGTAGTCTATTGTGATAGCACTAGAGGCAAGATTGAAAGGGTTTCTCAAGGTATCTAGATTCAGATCATTTAGAAGATTTAGGTGCCTAGCTATTTGAGTGATTTGTGAGGATAGAAAGAAAGTACCAGTTCTTGTAACAGCATGATGATAGAGGGTGTCAATCAAGAACTTGGTTATGTTTATTTTGATGTTGTGGGTGAAAGCATATAAAAAGATGAGGTCTCTCTTGGTTACTTTCTCATTCCCATCTACTCTTTGGTGGATAGTGTAGGTGATAATCCTATGGAGCATTCAATGGGTGAGAGTTTTAATATGTCTGGCTTTAGATTCTTTTTCAAAAGAGGTTTCAATAGAAATTTCTTGCCAGAAATCAGAAAGGGTTTGGTTTGAGAAGATTTGGTCATTGTAAGATGTTATACCTTCAGAAGGGAAGTTCCAAATGCTGCCAAAATCTTCTAGGGTTAAGGATTGGTAGTTATCAAAGAGTTTAAACCTAACCCCATACCACCCTAGTGCAGAGTTTGCACTCTTCTCTATTTGAAGGGACATCAGAAATTCCTTACTAAGACTAGAATAGCCTACCTCTTCTGGAAAGTCAAATTTTCTCCATCCAAGGACATCCAGCAATCTCTCAATTTCTTCCTTGATGCCCAAGGCAGAAAGCATCCCACCAAAAAGGAGATTTGGTGCCTTCTACTTTCTTTTTCTTTAGCATGGCATACCTAATATCTTCCTCAGAAGTTTGGTGGTGAGGTTTGTGAATTTTCTCACCTCTTCTAGACTGTGGAGGAGATGGAGGATCAACAATGGGTTCTCTAATGATGATTCCTGGAACTCTCTTGGCTTGACCTTTTATTTTGGAGGTGGGTTTTCTTTTGGGGGCCATTAGAACAGAAAGAGCAGGAGTAAACTTGAAAACAGAGGGTGATTGAGAAACAGATGATTTTGAGAAGTTTTTAGGGTTTCAGAAGGAGGTTTGTGTGTTTTAATAAGCAAAATGTCAGATAAACTGTTGTAACATACTCTTAAATAGATGGAATTAAGAAAATAGCCGTTTATGACTGTTGAAAGTTAAGAGTTGCGACCTGTCACACAGCCAACGGTTATAAATTTTCGAGCAGAGTGTACAGGGTGCGGTCGCAGATTTAAGAAGATGCGATTGCGACATGTGGTCTAGCGACCATTTTCAAGATAGGTACGCTCGCGAGGGAAGAAACTGTCTGTAACGGTCGAAACTATTCAAATTGGTGCGGCCGCGCACAAATTTTCTCGACCGCGCACAGAGATTTTTATTGAATGAAACTGGCAGACGAGATAGCGATCGCGAAAGGACACTGGAGCGACCACGACAGACTTAAAAATGAAAGATTCAAGGAAAGATGGAAGATATTCCAAGTGTGTTAAGAAAAATTAATTTCATGCACATAGAAACTTTATTGTAAGGCAAAAGTTTTAATTAACTCAAAGTGATTCCATCAATGATTCCTAAATTGAGTTTGATGAAGTTAAGTCTATCTTCATTCAAGGGTTTTGTAAAGACATCAGCAAGTTGATTTTCTGTATCTATAAATTCTAGGATTATATTCTGATTTTGTACATTTTCTCTTAAGAAATGATGTCTAATATCTATATGCTTGGATCTAGAATGTTGGATAGGATTCTTAGACAAATTGATAGCACTAGTGTTGTCACATTTAATGGAGATATTGTTAAACATTTTACCATAGTCAAGCAATTGTTGTTTCATCCATAATACTTGAGTGCAACAAAAACACGCTGCAACATATTCAGCTTCCGTTGTGGATAAAGCAACCGATGCTTGTTTCTTACTATGCCAAGAAACTAGACAATTACCAAGAAAGTGACATGCTCCTGTTGTGCTTTTCCTATCTAAGATGCTACCAGCATAATCTGCATCTAAAAATCCTATAATATGAAATGATGTGTTTTTAGGATACCAAAGTCCTAAATGCATTGTACCACTCAAATATTTCAAGATTCTTTTAGTGGCATTCAAGTGTGATTCTTTAGGACAAGTTTGAAATCTAGCACAAAGACATACACTATACATTATATCAGGCCTAGAAGCAGTTAAGTAAAGTAGTGATCCGATGATACCTCAATATTTCTTCTCATCTACTGCTTTACCATTATCATCTTTACCTAATTTCAATGATGTGCTCATAGGAGTTTTGCTAGTTTTGCAGCCATCCATTCCAAATTTCTTGATGAGTTCTTTTGTATATTTGGATTGGTTGATGAAGATCCCATCTTTACATTGCTTGACTTGCAGTCCAAGGAAAAACTTGAGTTCACCCATCATGCTCATTTCAAATTCCCTAGTCATACAAGAAGCAAATTCTTTGCACAAGACTTCATTAGTAGCTCCAAATATTATGTCATCCACATAAATTTGTACAATCAAAATGTTGTGCTTATCCTTTTTAACAAACAGAGTTGTGTCTACTTTTCCTTTTGAAAAACCATTTTCAAGCAAATATGCACTAAGTTTATCATACCAAGCTCTAGGTGCTTGTTTTAATCCATATAAAGCTTTGGTAAGTTTGAAAACATGATCAGGAAGTTTGTAGTTTTCAAAACCAGGAGGTTGTTCTACATAAACTTCTTCGTTTATAAGTCCGTTTAGAAATGCACTTTTGACATCCATTTGATAAAGCTTAAAGTTCATATGACATGCAAAAGCAAGTAATATTCTAATAGCTTCTAATCTGGCTACGGGGGCAAAGGTTTCATCATAGTCAATACCTTCTTCTTGATTATAACCTTTGGCTACCAATCTTGCTTTATTTCTAATAATGTGACCATTTTCATCAAGCTTATTCCTATAAACCCATTTGCATCCTATTATAGAATGATCTATAGGTCTAGGAGTAAGTTGCCAAACATTATTTCTTTCAAATTGATTAAGTTCATCTTGCATTGCAGTTATCCAATTTTCATCATTTAAAGCTTCCTCAACAGTTTTTGGTTCAATTTGAGAAACAAAAGCAAAATTAACATCAACATGATTAATTTTAGATCTAGTAGTTACTCCCTTTGATGTTTCTCCAATGATGAGTTCCTTTGGATGATCTTTCTTGTATTGCCAATCCTTAGGTAGATCTTGAGTCTTTTCTTCAAGTTGATTGATCTTTGGAGCATCAATAGATTCAAGAGGTTCAAGAGTATCTGCAAGGTCATTGAAAGTAATACCTTTCTTTTGATCAAGTTTAGATGATTCATCAAATACAACATGCATAGATTCTTCTATAACTAGAGTTTTCATGTTAAATACTCTATATACTTTGCTATATGATGAATATCCTAAGAATATGCCTTCATCTGATTTGGATGAGAATTTTCCAAGATTATCCTTGGTATTCAATATGAAGCATTTGCATCCGAATACTCTAAAATATCCAATTCTGGGTATTCTTCCATTCCATAGCTCATAAGAGGTTTTATTAGTTAAATGCCTTTTGTAAACACGATTTGCAATGTAACAAGCTGTATTAACGGCTTCCGCCCAAAAATAAGATGGTAAATCATATTCATTGAGCATTGTTCTAGCCATTTCAATTAAAGTTCTATTTTTCCTTTCAACTACACCATTTTGCTAGGAGCAGAAAAATTATGTGAAATGCCAAGTTCATTGCAAAAGTCTTCAAAATTTTCATTCTCAAATTCTTTGCCATGATCACTTCTAATAGATGTGATCACATATCCTTTTTCATTTTGAACTCTTTTTGCAAACGTTTTGAAGAAATTAAAGGCTTCATTCTTTTGAGCTAAGAAATTAACCCATGTGAATCTAGAGTAGTCATCAACAAGAACAAATGCATATGATTTGCCTCCTAAGCTTGCAACTCTATTTGGTCCAAACAAATCTAAATGAATGAGCTCTAAAGGTCTAGAGGTGCTTATAACACTCTTTGTTTTAAATGAGCTTTTATGTTGCTTACCATGTTGACAAGGTTCACAAATCCTATCTTTATCATATTTTATCTTAGGTAAGCCATCAACTAAGTTCTCATTACAAATATATTTCAATTGATCCATACCAGCATGTCCTAGTCTTCTATGCCATAACCATGCATCATTATTAGTGGACATTAAACATGTATGATTTGAATGTATGCTGATATTATAAGTGTTGTTTGTTCTAGTGCCCTTAAATATGATAACATCGTTTGAATTCGTGATCTTGCATTCCTTGGAATCAAAATTGACAAAGTATGCTTTATCAAAAAGTTGACTAACACTTAGCAAGTTATGTTTCAAACCATCAACAAGCCATACATCTTCAATTAAATCCTTACCAATAGAACCAATGGAGCCAAAACCAAGAATTTTACCTTTAGCATTGTTTCCAAAAGTTACATTACCTCCATGTTTATAGGTAATACTTGTAAAGAGCTTTGCATTTCCAGTCATATGCCTTGAGCATCCACTATCCACAAGCCATGTGCTTTCATTGATAGTAGATTTTAGGCATACCTGCAAGACAATTGTGATCATCTTCTTTTAGGTACCCACATATAGTTGGGTCCTTGATGGTTAGTAGAAAAAGTGCCTTCTAAATTGAGATGAGCTTTTCTTATATAACAATAGAAATTTTTGTGACCAAATTTCATGCAATATGTGCATTGCCATGGTATCCTATGCTTCTGCATTTTTCTTTTTGCATTATACATACAACTACAAGTATGTGATTTCTTTTGTGCAAGTTTAGTGAACAACAATGCATAATTATTTTTGGCTTTTTCTCCTAGTGAACCATAAGAAGTTCTTTTAGACTTGGTGCATGCATCTTTGATATGAACATCAGAAATTTCAATTGCAGATGCTTTCACAAATGTTGGTTTGCTAGGTGCAATGTTGGTTGAGCCATTGAATCCTAATCCATATTTCAAGGAAGGTGATCTTTGATTATTAATTAATGTGTTCAATGCTTCCTTTCCTTTATGAAATCTGGAAATTGATTCTTTTAGTTCTTTTAGTTCATGCTTCAATGTCTCATTCTCTTTAATCACTTTTTCTAAGTCATGTGAGCTTTTATTCAATTCTCCTATTGTATTCATTAAATGTTCATTTGAGGTTTTCAATTCTAAGGTAGAGTTCTTTAAGCATATAAAATCCTTTTCTAACTTAGAGTTTTTCTCTTTATAGAGCATCATTTTAGAGAAATATTTTTCTATTTTAAAATTCATGTGCTCAATCAAGTCACTATCATCTATATCATTTATATCATCATGTGCTACTGGATCTAAGGATTGAGTACTTACCTTATTGGAGTCATCTTCAATAGCCATGAGACAAAGATTTGCAATTCCTTCTTCTTCTTCTTCTTCACTTGAGGAAGAGTCATCCCATGTGGCTTTGAGAGACTTTTTCTTTTCTTTATCCCATTTCCTTTTGTTCTTCAATTTGTAGCAATCCGATTTGATGTGACCAGTTTTTCCACATTCATAGCACTTTACCTCATTTTTCTTTTCTTTATCTTTGAAGGAGAATTTAGGAGGTGTACCTTTGTTTGCTTGTAATCTTTTCTTCCTTTTCCATTCATTGATTCTTTTTGAGAACATTGCCATTTCATCTTCATCATCAGTACCTTCATTACTTGAGCTCTCAGCTTCTTTGATTGCTTTGAGTGCAATTGGTTTTCTCTTTTCTTTCTCACCTTGATCTTCTTCTTTCTCACTGTGTAGCTCAAATGTGAGTAATTTTCCAACTAGCTCATCGGTTCTTAATGTGCTGAGATCATGAGCTTCTTCTATGGATGATACTTTGGATTCAAAGTTCTTTCTAGCTCTTAGGGCCCTCAAGATTTTACTGTTTACATCACCTTGATCATATACCTTGCCATACTTCTTTAGTTCATTGACAATAGCAAGCAAGCGATTTGTCATGTCGGTGACATTTTCATTTGGTTTCATCTTGAATAGCTCATACTCATGGACATGCATTTGTTTTTTGGTAAATCTTACTTGAGTTGTACCTTCATGGTAGTTTTCAAGTGTTTTCCAAATGCAATGTGCACAAGTTAAATGTTGAACTCTTCCACCTTCTTCTCTTGAAATGGAGTTCATCAAGATGGAAGCAGCTCTATTGTTCTTGAATCGATCTCTGATATTGCTAGTTGACCATTGAGCTTTGGGATGTGGAACTTGAATACCGTCAACTTCATGAGTAGGAGATTTCCACTCATTTTCCACGAAATCCCATAGTTTAATCCCTTCACTGTCTAGAAACAAATACATTTTGTGTTTCCAGTATGAGTAATCCGTTCCATCAAAGTAGGGTCTAAGAATAGAGTTAAGATTTCCATGAGAGCTTGATGAAGAAGAAGTTGCCATAGTGGATCAGATTTCACAATTAAGTTTAAGAAATCTCAGGGCTCTGATACCAATTGTTGTCTCAAGATGGCAACCAAGAGGGGGGGTGAATTGGTTTCCTCAAGAAGTAATGACAATTTAAAAAACTCAACAAATAAGAAATGCCGAATAGAGAGTTGGTTGAGTAATGGAAGAAAGAAAGAACACACAAGATTTATAGTGGTTCGGATTTACTTCAATCCTACATCCACTTCCTTAACAACTTGTTAAGGTTCCACTAGTCTTTGAAGTTTTTACAAGCTCACTTCCAACTTTGGTGTTTTCACAAGTTCACACCTAACTTCACAAGTGTTTTTCTTAGGCTCACACTTACAACCCAAACAAGAGTTTTACAAGGCTTACTCTCACAACCTAACAAGAGTTTTACAAGGCTTACTCTCACAACCCAAGTGTTTCCCAAGCTCACACTCAAACTTATACAATGGTGTTTTCAATGCTAACACCTAACATTCATTACAATTCAAATACAAGTTTAAGTAAATGAAAATTTGTTGCTTGGCTATTAAAATCTTTTCTAATTATTGTCTCTTTTTTGTTTTCTCATAGAAACATTGTATTTATAGCCAATGTGGTCTTACTAGCCGTTATTGATATTGAGAATAAAGTCTTGGCAGATTAGACCTTCTTTACTTAAACTGTCCGAAGCACTTCGAGGTCGCCCTTCATACAAGGATGGGCGCGCTCATGCTTCATGCGGTTGTCCTTTTAACAAGGGACGGTCGCTACTTTTGAAAAAGCTTCAACGGTCGAATTTTAGTGCTCTGCAGCTGGAATCTTGCCCATGCTGTGTTTGTCGGACCGGTTCTTGCCCATGCTATGTTTGTCGGGACGGTCGCGCCAAGCAAAGGTGTGGTCGCCCTTTTTGAATATTGAAGTGGGTTTACAACAGTCATGTCACGTGTCATTCTCTGACAGAGCAAAAGAGATGTCCGCCATAATTTGAATCTCGCGGTCGCCCTTGGTAGCATTTCGCGGTCGAACTCACATTCTCGCGTCGAACTTTTGGACGCACCTGAGGACGCGAACACTACTGTCTCTTTAAGCAATTTCTTCTTGAATGGTAGGGCGGTCGCGACTCTTAATGGGAGGTCGCTAAAGTGGTAAGCGAGGTTGAGTCATTCTCCGTTCTTGTCACTGCGAACCTTACTGTGATTGTAATGATTTAAGTTCCTTGAGTAGCGGTCATTCACATATTGGGACGGTCGCTATTCTGTAGGCGCGGTCGCGACTAAGGTCGAACTTCTGACCGCGAAACCTACTGTGATAAGGTTTCATCTTTTAATTGCATGGAGCGGTCATATTCAGGTGAGGTGTGACCGCTAGAAATGTTCTGTTCACCTTATTTGAAGCAACCTAATCCTGCAACAAGATTCTTCAAACACAAGTTAAATAGATCATCCATTTGAGTTGTCAAGGATCAAAATTAAGATCATTTGTCTAACACTTTTGATGATGATAAGGTGATCATTGATAAGTTGATCATTGATGATGATGATTGGGCTCAATACTACCAAGATCCTCAAGACAAAAAGGAGCTGAAGGTTGTTGAGAAGGCAACTATTGAAAAGACCGAGACGTCTAATGTTGAGAAGATGATTGCTGATTTAGAAAAGAAATTTGAGAAGAAGTTGAAAACCGAAGAAATGTCTGAAGTTGGCAAATTATTTGAGCTAGATGAAGAAGTTCTGTACAAATTCAAGATGCCATCCTTTGCTAGGAACAATGGTATTGGAAACCCCCATCTCCATGTGAAGCAGTATATCACTGTTATGCAGTCTGCCCAAGCTACTAAGGCTCAAACTCTAAGGTACTTTATACTCTCATTGGACCCTATTATCCAAAATTGGTTCAACACCTTAGAGGAAAGTACACAAAAAGATTGGGACATGTTGTACAAGGCTTTCATTCACCAATATGGGTACAATGTCGAGCTGGAAGTAACCTTGATGGAAGTTGAGTCCATTAGACAAAGGCCAAATGAGAATTTTGTGGACTATGTGAAAAGATGGAGAAATAAGGCTGCTTTGCTCAAGAAAGGCCCGATGAGTCTGATCAAATAAGGATGATCGTGAGAGGCGTCCTGCCCAATCTCCATGAAAGGATGTCTCACACCTTTATAAGGGATTTCAAAGATCTTCTCCAAGGTGGTCTACAAATTGAAGAGTGGGAAAGGGAGAAAATCACTTTTCAATAAGAAGGAATGAGAAAGGGAATTATCAGCCTAGCAATCAAAGCACGCAAAAAGAAGTTGATGTTAGTGTGACTGGTCAAGGAAATAAAAGACAATTCTCAGAATTTGGGAAACCTCTATCTTGGGTCTTCAACAAGCTACAAAAGAAGGGACTATTACAGTCATTAGCCCCTTGACCTTTGCCAAATCCTTTACCCCCAAAATTTGATACTAAGGCTTTTTGTCAATTTCATCAGACTCAAGGACATGAGACTGATAGATGTACCGATTAAGGAATGAGATCCAAGACCTAATTGATAATGGTAAGCTATCGGAGTTGGATAAGCCCAATGCCAAGAACAATCCTTTGCCTAAGTTTGGAAGAGTGCCTCCACCGGCAACCTTCATGGTGGGAAAAGGATTGGAAGAAGATTTTATTTTATCATCCTTTCAAGATGGACAAATTGAAGATGTAAAAGGAAAAGAAGCTTAACTCAATAAGCTTCTTAGCTTGAAGATTTTGTTTTATCATCCTTTCCTTAGCTTGAATGTTGCTTTTCAATTTTACTTTCTTTAATATTTAATTGGAACAATCGTGTTTTTCAAATTTAAATTTATTTAAAAAAATTACTTTCATCAAAATTTTTGTTGGTCTTTGTTCATTTTGGTGCTCAACCATGAGGAATCTAGCTTGATAATTTATGAATTAATATATTTATGCATTATGATTTGAATGACTTTACTAGATGAGGGAATTGCTCTATAGCATTGAGTTGTGTATGCTTACTTAGAGAGGGCTCCTGCATAATTACCTTTGTCTAGGTCCTAGTCAGTCTTAGAACATGCTTTGACAAACTTTCAAGGCAAAATTGAACTCTGCTTATTTAAGGGAGAGATGATCTGGGCATTATTTGTTTAGCCAACAACTAGTATCCACCCTATTAAATATCAATCCCTAGTTGTCCCTTTGAGCCTTCATGAAATTTTAGCTTTCTTTTCATTGGCATATTGCCCCAACAACTTACCCTGAGCTGTTGTGATACTTTTGACAAGTCTTATGATCACTAAGAAGAAGAGGCAAGAAGATCAAAGAATGGAATGCATAGCCAAAACTGTAAGAATAGTTGAAGTTCTCAAGACCATAAGGGTAGTTAAAGTTCTCAAGACCATAAAGGTAGTTGAAGTTTTCCTAATATCTCCAAGATATCAAGACAACATCAGAGTAACAAATGATTTATCCCTATTAAAGAAGATTTATGTCACTCCACTCATCCATTATTGGAAGCTCAAGTTGGTACAAACAAGACAACTCTTTTGGAGCTAGAACCAAAACAACAACAAAAAAAACAAAACAACAAAAAAAATAAGAAAAGAAAACAAGAGAAATGAGAGCAAGGAAAAAAAAAAAGAAGACAAAAAAGAAAAAAAAGAAGAAAGATAAAACCTAAAAATGTGGTTTAGAAAGCAAACTAAGTTTTCTTTTACCTAAAGCAGCAAAAGGCTTCCATTTGGTTTATAACGAAAGTTTGACTTGAATTGGTCCAACCCAACCAAAGATTCGATCAAAATCAAAGGAAAAGGAGAAAGACCATCCAGTTCTTGAAAGTTCTGTTCTTAACAGTCCTACAAGGAAGGACAAAATGATAAAATGCTCAAAGAAAGGGAAGAGTAAGAAAAATAAAAAGAAAGAAAAGGGAGAAGAAGAAAAGAAATGAATTTGGATACCAAACTTTTTTACAATGGCAAAGATTGTCATAATCAAGATCAAGATTAATGCCAAGAAGATAGAAGGAATTTGGAGTCTAGCAAGATTGCTCCCAACTGTCTAAAGTTCCAACAAGAAATTTGTAGTATGAGGATTTGTTCATTGTGTCACATCAGCTCCAATCTCAAAATGGCTTTCGTTTAACCCATGTCCTTTATAATAGGATTTATTCAAGCCTATTAAAGACCTATTGATCTCTCTTGGTAGGTAGAGTCTATTAGTGGAGATAGTTTGAATAAGCATGCATATGAGATAAAAAATATTTAAACTTAATGAGACCTTTGGCCAAGTAATGTGTATGTGCCTATCTGAAGTGCAACAATTATTGCTTAAATAGAAATGATTCCCGAGTTTAATACGGTAACTAGGGTTGTCATGTTATAGATATGTTAATTTGGAAAATCAAATCCTGAGGTACATTGACATTAATTTGGCAAAGCCAACATTTGATTTCAAAATCAAAATTCAAAAAAAAAATTTGTCATACAAAGCCTTCAAGTTAAGGGAAGTATGTTGAACCTCCAAAGGACACATTGGGCAAAGGAAATGAAGAAGCTATCAAATGCATGCTGAAACATAGTTTGAAATGGATGTATCCCTGACTCTGCAGCTTGGGGTCTCCACCACTCATATTTTCAACATATTGAAGATAAAGCCATAAATATGAAGCATCCTGTCATTCCAGCGCAAGACCTGAACAAGCATCTGAAAGGAACCAATGCGAACACTTCTACTGATGACCTCGGTCTATGAGTCAATGAAACCGCTGTAAATATTATTCATGCATGTCATGCATACATGAGCATATCACATCGTACTTTCTTTTCTTGTATTATCTACTCTTTATCAAAGTGAACAACAAACACCCTGTGAAGTAAACAATCAAAAGAAGATATCAAATCAGGGGGGCATGGAAAGCCCATTGCTTGAGAAAGTTCCAATAATCTTATAAACAGAAGAAATACGTGCTTGTGTGAAGAACTAGACAACAAAAACATCAATCAAAGCTTGCATGGAAAAAAACTTTGGTTTGAGTCTACACAGGGGGCAAAGTTTCTCCTTTCCAATTTTTTGAGTTTATATACCAAACATTTTCAAACTCACCTGCAAATATTTCGCCATGCAAGGGGTAAGGAGAAGATATGAGGGCTAGCTAAAAAGGGCTGAATTTTTTGCAAAAGTGTAAAGGAAGAACAAAAAAGAATGAAGAAGAAAATTAGAATTCTCAAAAGAATGAAGATGCAAAAGACAAAAGGTCAGTCCAGCTAAAAGGGCTGAAGCCAGGGTAAAGACCCGATCCCCAAGGACGATGATCCATTTTCAAAGGTGAAGACCTAATTCCAAGGATGAAGATCCAATTTCAAAGGGTGAAGACCTGAAGTCTAAGGGTGAAGACCCAATTTCCAAGGATGAAGATCCATTTTCAAAGGTGAAGATCTGACTCCAAAGATGAAGATCCAATTTCAAAGGGTGAAGACTTGAAGTCTAAGGGTGAAGACCTGATTTCTAAGGATGAAGATCCAGCTTAAAGGATGAAGATCCATTTTACAAAGGTGAAGACCTAATTCCAAGGATGAAGATCCAGTTTAAAGGACGAAGATCCACTTTCAAGGGTGAAGACCCAATTTCCAAGGATGAAGATCCAATTTAAAAGGGTAAAGACCCGAAGTCCAAAGGATGAAGGTCCATTTTCAAGGGTGAAGACCCAACCTCCAATGGATAAAGATCCATGTGTCAAGGGTGAAGACCCAATTTCCAATGGATAAAGATCCATATTTCAAAGGGTGAAGACCCAAAGTCCAAAGGATGAAGATCCATTTTCAAGAGTGAAGACCCGATTTCCAATGGATAAAGATTCATATTTCAAGGGTGAAGACCCGATTTCCAAGGATGAAGATCCATTTACAAGGGTGAAGACCCGATCTCCAAGGATGAAGATCCATTTTCAAAGGTGAAGATCCGATGCTAAGGATGTAGATCCAAGGTCCAACGATAAAGATTCATTTTGAGGGTGAAGACCCACAATGCGTTAAAGAATAGAACAACCTGAGCAGTCAAAATTCTCAACTGATAAAAGGTCAGTCAAACTTAGCTCGGGTCCAGAACCCAAATTATCTTTAGGTCCAGAACCTAAAATCTCTTTTAAGTCTAGAACTTAGCTCGGGTCTAGAACCCAAATTATCCTTAGGTCCAGAACCTAAAATCTCTTTTAAGTCCAGAACTTAGCTCGGGTCCAAAACCCAAATTTTCCTTATGTCCAGAACCTAAAATCTCTTTTAAGTTCAGAACTTAGCTCGGGTCCAGAACCAAAATTATCCTTAGGTCCAAAACCTAAAATCTATTAGTTCGGGTCCAGAATCCAAAATTACTCTTAGGTCCAGAACCTAAAATTATCCTTGAGTCCAGAGCTCGAACCGGGTCCAGAACCCAAAACCTCAACCATCTCAAAAATTAAGTCTTATTGCTTTTCAGTCTCTTTCACTAAAGTCTTAGATCGTTCAAGCAGGGGGCAAACTATAGACCCTTAATTTTTTACCCAGTCCGGTCCAATATATTTTATATAGTCTAAAATAATTTGTGTTAATTTAATTAAATAATATTTATTTTAGTATTTATTTTTTATAAGTTTTAATAAAATAAAAACAATAATAAATAAAAATAATAATAAATAAAAATAAAAATAAAAATTGGCGACGTAAAAATCGACGATAAAAAAATTTGTCGCCGAAAGATTTGGACGAAATGGCCTGGCCGTGCACCCTCGCAATTTTTGACGCAGTTTCTCGCAGCAACCCACAACAGTTTTTTCGACAGCAAAATTTTTTCGATGCAATTTTTTTCGAAACCAAATTCTATTTGATTTTGGTTTTCTTTTCCTAATTAAACATAGTTTCCTTAAATAATTGAAATTAATCATATAAATTTCCTATAAATAACACTAAAAGATATAGAAAAGAGAGGAGAAAAAGGATCTGAGGATCAACAAGGGACTTGGCAGTAAAATGATCAGACTTTTGAGAGGAATAAGCAAGCAATCAATCCATTAAAGGTAGTCATCTTGCCTTTGTCTTTGTTCATCCAAAAAACAACTTTTTGGTGGAACCAACTACGCAGGTTTGATCCTTAGTCATAAACTATTCATAGCTTTGTTTCTTTGATTCATACTAATATACATACAAAACTTTGATCTTTGAATATGTAATAATTTGTTTCTTTTGTTTCCAAAAACCTTAAATGATTTCTTCTGTTCTAAATACCTTAAAAACCCTAATTCGTTTCTTTTGTTTTTCAAAAATCTTAAATCGTTCCTTCTATTTCTCCTAAAACTCAAGAACCCTAATTCTGTTTCTTCTAAAACTTAAGAACCCTAATTTTATTTCTTCCAAAACTTAAGAACCCTAATTTATTTCTTTTAAACCTTAAAACCCTAGATTTTTCCTTCTATTTCCAAAAACCCTAAAAAAATACTTTTCTTTTTCCAAAAACCTTAAAACGTTTTTCCTATTTCTAAAAGCTTTTAAAAACCCTAAACTGGTTTTCTTCTAATTCTTTTCCACATTTCCAAATATTTTGTTAAATATCCAAACTCAAAACCCACTTTACAGTTTCTAAAATCACAATTACTTTATAAAACTCTACACTATTTTATTCAAATCCAAAACCAAAACAGTAAACCCCAAACAAGTTAATATAAGCCCTAAGTTTTCCTAAACCCTAATTCTCTCAAAACTAAACTGTAAACCCTAGTTTTCCTAAACCCTAATCCTTAAAACCTTAAAAGCTTATAAACCTCAACATTCAAACCCAATACAATAAATCCAAAATAATAATCCAGTAACCAAGAATTATAAACCTAAATGTTTCAATATTCCAAAACCCTAATTTCATAAAGTTACCCATAAATCCTAATTTGATTCATGAAACCCTAATCCATTTCAATTTTCCAAAACCTTTTCAGTAGGCTAAACAAATAACAAATGTAATACTAAAATCCTGAAACCCAAAATATTAATTAAAGAATTTTAAATAGAAACAGTAACCCTAATTGATATATTTATTGCTTTATTTAATTTTAGATTTGATTATGCAGTTTATTATATGTTTTGGTGATTGATTTATTTTCAATGCTTGATTTATTTAATTTATCATGGATGGATGTTTACTTTCTATTTTGATTGATGTTTAATATCTTTGATGAATGATTTATTTATGATGAGTGGTTATTTACTTTTATCGATTTATTTTGATTTCCAAATGTTGTAAGAGGTATGTTTCCACTTTGTGGGTACCTCATTAATTAAGTTCTATGTAATTTAAATTGCTTTTATAATTTAGACCAATGTAAAGGACATGTTTCTACCTCATGGTGGGTGTCCTATTTAGCTTAGACATGGATGATGTAAGGACATGTTTCCATCCTCGGATGGGTGTCCATTTATTTTCTTTGTTTGGACATTGCTTTGATTTTAATATAATGATGCTTTCTTTCAATTGTTACGTGTAACATGGATAATGTTGTTATACTTAAGAATTCTATAATATTAAGACCTGTAAAGGAGGCCGGTTCCAATGAATAGGGCGTTGTGAGGGTGCTGGGCCATTTCTCACATTCCCCACACGTACCCAACTTTTCGAACTCATTAGGGGGTTGGGGATTCCTTAGGAATCGAGTCATCCACCCCTTTCTTTTTTCTCGGCCCATCCGGGTGGCGACTCCATTTTCTTCGGACTTAGGTCCGTGTTCTCTAAGGCCCTGAGCATAAATAGTGTCGAAGTCGCAAGAACCATTCCACCGGGAGTGGGGGCAATAATCTCCGCTCACAGTTAGGAAGATCAATGATGCCTTGATATAGATGACCCTCCAAGTTGTAGTAGGTGAAGAGCCAATTGAGCTAAGACATCCAATACCCTTTTGTACAAAGGCTAAAATGAAAACTAAGGAAAAGGGTTAGAAACTATATGCAATTTATGTAGACAAAAGAAGGAAAAGGGAGGAGAAATGTTACGGCCAATGAGGAAGTAGGAAGACCAGCCATAGGGATTACCTGAAGTAGATGGTTGATTACATAGTTGGGGTAGTTGGCTTGCTAATCTACCAACTACTCAGTATCCTAGCTAATCTAGCCAAATACATGTATCTTAATAGGCATAAAGAAAGAGCTGAGACAGGATTCAGGAGGATCTTCAGGCATAGGTCTGGCATCAGGTCCTAGGTGACTATCCACCACTCTCTCCCCTAGATACAAATATTAGTATATAGGACCCTCCATAAGGTACCTCTAGGCTAATCAAACTCATGAATGCCTCATGGCAGGATACCAAGCATCTTCAGAAGCACCCCACTAAGCAGCCTGGGTCTGAAAGTGATGAAATAGCACAACAAGAAGAACAAAGGGAGATAAGGAAAGGAATATTAAGTTGGCCTACCATGGAAAACTCCAAGCTATTTAGATGAATCTACAACTAAAGTAAGTCGTGCTCCCATCCCATGATGGAGTCGTTCTGTCTCATCAACTGAGGGTACTCTCACTCTATAAAGTTAAGTAAGCTGGGCTTTGGGACAAGCCCCGCTCATTAGCCTAGACTTGTCATCAAGAAATGAAAAACAATGTAACTTGAAATAAAAGACAAGGATGGAAGGATTAAAGCAAAAAAATAGAAGCATTGTGACATACCTTGACCACTATAGCAAGGAGCTAAGGAGTCTTAGCCCCTTTGCATCATTGATCCAGGCCTATATAAACCATGCCCTAGAGCTAGGGATCCCTAATCAAAAGTAGAAATGACATCAAGATCATGTAATGCCAATAAGAAGGATGAGTCAATGGTGTTCTCTATGTTCGCAAAGAGTGTGCAGCCGAGAGCACCAATAAGAAGCCCCATGTCATCTGATCAATTACCATAGGGGTCAGTGGCTTGACTAGTGAGTGTTAGGCCTAGTGATTTATGATACTAGTGTAAAGAACGCCTTTAGTTCCCTTCATTCAAAGGAAGAATCCAAGGAGCGACTCGACATACTGTTGATAGTGCATTGGGTAGAATAAGTAGTCACTGAAAATGATCACATCAATGTAACAAGGGATCCCTATGATAGCAGCAAAGTTAACCAATGCGATAATCTCATTGCCATATGGGAGATGAAAGGCGTGTGTGATGTTAATTCACCTCTCTAGAAAAGTGCGATATGCACACATATAACCCTTCCATTGGGTAGTTAAAAGGGATTTCAGACATCAATGAAAAGGCATTACTTGAATCCGATCCTTCACCTCCTCAGGGAAAGTTGTATAAAATGATCATACTTTACAGATACCAACTCCCCTTTTAATCTCAGAGATGTCCTGCAAGGTGTTGAGGAAGAATATGTTATTTGAAAATAAAGAAAAATGTGAAAGAAACAAAAAAAGCAGTTGTGCTGATAAGGAACTATCATGCAGAGGTACAAGATTATTGCACGGAGGTATAGAATTGCAAAGTGAAAGTCCTATGAAACCAATGCTCAGAGCAACAAGACTATCATGCAAAAGGTTCCCTCATCACGTGCCAAGAGCCAAAATTTTTAAAATTTTCAAGGTTTTCAAGATTTTAAGTCTAATAAGCTTTTCTAAATGAATGTTGACATGCCTAAGATGGTTCTAAAGTAAAATAAAGAAGAAAAAACATCACGATTAGGGTTTCTAACAAACTTATATATATCTGGGCATGAAAAGAGATGTGATCGCCCATCTTCCAATGGATTTTGATTCTATTATCTAAGAAGTGCACTCTTGTGGGAGCCTTAGTGCAATCCATAAGATCTCTAAAGGCAAATTCTAGAGCAACAAGAGTTCTAGCCATTTGGAGAGTGAGAGAATTAAAGAATGCAAGAGTCTCGGAAGGAGAGGATTTCAAATGAAATGAAAAAATGAGGTTTCTAAAGTGGTATATATAGTAGATAGACAATAGGACCAAATGGGCCCAATTTTCAGATTATATGATGTGTTTTGTTTTTATGTAGCCTGAATACCTAAGAACCTCAATCCTAAGTGATCCAACTATTGTGCTTTAGGCTTCTGGGTCCCGAGTGACCCAAGCTATGACCTCAAATGGTCCATCTTCACTTGTTTTAGTTTTGTGAAGCTAAATGGACTGGAACTCAAATCTCCTATGATCCAGTTGTCATGTTTTAGACTTATAATTCTCGAATGGCCTAAGCCCTCCAAGAGGTCCATGATGTGTTATGGCTCTGCAATTCTCGAGCGGCTGAGGAGTTTAGACCCTAAGTGGTTCTTATCATGATGTTGGTTTTGTAACATCCTAAATTTTTAAAAATTAAATAAAATAAATTAAAATTAAATTAAATAATTTAAATAAATAATTTAAATGGAAAATTGAAGGTTTAGAAGTGAAAAAGTCAAGTGTATATGTGAAATATATATGTAATATATGCAACATATACAAAAGTCAAATGGCAAATGGCAAAATGGTAATTATACTTTGTAAAATTAAAATTATTTAAATAATTTAAAATAAATTATTTTTGGGTGGAAGAGGTAAATTATGATTTTTTTAAAATAATTGATTAATTATATAATAAAATAATATATATATATATATATAGTCATCTTTTAAGTGAGAAGAAAGAGAAAATTAAAAGTTTAAAATATCTTCTTCTTCTTCTTTAGGAGGCCGAACCTCCATGTGAGAGTAAGAGAGGTTTTTTCTTCTTCCAAGCTTCATCAATTGAAGGAATTTTCAAGTTTCAAGTGGGATTTTGGTTATTTTCTCCATGAATAGTAAGTTTTCCATCTTATTTTTTGGAAATCCATGAAGTTTTAGTATGTTGAGTTTGGGGTATTGATTTAGAATGATCTAATAGCTTGAATGGGTATGTATGAAGTTATTTTGATTAGTTATTAATGATTTTCAAGTTAGATGGAAGAAAAGAGTAAGTTTGGATTAAGTTTGGATGAAGAAGTGAATTTAGGGTTATGTAAAATTTGGACTTTTGAAATCATGTATTTTAATTGTGCAAATGGATTCCAAATGTATTGTTTTGATGCATAAACAAGGATTTTAAAGTCAAATGATGGATTTAACCAAGTTTGGTTAGAGATTAGATAATGTAGTGTTGAATTTAGGGTTTTGGAAGCAAATTTTCATAGTATGATTGGTTATTTTATTTTAATGTTTAAATCATGTTATTTAATGATATAAGTGATGGAAATAAGCTTTGATTAATAATTAGAAAGAGTTGAAATGAAGAACCTTAAATGGTGAAGGTTATGGCATTTTAGGATTTTGTATAAGAGTATGTGTTTATTTAATGTGATTGATTAAAACATATTATAGTATGTTATTAAAGATATAAATAAACTTAAAACACCAATTTAAATGGATTAACATGGAATTTTAATATTAAAGTAAGGTTAGGAAAATTTTTTGGATATTTGTAGGAGTGAGATTTAATTAGGGTTGTATACTTGTGATGTCTTAAAATGTGATTCTAAATGATGGTATTTATTCACATTTTGTATAGGCATTAGAAAGAAGTGAATTGCTTAACCTTAGTGTTGAAAGACAAATTGGAAGTGAAGGTTGGAGGGTGACTTTTAGAGTGAGCTATGTACAAACTTTTGATAATTTAGATGCATTTGCATTAAATTTGGCCAAACACATTTTGAATGAAAAATGTGTTAAGCTACTTGGACATGAACATTATGTTGTAACATGTGAATTATTATGTATGCCTTATGTGCATTATGAAAAGCCATTATTAATGGCTAAAATGAATGAAATGTGATTTATATGCATTATGTGAGAATGACCCAAAAATATTTAGGTAATGTGATTATAATGTGAAATGACATACATTGTGATGAAATGATATGATATGATGAATTAAAATAAGTTGACATTGATATGAATGAGAAAAAATGAGAAAATGAGGCAATGTCATAAGAAAAATGAGAAAGTGAGGCAATATGATAAGAAAAGTTGATTATGAAAAATATGTATTATTTGTGTGCCTAGTATGTCATTCAATTTCTAGAGTTCTATCTTTAGCGGCATGCCTATGAGGTTATCCTCATTATTTGCCTTTGGGGCTAGACGTTAGGCGTCATTAATCTATGATTTGCCTTCAGGGTTAGACGCTAGGCGTAACTGATATATGATTTACTTTTGGGACTAGATGCTAAGCTTCACTTGCTTTGGGCTAGACACTGGGTGTCAATATTGACCAAAACAGTAACTCTGGCAATTAAATAATATATTAGATTATTTGGTCCCATACTTGTGTATGTGTTTATGTGAGTTACAAAAGATTTAAGATTATGTGTTAAAGTGGTATTAAATGCCACATTGTGACATAACATGCAAAAATATTATACATTGGCATTATGTTAAAATTTTATTATTATCAAAGTTTGTACCGCTAGGCTTTTAGCTTAGAGTGATTGTAATTCATTGTGCATGTGAAAGGGGAGATCCGGTAGATCCGGAGAGTTCTGCTAAACTTTACAAGGTCTAGATTTGAGGTTGACTGAGTTGCTTTTTACTACATCAAGATCAGAGCCATTTGCCATCATGTATATATTTTATGTTATAGTATATTTTGTTAATATGTATATTATGTTTATGTTTTGGGGTATATATTATAAATTATAAAGACTTTTGATAAATTTTATATTGTGCAAATGTATATATATAAATATATGTGTGTGTGTTTGATATATATATATATATGTATATATATAAATGTTTTGAGGAATTGGGAGGAAATTGAGAAGTGTTAGTAAAATGTGAGATTTATTGTTTATTGGTAGTGTGTGTTTGCAGGTTGAGTAATTGTTCAATTTTTGGGATGTCCAAATAACAGACAAAATTCTAACAAAATTTTCCCAAAGATTTTTATGTAAAATATTTATTTTGGAACCTATAATTAATAAAGAGTATTTTATTTACTATTTAAACTTACATTTTAAAGTGTTTGGGATTTTAAATTAAAAATGTGAATTTTTTTATTAAACCGGGTTGTGGCATTCTTATACTTATATGCATATTTTATATATACTGGGCATATGTATTATACGTTTATAAGGTATGAAGGTGTTATATTTATTTTGGTATTAGAGTCTAGGTTTACGGTTCTCGACCTAGGTGGGTTGTTAGAGAGAGAAAATAGAGATTTTAAATATGGTTTTAAACTATGATACATGTATTGGCGCTGGCATTATATCTGATCCCTGATATAGCAATTTATGTTGTATTTGCAGATATAGGTAGTTATGGCCTCTAGGATGCCCCAGTCTGAAGAGGGTAGTGTGAGAGTATAGCTCCTGATGAGTGAATTGTTAGAGCTAGTGCTGAGACTGCTGGAGAGATATCTACATCTGTGCCAATTAGACCAGCAGCTGAGGAGGTTACATCGAGCTGGGTACGGCATATGGTGGAATTGTTGACACAGGCTTTGGTTCAGCCGCCGTAACTAAAGCCACAGCAGCAGTTGTCGACTCGGAAGTATGACAAGTTGAGAAAGTATGGAGCATAATACCCTTATACCCTATATATGTATAATACATACATCCCATATATGTAAATACACATATAAAGTATAAGAATGCTATAAATCGATTTAATAAAATAAATAAAAGAAAATTTATATTCTTAATTTATGCTCTCAAACAATTAAAATGTATTTTTAATTTGTAAATAAAATATTCATAATTAATTCTAATTACCCAAAATAAGTTTTTTATATAAAAATCTCTGAAAAAAAAAATTTGCCAGAGTTTTATCTATAAATTGAACATTCTAAAAATCAATATTTACTCAACCTGCATAAAAATACACTCTTAATAAAACAAATCAACATTTCACCTCAACTTTTCAGTTTCTCTACATTTCCCTCAAAACCTTTTAGTAGGTACATATATATATTTATAAAAGATATATACAATCCATTATCACAAAAGTAGTCCAAAAATTCTTTATATTTTACAATACTCCCGAAAACATAAACATATTATACATAATGATGAAATGTACTATAAAACATAACATATACATAGTGACAACAAGCTCTGATCTTGTGGCAAAGCTCACTTCAAGCACACTAGTCCCAAATCTAGACCAGACCAGGTTTAGGTGAACTCTCCGGATCTACCGGATCAACCCTGTCACATACGCGATGAATTACAATTGCGTTAAGCTAAAAGCCACTATAAGAAAAATGTTAATTAGCGATGGAAATTAGCGACAGATTACATTTCATCCATAAATAGAGATGAATTTATGACAAAAACATATTAACGATGGAATAGAGATAGATTAGCAACAGATTTAGCGACAAAATAAATATGTAGCTAAATTCGTCGCTAAATCTAGAGCCAATAATTGGCGCCTTTAATTTAGCGACGGATAAGAAATATCCATCTCTAAATCTATTGCTAATGATGGCGCTAAGTGTTGGCGCCAAAAATTTAGCAACAAACTTAAAATTCTCGTCGCTAAAAAATAGCGGCGAAAGAAAATTGTCGTTAATAAATTAAATAATTAGTGATGGAAATTTTTTGTCGCTAAAACTTAAAATAAATTAACTAATAAAGAAAAAATAACAACGGATACCAATCTTCGCTAATATTGAATATTTTAAGATTATGGGCAGGATTTATAGTAGGCTTTTAGCTACAAATTATGAAAAAAGGCAGACTTTTTACGCGATTTTTTAGCGAAGGAACTAAATCTGTCGCTAATCCGTCGCTATTCCGTCTCCAATCCGTCGCTAAAACCCAAAAATTTATTTTAAAACTCTATAATCAACATTTATTCTCTCTATTTCTTTCTTCTTTCATCTTTCTTTCTACATCTTTGTTTTCTCTCTTTCTTTATTTTTTTTCTCTTTCTCTTTCTTTCAATCTTGTTTTTTATTTTTCTTTCTTCTTTCTTTCTTTTTTTTTCCTTCTTCTTTCTTTCATCTTTTTCATTTTTCTTTCTTTCTTCTTTTTTTTTCTTTGCTCTTTCTTTCTTCTTTTTCATTTTCTTTCTTTCTTCTTTCTCCTTCTTTCTTTATTCTTTTTTCATTTTTCTTTCATTTTTCATTTTTCATTTTTCTTTCTCCTTCTTCTTCTTTCTCCTTATTTCTCATTTTTCTTTCTTCTTTATCTCTCTCTCTTATTTTTTCTTCTTTATCTTTTTTTTAAATATTTATTCAAATAACTTATTTTTATAATGAATAAAATATTTATTAATATAATAATTTTTAAAATAAATAAATTATTTATTGAATAATTATTTTGTTGAATATATAATTTTTAGAAATTATATAGTAGAATAATTTATTTTTAAGAAAATTGTTGGAGAAATAGTTTTTTAAGAAATTATTTGTTAAATATTTTTTTAATATGTAAATTATTTAATAGAACAAATAAATTATGAAAATAATTTATTTTAGTAGTTATTTGGTTAAGTTAATTATTATAAAAATAAAATATTTTAGAAAACAAAATAAATTATTTTAAATAAATAAAATAATTTATTTTAAAATAATTTATTTTGTTTATTTAAAATAATTTATTTTATTTTCTAAAATAATTTAATTTTTTTAAAATAATATAAATTTTGCGATGGATTTAGCGACAGAATTTTCGTCTTAAAATATGTCTTTAAAAAGATGACTAAAAAATCAGCGATGGAGATTTTATCATTAGCGACAGAGATTACCATCGCCAATTAGCATCAGAAGTGCAAATCCGTCGCGATAGTTTTAGCTACAGATGATATAGCAACAGATGTTGATATGTCACTAAACCATCGCTAATCGCCATTAGCAACGGATTTTGAGAATTAGCGATGAATTTTGTCCATTGCTAATTTTTATTTTTCTTGTAGTGAGCCTAGCGGTACAAATTTTGATAATGATAAAATTTAAATACAATGTCAATGCTTAATGCTTTTATGCTATGTCATAATGTGGCATCCAAGCTCACTTTTAAACATATTTTTTTATCATTTACTAATTCACATAAACACATACACAAGCATGGGCCCAAATGAACTAATACATCATTCAAATACCAGAGTTACTGTTTTGGTCCAAATTGACACTAAGTGTCTAGCCCCGAAGGCAAATTAAAGTAATGCTCAAAAGCTAGCCCGAAGGCAAATCATATCACAGTGACGCCAAGCGTCTAGCCCAGAAGGCAAATTATGTATCATTGATGCATAACGTCTAACCTCGAAGGCAAATAATGAGGATAACCTCATAGGCATACCGCCAAACACAGAACTCTAAAAATTGAATAATATAGTAGGCACACAAATAATTCATATTTTTCATATTCAACTTTTTTCTCATTTTCTCATATTTAACTAGGCACATTGCCTCATTTTTTCTCATTTTTCTCATATTGCTTTATTTTCTCATTTTTCATCACATTGTATCATTTTTCTTTTTTTATTTATATTAATGTCAATCCATCATATCTCATCATGTTTCATCAATTCATCACAATGCATTTCACATTAAAAACACATTACCTAAATATTTTTGAGTCATTTTCACATAATGCATATAAATCACATTTTATTCAATTTAGCCATTAACAATAGCTTTTCACAATGCATTTAATGCATACATACACTACAAAAAATAGCAATCTGCGACACCATTAACGACGAAATCAACAACCAAACTACGATAGCGACAATATCAGCGACGAACAGCGAGAAAAATCGAGCGGACGGTAATGTCCTGGTCGCTAAAAAATCAATGACAAATCAGCGACCAATTGTGTGTGTCGTTGATTAGTGACAAATCAGAGACAAAACAGAGACAAATTCAACGACATTTTCATTTTTGGCGGGAATTATTTATTCCCGCTGAAAGTCGTCGCTGATTTAGCTTTGGTCGTTGAATTCATCGATATTTGGGTCGTTAATTTAGTCGCTGAATTTGTCGCTAATTCGCTCGCTAAATTTTGTCGTTGATGTGTCGCAGAATATGTCGCAATATTTTTCTCGTTGTTTCAGTCGTTGATTTGTCGCAGAATTCAACATTTTTTTTGTCACCTTTGGTCGCTGATTTTGTCGCAATTTTGTAATTGTTTGGCTATATTTTTTCAGTATTCCAATTTTTTTTTTGTCTACACATTTTCAAGAACCTGTTGAATTTCAAATATAATAACCAAACTTGTTTATAAAATAGTCATTCATTACAATAATAATCAAATAACACAACATTCATAATTAAGTTATTAGTGGCAATAAGTATACATAAACAATTCGAATGTAAAGTTTACCTCCTAAGAAAGTATATTGAACACATAAGGTCTTAATAATCCGACACTCCGAACACAAACAAAGAGAACACCAACTATAATAATCCGACATTCCAAACACAAACAAAGAGAACACAAACTTTAATAATCCGACACTCCAAACACAAACAAAGAAAACACCAACTTTTATAATCCGACACTCCAAACACAAACAAAGAGAACACCAACTATCAAGTATATCCTACATACGAACATCGTCTTCCTCCACATTGTCATTTGCCGGAGCAGGAGGAGCATTTGTTTTCCTTCGTTGCTCAGATAAGAATAAGCGCATATCATCTAAAACATCATTCACCGAGCGCACATTAGCTATAACTTCATTCATTAATGCTATAACCTTGGCTTGCTCTTCTACCTTTTGTTGTAATACTTTCATAGTTTCCAATACCTCAGAGTCATTGCGATTAGCAGACGTTGCAGAAAATGATGACCCAGATGGTTCATAGCATGAATAATGGGATGAGGAAGAACCCAGCCCATAAATACGAGATGTCTTACCGGTGCCACCAGCAGCCTCCACAAACATGCGTTGCTCAAGCTCTATTTAGGCTGGTGTTAATGAAGGCATATCATCCTCCTCAGCCTCAAGTGTCTGCAACTCAGGCTCGGCATTTTTAAGTTCTTGGTATTTCTCCTGCCAAAGATATATGCAAATCAAATTACATTTTTAACTATTTAATCTAAAATAGGATAAAAAAATTAAATTAACTTGAGAAGAAACAAAGTCATACATAAACTAACTCGGAGCGCTTATCAATGAAGACTTTATTTCTATCGATTTTGCTTGTGTGACCAAATAAGAAAACCTCTCCAAGCAAAACTTCACGTCCCAATTCTTTACTCTGTCAAGTGATTCCTAAAGTAAGAAATATATTCTTTCAGTTGTGTAAGCCTTTCAAATATAAAAGCAGACTATAATTTGGGCGTATAGTATCACAACTGATGACCTGATTGCCAGTTAATGCCTCCTAGATGAGGAGCATCAAAATGCATTTACATGGAAATTTGGATAAATCATTTTAGAACTTTTCTCATAACATAACCAAAACTGCATTTGCACAATTCATGAGGATTCTACCTGCATAACAGTTATAGCATTTGGCTTCGCCCGTTACTATAAAGGGGAATCAAAGAAATTCTATATTGCCATTTATAAGACTAGAACTCCAGAAATCAGTTTGACTGCATCTCTAATTTCAGTTGGATGCCAAACACTAACAGTTCAGCAATTACATGTCCTGTAAGTATGATCCATTAAACAAGAAAAGACCTAATTCAATTAAGGTAAAGAGAGGCGAATCATAAGAGGAAGACATGATATACCATTGAACATGCAACTTTCATAAGCCAAGGCGTGCAAAAGCATGTGCAATTCAATTTTAAGCAAATTCAGAAATAAACAACCTCGTAAGTTCTCTATTAAATAAATTGGAACAAAATCAATAGCTTCCCACGATTCAATAAGATGAGAAGGCATATCAAGGTGCTTAATTAGTTTGTTCAGATCATATGCCTAAACTTTATTAATAAAACCACCAAATCAATTGAATAGAAGTTTCGTCCATTTTGAGTTCACTGCAATCATTGTTCCAAGAATCGTTTCTAATTGATTAGAGCCAAATTGTTCGACAAGAAATTTGTAGGTTAAATCTCCCTTAACCGAAATTAAAAGCTCATTTTCAACAGCAATTTCTTCAACAAACAACAATTTCCAAACCATTAAAATTAAAGAAAGAGAAACTTACGATAGGAAAATCGAGAGGATTGCAGCGAGTCAATTTTTCTTTGTCGGGCTCCATACAAACCACTTGCTTTTTTCGTCTGCTCCGATTTGTATTAATACTACTAGTAGTAGAAGAAATCAGGAGTCCAGAACCAAAAATCGTTGCAGAGAAAACGAGAGAGCACCGGCAACCATAGCAACTCGGTGAAGAAGAAGAAGATGCAACTGCAGTGGCGGATATAGGCAGCACCACTAAAGGTTTCGAAGACGAGCATACGGGGAGGCAAATAGAAACCATAGTTTCTGTATTTTACACTATCTTGTTCTCCTCCTTGTTGTTGTTCTTTAATCTTCTTCTTCGTCTCGTTTAGTTCCCCTAAGAATCGAAAGAGTTGTATTAGAAAACAAAAACACACACACCAACCGCCTCTCTCTACGCCCTCCATAATCGCATTTCTATCCCCATCTGCTTTTTCTGGTTTGTATGCGTATGGATCTTCTAACTGGGCTGGGCTCAGTTTAATTTTCAAAAAACCTTCTTTTAGTAGAAATTAAATCGAAATTATACCATATAACACATTTTTTTTAATTTTTTTTTAGAAACTTACGCTGCATAATATATTTTTTAACTTTTTTTAAATATTTTATATTTTTTAATATTTTTAATATACTAAAAATATATTAAATATATACTTTTAAAAATTAAATATATATTTAATATATTAAATGTTTATTCAAAATATACTTCTAAAAGGAGTATTTTTAAATTAAAAATTAAAAAAGAGTATTTTTGAAATTGAAAAAGAAAAATATATATTTTTAAAAATATTTTTATTTTTTAGAATAATTTTAAAGAAACTCCTATTTTAATATTATGTATTTTTTATGTATTTTTAATATATTAAATATATATCTAATATATATTTTTAAAAAATGAATATATTTTTAATATATCAAATATATATTTAAAATATACTTGAAGTATTTTTAAAATTAAAAATTAAATAAAGGATATTTTTTAAATTAAAAAGAAAAATGAATATTTTTAAAAATATTTTTATTTTTTTAGAAGATTTTGAAGAAATCTCGTTCGATATATGGGCTTTAAGACCGAGGCGAGTCAGTATCTTTTCTAAACTTTTTTTATTTTACTTGAATTTTGCATTATATTTGCGCAGAAAATCTCTCTCTAAGGTAAAACTGTTGCAAGTGCCTTTCAATTTTTGTAATACTTATACATTATATTATATTATGTGCTAAATAAATTAAAAACCATAGCCATACAAATTAAATTAAATTTTCACCTTATATAAAATAAATTGACACGTGTTAAAAGTCAATCTATTCTACTTATATAATACCCTGGTTTATAAATAATAGTCAATTTAAAATTTTTATATAAAAATAAAAAAAATTATATAATAATCTCTTTTATATAACTATTTTACTAAATTATTATTTTTCTTAATTCATAACTCATTTTATTAATAGTATTTTTTTTATAATTATATAAGAATAACTTTAAAATAAAAGTAAAAAAAACTTTGATTTTTATAAAATAATAATTATATATGAATAAAATTTAGCACTTTAAAAATAGCAATGGAGAGAGTACTTAATATCATGTCTTACATTTTTTTAAATTATATGCGATCAAAGAAAGCAGATAGCACGTGGTCTATACCTAATAGTTAGCGATGCTTTAGCAATTTAGCAGCCATTCATATCTATAATCAATCATTAATTGAAAGACCAATGTGATGAGCAATTTTCTGGGTTTACTCTAAAGAAAAACATAATAAATCTAAGACATTAGAGCTGAAGAATATGCTCGATTTACTCAAATTGACGGATTGTCCTAATTGTACTGGATGGTTCTCGCTGGCTCTCTTAAGTGGGAGGTCAGGGGTTCGATCCAGGGAGGCGACCCCTTGGGGCCAAATAAACAAATCCTGCTGGGTGGGCCGCGAGGGCTGTCCAGTACTGTAGCGATCGCTTGCCTCCTGCGGACTCCGTGCCCAGGTGGTGAAAAGGCCGGGCCGTAAGCCACTAGTGGGCCGGGCAGCCGACCTGGTCGGGGAGGGTCGTTACACTAATGCCTCCTCATACACTGATAATAATTGCCAGACCTTTGCGCACTCTAAGACATTAACCCTGTAGAAGAAGAAGGAATCATCTGCAAACAACAGAAGAGAAATACTAGGGTTGTTCCTCGCGACCCGGCAACCATGTATATCTCCAGTAACTTAAACCATGTATATCATGTATTTTAAAATAGAAAATAAAATTAATTTCTCGGTAATTCGTCGCAATATTCTGGCAAATTACCGATAATTCTACGACTAACTATTTTTCTCGCAAATCAGCGAGCCATTTAGCGACTAATTAGCGACCAATTAATTTAAAATAGAAAATAAAATTAATTTCTCACTAATTGGTCGCTATATTCTAACAAATTAATGATAATTCTGCGACTAACTGTTTTTCTCGCAAATCAGCGAGCAATTTAGCGACTAATTAGCGAAAAAAAACTTTCCAATAAAAAATAAACACATTCTTTGCTAATTTGTCGTAAATTAGTCGTAACGTCGTCGCTGATTGTTGGCGCCAAAATCTGGCGCAAAATTCAGCGACACATTCAGCGAGAAACGACCTTTTATCGCTATTCAGCGACATATTCTACCACCATTTTTTTTGTCGTTAATCAACGACACATTTAGCGACCCATTCAGCGACGGAATGTTGGAAAGACGCTTAT
The DNA here is from genome assembly GCA_947685225.1 of Garcia nutans. Taxonomy (NCBI): domain Eukaryota; kingdom Viridiplantae; phylum Streptophyta; class Magnoliopsida; order Malpighiales; family Euphorbiaceae; genus Garcia; species Garcia nutans. The sequence goes on from CANTUV010000001.1 coordinate 21,576,235, forward strand.
CTTGATTCTTTGTCGTAAAGTTGTCGTTGATAAAGTCGCTAATCAGCGACGAAATAAGAGTTGTCGCAGAATGCGTCGGTGATTGCGCTTTTTTTTTGTAGTGATAACAAATCACATATCATAACACAATGTTCATGAATATTCAATGTATCAAGTAGCTTAACACATTTTTCAACCAAAAAGTGTTAAGGCCCATTTAATGCCAACATATATAATTTATCAAAAGTTTATACTTACCTCAATTAACACTCAAATTCAAGCTAAAGTATCCCTTTAACTTCCACTTCCAAATTACCCTTCACACTAAGGTTGGGAAAAATTCTTCCATCCAATGCCTAAATAAAATGTGAGTAAATAAAATTATTTAGAGTCACATTTTAAGGCATTTCAAATATCAAACTCCAATTAAACCACATTCCTACTAATTTTCCAATTTTTTGTTTAACCTCACTTTAATATTGGAATTCCATTCTATCACATTTTAATTGGTTTTTTAAGTTTAATTTTTATCATTAAAAATATATCAGAGCATGTTTTAACCAATTAAGTATAATAAATACACATATTCTTTAACAAAACCCTAAAATGCCATAACTTTTTATCAATTATGGTTCATTCCCACTCATTTCAAATGCTAATATAAGCATATTTCCATCATTTAAATATTTTAATAACATGATTTATTCATTATAATCAAATAAAAGTCAATACTTTGAAAATGTTCTTTCAAAACCCTAAATTCAACACTACCTTCCTCAAACTCGAACTAAACTTGATCAAATCCATCATTTAATTTTAAAATCCTTGTTTAAGCATCAAAATAACATCATACACACCAATTCTAACAATTAAAACATGTAATTGAAAAATTCCAATTTACACATAGCCCTAAACCATTTTCTTCATCCAAACTCAACCCAAACTTAATCATTTTTTCTGTCTAACTTCAAAATCATTACCTACAAATCAAAATAACATCATTTATATTCATTTAAACAATTTAATCACACCCATTCAAAATTTCAAACTTCACATAATCACATATATTCATAACTTCAAAGAAACTTGAAAATTCCAAGTGAAAACTTACTTGATATAAAATCACCAAGACTACCCTTGACTCTTGGAATTTCTTGCAAATTTGATTGTTTAAATGAAGCAAAAATCACCCTTGTTGTCCCATGGAAAAAATGTCCAAGAGAGAAAGAAGAAGAAGAAGAAAGAAATTCTTTTCCAATTTTGATTTTTTTCTTTCCTTCATTTAAGACCATATATATATTATTATATTATATTATTTTAATTAATTATTTAATTAATTATTTTTAAAATGCTAATTATTATCTTTCACTAAAAATATTTTATTTTAATATTTAATAAATATTTAAAATTTTTCATCATCTTCCACTATCTATTTTATTATTATTATTTTATTTATTTATTTAAAAAAGATACTTTTTGTCTTCCATCCATAATTAATTTGTTTTTAAATTATTTAATTAATTGTAATTTTACAATGCATAATTACCATTTTACCATTTGACCATTGACTTTCTTCTTTAAATGTTGACTTTTGTATATGTTTTATATATTTCATATATATTTCACATATACACTTTACTTTCTCACTTATAATCCTTCAATTTTCCATTTAAATTATTTATTTAATTTACTTAATTTAATTTTTAAAAATTATGAATGTTACAATTCTCTCCTCCTTAAATAACGCAGATCAGCATAAGGCAGCACATATAGAACATGAGGCTGTGGTGGAGCTACACGAGAAGGACCGGCTTCACCATGACTAGAACTGCATAACTGTCCGATTACCTACACAGAATCACAAAAAGTTAAATGCATACAGAGAAAAGCAGTCTCAGGTAAACAAATGCATATATCTGATCAACCTTTGAAGAGGCAACCCTAGTATCATCATGTGAATGGGAAGTAGAGCCTCCTCCACCTCCCCCTTCTTCATCTTCCTCTTTGCCCATTTCATTATCTTCCACCCCATCATCTTTCTCCTCTTTGTCATGCTCATCTTCATCCTCCTCATTATCCACCTCATCACCCATCTGTTCTTTTTCTTCATCTTCTTCTCCTTCTACCCTTGTTGTTCTTCAAGAACTTCGACACCAGCAGAGGAAACTTGGAAATTCAGAAGATGACCATGAATAAACTGAGTATATGACACATTTGGTGGAAGCAAGAAAACATCGATGTCAAATCTAGTCTGAGCACACCTCATAGAATTTTTTTTCTGGCATAGACATGTTATTCAATGTGAATGCAAGAATGCTTGTCAGTCAGGACCAAGGAACTAGTTGTACACTTGCTCGGGAACCAACCATTGAAAACTGGCCCGGTAATAACCCGATGAGAATTCTAAAGGGTCAACGTGTTGTATATGGAGGGAGTCCAGTTAGCCCTCTCACTTGCCCTTCACCAAGCAATATTCACTTGTAAAACAACAGAAGAAGGTAAGTTGTCTTTCTTATACATTTTAATAATAATACTAATTTTGTCTTTTTACCCAGCCCCAAGTTAGGCAAATCAGAAGATAAAAACGTATATGCACATGATGACTGTCGGGCACCTCTGTGCAGCCCGACAACTAAAGACTCAGCCTTGGGTAACCGATTTGCCATCCGGTAATACCAGGAATCTTCACAAGTTTATGTTCATATGCCCACACCAACAAAAATGAACAATAAAGGTCAAGCTCACATATGCACATTTCTTGAATTAAAAGTCTCATATGAAGCTAGTTATAGATTTTGTCAAAATTGTGATAAAGGTAGGCAAGACTGGCTTCTCCCCAAGCGTATATTGGCACAAGATCAAAGTCATCTAGAGCCCGTAAATTGATAGATGAATGGCTACTTTAGTACGGAACAAGATGGTCAATGCTAGCATATATAACAAAAACTTACGAGTATACTGTTCTACCATCTCACCTTCTAATGGTCGAGTGTATCTCATCCTGCACTTCTAGATATACTCATATTTGATTTTGCATGGTCCTTTATACCTAGGCTTCATGCTAATCAATTGATGGATCTCATCTGGGGTGAACAAATCTTTGGTCAAAGGAACTAGCCTCCTGTCACATCTAACACCTGTTATCGCTGAAAAGTCAACTCGACCAATAGCTATTTCTCCCACAGGCAAATGAAAGGTATGGGTCATATCCATCCACCATTTTGAAAGCGCCTGGATTACATTCCTATCAATCTAGTACCCTCTGGATGGCATCTGCAAGACAAAATCCTGGAAGCCACATTCCTCAATCATCCTCCTTACTGAAGGTGGCACACTGTCATACAATTGGCGGGCTTTATGGACATTTCCTCTACGATGAATTACACAATTGTGATACTACAATAACACAGGTAAGTCAGATAAGGTAAGTAGACAAGCCCTGTAAATGTATTTTTAGCACTTTAGTTATTTTTCCACAACGTTAAGCCTATTTTTTTTTCATAACTTAATGAGCTCTACATATTTATTTAAGCACTTTTATGAAATCTTTTCCTTCATCTTGAATTTATTTTGTCTTAAGTCTAGTTTTATCCATTTCTCTCATACATTTTTGCTAAACATGTCTTACAAATTTAATTTTCATACATATTTATTATAATTATCAATAGATAAGAATTTTTACTAATAAATTATATGCTAGTTAAATTGCAGCAAAATGAAGTTTACTTATATTCTCTCTTTTCTACTTCAATGGAGATGCATTCAGGCTAAAAAAGGGACCCATTCGAGCCCACTAGTCTTGAGGTATGTCAGCAGCCTAGCGTTTGGTGGGGTCTATTTCTAGAAGCTTGGTGACTACCTGCGATTTATACAAATTGAAGGTTGGAACATTTAGGAATGAATGAGGAAATTGAAATTTTCTTAGACATAATAAAAATTTGTTGAAGGCTGAATAAAAATTACTTGATAATTATAGAAGGCGAGCCACAGATAAGATCAATACCAATGGAGTGAATGATAGGAAAAGACAATAACCTATCTGATTCCAAGTAAAGCATAAAAAGCATAAAGGCAAAGTAAAGTCACATGCACTACATTAATGATACTCAAAATCAATTATGCATTTGCTTTCAGATCAATAATGTTCAAAGTTTACTTTCCCAGATCAATAATTCAAAGTTTAATTTAAGGATCAATAATTCATTTTTGTATAGAGGTACACAGTACACAGATACTTATTTGTGTGTCTAAAAATATTTATGATACAAATATTTTTTTCATGCAGGGGCAAGGGTACATAGGAGAACATACCTAGCCCAATATATGGTAAAAATAGCAAAATTTTTTTGCAAATTTTTTACTGACTGAATAAATTAATTTTTTGCACATATCTCGGGTCTATAATCCAAATCAATCTCTGGTCCAAAACTCAAATCTAGTCTCGAGTCCACAATCTAAAATCAAGTCTCAGGCCCATAACTTAAAATTTAGTCTCGGATCCAGAACCCAATCTAGTCTCGGGTCCAGAATCCAAAATCAATCTTAGGTCTAAAACCTAAATCTAGTCTTAGGTCTACAACCTAAAATTCAATCTTGAGTCTAGAACCCAAAATCAATCTCAGGTCCAAAATCCAAATCCAACATCGGGTTCAAAATTCAAATCTAGTCTCTAGTCCAAAACCCAAACCAGTCTAGGGTCCAGAACCCAAGATTCAGTCCTAGGTCAAAAACACAAATCTAGTCTACGGTCCAAAACTTAAAATTCAGTCTCAAGTCCAGAACCCAAACTAGTCTTAGGTCCAGAACCCAAGATCCAGTCTTGAGTCTAGAATCCAATCTAGTCTCATGTCCAGAATCCAAAATTCAATCTCAGATCCAGAACCTAAAATCCAATCTTAGGTCCAGACCAATATCGGGTCAAGAACCCAAATCCAGCCTTGACCCAAATTCAATCTTAAGTCCAGAACCCAAATCCAACCTCGGGTCCAAAATCCAAATCCAATCTTGAGTCCAGAACTTAAAATTCAATCTCGGGTCTAGAATCTAAATATGTCTCGGATCTAGAGCCCAAGATCCAATCTCGAGTCAAGAACCCAAATAAGTCTTGAGTCCAGAACCTAAATTAATCTCGATCCAGAACCTAAATCCAGCCTTTAGTCAAGAGCCCAAATCCAATCTCGGGTCTAGAATTCGAATCTAGCCTTAGGTCCAGAGACTAAATCCACTCTCAAGTCCAGAACCCAAATCAATCTTAGGTCTAAAACCCAAATCCATCCTTAGCTCTAGAACCCAAATCCAATCTTGTGTTTAGATACATCCTTATTCAAGATCAGCTCAAAGTCTTATTGCTTGTAACTCTCATAATGAATTCAAGATCGTTCAAGCAGGGGGCAAAATTGCAGACACTTAATTTTTGCCCTAAGCTTATTCGATCCTAATTAATAGAGGCCAAGTAAAGTTTAGTCTGGCATTAGAAGCATTAAACCTAATTTGAAGCTTTTAATTGGGTTGGCCCAATTTTAAAAGGACTAAAATAAGTCGGTTCATTATTTTAAAGCCCTAAATAGGTCTGATCAAAAGCTAAAATAGGTTTGGTTAGGTTTAATTCGATATGGGCCATATCCATGTCAAATTGGACACTCCAATTCAATATAAGATCCTCCCATATCGAATTAGAGCTGTCCAGTTTGATATGGGTGTAACCATATCGAATTGGGAGTGCCCCAATTCGATATGGAGGGCAATTCAATATAGGAAAGTCAATATCAAATTGAACCCCCCCCCCCCAACCATTTGATATGGGGCCCCAATTTGATATGGGGAAACCCATATTGAATTGGGGAACCCCCTCCCCCTCCCCCCAATTTGATATAAGTTGCTTCATATCAAACATAACACATTTTAATTAGATATGACTTCTGTTTTAATATTTAATCCAAGGCCAAATATAAAATTAAGCTCGGATACGTTAGGGTTAAGTAACTAGATTTAAACTAATTACTCCTATAAATATAGGTTTAATCAATAAAAAGGGGGAGGAATGGTGAACAGTAATTGACGGCACAAGAAGAATTAATCTAGCAATCTATATAGAAGGAAATACATTAAATAAACACAACAACCTAGAAGGCAGAGGTAACTGTCTCTGGCTTTCATTGTTCATCCAAAAGGAGACTTGAGCCATTGCTCATGTTGACTTGGAGGGCCCAAGTCAACATAAGCATGGCTCATGTCAATCCGATTGCACAGGTCGACATGGCCTTAGCCCTTGTCGATCTGGCACACCCGATCAACATGGTCCTAAACTATTTTATGTTTTGACTGGCTGGTTTCCTAATTAGGCTAGAATTCATTTTAAAGATGGATTACATAGATTAGGTTTAGGGTTTTGGTGATGATTTGTAACATCCTAAAATTTTTGAAAATTTCTAATTTTTGAAAAATTTGATAAAACAAATTATAATTTAAAAGGATAAATTAAATTAATGGTTTTAAATGAAAAATGAAGGGATTTTAAATGAAAAATGGAATATATATGTGATATATATGCAAAATATACATAACATATAAAAGTCAACACTTTTTAAAAGAAAAGGGTATTTTGGTAATTAAATCTTATAAATTCAAAATTAATAAAATAATTCAAAAATAAATTATTTTTGAATGGAAGAGGGAAATTAGGACTTTTAATTTATTAAAAAATAATTAAATATTAAATATTAAATTATTTTAATATATATATGTGTGGTTTAAAAAAAAGATGAAAGGAAAAGAATATAAAAGTCTTCATCTTCTTCTTCAAGGACGTGTTTTCCATGGGAGTTTGAAGACCAAGCATTTTGCTTCTTCCGTACTCCATAAATTGAAGGAATTAACAAGTTTCAAGTGGATTTTTGGTGATTTCCACCAAAATTAGTAAGTTTCCATCTCTTTTCTTTGAATTCCTTGGAAATTTGGATTATGTGAGAATTTAGATTTTTATGTAGTATGTTATAATTGTTGGAATTGGTGTGTATGATGTTATTTTGGGTAGTTAACAATGATTCTAAGGTTAGATTGAAGAGATGATGGAGTTTGGTTAAAGAAGGGTGAAGAGAGAGAATTTAGGGTTATGGATTTTTGGGGTTTTGAAAACATGAACTTTAATTGTGCAAATTGATACCAAATGAGTTGTTTTCATTCATAAACAAGTATTTTAAAGTCAAATATTGGATTTGGTGGTGTTGGGCTGGAGTTTGAGAATGGAAGTGAAGATTTAGGGTTTTGGAAAAGTGATTTTCCAAAGTGGTTGAATTGTGTGATTTTATTTGTTTAAGAATGTTGTTTAGTGTTAAAAGTGATGAATATAAGCTTAGAATGAGTAATAGATTATGTTGGAATGGAAAACCTTCAATGGGGGAAGGTTATGTCATTTTTGAGATTTTATGTATAAGAGTGTATTTTTATAATGTAAATTATTTAAATGTATTAAAATATGTTTGTAATAATATAAATAAACTTAAAACTCTAATTTAATTGTAGTAGAATGGAATTCCAATGTTGAAGTAAGGAAAAGCTAAAATTTTGAAAATTTGTAGGAGTGATGTGTAATTATGGTTTAATGTTGGAAATGCCATTAAATGTGATACTAAATTATTATTTTTTATCACATTTGGTTTAGGCATTGAGGGATGTTGATTTGCTTCATCCAAGTGGTGAATGGCAAGTTAGTAAGATTGGATTGAAGGTTGTTTTTAACTTGCTTTGGGTTGCTAGTGGAGGTATGTACAAACTTTGAATATAATGTCTATATTTGCATAACATTTGGACTTAACACATTTTGGTTGAAAAATGTGTTAAGCTACTTGGTTCATTGATTGTGTATGAATAATATGCTATGACATTTGTTATGTCATATATGTGTTAAATGCATTGTGAAAAGCCATTGATAATGGCCAATTTGTGTAACATATGAAATATGCATATTATGTGAAAATACCCAAAGTAATTGGGTAATATGTTGTGAATGCAAAAATGAGATATGTGTAATAATGAAATGAATTGATATTGACAAAAATGAGAAAAGTGAGAAAAGTGAGAAAAATGAAAAAGATGTGAAAAATGAGAAAAGGGAGAAAAAAATGTGAAAATAAGGCAATGTGCCTAGATTGATTATGTGAAAAAAAAAAGAGATTAATAATGAGAAAAATGAATAAATTGTGTGCCTAGTATGTTATTTAATTTTCAGAGTTCTGGGTTTGGCGGCATGCCTATGATTGCCTACGGGCTATACACTGGAATGGTGAAAAGACTGGGTTGTAAGCTAGGCCAGATGATAAATATGATGTTTTTGGGGTGAAAAGACTGGGTCGTAAGCCTCAAAAACTGTAGCAGTGTAGCTGGGTTGAGGACCAAGATACTGGGGCCTAAGGGTCTAGCTGGGTTGAGGTCCAAAAGACTAGGGCTGTTACATTTTCCATGGATATATATATATATATTACCTACGGGGCTAAACACGTGGTGTCATTATGGACCAAAGCAGTAACTTTGAAATTTGAATAGCATCTTCGATCCTTTTTGGGCCCATGTTTGTCTTTTGTTTTAATGTGAATTATGAATTATGAAATATTTGAAAAATATAAGAAAGTGGAATGATGTGACATCTATATGCATTATGCATTGGCACTGCATTGAGTTTTATTTTTATTATCAAAGTTTATACCACTAGGCTTCGGCTTAGCGCGATTATTTCCATCCTGCAGGTGACAGGGTAGACCCAGCTGAGCCAGAGAGTTCTTCTAGACCAGGTCGGATCTAGACCTGTAGTCGAGCTTGTTGAGTTGCTATCGAGATTAGAAACACTGCTAGCAGCATGTGTATATTTTTATGTTATTGTACATTTTTGAGTTTTATGCATAATATATTATGTTTTGGATTTTATGTATTGTATATTATAAAGAATATTTGGGTCAATGTATTTGAAATGGGAAAGTAAGTATGTTTTAAATTATATATATCTATATGTATAAATGTTTGAGAAACTTGTTGAAATGGAGAAGTATGGTTGAGATGGTGATTTGAAATTATTTGGGAGTATTTTCTTTTTGCAGGTTGAGTAATTGCTAAATTTTGGGATGTCCAAATTACAGACAAAACTCTGGCAAATTTTTCCCAGAGATTTTTATATATATATATTATTTATTTTGGGTTCTTATAACAAGTAAAGAATATATTATGTGGAAAAAAATTTAGTAAACCGATCTGTGACATTTTTGTACCGTATATGCGTATTTTACATATGCTGAAAATATGTATTGTACGTATATAGGGTATAAGGGTGTTACATTTGTTTTGGTATCAGTGCCCAGGTTTGAGGTTCTCGACCTAGGTGTGATGATAGAGAGAAAAAAGGGAGGATTTGAAAATAGTTTTTAATTGTAATACATGCATTGGCACTGGCAGTTTCTGATCTCTGATATAATATTTTTCTGCTTTGTTTGCAGATATAGGTAGTTATGGCGTCTCGGTCGCATCAAGCTGCTGAGGGTAGTGCAGAGAGTGTGGCCCTAGATGAGGGTAGAGATGGAGCTAGAGTTGTATCTGCTGGTGAGGCGTCTGTTTCTGTGCCTGTGAGACCAGCAGCTGATGAGGTTCTGCCTGGCTGGGTATGGCATATGATAGAGTTGTTGAGGCAGGCTCCACTTCCGCAGCCGCCACAGCCACAGCCGCAGTTGTTGTTGAGGCAGTATGATAAACTAAGAAAGTATGGAGCTGAGGACTTTGTTGGTACTACCGACCCTGCTATAGTAGAGTAGTGGCTAGACTGGGTTCAGAGGGTATTCATTCAGATACAGTCTAGTCCAGAAGAGAAGTTTGATTATGCCAGATCTCTTCTACAGAGAGATGCATATGATTGGTGGAAGATGGTTCCACATGCTCTAGATGATCCACCAGTCCTGACCTATAATGATTTCCTGTGGGAATTTGAGCAGAAGTATACTCCGAGAGAGTATAAAGATGCAAAGAAAATGGAGTTCCTGAGTCTGAGACAGGATACTAGAACAGTGATCGAGTATGAGATCGAGTTTATCCGGTTGAGTCACTATACTGGTGGGATCATTTCTGAAGTGTTTGATAGGTGTAGGAGGTTTGAGGAGGGACTGAGACCCTCTATCATGTGAATCATTGCAAGCTCTCGGTATCAGGATTTTTCCCAGTTAGTTGCAGCTGCCAGGAGTGTTGAGAGGGCACAGAGTCTTGCAGCAGCTGCCAGGGTTGAGGAGACCAGAGTTAGGAGACCCCAGAGTGAGGCAGGGTCTTCATCAGTGAAGAGAGGCCGAGGGGGACATTTTCAGAGGTTTAGTAGGAGTTAGGGGCAATTTGGCAGGTCAGTACAACATCAGAGACAGAGACGGAGACCTGCAGTTTTTATGGCTAGTGCTCCGACTCCAGTGGCTCAGAGACCTACTCCACCTACTTGCGTTCACTGTGGTAGAGTACACAGAGGTGTCTGCTGGTGAAGAGGTGCTTCGGGAGTGTGTTTTAGATGTGGGTCGTCAGACCATTTTATCAGAGATTGTCCCGAGCCACCAGATGTTAGGAAGACAGATACTGCATCTTCTCGACCCAGTGTCAAAGGGGGTCATGGTGGCAGAGGTTTTAGTAGAGGTGGTCGATCTGGGTTTAGTCAGAGAGGAGGCTCTACATTCGGAGGCAGTAGGCCAGATGAGGCTGGGCCATCTTAGCGGGTTTATGTGATGCAGAGGCAGCCGGATGCTTCAGCCGTCATTGCGGGTACATTTTCTTTATTTAGTATTTCAGTCCTTGCTCTATTAGATCCTGGATCTACACATTCATGCATAAGTGCATCTATCTTGCCTGTGACTGAATTGCATTCTGAGTCCTTAGGATTTGATGTCTTAGTGACAAATCCTTTAGGGTATAGTGTTGTGGTGAGCAGGGTGCACCGAGATAGTCCAGTTGTTGTTCAGGATGAGGAGTTTCTTGGTGACCTGATTGAGATGACTTTCATGGAATATGATCTTATTTTAGATATGGATTGGTTATCCAAGCATGGGGCTGTGGTAGACTGTCAGAAGAAATGTGTTACTTTGAGAACATGTGATGGTAGGAATGTGATCGTATCTGGTGAGCAAAGGTATCTTTCATCCATGTTTGTTTCAGCTGTTTCAGCTGGGAGGATGATTCGAAAGGGATGTAAGGCTTATCTTGCTTATGTTGTAGATACTAGAGTAGTGGGATCCCTTCTTGAAAGTATACCCACAGTTGCCAAGTTTCCAGATGTTTTCCTTGATGAGTTGCCAGGGGTACCTCCTGAGAGAGAAGTGGAGTTTGGTATCGATTTGTTGCCTGGTACCACTCCTATCTCTATTACCCCTTATCGAATGGCACCTGCTGAGTTGAGAGAGTTGAAGGTGCAGTTGCAGGAGTTATTGGATAAAGGGTTTATCTGTCCTAGTGTGTCCCCATGGGGAGCGCCTATGTTGTTTGTGAAGAAGAAGGATGACACCATGAGATTGTGTATTGATTATAGGCAGTTGAGTAAGGTGACCATCAAGAACAAGTATCCTTTGCCTTGGATAGATGATCTCTTTGATCAGTTGAAGGGAGCAGCAGTATTCTCTAAGATTGATCTGGGATCAGGGTACCATCAGTTGAGAGTTAGAGATGTGAATGTACCCAAGATAGCTTTTAGCATGAGGTATGGGCATTATGAGTTTCTAGTGATGCCCTTTGGATTGACGAATGCACCAGCAGCTTTTATGGATTTGATGAACAGGGTATTCAGACCATATTTAGATCAGTTTGTGGTGATCTTCATTGATGACATCTTGGTGTATTCTCATAATGAGGAGTATCATGATAGGCATTTGCGGATCGTATTGTAGACTCTGAGGGAGAAGCAGTTGTATGCTAAGCTGTCTAAGTGTGAGTTCTTGCTCGATCAAGTAGCTTTTCTTGGTCATGTGGTTTCAGCAGAGGGTATTAGAGTTAATCCAAGTAAAGTTGAGGCCATCTTGAATTGGAGTCCACCGAAGATTGTGATAGAGGTTAGAAGTTTTCTGGGATTGGTAGGCTATTATTGTCGATTTGTGAAGGGTTTTTCTATAATAGCTACACCACTCACCGAATTACTTCGGAAAGGAGTTAAATTTGCGTGGATAGATAAGTGTCAGACGAGTTTTGAGCAGCTAAGGGAGATGTTGACTCAAGCTCCTATCCTTGCCCTGCCTGTGGAAGGTAAACCATATGTGATATACAGTGATGCTTCACACAATGGTTTAGGTTGTTGAAGCTTGTGAAGCCACATGAGCTTAATTATCCAACGCATGATTTGGAATTAGCAGCAATAGTTTTTGCCTTAAAGATTTGGCAGCATTATTTGTATGGGGAAAAGTGTTTCATTTATATAGATCATAAGAGTTTGAAATACGTGGGTGTTCAGAGAGAGCTGAATCTTCGGCAGAGACGGTGGTTAGATTTTATTAAAGACTACGACTGTTTGATTGATTATCATCTTGGTAAGGCAAATGTTGTTGTTGATTCCTTGAGTCGAAAGTCTTTTGCAGGTTTGACTGCTTATTCGCTCTCATTGCTTGTTGAGTTGAGAGCATTGTACGCTAGATTTGAATCTTCTGATGATGGTGCTCTGTTGGCTCAATTGCAGTTAAGGCCAGTCTTGTTGGATCATATTAGGGAGGCTCAATTGGCAGATGAAAGAATTCAGAAAATTGTGTTGGTTTGTCAGAAAGGGGAGAGTCAAGACTTTTATGTGAGGGATGATGGCAGTTTATGGTACAGAGATAGATTGTATATTTCTGATGATGCAGAATTGAAAAGAATGATATTAGAGGAAGCACATCAGTCACTTTTTTCTACGCACCCTGGGAGTACCAAGATGTATCAGGACTTGAAGCGACATTATTGGTTGTCAGGTATGAAGAGGGACATAGCAGTGTTTGTATCCAAATGTCTCACTTGCCAGAAAGTGAAGGCTGAGCACCAAGTTCCTTCAGGGTTGCTCCAACCTTTATCAGTGCCAGAATGGAAATGGGAGCGAGTGACAATGGATTTTGTGACTGGACTACCTTTGACTCAGAAGAAGCATGATGCAATCTGGGTGATAGTTGATCGGATAACGAAGACAACTCATTTTCTTCCAGTTCGGATGGATTTTTCTCTTGAGAGGTTGGCTGAGCTGTATATCAACGAGATAGTCAAGTTGCATGGAGTCCCAGTTTCTTTGGTATAGGATCGAGATCCCCGATTTACTTTGAGATTTTGGAAGAGTTTGCATAATGCTTTGGGTTCTCCATTGCATTTTAGTACTGTTTTCTATCCTCAGACAGATGGACAGTCAGAGAGAGTGATATAGATTCTGGAGGATTTGTTAAGGAGTTGTATCATTGATTTTACTGGGAATTGGGACATATTTTTGCCATTAATTGAATTTGCTTATAACAACAGTCATCAATCGAGTAATTGGATGACTCCTTATGAGGCTTTATATGGCAGGAGATGCAGAACACCTTTGTGTTGGGATGAAGTTGGAGAAGGTAAACTAGTTGGTCCCAATTTGATTAAGGAAACAGAGGAGAAAGTGAAGGTGATTCGGGGTCATTTGAAAGCAACTTCAGACCAACAAAAATCCTATTTAGATTTAAAGAGAAGAGATATAGAGTTCAGTGTGGGAGATCAAGTGTTTCTGAAGGTGTCTCCATGGAAGAAGATTTTGAGATTTGGCCGCAAGGGAAGTTGAGTCCTCGTTTCATAGGACCATATGAGGTGTTGGAGAGAGTTAGTCCAATGGCTTATAGACTAGCTTTGCTGCCTGAATTGGATTGAATACATAATATTTTCCATGTCTCGATGCTTCAGAGATATAGGTCTGACCCATCTCATATCTTGTCAGTGGAGTCCATTGAGATGAGTCTAGATCTGACTTACGAGGAAGAACCAGTGGCGATTTTGGCATGAGAGGTTAAAGAATTGAGGAATAAGAGGGTGCTACTTGTGAAAGTCCTTTGGAGGAATCATGTCACTGAGGAGGCGACCTGGGAAAGTGAGCTGGTGATGCAGAGTCAGTTTTTCCGTTTGTTCCAGACTTGAGGACAGGTAATTTCGAGAACGAAATTTATTTTAGGGGGTGAGAATTGTAACATCCTAAAATTTCTAATTTTTGGAAAATTTAATAAAATAAATTATAATTTAAAAGGATAAATTAAATTAATGGTTTTAAATGAAAAATGAAGGGATTTTAAATGAAAAAGTGGAAAATATATGTGATATATATGCAAAATATACATAACATATAAAAGTCAACATTTTTTAAAAGAAAATGGTATTTTGGTAATTAAATCTTATAAATTCAAAATTAATAAAAATAATTTAAAAACAAATTATTTTTGAATGGAAGAGGGAAATTAGGATTTTTAATTTATTAAAAAAATAATTAAATAATTAAATATTATATTATTTTAATATATATATATATGTGGTTTAAAAAAAAGATGAAAGGAAAAGAATATAAAAGTCTTCATCTTCATCTTCTTCTTCTTCAAGGACGTGTTTTCCATGGGAGTTTGAAGACCAAGGATTTTGCTTCTTCCATACTCCATAAATTAAAGGAATTAACAAGTTTCAAGTGGATTTTTGGTTATTTCTACCAAAATTAGTAAGTTTCCATCTCTTTTCTTTGAATTCCTTAGAAATTTGGATTATGTGAGAATTTAGATTTTTATGTAGTATGTTATAATTGTTGGAATTGGTGTGTATGATGTTATTTTGGGTAGTTAACAATGATTCTAAGGTTAGATTGAAGAGATGATGGAGTTTGGTTAAAGAAGGGTGAAGAGAGAGAATTTAGGGTTATGGATTTTTGGGGTTTTGGAAACATGAACTTTAATTGTGCAAATTGATTCCAAATGAGTTGTTTTGATTCATAAACAAGTTTTTTAAGTCAAATATTGGATTTGGTCACTTTTCCAAAACCCTAAATCTTCACTTCCATTCTCAAACTCCAACCCAACACCACGTGGTTGAATTGTATGATTTTATTTGTTTAAGCATGTTATTTAGTGTTAAAAGTGATGAATATAAGCTTGGAATGAGTAATGGATTGTGTTGGAATGGAAAACCTTCAATGGGGGAAGATTATGCCATTTTTGAGATTTTATGTATAAGAGTGAATTTTTATAATGTAAATGATTTAAATGTATTAAAATATGTTTGTAATAATATAAATAGACTTAAAACACTAATTTAATTATAGGAGAATAGAATTCCAATGTTGAAGTAAGGAAAAGCTAAAATTTTAGAAATTTGTAGGAGTGATGTGTAATTATGGTTTAATGTTGGAAATGCCATTAAATGTGATACTAAATGATTATTTATTATCACATTTGGTTTAGGCATTGAGGGAGGTTGATTTGCTTCATCCAAGTGGTGAAAGGCAAGTTAGTAAGATTAGATTGAAGGTTGTTTTTAGCTTGCTTTGGATTGCTAGTGAAGGTATGTACAAACTTTGAATATAATGTCTATATTTGCATAACATTTGGACTTAACACATTTTGGTTGAAAAATGTGTTAAGCTACTTGGTTCATTGATTGTGTATGAATAATATGCTATGACATTTGTAATGTCATATATGTGTTAAATGCATTGTGAAAAGCCATTGATAATGGCCAATTAACATGTGAAATATGCATATTATGTGAAAATACCCAAAGCAATTGGGCAATGTGTTGTGAATGCTAAAATGAGATATGTGTAATAATGAAATGAATTATTATTGATAAAAATAAGAAAAGTGAGAAAAGTGAGAAAATTGAGAAAGATGTGAAAAATGAGAAAAGTGAGAAAAAAAAAGTGAAAATAAGGCAATGTGCCTAGATTGATTATGTGAAAAAGAGAAAGAGATTAATAATAAGAAAAATAAATAAATTGTGTGCCTAGTATGTTATTCAATTTTCAGAGTTCTGGGTTTGGCGGCATGCCTATGATTGCCTACGGGCTATACGCTGGAATGCTGAAAGGACTGGGTCGTAAGCCAGGCCAGCTGATAAATATGATGTTTTTGGGGTGAAAAGGCTGGGTTGTAAGCCTCAAAAACTATAGCAGTCTAGCCAGGTTGAGGACCAAGATACTGGGGCCTAAGGGTCTAGCCGGGTTGAGGTCCAAGAGATTGGGGCTGTTACATTATCCATGGATATATATTTGTATTGCCTACGAGGCTAAACACATGGTGTCATTATGGACCAAAGCAGTAACTCTGAAATTTGAATAGCATATTAGATCCTTTTTGAGTCCATACTTGTCTTTGTTTTAATGTGAATTATGAATTATGAAATATTTGAAAAATATAAGAAAGTGGAATGATGTGACATCTATATGCATTATGCATTGGCATTGTATTGAGTTTTATTGTTATTATCAAAGTTTGTACCACTAGGCTTTGGCTTAGCGCGATTATTTCCATCGCGCAAGTGACAGGGTAGACCCGGCTGAGCCAAAGAGTTCTTCTAGACTAGGTCAAGTCTAGACTTTTAGTTGAACTTGTTGAGTTGCTATCGAGATCAGAAACACTGCCAGCAGCATATCTATATTTTTATTTTATTGTGCATTTTTAAGTTTTATGCATAATATATTATGTTTTGGATTTTACGTATTGTATATTATAAAGAATGTTTGGGTCAATGTATTTGAAATGAGAAAGTAAGTATGTTTTAAATTATATATATCTATATGTATAAATGTTTGAGAAACTTGGTGAAATGGAGAAGTATGGTTGAGATGGTGATTTGAAATTATTTGGGAGTGTTTTCTTTTTGTAGATTGAGTAATTGCTAAATTTTGAGATGTCCAAATTACAGACAAAACTCTGGTGAATTTTTTCCAGAGATTTATATATATATTATTTATTTTGGGTTCTTATAACAAGTAAAGAATATTTATATTCTATTTAATTTTTATATATTTAGAATTTGAAATTTTAAATTAAAAATGTGGAAAAAAATTTAGTGAACTGATCTGTGATATTTTTGTACCGTATATGCGTATTTTACATATGCTGGAAATATGTATTGTATGTATATAGGGTATAAAGGTGTTACATAATTTGCCTATAAATAATAATGTTTAATGCTAATAACAGGCGGCAAGAATGATCAAGCGACAATCAATCAATAACCTAGCAACAATTAAGGAGAAACCCTAGCAACATTAAGTGAAAGATTACAAAGACATGGAACATTAACCATCAATAAACCAAAAGGCAGTGACACTGTAACACCCCTATACCCCGTATACGTACACAGCATGCTAATACGATCGTAATATACGTATACTGAATATAGAAATGTCACGGTTACAAAACACACATGACATGACTCTTATATACTATGAACAAATTCAAAACTTTTAAATGAGTTTATAAAACGAAATAGATAGAAAGTTTATTTAAAACGCAGCGAAAAATATAACAAATGTTTCCCAATACATTTGCATCAAAATCAAAAGTTACAAATATAAAATATATACATGAGTGGCAGCTCTTCTCTGATCTTTAAGTCCAAAAATCAACTCTTCAACGCCTAGACTCACTAGGTCTAGAGGAACTCTCGGGTTCAATCCTGTCACCTGTGCGATGAACCACAATCGCGCTGAGCCAACAGCTCAGCAGAACAAACTATAATGATATTATGCTATGTCATACATTCAAACAATATAGATCATACTCAATACACTTTATTTTATGGATGTTACATTTCATTATTTCAATAATTGTATCATCATCCATTACTCACACATTTAACATAGACACACATGGGCCCAACAAGCATTTAATATGATATTCAAAGTTCAGAGTTACTGCTTTGGTTTATAATCACAATGATCAAGCCCGTAGGCAATATATATCATATCTCTATCCATGGATAGTGTAAAATAAACATATTAGGCACACAACCATTTCATATATCTCTTTATAAATCTTTTTCTCAATTCATTTCTCATTCCACAATCAACTAGGCAAACATGCCTCATTTGAATCAATATAGCCAATCACAATGGCTTTACACATCATCTTATCATCACATCTTTCATTTTCATGACACATACATATACCATATTACATTTCATGAGGTTCATATTGTATAAAACATAACATTATTCAAACATATCAACAATACAATGAAATTACTTAGTACAGTCACACTCAAATGTATAAGTTCCAAAATCACATGAATGTATGTTATAATGCAAGGTTTGTACTTACCTCAAAAGAAATCCACACAATTCTATGTTAGTGTATATGCCCTAGGCCATTGATTTGGACCTTAATGTTATTCATTTTGTTATTAATAAAGAAGTTTTTATTATCATTGTTATGTTTGCATGTTATATATAATAATGATTATATCCCTGGTTTATTATTGTTATGGAGATAATAATAAATATAACTAGTGTAATATTAATTTGATAATCATAAGATGATTATAGGTATGAAGATACAAATCAATATTATGGATACATGTTAGAGAACAGTGTATTGGATAGACCCACATAGATATCACTTCATGGTTTAATGTCATAAGTGTATCTCATAATAGTTTTCATTTAATCCTTTGACTTGAGATTGTCATAGTTTCCAACATAAGGAATATTATGTTTTGACATGATCAAATGTTATCTGTAACTAGATAATTATAAAGGTTATGCTTGAACATGATATAAATTATGTAGAGGAAAATGAACAATCAAGATGGAATTTGTCCCTCTCTATGAGAGAGATATCTTCTGGGCCCCTCGATAAGTGTAACTGAGAAATGCATGGCCATGCTCAAATAAGTTGATATAAGATCAATCTTATTTGTTTATCAGTTAACTTGGAGATCGAGTAATCATAAGTTTGGACAATATAAGTATGACATTTACTATGACTTATGTTCAAACTAGATATCGTGTGACAAAGGGATTAATGCATGTACTATTTCAGGTTTTTCATTTATGATGATTCTCATGATTAATTGGGTAGTCGTAATGTCTTGCTAGAGGCCAATTATGATTTGTGCATTTCAATAGAGATTGAAATACACTACCAATTAATATGAGCCTATCGGGTCACACACACATAGAACGTAGGCTGT
Organism: Garcia nutans; assembly: GCA_947685225.1. Classification (NCBI taxonomy): domain Eukaryota; kingdom Viridiplantae; phylum Streptophyta; class Magnoliopsida; order Malpighiales; family Euphorbiaceae; genus Garcia; species Garcia nutans. Next base: position 21,595,360 of record CANTUV010000001.1, read on the forward strand.
ACTTAAATAATAATAATTATATTTAATTATTGTTGTTAGTATTATTATTATTATTAGATATTAATAATAATATTGTTATAATAATTATTATTAGATAATAATTATTAAAACGTGGGTCCATATGGGATATGGACAGTTAGGGTTTTGATAAAAAGAAGTCTTTTAAAACGGTTTTAAAAAGGACTGGAGGTTTAATGATCTTATAATTTCGTTTTGCAAAAGAAAACGTAAGAAGAGAAAAAAAAACCTAAAAAACCCTAGTTTCGTTTTGAAAAGGTTCAGCCACTGCCGTTGGTGAGCTAGCACTCAGACCGGCGTACGTTTGTGTGGATTTCGTTAGAGGGTGTTCGTCTTCAGAAGGCAGCATCTGTTAATCGTTTTGAAGCTACACAAAAAGGTTAGTTTCGAATCTCTTTTATCGAATTGAATGGATCACATGGATCCTGTGAGTAAATCGAAAGAATTTTTGTTTTCCGCTGCGGCAAGGGTTGCAGATTCTTCACGATTTACTAACAGTGGTATCAGAGCCTCTTGTTGATTCCATTTATTTCGAAATATACCATGTTGATGTGTTGATATGATCTATTGTTTTTCGAATGGCATGATTGGATTCGTTTTATCATTTGATGATGATTCGAATATGTTATATGAGATATAACATAAATTGTTGTTGATATATGATGTCAAAGATGACCAATTGTATAAGATACAATTCTGTGAAATCAAATTGGGGTTGGTATACGATCTGTTATGGTTTCGAATTAGGGTTAATATGATTAATTCAATTCGTTTATTCATATTGAATGTATACATAGATTTCGATTTTGATTAATATGATTATTGAGTAAATCGTTTCTAAGGTTTCTGGTAATAGTTCTCTGTTAATATGATTAATAGATTACTATTATATTATGTTTAATATGATTAACAGAATAAGGGTTTTGACAGAAAATAATTAATTGGATTAATGATTCTGTTTAGCTTCGAGGGGCGCTGCCCCTCGACCCCGCCGTATGTTCGCGCCCTATAGTTCGTTACCGCGACATTAAGAATGTCAGTATATTTATTTCTATTTAACATGTTAGTGATGAATATGTTATGTTTGTTTGATGTCTTGGCATGGTGCATAGCATGGCCTTATGACCTATGTGATTGGTTTATTTATATCTTAATTTTTATATATATACGGCCTGCGTGTCGTTTATTTTTGTAACTTTATAATTACTAGTTTAGTAGTTAGTTTTTATTATTAATGTAATAATGAAGACTCAAGCTTGGAGAAGAAGATGAAAATTCCATGGAGATGAAGTTGCCTTTCAAGATATGAAGAAATGTACTATTGCAAATGTTGTAATAGATAGGTTTTCTTTTCACCTAGGGTTGCCTATATGATCTTCATTTGGTCTCATGAAGATCATATCTAGTTTGGCCATGCTATGTCACGTTTATTTTTATCAAATATGTATGAGATGCCATGTTTGATAGTTTATGTATGCATATAGGATATGATATATAAATGTCAATTTTAACATGTTTTCAAAAAAAAAAATTAAATGGAATGAACCCTCACTATTAATCTAAGTTTTAATGCCATCCATGTCTTAAACACTTATCAAGGCTAAGATCACCTAAATGTAGATTTTGCCAAAGCAAAGTACTTTAGGTTATCCTAGCAAGATATGATGAGTAATGGTGCTGCTCATGCGTTTAAAATTGGTTAGACTTAATTAGGCTATCAAAATGGTTTTGGGCCTAAGGCATTAGATGGGGTATAACATGCTATGACATATGATGTCATGATCCCATATTATCTAAGAGTTACATCTGATGTAATTGGTAATGGGTTACCTACCATAATAACTTGATTTTAAGTGTCATGCCAAAGCTGACTTAATATTAAGTAAAATTGGATCTTAGCCCACTAAAATGTCATTGTGATGATTGAGGGTTATATTTTAGTGGGAGTTTAATTACTTATCACCTTTTATTAATTAAAATTTGCATATTTTGTAGATTGAAATGGCTACCAACAATAACTCCACTTTATCACTGCGATCCATCCTTGAGAAGGAAAAACTGAAAGAGAATGGGACTAATTTTGTTGATTGGTTTAGGAACCTGAGAATTGTTCTCAAACAAGAAAAGAAGTATATGGATGATTCCAATGACATTGGATGTCTTATGCTTGCTACTATGTGTCCAGAACTTCAGAAGGATCTGGAACACTTGGAGGCTTATGAGATGAGTGTCCATCTCAAACAAGCTTTCCAACAGCAAGCTAGGCAGGATAGATTCGACATTGCTGTTGCATTATTTGACTGCAAGATGTCAGAGGGCGAATCGGTTAGCGCTCATGTTTTGAAAATGAAGGGCTACATTGATCACCTTGCCCGACTTGGATATCCCTTGAGTTTAGAACTCTCCACGGATTTGATCCTTCATTCTTTGCCCAGCAGTTTTTCACATTTTGTTATGAACTATAATATGAACAACATGGAAAAGTCCATTCCTGAGCTACATGGTATGCTCAAAACTGCTGAAGGGAATATCAAAAGGCCCACTAAGGCTACCCATGTATTGAATGTCAATAAGGGTAAGCCTATGAAGAAAAAAGGCAAGGCAAAGGGTAAAGCAACAGTTGCTACAAAGCCTAAGGGACAGCCCAAGCCAAAAGAACGCAAGGCACCTGTTCCTAAGGAAGGAACTTGTCACCATTGCAAGGAGCCTGGGCATTGGAAAAGAAATTGCCCACTTTATTTGGCTGAATTGAAGAAATCGAAGGGTAGTGCGACTACGTCTTCAGGTATATATGTTATAGAAATTAACTTATCTGCTTCTACTTCATGGGTATTGGATACTGCATGTGGTTCTCACATTTGTACAAATGTGCTGGGACTCAAAAGGAGTAGATCACTGAAAAGGGGCGAAGTTGACCTACGAGTTGGGAATAAAGCAAGAGTTGCTGCACTAGCTGTAGGATCTTATGAACTTCATATGCCTAATGGCTTTTTGTTAAATTTGAACAATTGCTATTATGTTCCTACTCTGAGTAGGAATCTTATTTCAGTTTCAGTTTTGGATGATGAAGGTTTTTCATTTTTAATTAAAAATAAGACCTGTTCTATTTTTGATAAAGATGATTTGCTTTATGGTATTGCAAGATCTTTTAATGGCCTTTATGTCCTTGACTTAGATGATTCTAGGGAGAATCATATTTATAACATAAACTCTAAGAGAATTAAGCCAAATGACCTAAACCCTACATTTTTATGGCATTGTCGTCTTAGCCATATAAATGAGAGACGCATTTCTAAACTCCATCAAGATGGATTATTAGATTCATTTGATTTTGAATCATTTGATAAATGTGAATCTTGTTTACTTGGCAAAATGACAAAGAATCCTTTCACCGGACAAGGTGAAAGGGCTAATGACTTGCTAGGACTAGTACATACAGATGTATGTGGCCCGTTAAGCATTAGTGCCAGAGGAGGATATAATTACTTCATTACTTTTACTGATGATTTCAGTAGGTATGGCTATGTCTACCTAATGAAACATAAGCATGAGGCTTTTGAAATGTTCAAAACTTTTCAAAATGAAGTACAAAATCAACTTGGTAAAACTATTAAGGCACTTCGATCTGATCGAGGTGGTGAATTTTTAAGCCAAGAGTTTGACGAACATCTAAGAAATTATGGAATTGTTTCACAATTAACTCCTCCAGGAACTCCACAGTGGAATGGTGTTTCTGAAAGAAGAAATCGAACTTTATTAGATATGGTTCGATCTATGATGAGTCAAGCAGATCTTCCATTATCGTTTTGGGGTTATGCCTTGGAGACAGCTGCTTTTGTTTTAAACCGTGTACCATCTAAAGCGGTTGAAAAGACACCATATGAGATATGGACTGGCAAAACACCTAGTTTGTCTTTTCTTAAGATTTGGGGTTGTGAGGCTTATGTGAAAAGACCAGTTTCAGATAAGTTAGCTCCAAAATCTGCTAAATGTATCTTTGTGGGATATCCTAAGGAAACTAAAGGATATTATTTCTATATTCCATCTGAGAACAAAGTGTTTGTTGCTCGAAATGGAACCTTCTTGGAAAAGGAATTCATTTCTAAAAGAACTAGTGGGAGCACAGTTCAATTAGATGAATTTATAGAACCACAAGAAGATATTGAACCGCCTGTAGAAACAGTTTCAGAACCACAAGTCATTGTGGAAACTGAAAATGTTACACAAGTTCTGCGCAGATCTGATAGACCACGTCATCAGCCTGAGAGATATGGATTTCTCATGACTGAAAGTCGTGAAGTTTTGCTCATAGATCAAGATGAGCCAACTACCTATCTTGAAGCTGTGTCAGGTCCAGATTCAGAGAAATGGCTTGGAGCCATGAACTCTGAGATGCAGTCCATGTTTGACAACCAAGTTTGGGCCTTAATTGATCCTCCCGAAGGTATTAAGACTATTGGTTGCAAATGGGTTTTCAAGAAGAAAATTGACATTAATGGAAATGTGCAAACCTATAAAGCAAGGTTGGTTGCTAAAGGTTTCAAACAAACACATGGTATAGACTATGATGAAACTTTTTCTCCAGTTGCTATGATTAAATCTATTAGGATTCTCCTTGCCATTGCTGCATACTATGATTATGTGATATGGCAAATGGATGTCAAAACCGCTTTCCTTAATGGAAATTTACTCGAGGATGTGTACATGACACAACCTGAGGGTTTTGTAAATCCTGAGAATTCTGGGAAGGTTTGCAAGCTTCAAAGGTCCATTTATGGATTGAAGCAAGCATCTCGAAGCTGGAATCTTTGTTTTGATGAAACAGTTAAGAACTTTGGTTTCATTCAAAATGAAGATGAACCATGTGTTTACAAGATGGTTAGTGGGAGTGCTATCGTGTTCTTAGTCCTATATGTAGATGACATATTGATCATTGGAAATGATGTCCCCACTTTACAAAAGGTTAAAGATTGGTTAGGGAATTCTTTTTCAATGAAGGACTTGGGAGAGGCTGCATATATCCTTGGTATAAGGATCTATAGAGATAGATCTAGAAGGATAATTGGCTTAAGTCAAAGTACATACATTGACAAAGTGTTGAAGAGGTTCAGTATGCAAGATTCCAAGAAAGGATTCTTGCCTATGTCACATGGTATTCATCTTGGCAAGAATCAATGTCCTAAGACATCTGAGGAGCGAGATAGAATGAATAAGATCCCTTATGCTTCTGCTATTGGATCTATTATGTATGCCATGCTATGTACTAGACCTGATGTCTCATATTCTTTAAGCACAACAAGTAGATATCAAGCTGATCCTGGTGAGGGTCACTGGACAGCTGTTAAGAACATTCTTAAGTATCTAAGAAGAACTAAGAATGTTTTCTTAGTTTATGGAGGTTTGGAAGATGAACTAGTTGTAAATGGTTACACAGATGCTAGTTTCCAAACTGATATAGATGATTACAAATCGCAGTCAGGTTTTGTATTCACATTGAATGGTGGAGCCATTACTTGGAAAAGTTCCAAGCAAAGCACAGTAGCAGATTCTACAACAGAAGCTGAGTATATAGCAGCATCAGATGCTGCTAAGGAAGCAGTTTGGCTGAAGAAATTCATCACTGAGCTTGGAGTGGTGCCTAGCATTGCTAATCCTATGGCTATCTATTGTGACAACAATGGTGCCATAGCGCAAGCAAAAGAGCCAAGGTCCCATCAAAAATCTAAGCACATACTCAGGCGATTTCACCTCATTCGAGACATCATTGATAGAGGTGATATCAAGATATGCAAAGTTGACACAAATGACAACATAGCAGATCCATTGACAAAGCCTCTCTCGCGGGTCAAGCATGATCAGCACACTAGGTCTATGGGCATGAGATATTTGTTAGACTAGGCCTAGTGCAAGTGGGAGACTGTTAGTGTATATGCCCTAGGCCATTGATTTGGACCTTAATGTTATTCATTTTGTTATTAATAAAGAAGTTTTTATTATCATTGTTATGTTTGCATGTTATATATAATAATGATTATATCCCTGGTTTATTATTGTTATGGAGATAATAATAAATATAACTAGTGTAATATTAATTTGATAATCATAAGATGATTATAGGTATGAAGATACAAATCAATATTATGGATACATGTTAGAGAACAGTGTATTGGATAGACCCACATAGATATCACTTCATGGTTTAATGTCATAAGTGTATCTCATAATAGTTTTCATTTAATCCTTTGACTTGAGATTGTCATAGTTTCCAACATAAGGAATATTATGTTTTGACATGATCAAACGTTATCTGTAACTAGATAATTATAAAGGTTATGCTTGAACATGATATAAATTATGTAGAGGAAAATGAACAATCAAGATGGAATTTGTCCCTCTCTATGAGAGAGATATCTTCTGGGCCCCTCGATAAGTGTAACTGAGAAATGCATGGCCATGCTCAAATAAGTTGATATAAGATCAATCTTATTTGTTTATCAGTTAACTTGGAGATCGAGTAATCATAAGTTTGGACAATATAAGTATGACATTTACTATGACTTATGTTCAAACTAGATATCGTGTGACAAAGGGATTAATGCATGTACTATTTCAGGTTTTTCATTTATGATGATTCTCATGATTAATTGGGTAGTCGTAATGTCTTGCTAGAGGCCAATTATGATTTGTGCATTTCAATAGAGATTGAAATACACTACCAATTAATATGAGCCTATCGGGTCACACACACATAGAACGTAGGCTGTACTTAAATAATAATAATTATATTTAATTATTGTTGTTAGTATTATTATTATTATTAGATATTAATAATAATATTGTTATAATAATTATTATTAGATAATAATTATTAAAACGTGGGTCCATATGGGATATGGACAGTTAGGGTTTTGATAAAAAGAAGTCTTTTAAAACGGTTTTAAAAAGGACTGGAGGTTTAATGATCTTATAATTTCGTTTTGCAAAAGAAAACGTAAGAAGAGAAAAAAAAACCTAAAAAACCCTAGTTTCGTTTTGAAAAGGTTCAGCCACTGCCGTTGGTGAGCTAGCACTCAGACCGGCGTACGTTTGTGTGGATTTCGTTAGAGGGTGTTCGTCTTCAGAAGGCAGCATCTGTTAATCGTTTTGAAGCTACACAAAAAGGTTAGTTTCGAATCTCTTTTATCGAATTGAATGGATCACATGGATCCTGTGAGTAAATCGAAAGAATTTTTGTTTTCCGCTGCGGCAAGGGTTGCAGATTCTTCACGATTTACTAACATTCTAAACACTTCCTCTTAACAAGTCCTTCACCAAATAATTAAGGCAATTCACCTTCTTCACAACCTAATTCAAAACAATGAGGAAACTCACATAAGATCATAAGGCTAAGAATCAATTAGGGCAAACTCTAAACTGGACACGCTCACCCACACGGGCGTGTCCCTGACCGTGCCCTAACTCCACAACACAGAAGCATTTACACGTTCAGGACCACGGGCGTGTCACTGGGCGTGTAATACCTAATGTCTCTCAGAAGTATCGACACGTCCAACATCATGAACGTGTTCCTGGCCGTGTCAATTCCCCAAAATCACAGTAGCTATGACACGCTCACTAACACGGGCGTGTTAATGGCCGTGTCACACCTACTGCCATCCAACACAATTGACACGCCTAAAGACCTGGACGTGCTCCTGAGCGTGTCAGGCCAAAAACCCAGATTCCGGCCAAAACAACAATCCAACCAACAAACAACAATTTTCCACCATCTTCCACTTCAACAAAACTCAACTAGACACAAAACCATAACAACCTTGCAAAAACACCAACACAACTCAAAATACACATCCAACACCAAATCACAACATCATCAAAAACTCTAAACACAACCACAACTCAATCTTAACCAACAAACTTATTCTTCCTTTCAATCTTACTCTTTTCTTCAATCCAACCCAAGAATCAAAGATCAAGTAAACCCAACATTCTTAAACACAACACACTCAAACATATCCATACCAACAACCATAAATCACCAAACCCACAACACAAACTCAAAGAAAACAAGGGAATCAAGAGGAAACTTACCAAGAATGAAGAAAACTCTTAGATTCCTCCTTGATCTCTTGAAAACTTCTTCAATCTTGAGCTTGGAAGGTCAAATCTCTCTCTCTCTCTTGTTCTCTTGCTGCTGCCGTCCAAAGCAAAGAAAGGAGAAGAAAAGGAAAATGAGAGACACGAGAAGAGAGGAAGAAGGAAGAAAAGGAAAAGAAAGAAAAGTCAAACATTAACCCTCTCTCTCCTCAAAACATTCTCCTCCACACAAATAAAAAAATAAAATAATCTCAAACATCACCATCCACCCATCTTAATCCACTAACTCAATTTCAAAATAATTACCTTTATACCCTTCAAACAAATATTTGTATATGTTAAGTATATCACAATATATACAACATATACACACTACTCTAACCTCAACTCTCTTTCCAATAAAATAAATACACTTAATCCAATAATAACAATAATTACTCCAATACTTCTAGGGTACATTTTGGGATATTACAATTCTCCCCCTCTAAAAAGAAATTTCGTCCTCGAAATTACCTGAAATCAAGTCTGAAACAACTGAGGATATTGGTCTAGCATCGCTTGCTCATTCTCCCAAGTTGATTCTTCTCTACCATGACTCTTCCAAAGAACCTTCACAATTGGCACTTTCTTATGTCTCAACTCTTTCATCCCATATGCTAAAATAGCAACCGGTTCTTCTTCAAAAGTCAGATCCGGACTCACCTCAATAGATTCCACTGATAACACATGAGATGGGTCTGACCTGTACCTCCTCAACATAGAAACATGGAAGACATTATGGATTCTGTCTAACTCTGGTGGCAAAGCAAGCCGATAAGCAACCGGTCCCAATCTTTCCAATACTTCATATGGTCCAATGAAACGAGGACTCAGTTTCCCTCTTCGACCAAATCTCAAAATCTTTTTGCAAGGAGACACTTTCAAAAATACTTTATCTCCCACATTATACTCAATGTCTCTCCTCTTCAAATCTGAATAAGATTTCTGCCGATCTGAAGCTGTTTTCAACCTATCTCGAATTATTTTCACTTTATCTTCTGTCTCTTTAACCAAATCAGGACCAATTAACTTACCTTCACCAGTCTCATTCCAACATAAAGGTGTTCTACACCTTCTTCCATACAATGCCTCAAATGGTGCCATACCAATGCTAGATTGATGACTGTTATTGTAAGCAAATTCCACAAGTGACAACAATCTGTCCCAACTTCCTGAGAAATCAATGACACAGCTTCTCAACATATCCTCAATAATCTGTATCACTCTCTCTGACTGCCCATCTGTCTGCGGATGGAAAGCAGTGCTAAAGTGTAATCGAGAACCCAAAGCACCATGCAAACTCTTCCAAAACCTCGATGTGAACCTCGAATCTCGATCAGACACTAAAGAAATTGGGACTCCATGCAATTTCACAATCTCACTAATATACAGCTCAGCCAATCTCTCAAGAGAATAATCCATCCGAACCGGAAGAAAATGAGCTGTCTTAGTCAACCTATCAACAATCACCCAAATGGCATCATGTTTTCTCTATGTCAATGGTAAACCAGACACAAAGTCCATAGTCACTCTTTCCCATTTCCACTCAGGCACTGATAAAGGTTGAAGCAACCCTGTTGGGACCTGATGCTCTGCTTTAACCCTCTGACATGTGAGACATTTGGATACAAACTCTGCAATGTCTCTCTTCATACCAGACCACCAGTAATGCTGTCTCAAATCATGATACATCTTCGTACTGCCCGGATGCATAGCAAAAACTGATTGATGTGCTTCTTCTAAAATAATCCTTCTCAAACTAATATCATCTGGCACACACAGTCTACTCTTAAACCATAAGCTCCCATCACCTTTCACAAGAAAATCTCGGCTCTCCCCTTTTTGGCAATCTGAAACAGTCTTCTGAATTTTCTCATCAATCAATTGAGCCTCTTTAATCTGATCTAACAACACTGGTCTCAGCTGCAATTGTGCCAACAATGCACCATCATCACAAGATATAAAGCTAGCATGCAACGCTCTCAACTCAACAAGCAACGAAAGCGAATAAGCAGTCAAACCTGCTAAAGACTTCCGACTCAAGGCATCAGCAACAACATTTGCTTTACCTGGATGATAATCAATCAAACAATCGTAGTCTTTAATCAATTCCAACCACCGTCTCTGTCGAAGATTAAGCTCTTTCTGAACCCCCAAATATTTCAAACTTTTGTGATCAGTGTAAATAAAACATTTCTCTCCATACAAGTAATGTCGCCAAATCTTCAATGCAAACACAATGGCTGCTAACTCCAAGTCATGGGTTGGATAGTTTAGCTCATGTGGCTTCAACTGTCGAGAAGCCTAAGCTATCACTTTACCCTCTTGCATCAAAACATAACCCAAACCACTATGTGAAGCATCACTGTAGATCACATATGGTTTATCTTCCACAGGTAAAGTGAGAACAGGTGCTTAAGTTAACATCTCTTTCAACTGCTCAAAACTAGCTTGACACGGATCAGTCCACACAAATCTGACTCCTTTTCGAAGTAATTTGGTAAGTGGAGTAGCTATCAAAGAAAATCCTTTCACAAAGCGTCGATAATAGCCTGACAAACCCAGAAAACTTCTAACTTCAGTCACAGACTTTGGTGGACTCCAATTCATAATAGCTTCAACTTTACTCGGATCAACTCTAATGCCATCTGCTGAAACTATGTGACCGAGGAAAGTTACTTGATCTAGCCAGAACTCACATTTTGACAGCTTAGCATACAATTGCTTCTCTCTCAAGATTTGCAATACAATCCGCAGATGCTTGTCATGCTCTTCTTCATTACGAGAATACACCAAAATATCATCAATGAAGACTACTACAAACTGATCCAGATAGGGCCTAAACACCCTATTCATCAAATCCATGAAAGCTGCAGGTGCATTCGTCAACCCAAAAGGCATCACTAGAAACTCATAATGCCCATACCTTGTTCGAAAAGCTGTCTTGGGCACATCCTCAGCTCTGACCCGCAACTGATGGTACCCTGATCTCAAATCAATCTTGGAAAATACTGCTGCTCCCTTCAATTGATCAAAGAGATCATCAATTCTAGGCAAAGGATATTTATTCTTGATAGTCACTTTATTCAATTGCCTATAATCGATACACAATCTCATAGTACCATCCTTCTTCTTTACAAACAAAACAGGAGCTCCCCATGGCGAAACACTAGGGCGAATGAATCCTTTATCCAGCAACTCCTGCAACTGCACCTTCAACTCTCTCAATTCAACAGGTGCCATTCTATAAGGAGTAATAGAGATAGGAGTGGTACCTGGCAACAAATCAATACCAAACTCTACCTCTCTCTCAGGAGGCAATCCTGGCAACTCCTCTGGGAATACATCTGGAAACTCAGCTACTGTGGGAATGCTATCAAACTGAGAACCCTCTACCCTGGTATCCAAAACATGAGCGAGATAGGCATCACACCCTTTTCTAATCAGCTTCCTAGCTGAAACAGCTGAAATCAACAAGGATGCAAGTTGTCTCTGCTCGCTAGATACCATCACAATTCTATCATCACTAGTTCTCAAAGTAACACACTTCTTCTTACAATCTACCACAGCTTCATGTCTAGACAACCAGTCCATGCCCAAAATCAAATCATACTCTTTAAATGGCATCTCAATCAAATCACCAGGAAATTCCTCTCCTTGCACAACAACTGCACTATCTCTGTGCACCTTACTAACAACCACACTATGCCCTAAAGGATTTGTCACCAAGACATCAAATCCTAGGGATTCAGAATGCAAATCAGTCACAGGCAAAATGGATGCACTTATGTATGAATGAGTAGATCCTGGATCAATTAAAGCAAGTACTGAAATGCCAAATAAAGAAAATGTACCAGCAATAACAGCTGAAGCATCTGGCTGCCTCTGCATCACATAAACTCTTTGGGAAGGTCCAGCCTCATCTGGTCTACTGTCCATAGATGAAGAGCCTCCTCTCTGACTGAACCCAGATCGACCCCCTCTATTAAAACTTCTGCCTCCTCTACCTCCTCTGCTAATACTAGGTCGTGAAACTGCAGTATCCACCAACCACTGCTCCTGTACCTCAGGACATTCTCTAATGAAATGATCAGGGGATCCGCATCTGAAGCACACAGCTGGTCCCCTACTCATCCAACAAACGCCTCTATGTGACCCCCCACACTGAGCACATATAGGTGGAGTAAACCTCTGAACCGTTGGAGTCGGAGCACTCGTCACTGAAACCGTAGGTCTCGATCTCTGTCTTTGAAACTGCACTGACCTACCAACTGGCCTCTGACTCCTGCTGGTCCTAGGAACAAAGCTGCCTCTACCTCTCTTCACAGATGAAGACCCTGTCTCAAACTGGGGCCTTCTCACTCTAGTCTCCTCCTCAGAAGCAGATGCTGCAATGCCCTGGGCTCTCTCTACACTCCTAGCTGCAGCAACAAGCTGGGAGAAATCCTGGTATCTGGAACCAGCCACAAGACACAAAATAGAGGGCCTCAATCCCTCCTCAAACCTTCTGCATCTGTCAATCTCATTAGATATAATACCTCCAGCATAATGACTCAATCTGATGAACTCGACCTCATACTCTGTTACTGTCCTGTGGTCTTGTTTCAAACTCAGAAACTCCATCTTTTTAACATCTTTATACTCCCTAGGAGTATACTTCAGCTCAAACTCTCTGAGAAAGTCAGCATAAGACAAGGTAGGTGGATCATCCATAGCGTGAGGCACTATTTTCCTGTAACACCCCCACATCCAATACATACACACTACATACACCACAATGTAGTATACATGTATCGAATATAGAAATGCTATGGATTTTCTTAACATTCAAAAAACATTTTATATAATATTGTCATCTTTCTCAATATACATTATAGATAATAAGTAATCAAGTTGTAATACAAAACCAAATAGATATATATATATATACATTTAGTTAATACGCAGCGGAATTTTATAAAATATTTACATGTATAAACTCTTTCAAATCCATGTTTATAGTTATACATATATTTACATTAAAACCAATACTTTACAAAATATAAAAGAAATATACATGATTGGCAAGTCTCTTCTGATCTTTAAGTTCCAAATCAACACTTCAATGTCTACTCTCACTCGGTCTTGAAGAACCCTCAGGTTCAACTCTATCACCTGCGCGATTAAACACTATCGCGCTAAGTCAAGGGCTTAGTAAGATAAAACATGCTAATGGTATGCTTTAATGTAATGCAATGCCACATATGTTACTGATAAGATCAACATCATAAATATAAAGTTAACCACATAATTATGCATTTCACAAATCATAGTCATATGAGCATACCACATTTCAACATCTTTCCACATTCATCATTAATCAATTATACTCAATATACAACATCTCATTTCATTAACTCAACGTTATTTAGGACATTCATATAACCTTGACACCTATGGGCCCAACAAGTATTTAATACGATATTCAGAGTTCAGAGTTACTGCTTTGGTTCATAATCACAATAATCACGCCCGTAGGCAATATATATACATGTATCTCTATCCATGGATAGTGTAACAGACCCAGTCTCTTGGACCATCAACTCAACACATATGAGGAGATCCTCAACCCGGCAAGACTGTTACAAATCATATATCTCATATTCACAATTCTCATAGTGTAACAGACCCAGTCTCTTGGACCATCAACTCAACACATATGAGGAGATCCTCAACCCGGCAAGACTGTTACCTTTCATCATTTCTTAGGCATGCCACCCAAATCCAGAACTCTGAAACTGAATTACATATTAAACAAACAATTCATTTATTATATAGTTACCATTTCCATTCTCAAATTCTCATCACATTTAGGCAAACATGCCTTCTTTCTTTCCATATCATCATCATAGCCAATCACAATGGCTTTACATCACATTTCACCTCTTATTTGAATCATCATAGCATCTTATATATAACATTTCAATATACATTATTCATGAAACACATAACCATTCACAATGCATAACATAACATTGTTCAATCTCAACAATGCAATTAGGGCAAAGAATAATTTATATCATTCATAGCTTTAAGATCTTCCATATGCATTTGTTTAGGTCAATCATTGTTTAAATGTGTTTAGGTTCAGGTTAAGGTACCAACTTACCTTAAAAGGACCAAAACAATGCAAATAGAACAAAGTATAAAAACCCTAACCCACACATTTGAGGGACACGGGCAGCCACTTGAGGGACACGGCCAAGCTTGTGGCCGTGTCTCTCAACCTAAATTGACAGTAGGCAACACGGGCAAGGGACACGGCCAAGCTTGTGGCCGTGTCTCTCAACCAACAAATCACAGCAGCAGACACGGGCATAGGACACGGCCAAGCTTGTGGTCGTGTCTCCCAACACCAAAATCCAGTAGTGAACACGGGCACTAGACACGGCCGTGTCTCTCTCAAAGCAATCTAACACGCCCAAAATCACTTGGCTTGGCCGTGTCTCTCCTTTGTTTTGGCCGTGTCACTCAAATACACAACCCTAAAAATGGCCAACACCCTTCTAAAAGCATTTGCACCCTTTTTACACAACAATCATCTCATTCAAATGGATACAATTCATGTTATAAACACATATCTTACATATTCACCCTAGTAATCACAATACCCATACATTAAATTCATACCAAACCAAAACCCTAAAAATACAACATCACTCCCATTTTCTCAAAATCAATCTCCACCTACTTACCATCTTCAATCCAAAACCATTAATAATTAACTCTTTGGCTTATAATCAAATTCAACACATTACAACCACATCAAATCATCATATCAACAAATTACAACTTCTTTTATACCCAACTTCAAAACTTACAAAGGAAAAACAAGAGATTTCTTACCTTAAATTATAACACTTCTTGAATCAACACTTGATCACTTCAATCTTCCTACAATTGGAGCTTACTCTTCAAAGTCTTCTCTTTGTCTCTTTGCTTTCCCTTTGTCTACGAGAAATTAGCCAAAATGCAAAAGAAGAAGAAAATACATGGAGGAAATAAAGTCAACCCCACTTTAAATCTCCACCAAGAGATTTTATCCAAGTAATTACCAAAATGCCCTCAATCAAATAACTAACCTTTTGTCTCATCTAAGCCCTTATATGTAATTGCACATTCCACAAAAATATCTTCTTGCATTGACTCTATATTTGACCAATTTATATGTTATATATATCATCATATACACAACATATACATTTGTCTCTAAACCCTATTTCTTTCCCCAAAACACACATATACACAAACATTCACTTTCCAATATATACCAACAACAACAATGACAACAACATCAACAACATAATCAAAACTTCTAGGGCATAAATGAGGATATTACATTTCCACCAGTCATATGCATCCTTCTGCAATAATGACCTAGCATAATCAAATTTTTCCTCTGGAGTGGCTTGCAACTGAATAAAGATCCTCTGTACTTTATCTAGCCACTGCTCAGCCACTGCTGGATCTATAGTACCCAGAAAATCTTCTGCCCCAAACTTCCTCAACTTATCATACTGTCTCACTGGTACTTGAGGCTGAGGTGGTGGCGGTGGTTGCACTAGTGTTTGTCTCATCACTTCCATCATATGCCTGAACCAAGCTGGTGGAACCTCATCACCAACTGGTCTCCCTGACCCAGAAGCAGGTGCCTCACCGGCTCTATCAATTCTAACCTCATCTCTACTCTCTTCTGGAGCTACACTCTCCGCACTTCCCTCAACAAACTGACGTGAATGAGGATCCATTACAACCTATATCTGCAAACATAGCAGAATACACCTTATTAAAGATCAGAGACTGCCTATACTAAATATATATTTTATTCAAAACCAACTTTTAAAATCAAAATATCCTTTTTCTTACAGTTTACCTAGGTTGAGAATCTCAAGCCTAGGCTCTGATACCAAAACAATTGTAACACCCCTATACCCCGTATACGTACACAGCATGCTAAGACGATCGTAATATACGTATACTGAATATAGAAATGTCACGGTTACAAAACACACATGACATGACTCTTATATACTATGAACAAATTCAAAACTTTTAAATGAGTTTATAAAACGAAATAGATAGAAAGTTTATTTAAAACACAGCGGAAAATATAACAAATGTTTCCCAAAACTCCACAACACAGAAGCATTTACATGTTCAGGATCACGGGCGTGTCACTGGGCGTGTAATACCTACTGTCTCTCAGAAGTATCGACACGTCCAACATCATGAACGTGTTCCTAGCCGTGTCAATTCCCCAAAATCACAGTAGCTATGACACGCTCACTAACACGGGCGTGTTAATGGCCGTGTCACACCTACTGCCATCCAACACAATTGACACGCCTAAAGACCTGGACGTGCTCCTGAGCGTGTCAGGCCAAAAACCCAGATTCCGGCCAAAACAACAATCCAACCAACAAACAACAATTTTCCACCATCTTCCACTTCATCAAAACTCAACTAGACACACCCAAAACCATAACAACCTTGCAAAAACACCAACACAACTCAAAATACACATCCAACACCAAATCACAACATCATCAAAAACTCTAAACACAACCACAACTCAATCTTAACCAACAAACTTATTCTTCCTTTCAATCTTACTCTTTTCTTCAATCCAACCCAAGAATCAAAGATCAAGTAAACCCAACATTCTTAAACACAACACACTCAAACATATCCATACCAACAACCATAAATCACCAAACCCACAACACAAACTCAAAGAAAACAAGGGAATCAAGAGGAAACTTACCAAGAATGAAGAAAACTCTTAGATTCCTCCTTGATCTCTTGAAAACTTCTTCAATCTTGAGCTTGGAAAGTCAAATCTCTCTCTCTCTCTTGTTCTCTTGCTGCTGCCGTCCAAAGCAAAGAAAGGAGAAGAAAAGGAAAATGAGAGACACGAGAAGAGAGGAAGAAGGAAGAAAAGGAAAAGAAAGAAAAGTCAAACATTAACCCTCTCTCTCCTCAAAACATTCTCCTCCACACAAATAAAAAAATAAAATAATCTCAAACATCACCATCCACCCATCTTAATCCACTAACTCAATTTCAAAATAATTACCTTTATACCCTTCAAACAAATATTTGTATATGTTAAGTATATCACAATATATACAACATATACACACTACTCTAACCTCAACTCTCTTTCCAATAAAATAAATACACTTAATCCAATAATAACAATAATTACTCCAATACTTCTAGGGTACATTTTGGGATATTACAGACACATTGCCTTCACTTTATCCAATCGAGATTCTGCAACTAGTGCAAGTACACAACTTGATCAATGTGAAATATCGGTGGAACCAACAAACGGAGGTTTGGAATTCCTTATTTGGTCTATTTTAAATTTACAGTGGTTCATATTGTTTAATTCATTGAGTTATTTTTAGTTTATCTTTGTGTTTTATTATAAGATCTTTCATAGAGTATTTGAGCATAGTTTATATCCATATAATTAATTTTGAATGTCCAATAGATTGCATTATACATAGTAGCTTATTTAAAATTTAGTGGAAAACCCTAATTTAATTTTACAGTAGTTTGTCTAACCAAATTATCATCAAAGCCTTGCATATCACAGTAGCAATAGTAATTAATCTCACAACTTGAATTGAATATTCCAGTGGTCTAAAATTTGTAAATATATTTACAGTAACTAATTTTCTAAAACCAAAATAGTAACTGTGTTTCTAATAAACCAGAAACCTTAAATTCTATTTTCTAAAAACCAAAAACCCTAATTGTGTTTTTTTCTAAAAACCCTAATTTATATGTAAAACTTTAGTTTAGGAAAACCCTAATTTAAATAAATATAAAACCCTAGTTTAAATAGAAACCCTAATTCCCCAACAAAACTAATTTTGAAAATTGTTTACCTTTGGGGTTGCACTACCCCCTTGACCCCACCGGCTAATCGGCTATCGGAACTACCATATGTGATCCCTCGTCAATTGGGTCAATATTTATTTATGGATTGTATTCTTTGCTATTTATCTTATTTCCTTTTTTAATTAAGTCCTAATTTTATTACTCTTTATATGATGATTATTTATGAGTTTATGAGTTTACATTTATTTTGTTTGGACTTTAAAGATGTAAAAGGCATGTTTCCACTTTGTGGGTGCCTCAGTTTTATTATGTAATTTAATTTACCTTTTAAAGATTTTGGGACTAATGTAAGAGACATGTTTCCATCTATGATTGGTGTCTCATTTTTATTTACTTTCTTTTCTTTTTTGGGCATTGCATTGGACATTGTAAAGGCATATTTCCATCCATGGATGGGTGCCTATTTATTATTTTGTTTGGACTTGTTTTTATTTTAATGCAATAATTTTTTATTTTAATGTTAGCATGTAATATGGATAATATCATAATATTTAAGAATTTTATAATCTATACCTGAAAAGGAGGCCGGTTCCAATGAACCAGGCGTTATGGGGGTGTTGGGCCACTTCTCACCTTCCCTATGTGTACCCAACTTTTCAAACCCAATAGGGGGTTGGGGATTCCTTAAGCCTGTGTTCTCTAAGGCCCTGAGCCTAACAGTGCCGAAGTCGCAAGAACCATTCCATCGGGAGTAGGGGCGAAAATTCCCGCTCGCACTAGGAATTTTGCTACTACTTTTCCCTTAATGTTCTTCCTAGTTATATGTTCGATCTCAAATTATTCTAGGATTATCAACCATCTATCATATTTCCTAATCAACGAGGGTGTCTCTCTCAAATATTTCACCGAATCCAATCTAGAAATTGTTTGCACACTATAAGTTTGAAAGTAATGCCGCAACTTCTTCGATGATAAAACCATGGCAATACAAGTCTTTTCAATGACACTATACTTGATCTCATAAGGTATGAGTTTTCTACTTAAGTAGTAAATTGCACACTCAACTCCCTATTCATCTACTTAAGCTAGCATTACTCCTATTGATCCTTCTTCTACTGCTAAGTACAGTATCAATGGTTTGCCAGGCTTAGGTGGTTTTAGGACAGGTGAATTCAATAGGTATTCTTTTATACACATAAAAGCCTTCTGGCACTCATCATTCCACTCTGTCAGTTGGCTTTTCTTGAGCAGCCTAAAGATGGGTTCACAAATGGTTGTGAGTTTTGCAATGAATCTACTTATGTATTAAAACCTTTCGATAAAGCCCCTGACCTCCTTCTCCATCTTAGGGGCTGATATATCCCCGATTGTCTTAACTTTGTTAGGATCAATCTCAGTGTTCCTAACATCTTACTTGAGGTAGCTCCAAACATACACTTCTTTGAGTTCAACTTGAGGTTATACTTGACTGTTCTTTCAAATAAAATTTTTAAATTCTAAAAATGTTGTTGTCTTGTTTTTTATTTTACCATCATATCAACATACACTTCAACCTCCTTATGCATCATATCATGGAACAAGGTAGTGGCCATTCTCTAGTAAGTTGGCTTGGCAATTTTTAATCCAAATGGCATCACCCTATAGCACAATATACCCCATGTATTTATAAAAGCAGTTTTGGCTTTATCAACTCGGGCCATTAACACTTGATTATATCCAGAAAATCCATCTACAAATGGGTGTAGCACACTAGAGGTTGTGCTATGGATTAGAACATCAATATGGGGTAAAGAGAAATCATCCTTATGATAAGCCTTATTCAAGTCCCTATAGTCAACACAGATCCTTCTTTGGTATGGGGATGATGTTGGCCAGCCAGTCGGGGTAATCTATCACTTTTAAGAACATCACCTGTATCTGTTTGGTGACTTCTTCTTTTATTTTTGGTCTTAGATGCCTCAACTTCTGCTTGATGGGCTTTATGTGAGTATAGGTTGGAATCATGTGTTCAACAATATCCCAATCAATCTCATGCATATCCTTATAAGACCAAGCAAAGACTTCTTCATATTTTTTAAATATTTTCTCAAATCTCTCTTTCTCTCTCTCTCTCTCTCTCTCTCTCTCTTTAAGAGTAAGGTCAGATGCTATACTAATATTTTTAGGATTTTCAGTTGTTCCCAAATTTAATAATTGTGTGTCAACATAGTTAATATAAAAAATGCTCATATAATCACCACATGAATGTATGCAACCATCAGGAAAAATCACACAAGTAAGCAAAATTAGACTTTATTACATTCATTTTGGAAAAGAAAACATCAACATCCTCATAAAGACCAGACAAATGAAAATCAAAATCAACATCAATGTTCTCATCATCATATATTGCAAGATTCTCAAATTGATCTTCAATGAGTGCAACAATCTCTTCTAGAGTCTTCAGGACTTTTGGGTTAGCTTCTTTCTTCTTCTCTTTGTCATCTGGTAACTCTTTCTTCACTTATTTAGCAAGCTCAGCAACATCAATAAGAATCTCAAACCCAGGGATCAACCTTCCCATGAACATGACAGGCACTGGTTTCCCTTGTAGTGGTCCTAACTCTAGAGCTTTGACAAATATCTCTTCAAGTGGAGGGAATTCCATCAAATATCTCTTAGTAGAGTTCCCTTGTCTATTTCTTTATATCCAAGCCCCTTTCATGATGTTTGAGTCTTGAAATTGGAAAGCTCTGGCATACCTCCTTTTTCCTTTCCCAAGTCCAGTTCCTGGCAAGGAGTTTATTTGCTTCATCATGGCCAAAACCATGGAACCTATTATAGTGTCCTTAGAGATACCAGCTACTTAAAAACCATTGAGGGGTCTTTCCACCATAAGAGCGTTAATAGCTTCACTGCTTTCAGCCTTAATTATTATCATCCCATCATTGCTTGGAAACTTGATCTTTTGATGGAGTGTAGAAGGGACTCCACCAAGAGCGTTAAACCATGGGCATCCCAACAGTAATGCAAAGGTGATCAGTATATCCAGAACCACAAATTGCACCATAGATTTAATAGGACCCACCTTCACCAAGGTCTGAAGGTTCCTTCAGCTTGCCTTTTAGTATTATCATAAGCTTGAATACAAAATCAAATCACGAGTAGTCATGGCAAGCTTTGGTAAAATCTTGAGTGGAAAAACATTATAGCATAACCATCATCGACCATGACACAAGGGGTTCTCCTTCCTTTGACCTCCACCTTAATGAAAAGTGGGAAAACATAGTCTCTTCCATCTTTCGACAAGTTAGCATCTGAAAAAGAAACCATCTCAACTTTAATCTTATTCCCCTCTTGAATCTCTCCGCATTTCATCACCTCTTTGGCTCTTTTTATTCCCATAAAACTAACCAACTCCTCTAATGTTGTAGAAGTAGGAATCTGCATGCTCGCCATAACTTTGGCCACAGTCGAGGAGCTAATGGCTATAATAGTCCTTCTTTTGCAATTTATTAAGAACTTAAGACAGAGGTTTTCCTAATTCTGAGAACTATCTTCTATTTCCTTGACCAGTTGCATTGACATCTACTACTTTTTGTGTACCTTGATTGTCAGACTGATAACTCCCCTTTTCATACCTTCTCCCATCAAAATGGTTCTTCTCACTTTTCCATTCTTCTATTTGCAATCCATCTTGGTGAAGGTCCTTAAATTCCCTGATAAGAGTATGGGACATCCACTTATGAAGATTAGGTAATACACCTCGCACTATAATTTGGATTTGATTAGACTCATCCGGCCTCTTCTTAAGAAGTGCATCCTTATTTCTCCATCAATTGACGTAGTCAACAAAGTTCTTATTCTACTTTTTTCTGATTGATTCTACCTCCATCAGGGTTACTTCCAATTTAGCATTGTACCCGTGGTGCTAGATGAAGGCTTTATACAATAGAGCCCAGTCTTTTTTAGTGTTTTCTTTTAAGGTATTGAGCCAGTTTTGCAAAATAGGTCCAATGAGAGCATGAAGTACCTCAGAGTTTGAGCCTTAATAGCTCTAATAGACTGCATGGCAGCGATGTACTGCTTGACATGCAAATGAGAATTCCCAGTTCCATCAAATTTGGCAAAAGAAGGCATCTTGAATTTGTAAGGAACTTCTTCATCTTGCTTAAATAGCTTGTCCATCTCCGACACCTCCTCAGCCTTCATCTTCTTTTCAAACTTCTTCTCAAAATCAGTAATTATCTTTTCAAAACCAGTAGACTCAATCTTCTCCATGACCTTCTTCTCTTTTAGTTTTTCTTATTGGTCTTGGAAATACGCATCCCAATCAGCATCATCCATTACTACCTCGTCTTCATCAGAGGCCACCTCCACTATCTTAGTCTTTCCTTTTGCTTCTTATTACTAGCAAATCTTCAGCATTGTTATCCTCCAATAGTGAAAGTAGTTGAGTCCTCATAGTCTCAGCCAGGGCCCCCTTCAGTTCTTCCATCTTAGATGCAAAGGCCTCATCCTTTATATTCTGAACTTGTTCACAGCCCATTAGTCTTGGTTCAAAGTTGACTAAGCCTTCACTACACTTTGACTCTTGGTCATAAGTTGGATTGTCAAAAGCCTTTAAACTGTTGTACTCCATGTCTGTGAGCCACTAAGGATCAATGCTTATGTGATGCAATGCATGTGTGCACATGTAGCAAACAAATAAACAAGTAAAGTTAGGATGTCTCTTCCAACCTTATATCATCAACACTCGAGTGGCGAGTCTCTTTTCCTAGGTATTATGGCTAACAAAGATATCAATAGGGCATACTTTATTTTTGAGTCACTCAGACGAATTAACCAATAGTTGTATTTTCAAATAAGAACTCAATCCATGATAACTCCCACTAATTAAGCCTTAATCTATTGGGTCAACTGAGAAATAGCTTTTATGCTATATTGTAGATTAAAACTAAATTAAAGGGTTTATCACAAGTAGATTTCTTAGTTAAAACAATAACTAATGATCTATGCCACAAACAAGCCCATGATTAACAAGTCTTGGTATAAATTAGGCCCGCAATTGATTTTAATGCTTCATAACTAACCTAGCTAATTGTAAGTCCATTTAAGAAAAGGTTTTAATAAATATTTTAGAAGCCCATTGAAAAAGGTTTGTTTAAAAATAAATTTTGGACTTTGAGCTTGGACCATGAGAAAAAGGATTTTTAGACCCATCATAAAAAGGTTTTAAGTTAAAAGACCGCTTTAAAAAAGAGTTTGAAAATAATTTTGGTCTTTTGGGCCTTAAAAGAATTATTTTAGGCTTACAGCATAAATAGGTCATATTAGTAAAAAAGGGAAAACCAAATGGACCATAACTCAGCTAAAACATGTTAATCATAGTCAAATAACAAGCATTTTAGGATAATCCTAAGGAAAATTACTAGGCCAACTATATGGGCTTTAGTCTTTAGGTTAGCTTAGGCTCTCATAGCAAGTATATACAAAAAAAGTATAAGGCTATGAGTGGTTATATGATGCTCAGTCTCCATACCTTGAGTGAAAGTATGGTATCCCTCAAATACACACAACACGGCTCCACAGAGCATCCTAACTCACGCACACAATGTAATCTAAGTGAGGCAATGAATAATACCATAATAATGAAGAATAGAATAATACAAAAACCAATAGAATCAACTTCTTTTATCCTCGGTGGGGTCACCACTGTGAGCGGAAATTTTTGCCCTTATCTCCCAGTGGAATGGTCTTGAGGCTATGGCACTATTAGACTCTGGGCCTTAGAGAACACAGGCCTAAACCAGGAGAAAATGGAGTTGCCACCTGGGTGAGCTAGGAAAGAAAAGAAAGGGGTGGATTACTCGATTTCTAAGGAATCCCCAGCCCCCTATTTGGGTTCAGAAAGTTGGGTACACCTGAGGAAGATGAGAATGACCCAGCACCCCCATAGTGCCCGGTTCATTAAAATCGGCCTTCTTTTCATACCTAAATATTATAAAATTCTTAAATCATTATAGTATTATCCATATTACATGCAATTATAAAATAAACATTCATTATATTATTAAGTCAAACAAACCAATCAAAATGGGCACCCATCTGAGAAGTGAAACATGCCCTTAAAATTATCTAAGTCCATAAAAATAAATAGGACACCCACCAAAAGACAGAAACATATCATTTACAAAGTCTCAAAGTTCATAAAGTAAATTACATAATTAAAAATAACTAAGGTACCCATATGGTGGAAACATGCCTTTTATATACCTTAAAATCCAAATGGTAATCAAATATAAATCAATCATCCATAATAAATAATTAATTTAAATCACATGATTAATCATCAATAAGTAATCTAAACATACCATTCATCCATCATGAAATAAATCAAACAATCAAGATCAAGGTATAGAGATACAAAGTAAGATTAAAATATAAAAAGTTAGGTTAAAAGTGCAACTAAGGGCTAAAACATACAAACTAGGGTTAAACCTAAAGGATTGAGGTCTTGGATTAGGATTTCAGAATCTATGGAATTAGGGTTTTGGATTAGGGCTTTTGGGAATTTGGATTATGGTTTTAAAAATTAGGGTTTTAGGACTAGGGTTTTAGAAACTAGGGTTTTCATGATTAAGGTTTCAAGATTTGGGTTTTAGAAAGTAGGGTTTTGAGGTTTTAGGTTTAGGATTTTAAGATTTTGGTATTTGATATTTAAGATTAAGGTTTTACATATTAGGGCTAGGTATTTGGGATTAAGGTTATGGTTTTACAGATTTAGGATTAGGGTTAAGGTTTGGGATTAGGTTTTTTGGTTTTACATATTTAGGATTAAGATTAAGTTTTAGCATTAGGTTCTGGCTTAATTACACACATTAAATATGCTCCCTAATGTTAACCAATAGATTAAGGCTTAAGATGTATTAAATTAGGTTTTGAACAAAGTAAATTATGTAATAAAGATCTAAACCATATTGAACTAAAAATTATTACCTACTGGATGAACTTAAACTACAAACAACAAATTTTAATTAACTTTTGTTGGATTAAGCTATGGAATGAAGACATCATATAATATTAAAATAGATTGAATTTAAGAATTCAAACCTGTGTTCATTGGTTCTACCCAATATGGTATGTTGAATCAAGATCATGTCTTTGAATGTCTCGATCAAAGAAAGTATTGGTTGGTACCTTGAAGATCCGAGCTCAATGCCATTGTCTTTTGTTATTGCTTCCTCTCTCTGCTTTTTTTTGGTGTTCATAAGTTTGGCTTTTAATTTTCAAACCCCCCATTTTTTCTTTGCTCTCTTGCCTTCTATTTATAATGTGTCAATTAGGATTAATGGTTCCAAAATTTCACTAGTTAAACACAACTAGGATCCTTAAATAGGCTAATTCCTTCATAATTAGGGTTTATGTCAATTTGTAGTGTCCAAATCGATATGAGCCAAGCTCATATCGATTTGGACACATGTCGATTTGGAAGGTCCAAATCAAACCGAATCCATTTTCCTAATTTTTTAACCAAACATGTTTTATAAATTTAATTTGGGCATTTATAAATTGGAATAGTTTCAAGCTTTTACCAAACCTGTTTTATAAATTTAATTTGGAATTGAACCAGTTTGATTCAAGCTTTTTTAAACTAGGTTTATGTTGTTTAAAACTATAATGGACCAGGTTAATCTTCTTGAATTTAATCTGGGCCAAAATTAAGGGTCAACAATAATGTATGTGTAGCACAAATTGGTAGACCTAGGGTTGTTGGTTTAGTACTCTCAATCACTTAAACTTAGATTCCAAACAAGCCTTCGTATCTTTTGGAGTAGGCATGTAACACCCCGATACTCCATATAAATACTATACATATACCTGGTATACATACAGTAAGTATATAAAGTATAAGGATGTCATTTTTCGTTACAATTTAAAAATCCTTTAACAGAGTTCAAATCACAATACATTAATTTAAAGAACATTTACAAAATCATTATACTTTTAATGATCTTACATATATATAATAATCTTATCTTTATCAAAACTTCATTTATACATATGAATACACTTCATCAAAAATACATCATAATTAAAAATTATACATGTATGCATCACCTTCTAGTTGGTCTCGATAAACTCTTACTCTTCTCGTGGCATAACAAAAGACTTCATATCTTCCACCTAGTCACCTGTGCGATTACACATCCGCGCTAAGCCCGAGAGCTTAGTAGTACAAATATAACATATAAACATACATTATAGAAATTCTAACATATAATGAAATATCATTTCCATGTACCATTAGTTTCTTATCATGTTTTTCCTTTTGAATTGCACCTTTCATATATCTCGACTAATTTCATATATTATATACATATCATTATCACCAACCACAATCCATCATTAATACTCACAATCAATATATCAATATACACATTAAACATCATACTTCATAACATGGTTTTATTCACAATTCACCAATCATAATCCATCACTAACACTCACAATCAATATATCAATACACACATTACACAACATACTTCATAACATTATTTTATTCACAATTCACCAATCATGAATTACATTTCCAATAAAGTCAACCACAGATCTCATTACTCATTTATTTCAACATTTGTATATCATATTGACAACAAAGACAGACTCGGGCCCAAAAGACACTAATATGCCATTCGACTTTTAGAGTTAATGCTTTGGTTTTATTATCACATTATCATTATCATTTCCCAACTAGGCTTCAAGGATTTAGGTTCAACCAAGCTTCAAGGGGAACAAAGCATGCTAAGTCTCAACCCAACTTGGCTTCAAGAACCAACCCAACCTAGCTTCAAGGGTTGTAACATCTCAATTAGGCTTCAAGGATTTGACCTAACCAAGCTTCAAGGGGAGTAAAACATGTTAAACTTCTACCCAACTTGGCTTCAAGGATCAAGCCCAACCTAACTTCAAGAGATTGTTACTATCATTAGGCATGCCACCAACAACAAACTCTGAAAATGGAATAACACATTAGCCACACAATTCATTTATTATTTCATTATCATTTTCATTCTCAATTCTCATCATCATCTAGGCAAACATGCCTTATTTCTTTCAATTGAATCATCATAGCCAATCACAATGGCTTCACATTACATTTAAGTTATCATAGCCAATCACAATGGCTTCATATCTCATTTGAATCATCATATAATATACAACCTCAATTACATTAACTAAACAAACATATCATTATAACTCAGAACATTAGTTGCACATCTCTTTATGTCTCAATTTACATTCAGGTAATTCATCAAAAAAGTATTTATCATAATAAATTGCATTGTACATACCTTTTTGAATGATCCTCGTCTCTTTCCCACTATACAAGTCATAATACTTGTCACATTATATTAACAATATAATAAATTAATTAACATTGTTTTAAGTCTCAAAATCATATAAAAGAATGCATCTAGGTAAGTTTGTACTTACCTCAAGAACTACTCCCATCAAGCTATACATAATCAATTACCTCATCATATCCTTCACATTTTACATATAGCATCATTGATATAACATTACAAAGTACATTATTCATATAACACACTATCATTCACAAGATTCACAATGCATAAAACATAACGTTGTTAACATAGTATCACATGCATCAAATGTATGTTCAATCTCCACAATGCAAGAAGAGCAAAGAACAATCATAGTAGCTCACACACTCAAGGGACACGGCCAAGCTTGTGGCCGTGTCTCTCAACCAAAAGCTCCAACACGGCCAAGACTCCTCTAGCTTGGCCGTGTCTCCCTTAAATCGAAAGAAACCAAATGAATGAAGAAATCAGGAAGTAGCAGACACAGTCAAGGGACACGGCCAAGACAGTGGCCGTGTCTCTCCAAAAATATCCAACACGGCAAAATTTCCTTAGACTTGGCCGTGTCTCCAAAAAATCTTTAGTTTTGGCCGTGTCTCATCTTTAGTTTGGCCGTGTCTCTCATGAATAAAAACCCTAAACATGGCCAAGTCTCTTTTGATTGAATTAAAACACATTGTGCACAACATAATCTCATTCAAATGGATATAATCAAGGTCATTAATACTTATTTTACATGTTCATCACAATACTCACATTAACAATACATCAACAACACATTTAATCACTTACCACTTCAAAACCCTTAAACCAACATCACTCTTATTCTTTCAATATCAACATCCACATAACTTACCATCTTCAAACCAAAACCAACACCAATTTAACTTACAATCAATTTCAACACTTATAAACACATCTCAAACACACCAAATCATAATAACAACAAATCACAACTCACCTCAAACACAACTTCAAACATAACAAAGGAAAACAAGAAAGCACTTACCAAAATTAAGGAAATTTCACAAATCTCCAACTTAATCCTTTGCTTCTTCCTTCAATTTGATAATAGAATTTAGAACACCTCTCTTGCTCTCTTTTTCCTTTGGTAGCCGGCCACCCACATGAGAAGAAAAGAAAATGAATCCAAGTCAAACTTCTTTTCTTCTTTAAATCTCCACCAAGCAATTCTAACCAAGCAATTACCTAAATGCCCTCATCCATTTAACTTAGCTTCTTTCACTTATATGCCCATTTAAGTAATTTCACATATCACAAATAAAATATCTTTTTGCATTGACCATCCATTTTGACTTATGTATATGTTATTTATACTACCATATATGCAACATATACACTTCCTTTAAAAATTCTTTTCTCTTTCAAATTAACATATACATTCAATCCAATTAAAACAACAATAATATTCAAAACTTCTAGGGCATACATTGGGATATTACAATTCTCTCCCCCTTAAATAATTTCGTCCTCGAAATTATCTAGTATAATTGTAATCCATTCATAATATAATACCATCTTAACTTCCATATGAAGTTAATTATATGCTTAAGTTATTATGTCATCAAATCATATAACTTTAACTCTCCCCTTTAGAATCAATCATCTTCTCTAAATTCCATAACTCATCATTCTATATGTTAATATATCTTATTACTTCCTTGATCAAACATTCAAAAGAACTCATTACATTTTCTATTAATATTTTAATACAATAATCAGATCATTTTATAGTACACTTATACTTCGTCTAATTTTTATATTTAATATAATATGTTCCTTCATCTCTTTGCAATTACCCTCTTAACTTTAACCTTAGAAACCAATGGTTTATATCTGAGCATTAATTATCCCGTCATTACAATCACTGTCTAAATAGACATTTATCAAACCTCAATGGATAACAAGATCCTTATTTTTCACAAATGGAGTTACTTCTTTAGCATGCCTTTCACTTAACTTACATATTAATACATTACCTTTCAACTTATTTTATAAATAACCAATCTTTTCCCTTTTTATCATGATTTATAACTACTATAACTCCATTCATTCATGTCCAATCACATTTTAAAATTTTACATCGTATACATTATCATGTAAATAATTATACTCTTAGTACAACTATACATGTTAAATCTCAATAATGATTCATAATCTTAGCCAAATCCAGATCGATTGATCTATCTATCACAATATACCCACGTTTCAATCTTGTTCAATTCCAACCAACAATTAATTTATTTAACCTATCATGAAATTTCACAATATTCATATATGTATATATATAGCCTAATTCCATTAGGGCAAACTTATATACAATTCCTGATCTCTTCTGATCCATATTCACTCAAATTATCATGATAACAAATCACTTCAAATTATCTTAGTATAATTCCCACCAAATTCTCATAATAATTTTATACTGTATTTACTATCTATAGTTCATTCACTTAAACCCCAAGTCCATTCATTCATTCATTATATACCATAAACATATTCAGTATAACTCTCAGTCACATTTTATATTTTCTCCCTTTTTAATATCTCCTCACTTTTCATATCATTGTTATATTTATTTTGATTACCTTTTTGTCTTATTATCCATAACTCAAAACATTTACATAATTTCCTTTTCTCTCTTTACTTTCATAATTATAACCAAATTCTTAATATAAAATGATAAGGTACAACTTTATCCATCATAACTTTTAATTATACTTCTCAAACAAAATTTTCAATCTCACCAAATCTGTATTACAATCATTTTATCTAAGACCCAAATCCATGGATAACAAAATTAACTGATCAAATATACTGAACAAAACACATGGCTTTAAGAGATTAATATTCAAGCCTGGAACTTTCAAATCAATGCTGTTCTTTTATAATTTTATTCTCAATTTTTACAAATACAAGGCTAAAATGTATCTCAAGAATTACATATTCCTTCTTTACATTATTGCTATATCAAAAGTTATCACATTCCAACTCCGTTTCAAACTAATTTGCACTCGATTATATGATCTTTATCAACTTAATTCATGTTTCAACAATATTACTATATACATATTCAATCATATGCAATTCCTATACAATTTCTATTCATCACTTCATTTCTAATCCATTTACAATCTCTTATAATATATAATTACATAGAACTTTCCATATATGAATACTTTGAGACTCTAAATATCATATGATTATCACGTTCAATGCTCACCATAACAATTTCCACTGTCCAATATTACTCAAGTCCATTCTATACTCACTTCCATCACATAATCCATTTAGCTTTACACAGTTCAAGACCTAATCTCTCTTAGGTCCACTAATACATACAACATCGTTTCCATAACACTAATTCTATAATTATACCACATACATATTCATAGGTCACCCTCATAATGTGATTCACACATTTTTTTTATATGTATATATATCATAATTTCATTCATATTGAAAAACTCAGTTCACATATCATATACATGTATACAATTAATTATATGCTCTTATTTTATTTTCCTTTTTCATACATTCAATACAAATTTAATGTTTATCACTTGCTTTTAAACACTATCATTTTCATTCTTCCAATATGATGTAAAGTATTTATTCACACAACACACACATATATATATATATATATATATTCTGACTATAATAGCACTTCACATCCATCTTAGTCACATTCCCAATGTGACATCTCTTTCACTTTCATCTTTAAAAGCATTTAATATACTTCCATATCCATTTTTACCCTTTGCAGTAAAATGACTTAAAATAGCTCCTTTTCATTTGCTTACCACTTCCCTTTTCACTTCAAAACAAATTCTCATGCTATCAATCACATTACTCAATTCATAATACTTTCATGTGCAATATTAGTCATTTCACCTAGCTCATGTATTGAATATACATTAAACCATCAATATCCAAAATAATCTTTATCAAATTCCACAAAAACTTTAACTTTTCAACTTACTATTTCGCTTAAGCTTCAATTTGCCAAACTCATCTTTTC
This sequence comes from Garcia nutans, assembly GCA_947685225.1. Lineage (NCBI taxonomy): Eukaryota > Viridiplantae > Streptophyta > Magnoliopsida > Malpighiales > Euphorbiaceae > Garcia > Garcia nutans. Next base: position 21,626,815 of record CANTUV010000001.1, read on the forward strand.
TTAATATCACTTTAAAAACATCTTATATATATATATATATATCACAAAGCAATATCAAAGCATATAATTTCCCCAATTATTAAGCTCATTTCGAAAAATTTCAAATATCATATATTATCACCATTACCATGAGCTTTCACAATATCCAAGCATCTCACATTTCTAACATTGAATTTACAATGTTTGCATTTAAATAACAATACCAATTTATATTCTTACTTAACCAATATCATCTCTTTTTCCTTTAAACAAAACCTTAACTTTATATATATATACCCCAAACTTTAAATAGTCACACTTTGTCTATACTAATCAACTCATTCAATATCCCACCATACTCTTCTCATTTTAATAACATATCTTTCAATATTAACAATCCAACATTATTTCCTCTGTCTAGCAAACCCAACATAAACTTTATTATAAAGAGATTCAAAGTGTAGAAGAAAGAGTACATACTCTAATCTTGATTTTGTTTCCAACTCATTTCCAACTTTATTCTCCTTTTCATTTCTTTATACTTCAACACATTTAACAGTTCACTTTACTTGCATAAATTTCCATTTTTAATTTATCAATTAAACTTATATAAATCCATATCATTTCTTTTTCTAGCTTTACTTTCATGTAAAACATCATTCACACTCTAGCATCCATCTCATATAACACAAATATACTACAAATCATATAATGCCACATCCGAGACCAACCTAGGTGTTAATGCATATGCATGTATTACCAATTGCATTTCAAAACTCTTCTTTTTAATTCATTTTAAACGTTTCAAAACTTTTTCTTTTTAATTTCACTTAGGCCGAGAATCTCGAACCTAAGCTCTGATACCAAAATAATTGTAACACCCCGATACTCCATATAAATACTATACATATACCTGGTATACATACAGTAAGTATATAAAGTATAAGGATGTCATTTTTTGTTACAATTTAAAAATCATTTAACAGAGTTCAAATCACAATACATTAATTTAAAGAACATTTACAAAATCATTATACTTTTAATGATCTTACATATATATAATAATCTTATCTTTATCAAAACTTCATTTATACATATGAATACACTTCATCAAAAATACATCATAATTAAAAATTATACATGTATGCATCACCCTCTAGTTGGTCTCGATAAACTCTTACTCTTCTCGTGGCATAACAAAAGACTTCATATCTTCCACCTAGTCACCTGCGCGATTACACATCCGCGCTAAGCCCGAGAGCTTAGTAGTACAAATATAACATATAAACATACATTATAGAAATTCTAACATATAATGAAATATCATTTCCATGTACCATTAGTTTCTTATCATGTTTTTCCTTTTGAATTGCACCTTTCATATATCTCGACTAATTTCATATATTATATACATATCATTATCACCAACCACAATCCATCATTAATACTCACAATCAATATATCAATATACACATTACACATCATACTTCATAACATCGTTTTATTCATAATTCACCAATCATAATCCATCACTAACACTCACAATCAATATATCAATACACACATTACACAACATACTTCATAACATTATTTTATTCACAATTCACCAATCATTCCAACAAAGTCAACCACAGATCTCATTACTCATTTATTTCAACATTTGTATATCATATTGACAACAAAGACAGACTCGGGCCCAAAAGACACTAACATGCCATTCGACTTTCAGAGTTAATGCTTTGGTTTTATTATCACATTATCATTATCATTTCCCAACTAGGCTTCAAGGATTTAGGTTCAACCAAGCTTCAAGGGGAACAAAGCATGGTAAGTCTCAACCCAACTTGGCTTCAAGAACCAACCCAACCTAGCTTCAAGGGTTGTAACATCTCAATTAGGCTTCAAGGATTTGACCCAACCAAGCTTCAAGGGGAGTAAAACATGTTAAACTTCTACCCAACTTGGCTTCAAGGATCAAGCCCAACCTAACTTCAAGAGATTGTTACTATCATTAGGCATGCCACCAACAACAAACTCTGAAAATGGAATAACACATTAGCCACACAATTCATTTATTATTTCATTATCATTTTCATTCTCAATTCTCATCATTATCTAGGCAAACATGCCTTATTTCTTTCAATTGAATCATCATAGCCAATCACAATGGCTTCACATCACATTTAAGTTATCATAGCCAATCACAATGGCTTCATATCTCATTTGAATCATCATATAATATACAACCTCAATTACATTAACTAAACAAACATATCATTATAACTCAGAACATTAGTTTCACATCTCTTTATGTCTCAATTTACATTCAGGTAATTCATCATAAAAGTATTTATCATAATAAATTGCATTGTACATACCTTTTTGAATGATCCTCGTCTCTTTCCCACTATACAAGTCATAATACTTGTCACATTATATTAACAATACAATAAATTAATTAACATTGTTTTAAGTCTCAAAATCATATAAAAGAATGCATCTAGGTAAGTTTGTACTTACCTCAAGAACTACTCCCATCAAGCTATACATAATCAATTACCTCATCATATCCTTCACATTTTACATATAGCATCATTGATATAACATTACAAAGTACATTATTCATATAACACACTATCATTCACAAGATTCACAATGCATAAAACATAACGTTGTTAACATAGTATCACATGCATCAAATGTATGTTCAATCTCCACAATGCAAGAAGAGCAAAGAACAATCACAGTAGCTCACACACTCAAGGGACACGGCCAAGCTTGTGGCCGTGTCTCTCAACCAAAAGCTCCAACACGGCCAAGACTCCTCTAGCTTGGCCGTGTCTCCCTTAAATCCAAAGAAACCAAATGAATGAAGAAATCAGGCAGTAGCAGACACAGTCAAGGGACACGGCCAAGACAGTGGCCGTGTCTCTCAAAAAATCATCCAACACGGCCAAATTTCCTTAGACTTGGCCGTGTCTCCCAAAAATCTTTAGTTTTGGCCGTGTCTCATCTTTAGTTTGGCCGTGTCTCTCATGAATAAAAACCCTAAACATGGCCAAGTCTCTTTTGATTGAATTAAAACACATTGTGCACAACATAATCTCATTCAAATGGATATAATCAAGGTCATTAACACTTATTTTACATGTTCATCACAATACTCACATTAACAATAAATCAACAACACATTTAATCACTTACCACTTCAAAACCCTTAAACCAACATCACTCTTATTCTTTCAATATCAACATCCACATAACTTACCATCTTCAAACCAAAACCAACACCAATTTAACTTACAATCAATTTCAACACTTATAAACACACCTCAAACACACCAAATCATAATAACAACAAATCACAACTCACCTCAAACACAACTTCAAACATAACAAAGGAAAACAAGAAAGCACTTACCAAAATTAAGGAAATTTCACAAATCTCCAACTTAATCCTTTGCTTCTTCCTTCAATTTGATAATAGAATTTAGAACACCTCTCTTGCTCTCTTTTTCCTTTGGTAGCCGGCCACCCACATGAGAAGAAAAGAAAATGAATCCAAGTCAAACTTCTTTTCTTCTTTAAATCTCCACCAAGCAATTCTAACTAAGCAATTACCTAAATGCCCTCATCCATTTAACTTAGCTTCTTTCACTTATATGCCCATTTAAGTAATTTCACATATCACAAATAAAATATCTTCTTGCATTGACCATCCATTTTGACTTATGTATATGTTATTTATACTACCATATATGCAACATATACACTTCCTTTAAAAATTCTTTTCTCTTTCAAATTAACATATACATTCAATCCAATTAAAACAACAATAATATTCAAAACTTCTAGGGCATACATTGGGATATTACAAGGCATTAGAGTCGTATACAGTTTTGAGCACTTGTTAAAGTGGGAAAAGGGGAAGTTACCTATGTTTAGTGACTTAAGGCTATGGTTCTAATTGACCTAATGTGTAACATCCTCAAAATTTTACCAAGATTAAATTAAATTAAATTATTAAGTTGAAGGGTTAAATGAGGGGTTGTAAATGAGGAAACATGAAGAGTATATGTGAAATATAAAGAAAGTATATATAACATATAAATACAAATAGTAAAAAGTGAAAGTAAAAAAAGGTGAAAATTTAAAAAGTTAAAAAGTTAAAAAATTAAAAAATAAATTATTTTTGAATGGAAGATAGAAAATGGAAATTTTTAAATAAATAATTAATTATATATGTGGTGGTAAAAAAGAAAGGAAATAAAAATCAAATAATTATCTTCTTCTTCCTCTCTTCTTCAAGCCTGGACCGAACCACCATGAAGGACAAGAGTGGATTTCTCTTCTTCCAAACACCAATTTTTGAGTGGATTTTCAAGAACCAAAAGAAGTTTTGGTGGTTTTCCAACAAATTGGTAATCTTTCTTCTTTAATTTTTAAGTTATGTTGGAAAATTGGATTATGTAAAAATTGAGTTTATGATGAGTGATGAGATAATTGTTGAAATGGGTTGGTAAGATGTTATGTTGATGAGAAGGTAATGATTTTATAGTTATTTGGTTAATTTTCTCAAGTTTGATAGAAGTTTGGATGAAGTAGTGTTGGATTTAGGGTTTTGAAAAAGTGTTGTTAAAGAATGGATGTTCATTTGATTTTATTGTTTAAATCATGTTATAAAATTATAGACCCTTAATTTTTCACTAAGTCTAGTCTGATATTTTAAAATAGTTCAAAATTAATTTTTATAATATTTATTATTTATATTAATATTATAATATAATTATTTAATATTTATATAATATTTATAATATTTATTTTTAATAATAAAAATAAAAATAACAAAAAAAATAAAAAATAAAAAATCGAACGGATTGGAGAAAACCTTATCAACCTCTGATTATTTTTATTTCCTTAACAGTATATATTTTCTTAACCAAATAACATTAGGTTTTGGATTTTTCCTATAAATAAGTCATTAAAACATAGAAACAGGGGACGACACAATTATTCAAGAATTATTCAAAGACTTTTGAATTTTTTTGTACATTGGCAATTTTATTCAGGGAGAACTTCAACAAATAAACCCTAAAAAATTTTCATCAATGAAGGAAACAGAGAAAAGGATAGAAAAAGAAGATCAACCACACACAAACTTTACAAAGGCAGTGCACTCACTGTCTTGGAAAAGCTCACCCAGAATTCTCATTAAACGATTTTGGTGAAGCCAACAAATGACGGTATACTCTAAATTAAATAAATACAATATGCTTTGAGTATCTTAAATATTGAATAAGTTCGTTCTTCATCTAATTAAAGTTACAGTAGGCTAGTTCTTTTAAAATCAATTCATATATTAGTTTACATGGAGTGCAGATTTCTGTTATTATTTTTCTACATCATATAAACTAGAACCAATAAACATGCTGGCTCAGGATATTTATTTGTTTTCTATTGCGCATGGTTATTTAATCAATATGCTACACAGACTCACTTAAGGTTCTTCCATAAAAACTCACAGTAGCTTCATTTAAGCTCTTTAAAAATATTCACAGTGACTTTAATTCGCATAAACTTTAAAACTTTGATCAGCTTTCAAAAATATGTTGCGCTCTAATAAACACTACTAGAACTTCACTCGCAAGTGTACGAGGCTGCTGTAGTATTTTGGTGAACACCTCAAGGTCATCTCACAAGGAAGCTAGATAGGCTAATTATTTATCAAATCGTAAATAACAAATTATCAATAAAATTAAATTGCTAAACAACTAATGAAAACAGAACGAGTTGAATTTAAAACAATGAAAGTAAACTGAACAGATATATTGATTCACTTAATAGAAAGGTCTAGGGTTTGCACTTCTCTACTAACTTATATGTATGAATGGCTATTCCTCTCAACTGATTTAATTTCAAATATCAGATTTCAAACAACTTAATTAATCGAATCAAGGAAATAAGCTCTCGCATTCAAACCTCTTTCAAATAATCTTGTTACAATTGAAATGATCTTTTTTCTTAGGTTTATATTTCTAATTCACCTAAGTCCCTAATTAAATTGTTCCAGCATTAGACTTCATTTCTCAATCCTTCATCTAAATACCTCAAACACATAATTGGTGGCCAATTAATTATATATTAACATTAATCCATTCAATTAAGGATAAAAGAAATAATTCAGTTAAGAGCAATAACAATTTCATACAATCATAGTAAATCCATACAAACCCTAGACTAGATCAAAATTAGTTCATAATGATGCTATCAAACAAATTCATCTCATTAAAATTCAAAGAAATTAATTTAGACATTAGTGAATTCATAAATACAATTCCAATGGAACTTAAGAGATAGAGTTTGAGAACAAAACCAAATTACAAACTTCCTTTGGCTTCTGAAGAATCTCTTGCTCAGATTTTTGCTAAAAGAATAATGCAATGGCTAAAACTAATTTGATCTAGAGTGTTTGCATGAAAGTGAAATCAAAATTCAAAGGAAAAGTGAAGAATAGCTGAAAAGTTTGTGTTGGACGGCTGGAAGTGTGTAACCTCTTTCTCATGCCCTAATCTTCTTATTTATACAAAACCTCAAAATCCGCATTTCCTTTCTTTCCTTAGTATCATGGAATGACACGGCCAAGCTTGTGGCCGTGTCATGTGACACGGCCAGTGGCTTGGCCGTGTCACCTAGGTGTGTTAGCTTCTGTGTCTCCTTGCTCTTCTTTGATTCTGTGGAGATGAGAGTGACACGGCCAAGCTCCTGGCTGTGTCATATGACACAGCCAGTGGCTTGGCCGTGTCACCTGCCAATGTCACCTACTGATTCTATTCTTTCTTTGCTCTTCTTTCTTGGCTAAATATGGGACACGGCCAAGCTTGTGGCCGTGTCATGTGACACTGCCAGTGGCTTGGCCGTGTCACCTGCCAGTGTCAGCTTCTGCCAAATTTTCCTTCCTTTCTTGGTTCCCTTGGTTTTGCCCTTTAGGTGAGACACGACCAGTGGCTTGGCCGTGTCTCCTACCCATGTCATGATCTGCCAAAAATTTGCTTGAGGTGACACGGCCAAGGTTGATTTGGCTTAGCCATGTCTTGCTGCTTCATGCTCTTATTTCATTTTTTTTTATCTTCCAAGGGAGTTTTTTGCACATTAACCTAAAACAAACACTTGAAACAAACTTTAAACAAAAATCAAATGAAACATTAACCAAAAACACATAAACATCACACTAAAAACTAGTACAAAAATGACATAAACACTGGGATAAATTAAAACTACCAAAATTGATGAAATCACTAAATAAACAGATTAAAACTACCAAAATGCATGAAGAAAACAATAATCATCATAATAAATAAGTTACAATTCTATGACAAAAACTAATAAAACAACTACCCCACACTTAAAACTTTGCTTGTCCTCAAGCAAATTCACATGGCATAAATTGAAAACTCAAATAACCTTAACTATAATTCAAGTATATAAGATGAAATCCTTTAAGACTCATCCATAAATAAATGCAATTTACCTCAATCAAGATTTTCTTAACTCGTTCATTAATTCAGACATAACAAATCTCATCTCTCATCTAAGTGTTTCTCTCAATTTCAAAGGTTAATTCACTCAAACCAATCATGACTGCATACTACCATAAACTTACTTAATTATCCAATCTCCCTCACTAATTTTTCTCAAGAAATAATCCGAAGGTCTTTCCGTTTGGATGTAATGGGGCTAAGGTGAAGGTGTGAGAATAGACATTTAAGTTTGATCATTAAGAAATGGAGTATCTAAATTAGACAATAATCTTGCTTAGAAATTCGTAACTCCCTCAAATAGCATATTCACCAACCCTTAATAGTCTCACATACTTGCATACTTAAAGAAAAGTAAATGAGTCAAAATTCCTCTTTAATGACTAATGCTAGAAAATATATGAATTTTGTATATATATATATATATATCTTTTCTTTATATATATATATATACAAAATATAAAATTGCATTGAACATCTAGCTCAAATGTAGAGGAAAAGAATAATCAACTCTTAGTCAATTACAATATGCAAAGTATGCATTTTAGCCCCAAATCTTACTAAAGCAATATTATTTTTTTTTAAATTGCTTACCCCACACTTATGAATTAAACCACCATATTGTCATATCATAAGAAACTCCATTCCTTAATGAAGGTATGATGATAATAGGAAAATGTTGAGTTGTGAATTGTGTTGATCAATCAAGAAAAAGTTAAAGGCTCAACTTGGCTCACTAAGGAATTCATAATTAAGGGATGTCTTTTTAAGCTAAAGGGGGTAATCCTAATTTGCCTTCATCATTTTAAAACTTGAGATGAAATCATAATGTGAGATCAATTAGTATGCAAAAGCAAGCTCTAGAGATGCAAAATCATAAAGGTGCACACTTAAGAAAGAAAATTGATTGACAATAATATTCAATCTATGTGGCTCAAAACTCACAAAGGGTGGGTTCTCAGAGATTTATATGTCATGAATTGCAGAATGTGAAAATTGATCCTGAATGAATTCAAATGCTAATCTCTATGCTGATACTAAAGGCTCAAATGTAATGCTAGAATTATAGAAAAGTCAATAAGTTTCCAACAATTATGCCATAAACAATGCACAATAACACACAAAGACAATCAAAACAAAAATTAAAGGAAAGCTTAAAGATTACCCCACACTTATGAGTTACATTGTCCTCAATGGAAACAAGGATAATGAAGAAAAAGAGTTAAGGTACAACTTGTTTTCCATTGTTCCCTTGTGAGGCAAATGCTACCTTTTCACCCACAAACATCAATTGTTCAGAAACAAAATACAATATATATAAAAAATAACCAAAATATAAAGTGTTAACATTAAAAACAAAAACGAAAAATAACAACGAAAATATGCAATAACTAAACACAAGAAAGTAAGGAGTTTTCTCAAAAGATTAGAGTCGATTTGATCTATGGTTATGGAGGATGTGATGATGATGCAGCTGAAGGATGGAGACTCAGAATCTTAGCAAGGTTGCTATTAATTTGGTCCAACTGTTGCAAGACCGCAACATGGTTACAATCGACCTTGCTTTCCAGTGCCTCTATCCTATTAATGATCTCCTGATTGTCCGGGACCGGAGCATCTTCATCCAAATCAACAGAATTCGAGTCGGACTCCTCATGGACTCGTGTTCTCTTTTGTCGGCCCCCCGGTGCATCTGGCTCAACTGAAGCCATCACATAAGCCCCTCCTCTGTTCACAACCATATGCATCTTCTCAAGTGTGGCCAGGTCTAATGAATCATTACCCGAAATTGTAGTCATATGACAGTTACTCGGGTCAAAATTATCAAGAAGGGCTATCGCTAAAGTGGTAACCAATCCTCCAATACAAATAACACCCTTCTTTTTGTTCGCCACATTGTCAAAAACATTGGCCAACCAATAGCCGGCACTAATGGGTATGGCATTACAAGAACAGTCTAAGAAAAAGAGTTCGCTAATTTCCACTACACCTGGGCTTTCCTTACGTGCAAAGAACCCACAAGACATAAAGCGGTGTAAATATCTTAGAGCGGGATTACTCAATTTTGTTGTCTTGGCCGATTTGGCCACATATGTTCCCAAGCCCAGTGCTCCCCATGCAAATTTGTAACACCTCTATACCCCGTATACATACACAGCATGCTAATACGATCGTAATATACGTATACTGAATATAGGAATGCCACGATTTACAAAACACATAAATCATCCCTTTATAATATTATGAACAAATTTAAAACATTTAAGTTATATTATAAAACACAATAGATAAAATGTTTATTCAAAACGCAGCGGAAAATATAACAAATATTTACAAATACATATACATCAAAACTCAAGCTTTACAAAACATAAAATTTATACATGTTTGGCAGTATGTCTTTGATCTTTAAGCTCCACTATCAACACCTCAAAATCTAGACTCTACTTGGCCTAGAGGAACTTTCCGGTTCTTCCCTGTCACCTGCGCGATAAACCATAATCGCACTAAGCCAACGGCTTAGTGGTACAAACTACACTAATATTATGCTTCAATGCAATGCCAATGTCACACAATCAAGTTTTGTAAGCAATTCAAAAGAATATTACATTTTAAAGTCTTACGTTATTCAATAACTTATCAAGCCACATTCATTCTCATCAAGTTATTCATGTACTATAATCATCTCATAACATTATATTTCACTCCATCGTTCATATTTAAGTAAAAATAAACATGTATCTCATTATTCATTTGTTTCACCATTCAAGAATCACATTTAACAAAGACAAGCATGGGCCCAAAAGACACTAATATGCCATTCGACTTTCAGAGTTAATGTTTTGGTTTAATATCACATTTATCATTATCATTATCCCAACTAGGCTTCAAGGATTTAGGTTCAACCAAGCTTCAAGGGGAACAAAGCATGCTAAGTATCAACCCAACTTAGCTTCAAGAACCAAACCCAACCTAGCTTCAAGGGTTGTAACATCTCAATTAGGCTTCAAGGACTAGACCCAACCAAGCTTCAAGGGGAGTTAAGCATGCTAAACTTCAACCCAACTTGGCTTCAAGGATCAAGCCCAACCTAACTTCAAGAGATTATTACTATAGGCATGCCACCAACAAGAAAACTCTGAAAATGGAATAACACATTAGACACACAATTCATTCATTATTTCATTATTAATTTCATTCTCATTTACTCATCATCACTTAGGCAACCATGCCTCAATCATCTCATTTGCATCATTATCATTTTAGCCAACAACCATGGCTCCATATCTCATCAAGAGAGTATATATATATATCATCAATTGCATTGCACATCATCTAGGCAAACATGCCTCAATTATGTCACTTACATCATTATAACCAACCACATTGGTTTCCCATCTCATTATATCTCAATTCACATTAACCAATTCATCATTCAAGTGTATATAACCAATGGCATTAACTCACATTTTAGATGCTCATTAACCATTCACATTATACCAATCATAACATTCATCAAATGTATTAACAATGTAATCAATTACTTAACATATGTACAATCAAATATGTTAAGTGTCAAAATCATGTAAATGCATGCAACCATGTAGTTTGTACTTACCTTAAGCACCACTCACACAAATCTATACACTTCCTCTTCCAACACTTCTTCACCACTTGAATTAAGGCAATTTATCTTCTTCAAGACCTAATCCAAAAATGATAAAATACATCAATTCCAATACAAATATTCACTTAATAACCTCTTACTAGACCCTTAAATCACAATTTACAAATCAACACCACTAACTAGGGCCCACGGTCGTGGCCTTCTAACCCCCACGGGCGTGGGTTAAAAAATGATTTTGCCTCCCTTGCTCCAAACCTCCATGGCCATGGCTTTAAATGGCCACGGTCGTGGCAACCAAAGGCCACGGGCGTGGCATCCAAGATGCTTCTGTTTCTGACCAAACTCAAGAATTCTATGCTTCTAACTCCAACAAACACAAACAACATTAAAATCTATGAAAATAATTGATCAAACTCAAGATAAACATCACTTACCACTTCAAAACCCTAAAACCAACATCACTCTTACTCTTCCAATGCCAACATCAACCTAACCTCTTATTTCCAATTCAAAACCAACATCACAATCAATTAAATCAAACACACTCCAACATACTACCATTAACACAACCCTACTTTCAAATATCAACAATCAAACTCATACACAACTTAAAATAAAACAAGAGAATCAAGAGAAACTTACCAAAATAATGAAACTTCTTGGATTTCCAACTTAATCACTTGAAAACTCCTTTGAATTTAGAGCTTGGGAACACAAAACTCTCTCTTGCTCTCTTGCTTTGGATGGCCGGCCAACAAAAGAAAAGAAAAGAAAAAGAAAGAATATTAGAGACCAAGTCAAACTTCCCTTCTCTTTAAACCTCCACCAAGCAATCTAAATAGGAAATTACTTAAATACCCTCTTCCATTTATTTAATTCCATTTAAATAAATTCCATTAATTTTAAAATTACAAAATATCTTCTTCTTTTGACTTCCACATTTGACTTGTGTATATGTTGTATATATTTCCATATATACAATATATACACTCTCTCTTAAATTCTTTTCTCTTTCAAATTTAACATATACATTCAATCCAATTACAACAATAATATCAAAACTTCTAGGGTACACTTTGGGATATTACAAAATTTCTGTTTAAAACCGTTAGGTACAGATTTTTCCCCTTGTTGATGGAAACCAAAGATAGCATTCAATTGCTCAATACTAACTACACATGGTTTCCCAAGCAATTTAAAATTCAACCTAGTGCAAATTTTTTGTTCATCTCTTTCAACCTTAAGAGATGTTAAAAATTCCATGGTAAGCTCTTGAAATTGCAAAGGTCGAAGGGAGACTAATTTCTCCCACCCAAAGTTTTGAACATAGCTATAAAAATTATCCTTAATATGAAGAGCATTAAGGGTTTCATCGCTCACATACCTTGTTGGAAAGAAACCCCTAGCTAGAAGAGTCACTCTCCTTGAAGATGAAGAAGATGAAGATGGAGCTGAAGTTGGAGGTTGCCTCCTCTTGTGGTGGGACACCATCTTTGTTCTAGACATATTGATAGTTTTGGAAAAAATTGAAGCTTTAGTAGATTTAATTGGTTTTTGATGAGAAAAGAAGAAGATTGAACGGGTTGAATTTGGTTTTGGTGAAGAAAAATGGGGAATTAGTGGGATTTTTGAAGCTTTTAGAAAATGAACATGGAGGTTTTGGAGAGAGAGAGCCGAGAGAGAGAGAAAAAGAAAAAGGGAAACTAGGGATTTAAAATGAAAGAAAAGGGATGAAATCTTGTTTTTAAGCTTGGAAATAAAGGTGACACAGCCAAGCTTGATTTGGCTCGGCCGTGTCTGAAACTTTTGGAGGGACACGGCCAGCGGCTTGGCCGTGTCCCTTGAACGTGTTTGCTACTGTGAAAGAAGAAATTGCAAGATAAAGAAAGGAACACGGGCACAGGCTTGGCCGTGTCTGTGTGACACGGCCAAGAACACGGCCAAGCCTTTTGACTGTGTCTGAGCCTGTGTGTTTTAGGCTTTCTTGACACGGCCAGTGGCTTGGCCGTGTCAAGTGGCAGTGTCCTTCACTGCCATTTTGGCTTTTATTTTTTTTATTTGTGTCAACAAATCTAAAAGAAATGCAATCTTCTTCCTTGCTTAACCCTGAAACACATTAAAAAAAATAAAAACCGATCAAAGCACCCATTCCATTTATTTAAACCAAACATGAAATTAAAATTGCTAAATATGAAATTGTAACTATGAAAAGAAATGCAAACTGATGGGTTGCCTCCTATGTAGCGCTTCTTTAACGTCGTGTAGCTGGACATTACTGCAAGACTTAAGGATCATAGATCAAAGTACTATCAACGATCCTTACTTCTTGGAACCCCTCATTATATAGTTTAACTCTCTGTCCATTTACCTTAAAAGTTTCATTCGTTCGAGAGTTAAGCAATTCTATAGCACCGGAAGGATACACCTGAGTTATCTCAAAAGGACCACTCCATCGAGACTTTAGTTTTCCTAGAAACAGTCGGAGACGCGAATTAAAAAGCAAAACCTTCATACCTGGGCTCAATGTCTTTCGTACTAAAATTCTGTCATGAAGTGCTTTAGTGCGGTCCTTATAAATCCTCGGACTCTCATATGCCTCGTTCCTTAGTTCATCTAACTCTGAAATTTGCAGAAAACGTTCTCTATTTGCCTTGTCCAAATCTAAATTCAGAGTCTTAATTGCCCAATATGCCTTGTGCTCTAACTCCACTGGTAAATGGCAAGCCTTACCAAAAACCAATCGGTATGGACTCATACCCAAGGGAGTCTTGAAAGCAGTTCGATATGCCCACAATGCATCATTCAATCTACTTGCCCAATCCTTCCTTGATGAGTTGACTATTTTTTCTAGAATTTCTTTGATTTGCTTGTTGGATGTCTCAACTTGTTCTGAAGTCTGTGGATGGTATGGGGTCGCCACCTTGTGTTTCACACCCGACTTGTGCATTAATTTCTCAAAAATTTTGTTGCAGAAATGACTTCCCCCATCACTGACTATCACTCTTGGCGTGCCAAATCTGCTAAGAATGTATTCCTTCACAAATTTAATAACCACATTAGCATCATTAGTTCAGGTGGGGATTGCCTCCACCCATTTTGAAATATAATCAATAGTAACTAAATGTACTCATAACCAAAAGATTTGGGAAAAGGACCCATGAAGTCTATTCCCCAAACATCAAACAGTTCAACCACAATATAAGATTGAAGGGGCATTTCATTCCTCCTTCCAATGTTACCTACTCTTTGACAGCGATCACAATGCTTACAATATTCTTGAGCATCTTTGAATAGAGTAGGCCAGTAAAATCCACTTTGAAGCACTTTTTCTGCAGTCTTTCTTCCTCCAAAATGACCACCACAGTGAAAATCATGAAAAAATTAAAGAACACTAAGTTGTTCTTCCTCAGATACACACCTGCGAACTATCTCATCTTTGCATATCTGGAATAGGTAAGGTTCATCCCAAAAATAGAATTTACTCATGTGCAAAAACCTTTTCTTTTCCTAAAATGACATGTCAGAATGCAAAATACCACAAGTAAGATAGTTAGCAATATCTGCAAACCAAGGTGAATTCATTACCGCAAACAACTGCTCATCAGGAAATGCTTCTAGATTTCTATGAATGCTATCAGATGCAAGATTTTCACCAAAGAAAGGTAACCTAGATAAATGATCAGCTACAACATTTTCACTTCCCTTAGTATCTTTGATTTGAAAATCAAATTCTTGCAATAATAACACCCATCTAATTAAACGAGTTTTAGCATGTTGTTTTGTCAAGAGATATTTTAGAGCTGCATGATCTGAATGCAAAATAATTTTAGACCCAATCAAATATGCTCTAAACTTATCTAAGGCAAAAACAACAGCTAGCATTTCTTTTTCAGTTGTTGTGTAATTAACTTGTGCACTATTTAGGGTCAAGCTAGTATAATAGATCACTCTCAAAAATTTCTCAACCCTTTGCCCAAGGACAGCTCCTACTGCATGATTGGAGGCATCACACATAATTTCAAAAGGTAAAGACCAAATAGGAGCTACAATTACCGGTGCACTGGTCAATTTTTCCTTAAGGGAATTAAAGGCTTGCATGCATTGTGCAGTAAATTCAAATGGAACATCTTTCCCAAGCAAATGACACAATGGTTGGCTTATTTTAGAAAAATCTTTAATAAACCTCTGGTAAAAACCTGCATGCCCTAGAAAGCTTCTTATTCCCTTAACAGAGGTAGGTGGAGGTAACTTAGCAATCAACTCTACCTTAGCTTTATTGTTGCGCTCGAATTAACTCTACCACAAAGCGTCACTCGCAAGTATACGAGGTAGCTGTGTAACACCCCCATACCCTAAATACATACTATACGTATGCCAAGTATACACACAGAATGTATAGAGAGTATGAGAACGTTACTTTTCGTTACCTTTTAAAAACCTGTAACAAAGTTCAAACCACAATACGTTAATTTACATAACATTTACAAAATCATTGTCTTTATCAAAACTTCATTTTATACATATAAATATCCTCTCGTCAGAAATACATCAAATTTAAAAGTTATACATGTATGCATTACCCTCTAGTTGGTCTCGACAAACCTTACTCTTCTCGTGGCATAACGAAAGACTTCGTATCTTCCACCAAGCTACCTGCGCGATTACACGTCTGTGCTAAGCCCGAAAGCTTAGTAGTACAAATATAAAACATAAACATACATTATAGATATTCTATTATATAATGATATATCAATTCAATGTACAATTAGTTCTTATCATGTTTTTCCTTCTTAATTGCACCTTTCATATATCTTGACTAATTTCATATATTTTATACATTTATACAAAACATTACCACCAACTACAATCCATTTCTAATACTTACAATCAATATATTAATATACATACATTATATATATTATACCAATTAAGAGTCACATTTCCAAGGAAGACAATCCTTATCACCAAACACAATTCATCATTAATACCCACAATCAATACACACATCACATATCATACTTCATAACATTAGTTTGTTCACAATTCACTAATCATAAATCACATTTTCAACAAAGGCAATTATTATCACCAACCATCATCCATCACTAATATCCACAATTTATATATCTCATTACTCATTTATTCCAACATTTATATATATCACATTTACAACAATTGACATACTCGGGCCCAAAAGACACTAATATGCTATTCGACTTTCAGAGTTAATGCTTTGGTTTAATAATCATATTCATCAATATCCCAACTAGGCTTCAAGGATTAAGTTCAACCAAGCTTCAAGGGGAACAAAGCATGCTAAGTATCAACCCAACTTGGCTTCAAGAACTAACCCAACCTAGCTTCAAGGGTTGTAACATCTCAATTAGGCCTCAAGGACTAGACCCAACCAAGCTTCAAGGGGAGTAAAACATGTTAAACTTCAACCCAACTTGGCTTCAAGGATCAATTCCAACCTAACTTCAAGAGATTGTTACCATTAGGCATGCCACCAACAACAAAACTCTGAAAATGAATAACATATTAGATACACAATTCAATAATTATTTCATCATCAATATCATTTTCAATTCTCATCATCATTTAGGCAAACATGCCTTATTTCTTTCAATTGAATCATCATAGCCAATCACAATGGCTTCATATTTCATTTACAATCATCATAGCCAATCACAATGGCTTCACAACTTATCATATAGATGACATGTCCATTTATTTCATATCAATCATTATTACTAATCACAATGATATCACATTTCATCATTTCTCAAATCACAATATCACATTTCATCATTAAAATATTTATCATAACAAATTGCATTGCACATACCTTTTTGAAGGATCATCAAGCTTTCACACTATACATATCACAACATTAGTTACATTATATTAATCAATATAATGAATTACTTAACACTTTTATATTAAATGTGTTAAGTTTCTAAATCATATAAAAGAGTGCATCTATGTAAGTGTTTATTTACCTCAATAACTACTCCCATCAATCTATACATTCCCTCTTCCATGAATTCCCAACATTTAGGTTAATGCAACACAATCTCTTCAAAACCTAATCCAAAGATAATTACACACATAAGAAGATAAGAATGATGATTAACTAGGGCAAACTCTACACATGACACGCTCACCAACACGGGCGTGTCCCTGATCGTGCCCTAAACCAACAATACAGAAGCTTTAACACACTCAGTAACACGGGCATGTCAATGGACGTGTCACTCATTCTGTCATACAGAAACATTTACACGCCCAACAACACGGGCGTGCTCATGGTCGTGTCAATTACATTTTCTCACAGTAGCTATAACACGCTCAGTAACATGGCCGTGTTAATGGTCGTGTCACAAACATCCAACTCAGTATCGATTACACGCCCAACCACACGGCCGTGTCACTGACCGGGTCAGACCAGAAATCATGAATTCGAACACACATCCATGAGAACACAAACACTTCAAAACTCATATTTCATCACCTTTAATCAACATCTTGGTTATATTCATCAATTACTTATCAATTTAACACTTATATCACTTCAATATATCATAATAACAATCATTATACACACCACCATATATCAACTACTCAATTTCCCCAATTCATTCATATGAAACCCTTACTCAACCATTTCAATAATTCATCATCATCCTCACAATTCAAACTCAAACAATAAGAATCAAAACAAGAAAAAGGATACTTACTTGGATATTAGGCCAAATCTTCAATAATCATCTTCAATCCTCTCAAAATCCCTTTGGATTTGATGTACATATGGATGAAATCACCTCTCTCTCTCTCTCTCTCTCTCTCTCTCTCTCTCTCTCTCTCTCTCTCGTGCAAGAAGAAGAAGAAATAAGATTCTTTCTTCTCTTCTTATACATATCATATATATATAATAATAATAATAATAATAATAATAATAATAATAATTTCCAAAAATCCTTCACCACACCTTTTCCTTCTCTTGACTTTCTTTTGACCAATTTATATGTATTATATATTAGCATAAATACAACATATACATTCCATTACACAATCATTTCCTTTGCAAAAACATATATACCTTTAATTCAAATCACACAACAATTGTATTAAAACTTCTAGGGAAAATATTGGGATATTACAAGCTGTAGCAAAGGTGATCGCCCCAAGGTCGTCTCACAAGGAAGCTAAAGTAGCTAATTGATTATCATATTATAATTAATAAGTAATGAATAAATTTAAATTGCTAACTAATGAAGACAGATCGATTGGAATTTTAGAACAATAAAAGTAAATTGAGTTGATGATTTGATTCACTTAATAGAATGGTCTAGGGTTTGCACTTCTCTACTACTTATATGTATGAATGGTTATTCCTCTTAACCAATTTAATTTCAAAGATTAAATCTCAAGTAACTTAATTAATTGAATAAAGGAAATAAGCTCTCGCATTCAAACCTCTCTCAAATAATCTTGTTCCAATTGAAATAATCTTTTCCTAGGTTATATCTCTAATTCACCTAAGTCCTTAATTGAATTGTTCCAGCATTAGACTTCATCTCTCAATCCATCATCTAATACCTAAAACACATAATTGGTGGCCAATCAATTATATATTAGCAATAATTCATTCAATAAAGGCTTAAAGAAATAATTGAGTTAAGAGTAATAACCAATTCATACAATCATAGCAAATCCATACAAACCCTAGACTAGATCAAATTAGTTCATAATGCTATCAAACATACTCATCTCATTAATATTCAAAGAAATCAATTTAGACATGATAATATCCATAGATATAATTCCAATGAAAATAAAGAGATAAAGTTCGAGAACAAAACCAAATTACAAACTCCCTGAAGCTTCTGAAGAATCTCTTATTCAAATCTTGCAAGAAGGATGTATCAATGGCTAGAACAAATCTAATCTAAGCTAGATTAATCAAAGTGTAATCAAAATCAAAGAAAACAAATGTGAAACCCTAAGTTCTTCTCTTTGACGGCTGAAACAAAACTCAAATTCTCCACTCCTTTTTAAATTTCCTATTTATACGAATCCTCCGCTTTAAAAAAATCAGCTTGTCTTTGGTCCATGAGAGACACGGCCAAGTTAGAGGAGACTTGGCCGTGTTGGAGGTGTATTGGAGGGACACGGCCACAAGCTTGGCCGTGTCCCTTGCTTGTGTTCGCTTCTATGTGATTTTCTTCTTTTCTTCTTTGGAGTGGTTGAGTGACACGGCCGTGTTGGAGGAAGCTTGGCCGTGTTGGACCATTTTGGAGGGACACGGCCACAAGCTTGGTCGTGTTCCTTGCATGTGTCTTCTACTGCTTGATTTCCATCTTCTTTTGCTTTGGACTTGAGTGAGACACGGCCAAGCTAAAGCAACTTGGTCGTGTTTGAGCTTCTTTGGAGGGACACGACCACAAGTTTGGCCGTGTCCCTTGAGTGTGTCCACCTCTGTGTCTTGTGGCTTCTCTTTAGCTTGATATGGGACACGGCCAGTGACTTGGCCGTGTCCCCTGCATGTGTCAGCTACTGTCCATTGATTTCTTCCTCTTGATTCCTTAGTTTTTTCCTTCCTTAGCATGGTTCCTTGCATATTCAACCTTAAAAAAAAACTTGAAACAAACTTTAAACCAGAATTAAATAAACAATAACCAACAAAACATAAACACACACTAAAAACTGGGTCAAAAATTACAAAAACACTGAAATAAATTAAAACTACCAAAATTAATGAAAGTACTAAATAAACATATTAAAACTAACAAAATACCTAAAGAAAACAATAATTATCATAATAAATAAGACACAAATCTATAACAAAAACTAATAAAACAACTACCCCACACTTAAAACTTTGCTTATCCTCAAGCAAATTCACATGGCATAAATTAAAAACTCAAACAACCTTAACTATAATTCCAGTATATAAGATGAAATCCTTTAAGACTCAGCCAAAAATAATTGCAATTTACTTCAATCAAGGATTTTCTTAACTCATTCATTAATCCAGACATACAAATCTCATCTCTCATCTAAGTGTTTCACTCGATTTCATAGGTTAATCACTCAAACCACTCATGACTGCATACTACCATAAACTTGCTTAATTATCCAATCTCCCTCACTGATTTTCTCAAGAAATAATCTGAAGGTCTTTCATTTGGATGTAATGGGGCTAAGGTGAAGGTGTGAGAAAAGACATTTAAGCTGGAGCATCAAGAAATGGAGTATCTAAATTAGACAATACTCTTGCTAAGAAACTCATAACTCCCTCAAATGGCATACTCACCAATCCCTCAATACTTTCACATACTTGCATACTTCAAAAACAATACACGAGTCAACATTCTTCTAATGCTAGAAAATATATGAATTTTGTATATATATATATATCTTTTTTTTTATTTTCTCTTTTTCTTTCTCTTTTATTTTTAACATCATTTTTTTTTAATATATATATACAAAATATAAACTTGCATGGAACATCTAGCTTAAAATGTAGAGGAAAAGAATACTCGACTCGTAATCAAATACAATGTGCAAAGTATGCATTTCAACCCCAAATAGCAATTTTTTTTTTTACCCCACACT
Source organism: Garcia nutans (assembly GCA_947685225.1). Classification (NCBI taxonomy): domain Eukaryota; kingdom Viridiplantae; phylum Streptophyta; class Magnoliopsida; order Malpighiales; family Euphorbiaceae; genus Garcia; species Garcia nutans. The sequence goes on from CANTUV010000001.1 coordinate 21,647,578, forward strand.
TTTGAATTAAACCACCCTATTGTCATATCATAAGAAACTCCATTCCTTAATGCAGGTATGATGATAATAAGAAAGTGTTGAGTTGAGAATTGTGTTGATAAAACAAGAAAAAGGTCAAGGCTCAACTTGGCTCACTAAGGAATTCAATATTAAGGGAGGTATTTTTTAAGCAAAAGGGCTAACCTAATTTGGCTTCATCATTTTAAAACTTGAGATTAAATCATAATGTGAGTTCAATTAGTATGCAAAAGCAAGCTTTAGAGATGCAAAATCATGAAGGTGCACACTTAAGAAAAGAAAATTAGTTGACACTAATATTCAATCTATAAGGCTCAAAACTCACAAAGGTGGGTTCTCAAAGATTTATATGTCATAAATTGCAGAATGTGAAAATTGATCCTAAATGAATTCAAATGCTAATCTCTATGCTGATACTAAAGTCTCAACTATAATGCTAGAATCATAGAAAAAGTCAATAAGTTTTCAACAATTATGTCATGCACAACGTACAAAATAACACACAAAGACAAACAAAACAAAAATTAAAGAAAAGCTTAAAGATTACCCCACACTTTAGAATTTACATTGTCCTCAATGGAAAACAAGAATAATAAAGAAAAAGAGTTAAAGGACAACCTGTCTTCCATCGTACCCTAGTGAGGCAAAACCCTAACTTTTCATCACAAACACAAATGTTTAAAAACAAGATACAAGAGAGCTTTAGGGCTTCTATTTATTTAAACTAAATATAAAATCAAAATTGCTAAATATAAAATTAAAAATATGAAAAAGAAATGCAAACCGATGGGTTGCCTCCCATTTAGCTCTTCTTTAATGTCATAAAGCTGGACATCACTGCAAGACTTAGGGATCGTGGATCAAAGTGCTGTCAATGATCCTCACTTCTTGAAATCCTTCTTTATATGGTTTAACTCTCTGGCCATTTACTTTAAAAGTTTTATTGGTTCGAGAGTTAAGCAATTCAATGGCACCAGAAGGACATACATGAGTTATCTCGAAAGGACCACTCCATCGAGACTTGAATTTACCTAGAAACAGACGGAGTCGATAATTAAAAAGTAAAACTTTCATACCTGGACTCAATGTCTTTCGCACAATAAATCTGTCATGAAGTGCTTTTGTGCGATCCTTGTAAATCCTCAAGCTCTCATATGCCTTTGGGTTAAGGCACCTTTGGGTCTCCCTCACTAGTTTAGCCCCCTCTTCTAAGGTCAATGTCAGCCCTAATTTATCTGAGGAACCTGTATGCAAGAAATCATCTAAAACAACTGCATCAACACAATTAATTAAATAACAATTCTCATATAAAGCAGTTGTAGGAATGAGAGAAGTGTTAAAAATAGAAAAATCAACAGTTTGACCCAAGACAGTCATTGATAATTTACCATTTTTAACATCTATTAAGGTGTTGGTAGTAGCCATAAAAGACCTACCCATCAAAATAGTGTGTGCTGATGGTGCAGGGTTACTCCCTTCCATGTCAAGAACTATGAAATCCACAGGTACTATTAACCCACCAACCTTAACTAACACATCTTCTATAACCCCTTTCGGGAATCTAAGATATCTATCAGCTAATTGCAACACCATTTTGGTTGGTTTAAGTGCCCCTAGTTCTAATTCTTGATACATAGAATAAGGCATCAAATTCACACTAGCTCCTAGATCACACATGCCATCAGTCCCCTTTCCATTCCCCATAGTAAGTTGAATTATAAAGCTACCAGGATCCTTTAGCTTGGGAGGTAGTTTATGCTGCAAAACAACACTAGCTACCTCTGAAACTATCACCTTTTCATTCGGCCTCTTTTTCTTGGTGATCAGCTCTTTGAAGAATTTGGCATAAGCCGGCATGTTCTTTATTGCTTCAAGTAAGGGTAAGTTAATACTTACCTTAGACAGCATGTTGAAGATGTTAGAAAATTGCTTATCTTGGGTATCATTCTTCAACCTGCTGGGGAATGGTATAGGTGGCCGGTATGGATTGCTCGCCTTGTGTAAATCTGCTGAAGGGGACTTCTCCATTGATCTTTCTCTAGCACCTTTGTTCTCTGGTTCTCCTTCTTCCTTGTTCTCTTGGTCACCTGCATTCACAGAATCATTTTCAACATTATTGTTAATTACCTTACCACTTCTAAGAATAGTCACTGATTGTGCCTGCTCAGGTTGACTTGGGAATTTCTCTTTTTGTTGAATCTGCATTTGTTGAGCAAGTTGCCCTACTTGAGTCTCCACTTTCTTAAAAGATGCTTCTAAGGAATCCAGCCTCTTGTTGGTCATCTCTTGATTTTTAGCACTGACTTGGATAAAAGCTTGTAAACTTTCCTCCAAACTCTCTATCTTAGACTGCCCTTGATTTGAGGATTGACCCTGCTGTTGGTTATGTCTCTGGAGCAAATGGAAAGGCTACTGAGAATTATTTGTTGCCCAAGAAAAATTTGGGTGATTCCTCCAACCAGGATTGTATGTATTTGAGTAAGGATCATTTTGGGTCCTTGGTTGGAATCCTCCCATAACATTTACTTGCTCAGCCTCATTCCCATATGATTCATATGCGGAGGGGCAAATATTTGCTCCATGCCCTAAAGTTCCACAGATTCCACACACTTCTTGAGTAGATGAAGAAATATTGTTCTTCATGTTCAGTATCTGCACTTGCCTTGTCAATTCCGCTATCTGATTGACCATCTCACTATTGGCTTCCAATTGGTTCACCCCTTTACTTCTTCCCCTTACACTTTTCTGTTGAGAATTAGCTCCCAACATCTCAAAGATCTCATAAGTTTCATCAGTTGTCTTTTCTCCCATAGCTCCCCCAGCTGCGTTATCAACAGTGTTCTGAAATTGCTGGGTTAGACCATCATAGAAAAACTGATTAAGGAGTTGAAGTGGGTAATGATGATGTGGACACTGGATCAATAGCATTTTAAATCTGTCTCAAGCCTCATGAAATGGCTCTCCTTCAAATTGGGAGAATGTAGCAATCTTCCCTCTCAATTCAGCTATCTTCTGATGTGAATAAAACTTGCCCATGAATTTATTATAAACTTGCTCCCAAGTTGTCAAAGAGTTTTCGGGCAACATCATAAGCCAGCTCTTTGCCCTATCCTTCAATGTATAAGGGAAACATCTCATCCTCAACTGGTCCTCTGTTAATCCTCCCAATGGAAAAGTGTTGAGGGTAGAATAAAAATCCCGAATAAAGTTCAAAGGATCTTCATTTGGAACTCCATAAAATGATGGCAGCATGCTGTAATGAATGTTCTTCAACTCATAATTCCTTGCTGCATCTGTCAGTATTATGCAAGAGGTAGAAGTTCCAATGACAGGTCTAGCAAAGTCTCTCATAGTTCTTTATCTTTCTTCTCCCATATTGACAGATTGTGCAGTATCCGACTCAAAATCAGAAGTGTCCTCCTCTGTATCAAATCCGGTGTATAGTTCAAACTCTTTTTTGCTCCTTTTCACTCTCTGAATTTCTGGAATAAATGGATGTAGCTCTCCTTCGAGTGATCTCCTGCCTTGCATAAACAAAATTTCTAGAAAAAGAAATTATTAAAAGCAAAAGAAAAATAAAATCAAAAGTAAACAATGAAAAATAATATAAAATATCTAAGACAAATAAACAATTACGCCAATTAGCTTCTCCGGCAACGGCGCCAAAAACTTGTTGCGCTCGAATTAACTCTACCACAAAGCGTCACTCGCAAGTATATGAGGTAGCTGTAGCAAAGGTGATCGCCCCAAGGTCGTCTCACAAGGAAGCTAAAGTAGCTAATTGATTATCATATTATAATTAACAAGTAATGAATAAATTTAAATTGCTAACTAATGAAGACAGATCGATTGGAATTTTAGAACAATAAAAGTAAATTGAGTTGATGATTTGATTCACTTAATAGAATGGTCTAGGGTTTGCACTTCTCTACTACTTATATGTATGAATGGTTATTCCTCTTAACCAATTTAATTTTAAAGATTAAATCTCAAGCAACTTAATTAATTGAATAAAGGAAATAAGCTCTCACATTCAAACCTCTCTCAAATAATCTTGTTCCAATTGAAATAATCTTTTCCTAGGTTATATCTCTAATTCACCTAAATCCTTAATTGAATTGTTCCAGCATTAGACTTCATCTCTCAATCCATCATCTAATACCTAAAACACATAATTGGTGGCCAATCAATTATATATTAGCAATAATTCATTCAATAAAGGCTTAAAGAAATAATTGAATTAAGAGTAATAACCAATTCATACAATCATAGCAGATCCATACAAACCCTAGACTAGATCAAATTAGTTCATAATGCTATCAAACATACTCATCTCATTAATATTCAAAGAAATCAATTTAGACATGATAATATCCATAGATATAATTCCAATGAAAATAAAGAGATAAAGTTCGAGAACAAAAACAAATTACAAACTCCCTGAAGCTTCTGAAGAATCTCTTATTCAAATCTTGCAAGAAGGATGTATCAATGGCTAGAACAAATCTAATCTAAGCTAGATTAATCAAAGTGTAATCAAAATCAAAGAAAACAAATGTGAAACCCTAAGTTCTTCTCTTTGACGGCTGAAACAAAACTCAAATTCTCCACTCCTTTTTAAATTTCCTATTTATACGAAATCCTCCGCTTTAAAAAAATCAGCTTGTCTTTGGTCCATGAGAGACACGGCCAAGTTAGAGGAGACTTGGCCGTGTTGGAGGTGTATTGGAGGGACACGGCCACAAGCTTGGCCGTGTCCCTTGCTTGTGTTCGCTTCTATGTGATTTTCTTCTTTTCTTCTTTGGAGTGGTTGAGTGACACGGCCGTGTTGGAGGAAGCTTGGCCGTGTTGGACCATTTTGGAGGGACACGGCCACAAGCTTGGCCGTGTCCCTTCCATGTGTCTTCTACTGCTTGATTTCCATCTTCTTTTGCTTTGGACTTGAGTGAGACACGGCCAAGCTAAAGCAACTTGGTCGTGTTTGAGCTTCTTTTTGATATGGGACACGGCCAGTGACTTGGCCGTGTCCCCTGCATGTGTCAGCTACTGTCCATTGATTTCTTCCTTTTGATTCCTTAGTTTTTTCCTTCCTTAGCATGGTTCCTTGCATATTCAACCTAAAACAAAACTTGAAACAAACTTTAAACCAGAATTAAATAAACAATAACCAACAAAACATAAACACACACTAAAAACTAGGACAAAAATTACAAAAACACTGAAATAAATTAAAACTACCAAAATTAATAAAAGTACTAAATAAACATATTAAAACTAACAAAATACCTAAAGAAAACAATAATTATCATAATAAATAAGACACAAATCTATAACAAAAACTAATAAAACATTTATCCACCTCAATCCCTTTACATAACACAACATGGCCTAATACAATGCCCTGAGTAACCATGAAATTACTCTTTTCCCAACTCAAAGTGAGGTTACATTCAATGCATCTCTCAAGCACAAGAACAAGTTTACTGAGGCAATTGTCAAAAGAGTCACCAAAAATAGAAAAATCATCCATAAATACATCAATAAAATCATCTATAATGTCCGTGAAAATAGACATCATGCATCTCTGAAAAGTTGTAGGCGCATTGCACAAGCCAAAGGGCATACGCCGAAATGCATAAGTCCCAAAAGGGCAAGTAAAAGTGGCCTTGGATTGATCCTTTGGTGATATCGGCACCTGATAATAACCTAAAAGTCCATCCAAAAAGCAATAATGTAAGTGTCCAGAAAGTTTATCCAGCATCTGATCAATAAAAGAAAGAGGGAAATGATCTTTCTTTGTGGCATTGTTCAACTTCCTATAGTCGATACACATTCTCCACCCAGTGGTAGTCCTAGCAGGAACCAATTCATTCTTTTCATTTTTTACCACAGTGATTCCTAATTTCTTAGGCACTACATGTAATGGGCTAACCCACTCACTATTGGCTATTGGGTATATCACTCCTTCATAAAGCAATTTTAGCACTTCCTTCTTAACCACTTCACTCATGTTTGGATTAAGGCGCCTTTGGGTCTCTCTCACAGGTTTAGCTCCCTCTTCTAAGATAATTCTATGCATGCACATTGAAGGGCTAATACCTTTGATATTACTCAATCCCCATCCTATTGCTCTTTTCAATCTTTTTAATTCACTCACCAACCTCATCTATTCCCTTTCACTAAGTTCGCTAGAAATTATCACAAGAAAGGTGTTGTGATCTCCTAGAAACACATATTTCATATTTTTAGGCAACTCTTTTAGCTCTAACTCAAGTGAAGGATTATTCTCTTCTTTTTGGATGGAGGGGAGCTCAAATGCTGGGTCTTCCTTAAGTTCCTCTATTTTAGCACTTTCTAATATATCAAGGCAACTGGCTATTTCTGAGTCAAAAATATCCAAGCCACGATCTAAGGTCAGTGCCAGCTCCAATTTATTCGAAGAACCTGTTTGCAAGAAAACATCTGAAACAACTGCGTCAATACAATCAATCAAAGAGCAATCCTCATATAATGCAGTTGTAGGAATGGGAGAAGTGTTAAAAATAGAAAATTCAACCGTTTGTCCCAAGACAGTCATTGACAATTTACCATTTTTAACATCAATCGAGGTGTTGGTCGTAGCCATGAAAGGCCTACCCAATAGAATAGTGTGTGCGGATGGTGTAGGGTTATTTCCTTCCATGTCAAGAACTATAAAATCCACAGGCACTATCAACCCACCAACCTCAACTAACACATCTTCTATAACTCCTTTCGGGAATCTAAGAGATCTGTCAGCTAATTATAAGACCATTTTGGTAGGTTTAAGTTCCCCAAGTTCTAATTCAAGATACACAGAATAAGGCATCAAATTAACACTGGCACCTAAATCACACATGTCATCAGTCCCCTTTCCATTACCCATGGTAATTTTAATTATGAAACTGCCAGGATCCTTTAGCTTTAGAGGTAGTTTATGTTGCAGAACAGCACTAGCTACCTCTGATACTATCACCTTTTCATTTGGCTCATACCTCTTTTTCTTGGTGTTCAATTCCTTGAAGAATTTGGCATAAGCCGGCATGTTCTTTATTGCTTCAAGTAAAGGTAAGTTAATACTTACCTTAGACAGTATGTTAAAGATGTTTGAAAATTGCTTATCTTGTTTATCATTCTTCAACTTGCTAGGGAATGGTATAGGTGGCCGATAAGGATTACTTGCCTTGTGTAAATCTGCTGAAGGAGATTTCTCCATTGATTTTTCTCCAGCACCCTTGACCTCTGGTTCTCCTTCCTTTTTGTTCTCTTGATTACCTGCATTCACAGAATTATTTCCAACATTATTGTTTATTACCTTGCCACTTCTAAGAACAGTCACTGCTTGTGCTTGCTCAGGTTGACTCAGAAATTTTTCTTTTTGTTGAATCTGCATCTGTTGTGCAAGTTGTCCCACTTGGGTCTCCACTTTCTTGAAAGATGCTTCTAATGAATCCAACCTTTTGTTATTCATCTCTTGATTCTTGGTACTGACTTGGATAAAAGCATGTAAACTATCCTCCAAACTTTCTCTCTTAGGCTGCCCTTGATTTGAAGATTGCTCCGGCTGTTGATTTTGTCTCTGGAGCAAATGGAAAGGTTGTTGAGAATTATTTATTGCCCAGGAAAAGTTTGGATGATTTTCCTAACCAGGATTGTAAGTGTTTGAGAAAGGATCATTCCGGGCCCTTGGTTGATATCCCCCCATAGCATTAACTTACTCAGCCTCATTTCCATAAGACTCGTATGTAGAGGGGCATATATTTGCTCCATGCCCAAAAGTTCCACAAATTCCACACACTTCTTGAGTGGATGAAGAAGTATTGTTCTTCATGTTCAGCATCTGCACTTACCTTGTCAATTCAACTATCTGATTGACCATCTCACTGTTGGCTTCCAATTGATTTACCCCTTTACTTCTTCCTCTTACACTATTCTGTTGAGAATTAGCTCCCAACATTTCAAAGAATTCATAAGTCTCATCTGCTGTCTTTTCTCCCATAGCTCCCCCAGCTACATTATCAATAGTATTCTGAAATTGATGGGTTAGACCATTGTAGAAAAACTTATTCGAAAGTTGAAGTGGGTAGTGATGGTGTGGACACTGGATTAATAACAACTTAAACCTATCCCAAGCCTCATGAAATGACTCTCCATCAAATTGAGAAAATGTAGCTATTTTTCCTCTTAATTCAGCTGTCTTTTGATGTGAGTAAAATTTGCCCATAAACTTGTTATAGACTTGCTCCCAAGTTGTCAAAGAATTTTCAGGCAACATCATAAGCCAGCTCTTTGCCCTATCCTTTAATGTGTATGGAAAACACCTCATCCTCAACTGGTCTTCTGTTATTCCTCTCAATGGAAATGTGTTGAGGGTGGAGTAGAAATCTCAGATAAAATTCAAAGGATCTTCATTCGAAACTCCATAGAAAGATGGCAGCATGTTGTAATGGATATTCTTCAACTCATAATTTCTTGTTGCATCTGTCAATCTTATACATGAGATGGAAGTCCCAATGACAAGTCTGGCAAAATCCCTCATAGTTCTTTGCCTTTCGTCTCCCATATTGGTAGATTGAGCAGTATCCGACTCAAAATCAGAAATTTCCTCCTTTGTATCAAACCCGGTATACAGTTCAAACTCTTCTCTGCTCCTTTTCACTCTCTGAATTTCTAGAATAATTGGGTAAAGCTCTCCTCCGAGTGATCTCCTGCCTTGCATAAATAAAATTTTTGAAAAAATGAATTATTAAAAGAAAAAGAAAAATAAAATGTAAACAATGAAAAATAATTTAAAATATTTATGCCTAATAAACAATTACGCCAATTAGCTTCCCCGGCAGCGGTGCCAAAAACTTGTTGCGCTCTAATAAACACTACTAGAACTACACTCGCAAGTATATGAGGCTGCTGTAGTATTTTGGTGAACACCTCAAGGTCTTCTCACAAGGAAGCTAGATAGGCTAATTATTTATCAAATCGTAAATAACAAATTATCAATAAAATTAAATTGCTAAACAACTAATGAAAACAGAACGAGTTGAATTTAAAACAATGAAAGTAAACTGAACAGATATATTGATTCACTTAATAGAAAGGTCTAGGGTTTGCACTTCTCTACTAACTTATATGTATGAATGGCTATTCCTCTCAACTAATTTAATTTCAAAGATCAGATTTCAAGCAACTTAATTAATCGAATCAAGGAAATAAGCTCTCGCATTCAAACCTCTTTCAAATAATCTTGTTACAATTGAAATGATCTTTTTCTTAGGTTTATATTTCTAATTCACCTAAGTCCCTAATTGAATTGTTCCAGCATTAGACTTCATTTCTCAATCCTTCATCTAAATACCTCAAACACATAATTGGTGGCCAATCAATTATATATTAACATTAATCCATTCAATTAAGGATAAAAGAAATAATTCAGTTAAGAGTAATAACCATTTCATACAATCATAGTAAATCCATACAAACCCTAGACTAGATCAAAATTAGTTCATAATGATGCTATCAAACAAATTCATCTCATTAAAATTCAAAGAAATTAATTTAGACATTAGTGAATTCATAAATACAATTCCAATGGAACTTAAGAGATAGAGTTTGAGAACAAAACCAAATTACAAACTTCCTTTGGCTTCTGAAGAATCTCTTGCTCAGATTTTTGCAAAAAGAATAATGCAATGGCTAAAACTAATTTGATCTAGAGTGTTTGCATGAAAGTGAAATCAAAATTCAAAGGAAAAGTGAAGAATAGCTGAAAAGTTTGTGTTGGATGGCTGGAAGTGTGTAACCTCTTTCTCATGCCCTAATCTTCTTATTTATACAAAACCCTCTCTCAAAATCCGCATTTCCTTTCTTTCCTTAGCCCCATGGAATGACACGGCCAAGCTTGTGGCAGTGTCATGTGACACGGCCAGTGGCTTGGCCATGTCACCTGGGTGTGTTAGCTTCTGTGTCTCCTTGCTCTTCTTTGCTTCTGTGGAGCTTAGCCGTGTCACCTGCCAGTGTCACCTACTAATTCTCTTCTTTCTTTGCTCTTCTTTCTTGGCTAAATATAAGACACGGCCAAGCTTGTGGCTGTGTCATGTGACACGGCCAGTGGCTTGGCCGTGTCACCTGCCAGTGTCAGCTTCTGCCAAATTTTCCTTCCTTTCTTGGTTCCCTTGGTTTTGCCCTTTAGGTGAGACACGGCCAGTGGCTTTGCCATGTCTCCTGCCCATGTCATGATCTGCCAAAAATTTCCTTGAGGTGACACAGCCAAGCTTGATTTGGGTTGGCCATGTCTTGCTGCTTCATGCTCTTATTTCATTGTTTTGATCTTCCAAGGGAGTTTTTTGCACATTAACCTAAAACAAACACTTGAAACAAACTTTAAACAAAAATCAAATGAAACATTAACCAAAAACACATAAACATCACACTAAAAACTAGTACAAAAATGACATAAACACTGGGATAAATTAAAACTACCAAAATTAATGAAATCACTAAATAAACAGATTAAAACTACCAAAATGCATGAAGAAAATAATAATCATCATAATAAATAAGTTACAATTCTATGACAAAAACTAATAAAACATAATAAATTAGTTTACATGGAGTGCAGATTTCTGTTATTATTTTTCTACATCATATAAACTAGAACCAATAAACTTGCTGGCTCAGGATATTTATTTGTTTTCTATTGTGCATGGTTATTTAATCAATATGCTACACAGACTCACTTAAGGTTCTTCCATAAAAACTCACAGTAGCTTCATTTAATCTCTTTAAAAATATTCACAGTGACTTTAATTCGCATAAACTTTAAAATTTTGATCAGCTTTCAAAAATACCAAAACCCTATTTTCTAAATCTTAAACCCTAAAATCTTAATTTTCAACACCAAAACCTACAACCCTAAAAGCCAATTTTTAAAATTTTCAAGGGTCAATATTTATTTGTGTATTATAAGTCTTTGTGTTTAACTTCTTTTATTTTAAATCCTAATTTAGTTATTAAAATTCAAAAAAAACTTAAATTAAGATGTAAACCCTAAACTTATACATTTATCACTTTATTTAGTTTTAGATTTGATTATGTAGTTTATTATATGTTTTGATGATTTATTTAATTTCTATGTTTGATTTGTTTAATTTATCATGGATGAATATTTTCTTTATTATTATTTATTTATTAAAATTGTAAGAGGTATGTTTTCATGATTGGGTACCTCATTAATTAAGCTTCATATAATTTAAATTATTTTCATATTTTGGGATTTATATAAAGGACACGTTTCCACCTTTTGGTGGGTGTCCTATTTAGTTTTGGATATTGGACGATGCAAGGACATGTTTTCATCCTCGGATGGATGTTCATTATTTATTTTATTTGAACATTGCTATGATTTTTAATAAAGTGGATGTTTATTATGGTTGCATGTAGTATGGATAATATTGTATTAATTAAGAATTTTATAATATTAAGACTTGAAAAGGAGGCCGGTTCTAATGAACCGAGTGTTGTGGGGGTGCTGGGTCATTTCTCACCTTCCCTATGCGTACCTAACTTTTCGAACCTATTAGGGGGTTGGGGATTCCTTAGGAATCGAGTCATCTACCCCTTTCTTTTTTCTAGCCCGTCCGGGTGGCGACTCCATTTTCTCCAGGCTTAGGCCCGTATTTTCTAAGGTCCTGAGCCTAACAGTACCGAAGTCGCAAGAACCATTTCATGTGGGAGTGGAGATGAAAATTTCCGTTCACAAAAATGATTTTAGTGAGGGAAATGAACTTAAATTGCCAATTACAATGGATTAAAAGGTTATTCCAAAATTAAAGAAGATTAGGGCAAAAATTTGAAAGTTTGCAGGGAAATATGCTAAATTAGTTTTTATTATTTAGAATGTGTAGGAATGTGATTTTAATACATTCTATATACTTATATTTTGTATAGGTATTGAGTAGTTGGTTAATGCCTAAATCTAGTGGTGATGGGCATCTTGGAAGTAAAGGGGAAAGTGGTGATTTTTAGCTTGGAAATACCTTAAACTAAGGTTTGTACATACTTTGATAGAATAGTTTTGTAATGCATTAAAAATGGCATGTTACATTGCATATTGGCATTGGCACTATGTTACTTTAATGTGTGAAGTCACATGTAAAGTGCATAGTTATATATTTAAAGGTATTGATTGCATAATGTATGGATAGTTAAGCCATTTTAAGATGGCTAATTGCATTGTTAATTGTGTTTGTGAAAAGAAAGTGCTTATTCAAATTTTAGGGCATAAATTGACCACATTGGTAAAGTGGCAAAGAAATTAATATTTATGATGAAAATATGATAAATTAAAAGGAAAGTGTAAAATGAATGGAACGTGGCATAATTTCCAATGTTTGAGAAAATTATAAAGGGTATGTAAAATGTGTGCTACCTTATGTAATATTCAGTTTTAGAGTTTTGTATTTAGCGGTATGCCAATGATTGCCTTCGGGCTAGACGTTAGGCATCGCTGATATTTTATTTGTCTTCGGACTAGATGTTGAGCATCACCATTATATACATTGCCTTTGGGCTAGATGTTGTGTAATATCCCAAATTTTTAAAAAAACATTAAGTAAATTAAAATTAAATTGACTAAAATAAATAAATAATTTAAATGGAAAATAAAATGATTTTAAATGAAAAAGTGAAATGTATATGTGATATATATGAAAAATATACATAACATATAAAAAGTCAACAAAAGTCAACTTTTAAAAGTCAAAAGTCAAAGTCCAAGAACATTTTGGTAAATAAACTTTGAAGTTTTAAAATTATTTAAATAATTTAAAAATAAATTATTTTGGATGGAAGAAGTAATTTTGGGGTTTTAATTAAATGAATAATTAATTAAATAATTAATTAAATATATAATTAAATATTATATATAAATGGTTTAAAAGAAAGTGGAAAGAAAGAGAAAACATTTTTTTATCTTCTTCTTCTTCTTCTTCTTTCCTTCAAGCTGAATTGCCATAGCCATAGAACCCAAGGATTTTCTTTTTTCATACTTCAAGAATTAAAAGAAATTCAAGGTTTTAATTGAAGTTTTGGAGTTTTCTACTTAAAATAGTAAGTTTTCTAACTTTTTCTTTGAATTTTCATAAAGATTTGATTATGTTGATTTTGGGTTGTTGAAGTGGTGCATTTTAATTGTCTATTTGGGTATGAATGAAGTTGTTTTAAGTAGTTAACAATGATTTTAAGATTGGATTGAAGAAATGGTTAAGTTTAAGTTAAGATTGGCGAAGAGAGAGAATTTAGGGTTGTGGGAGAATTAGACTTTTGAATTCATGGGTTTTTATTGTACAATTTGATTCTAAATGTATTATTTTAATGCATAAACAAGTATTTTAAAGTCAAATGATGGATTATATGGTGTTTGGATAGAGTTTGGGAATGGAAGTGTTGATTTAGGGTTTTGGAAAAGTGAATTTTCAAAGACGGTGAATTATTTTATTTATTGTTTAAAGCATTATTTTATTAGTTTTTGTCATAAAATTGTAATTTATTTATTATGATGATTATTGTTTTCTTCATGCATTTTGGTAGTTTTAATCTGTTTATTTAGTGATTTCATCAATTTGGTAGTGTTTAATTTATCCCAGTGTTTATGTCATTTTTTGTACTAGTTTTTAGTGTGATGTTTATGTGTTTTTGGTTAATGTTTCATTTGATTCTTGTTTAAAGTTTGTTTTAAGTGTTTGTTTTAGGTTAAAGTGCAAAAAACTTCCTTGGAAGATCAAAACAAAGAAAGAAGAGCATGAAGCAGCAAGACATGGCCAAGCCAAATCAAGCTTGGCCGTGTCACCTCAAGGAAATTTTTGGCAGATCATGACACGGGCAGGAGACACAGCCAAGCCACTGGCCGTGTCTCACCTAAAGGGAAAAACCAAGGGAACTAAGAAAGAAAGGAAAATTTGGCAGAAGCTGACACTGGCAGATGACACGGCCAAGCCACTGGCAGTGTCACATGTCCCATATTAAGCCAAGAAGAGCCAAGAAGGACCGAGTAAAGAAAGAAGAGAAACAGTAGATGACACTGGCAGGTGACATGGCCAAGCCACTGGCCGTGTCACATGACACGGCCAAGAGCTTAGCCATGTCGCTCTCATCTCCAAAGAACAAAGAAGAGCAAGAAAAGAAATAGAAGCTGACACACCCAGGTGACACGCTTGGTTGTGTCACTCCATGGGACCAGAGAAAGAAAGAAAGTGCAAATTTTTAGCGAGGGATTTGTATAAATAAGAAGATTAGGGCAAGAGAAAGAGAATCCACTCTTCCAGCCGTCCAACACAGACTTTTCAGTTATTCTTCACTTTATTTTGAATTTTGATTTCACTTTTATGCAAGCACTCTATATCAAATTAGTTTTAGCTATTGCATTATTCTTTTAGCAAAAATCTGAGCAAGAGATTCTCCAGAAGCTAAAGGAAGTTTGTAATTTGGTTTTGTTCGTAAACTCTATCTCTTAAGTTTCATTGAAATTGTATTTATGAATTCTCTAATGTCTAAATTAATTTCTTTGAATTTTAATGAGATGAATTTGTGTGATAGCATCATTATGAACTAATTTTGATCTAGTCTAGGGTTTGTATGGATCTACTATGATTGTATGAAATGGTTATTGCTCTTAACTGAATTATTTCTTTTATCCTTAATTGAATGGATTAATGTTAATATATAATTGATTGGCCACCAATTATGTGTTTGAGGTATTTAGATGAAGGATTGAGAAATGAAGTCTAATGCTGGAACAATTCAATTAGGGACATAGGTGAATTAGAAATATAAACCTAAGAAAAAGATCATTTCAATTGTAACAAGATTATTTGAAAGAGGTTTGAATGCGAGAGCTTATTTCCTTGATTCAATTAATTAAGTTGCTTGAAATCTTATCTTTAAAATTAAATCGGTTGAGAGGAATAGCCGTTCATACATATAAGTTAGTAGAGAAGTGCAAACCCTAGACTTTTCTATTAAGTGAATCAATATATCTATTCAGTTTACTTTCATTGTTCTAAATTCAACTCGTTCTGTTTTCATTAGTTGTTTAGCAATTTAATTTTATTGATAATTTGTTATTTATGATTTGATAAATAATTAGCTTATCTAGCTTCCTTGTGAGATGACCTTGAGGTGTTCACCAAAATACTACAGCAGTCTCGTATACTTGCGAGTGTAGTTCTAGTAGTGTTTATTAGAGCGCAACAAGCATGTTCTTTAATTATAAAAGTGATGAATATAAGCTTGGATTGTTAATTGGAATGTGTTGGAATGGAGAACCTTCAATGGGCAAGGTTATGCCATTTTAGGGTTTTGAATATAAGTTGTATTTAATTAATATAATTTATTTAAACATATTAAAATATGATTTTAATGATATTAATAAACTTAAAACACTAATTTAAATAGGCTAATATGTATTTGCTAAGTTAGAGTGAGGTAAGGCTTAATTTTAAAAATTGTATGGGAGTATTGTTTAATAATGGTTTAAGATTGGAAATGCCTTAGAATGTGATATTTAATGATTATTTATGATCACATTTGGTATAGACATTGAGAGGAAGTAGTTTGGCCAACCCAAGTATTGAAGGATAACTTAAAAGAGGAGGTTGGAGTTTGATTTGTGGCTTGCTTTTGTGAGCTTATAGAGGTAAGTACAAACTTTGTATAAATTAGTTATGTTTGCATTACATTTGGGCTTAACACATTTTGGCTAAAAAATGTGTTAAGTTACTTGATGCATTGAATATGCATGAACATTGTTCTATGTTATGTGATTTGTTAAGAATGCATTATATGCATTATGAAAAGCCATTGATAATGACTAAATTGAGTAAAATGTGAAATATGTGAGTTATGTGAAAATGACCCAAAGTGTTTGGGCAATAGGATTTGTTATGTTTGCATTAAAGGTATTGTGAAAAGCCATTGTTAATGACTAAAGTGCATAAAATGTGATTTATATGTGAATTATGTAAAATTACCCAAAATATTTGGGTAATGTGTTTTAATGTAAAATGTAATACAATGTGATGATATGTTGAAATATGATAAAATGAAATGAATTGACATTGATAAAAATGAGGGGAAAATGAGAAAAATGAGAAAATGAGGCAATGTGCCTAATTGATAATGAGAAAAGAGACAATGTGCCTAATTGATTATGAAAAATATGAAATAACTTAGTGTCTAGTATGTTATTCAATTTTCAAAGTTCTATGTTTGGGGGCATGCCTATGAGGTTATCCTCATTATTTGCCTTCGGGGCTAGCTTTCGAGCAATTATTTGATTTCCCTTTGGGGCTAGACACTTGGCGTCACTGTGATATGATTTACCTTCGAGGCTAGCTTTTGAGCATTCCTATGATTTGCCTTCGGGACTAGATACATGGGGTCAATATGGACCATAACAGTAACTCTGGAATTTGAATGGCGTATCAGATCTTTTGGATCCATTCTTGTGTTTGTGCTTATGTGAATTGTAAAATAATTGAGGAATATGTGTTAAAATGAAATTATATGACACATTGTGACATGATATGCAAGGCATTATGCATTGGCATTGCTTTATAATTTTATTGTTATCAAAGTTTATACCGCTAGGCTTTGGCTTAGCACGATTGTAATTCATCACGCAGGTAATAGAGGCGATCCTGTAGAGCCGAAGAATTCTTCTAGACTGGGTCGGGTCTAGATTTGAGTATACTGTAGAGTTGATTTTTGGGCATCTAGATCAGAGACACTGCTAGCATTTATATATTTTATACTATATTTTGATATTATGTATATTATATTATATTTTGATGTATATATTATAAATTATAAAGAATATGTTGAGAAATTTTATAATGTGGGTTTCATATATGTGTTTTTGATAATTATATATGTATATATATATTGAGAAACTTGGAGAAATTAAGGTGAAATGATTGGTAAATTGGGAGGGTCCTTCTTTTGCAGGCTGTGTTTTGTTGATAATTTGGGAATGTTCAAATTACAAACAAAATTCTGGCTAATTTTTTCTAGAGATTTTTATGAAAAATACTATTTTGAAACCTATAGTTAATAATAAATAGTTTATTTGTTATTTAAATATACATTTTAAAGTATTTAAGATTTTAAATTTGAAAATTAAAAATTTTATTAAATCGGGTTGTGATATTTTTATACCGTATATGCGTATTTTTTATATACTGGGTGTATATATTATACGTATATAGGGTATAAGGGTGTTACATTTATTTTGGTATCAGAGCCTAGGTTTAAGGTTCTCGACCTAGGTGGGTTGTTAGAGAGAGAAAATGGAGATTTTAAATATGGTTTTCAATTGTGATACATGCATTGCCGCTGGCAGTTTTTGATATCTGATGTGGCAATTTTCTACTGCATTTGCAGATATAGGTAGTTATGGCATCTCGGATGCATCAGTCTGTAGAGGGTAGTGCAGAGAGTGTAACTCCTAATGAGGATAGAGTTGGGGCTGGTGTTGTGTCTGCTGGTGAGGCGTCTGCTTATGTGCCTGTTAGACCAGCAGCTGAGGAGATTCCACCGGGCTGGGTATAGCATATGGTGGAGCTGTTGAGACAGGCTCCAGTTCAGCAGCCGCAGCAGCCACACAGCCGCAGCCACAGTTGCTGACACAAAAATATGACAAGCTGAGATAGTTTGGAACCGAATATTTTGTTGGCACTACAGACCCTGTTGTAGCAGAGCAGTGGCTAGACAGGGTCCAGAGGATGTTCATCCAGCTGCAGGCTACTTCAAAGGAGAAGTTTGATTATGATAGATCTTTGTTGCAGAGGGATCCATATGAGTGGTGGAAGATGGTTCCCCATGGTACAGCTGATCCACAAGTGTTGACTTATGATGATTTCCTGCGGGAATTCGAGAAGAAGTATACTGCAAAGGAGTATAAGGATGCGAATAAGATGGAGTTCCTGAGTTTGAGGCAGGATAGCATGACAGTGATGGAGTATGAGATTGAGTTTATCCAACTAAGTCAATATGCTGGAGAGATCATTTATGATGTGATTGACAGATGCCTGAGGTTTGAGGAGGGGCTAAAACCTTCTATCATGTGTCTTGTGGCAGGCTCTCGATATCAGGACTTTTATTAGTTGGTTACAGCTGCCAAGAGTGTTGAGAGAGCACAGGTCTTGCAGTAACTGCTAGAGTTGAGAAGAACAGAGCTAGGAGGCCCTAGGGTGAGGTATGATCTTCATCAGTGAAGAGAGGCGAGGGGGATATCCTCAGAGGTTCAGTAGGAGCCAGAGGCAGTCTAGCAGGTCAGCAGAACAGCTTCTCGACATAATGTCAGAGGGGGTCATGGTGGCAAAGATTTTAGTAGAGGTGGTAGATATGGGACTGATCAAAGAGGAGGATCTACAGCTAGGAGTAGACCAGATGAGGCAGGGCCATCACAGCGGGTCTATATGCTGCAGAGCTAGTCGGATGCTTCAGCTATCATTACTTGTACTTTTACTTTATTCGATACTTTTATTCTTGCATTGATGGACCCTGGGTCGACTCATTCATACATCATTGCATCCATCTTGCCTGTGAGTGATTTGCATTCTGAGTCCCTAGGATTCAATGTGTTGGTGACAAATTCTTTAGAGAACAGTGTTATAGTTAGCATAGTGCACCGAGATAGTCCAGTTGTTATTAATGATGAGGAGTTTCTCGGTGACCTGATTTAGATGCCTTTTAGGGAGTATGATCTGATTCTGTTCATGGATTGGTTATCCAGGCATGGGGCTATGGTAGACTGTCAGCAAAAATGTGTTACCCTAAGAACACGTGATGGTAGATATGTGATGGTATCTAGTGAGCAGAGACATCTTTCATCCATGTTTATTTCAACTATTTTAGCTAGGAAGATGATTTGGAAGGGATGTGAGGCATATCTTGTTCATGTTGTAGATACCAGAGCAGTGGGGTCCCAGCTTGATAGTATACCCATAGTTGCCGAGTTTCCAAATGTTTTCCCTGATGAGTTGCCAGGGGTACCTCCTGAGAGAGAGGTGGAGTTTGGTATTGATCTGATACCTTGTAACACTCCCGTCTTTATTACTCCTTATCGGATGGCACCTGCTGAATTGAAGGAGTTGAAGGTGTAGTTGCAGGAGTTACTTGATAAAAGGTTCATCCACCCTAGTGTGTCTCCATGGGGAGTGCCTATTTTGTTTGTGAAGAAGAAAGATGGCACCTTAAGATTGTGTATTAATTACCGGCAGTTGAATAAGGTGACCGTCAAGAACAAGTACCCATTATCTTGGATAAATGATCTCTTTGATCAGTTGAAGGGAGCAGCAGTATTCTCTAAGATTGATCTGAGATCGGGATACCATTAGTTGAGAGTCAGAGAAGTGGATGTACCTAAGATAGCTTTCCGCATGAGGTATAGGCATTATGAGTTTTTGGTGATGCCTTTTGGATTAACGAATGTACCAGCAGCTTATATGGATTTGAACCATGCTTAGATCACTTTGTAGTGGTCTTTATTGATGAAATTCTGGTGTATTCAGGTAATGAGGAGGATCAAGACAAGCGAGTTTTAAGCAGTTGAGGGAGATGTTGACTCAAGCTCCTATCCTTACCCTTGTTATGAAAGGTAAACCTTATATGATATACAGTGATGATTCACATAGTGGTTTGGGTTGTGTTCTAATGCAGGAGGGTAGAGTCATTGCTTATGTATCTCGACAGCTGAAGCCTCATGAGCTGAATTACCTGACTCATGATTTGGAGTTAGCAGCCATAGTTTTTGCATTGAAGATTTAGTGGCATTATTTGTATGGGGAGAAATGTTTCATTTATACTAATCATAAGAGTTTGAAATATCTGGGTGTTCAAAGAGAGCTGAATCTTCGGCCAAGGTGATGGTCAGAGTTGATTAAAGATTATGACTATTTGATTGAATATCATCTTGGTAAGGCAAATGTTATTGTTGATGCCTTGAGTCGGAAGTCTTTAGCAGGTTTGACTGCTTATTCACTCTTGTTGCTTGTTGAGTTGAGAGTGTTGCATGCCAGATTTGAGTCTTGTGATGATGGTGCATTACTGGCTCAGTTGTAGTTGAGGCTAGTTTTGTTGGATCAAATTAGGGAGACCCAGTTGGCAGATAAGAAAACTCAGAAGATTGTGTTGGATTGCCAAAAGGGGGAGAGTTGAGACTTCTATGTGAGAGATTATGGAAGTCTATGATATAGAGATAGGTTGTGTATTCTTGATGATGCAGGATTGAAGAGGATGATTTTAGAGGAAGCACATCAGTCACTTTATGCTATGCACCCTGGTAGTACTAAGATATATCAGGATTTGAAGCAACATTATTGGTGGTCAGGTATGAAGAGGGACATAGCAGAATTTGATTCTAGATGTCTCGCTTGCCAGAGAGTGAAGGCTGAGCACCATGTTCCTTCAGGGTTGCTAAAACCATTGTCTGTGCCAAAGTGGAAGTGGGAGTAAGTGACAATGAATTTCGTGACTGGACTACCTTTGACCCCAGAAGAAGCATGATGCAATTTGGGTGATTGTTGATCGGATGATGAAGACAACTCATTTTTTCCAGTTTGGATAGATTATTCACTTCAGAGATTGGCTAAGCTGTATATCAGTGAGTCGGACCGAGATCCCTGATTCATATTGAGATTTTGGAGGAGTTTGTAGGATGTATTGGGTTCTCAGTTATATTTTAGTACTGCTTTTCATCCTCAGACAGATGGGCAGTCAGAGAGAGTGATATAGATTCTAGAGGATATGTTGAGGACTTGTATCATTGATTTTACTAGGAGCTAGGACAGATTCTTGCTACTGGTTGAGTTTGCTTATAATAACAGTCATTAGTACAGTATTAGGATGACACCTTATAAGGCCTTGTATGGCAGGAATTGTAGGAAACCTTTGTGTTGGGATGAGTTTGGAGAAGGTAAACTGGTTAGTCCCAATTTAATTAAGGAAACAAAAGAGAAAGTGAAGATGATTTGGAATCATCTGAAAGCAGCTTCAGATCGATAGAAATCCTATACAGATTTGAAGAGGAGAGACATAGAGCTCAATATGGGACATAAAATGTTCCTAAAAGTGTCTCCATGGAAGAAGATTCTGAGATTCGACCACAACAAGAAGTTGAGTCCTCATTTCATAGAACCATATTAGGTGCTGGAGAGAGTTGGTCCAGTAGCTTATAGACTAGCTCTGCCGCCTGAGTTAGACTAGATACATAATGTCTTCCATGTCTCTATGCCTCGGAGATACTTGTAAAATAAGAAGGTGCCACTTGTAAAAGTCCTTTGGAGGAATCATGCCACTGAGGAGGCGATATAGGAGAGTGAGCAGATGATGCGAAGCCAGTATCCTCAATTGTTTTAGAGTTGATGTCAGGTAATTTCAAGAACCAAATTTTCTTTAGGGGGAAAGAATTGTAATATCCCAAATTTTTAAAAAAATTAAATAAATTAAAATTAAATTAGATAAATTAAATAAATAATTTAAATGGAAAATAAAATGATTTTAAATGAAAAAGTGAAATATATATGTGATATATATGCAAAATATACATAACATATACAAAGTCAACTTTTAAAAGTCAAAAGTCAAAGTCAATGGGCATTTTGGTAAATAAACTTTGAAAATTTAAAATTATTTAAATAATTCAAAAATAATTATTTTGGATGGAAGAAGTAATTTTGGGGTTTTAATTAATTAATTAATTAATTAAAAATATAATTAAATATTATATATATGGTTTAAAAGATAGTGGAAAGAAAGAGAAAATATTTTTTTGATCTTCTTCTTCTTCTTTCCTTCAAGCCAAATTGCCATAGCCATAGAACCCAAGGATTTGTTTCTTCCATACTTCAAGAATTAAAAGAAATTCAAGGTTTTAATTGAAGTTTTGGAGTTTTCTACTTGAAATAGTAAGTTTTCTAACTTTTTCTTTGAATTTCCATAAAGATTTGATTATGTTGATTTTGGGTTGTTAAAGTGGTGTTTTTAATTATCTATTTGGGTATGAATGAAGTTGTTTTAAGTAGTTAATAATAATTGAAAGGTTTGATCGAAGAAATGATAAAGTGATCCAGCTGAGTAAGTATGCACGAGGGATTGTGTCAAATGAGATTGATAGATGCTGCAGGTTTGAGGAGGGGCTGAGGTCGTCCATCATGTGCCAGGTGGCGGCTGTACAGTATGAGGACTTTTCATGATTGGTATCTACTGCCATAAATGTTGAGAAGGCTCAGGGCATTACGGCTGCAGCCAGAGCAGAGAGAAGATATAGGAGACCATAGTCGGAGGTAGGGTCTTCATCATCTAAGAAAGGCTAAAGGGGTTTCTCACAGAGGTTTGGTAGAGGCCAGAGGCAGCCTGGTAAGGGGTCTCAGTAGTATAGACAAAGGTAGGGACCTGCTGCTTCAATGGCTAGTACTTCAACCCCAATATCACAGAGATCTACTCCACCCACCTGTGCTACGTGTGGCAGGGCACATAGGGGTGTATGTTGGAGGGCTAGTGCATCAGCGGTTTGTTTCATATGTGCATTGCCAAATCACATTATCAGAGACTGCCCAAAGTAGCTAGAGACAAGTCACGCTGAGACTATTGTGTCTAAACCCAATGGTAGATGGGTCGAGGCAATAGTGGTAGTAGCAGAGGTGGTCAAGTTGTGTCCAGTCAGAGAAGAGGATCCATAACTAGTGGTATATTAGGGGATGCAGGGACATCACAATGAGTATATGTGATGTAGAGATAGCCATATGATTTATTCATGATAGCTGGTATTTTCTTTTTATTTAGTCCTTTAGTTCATGCATTGTTAGACCCTGGGTTGATGCATTCATACATCAGTGCATCTGTCCAACCTGTGTGTAATATGCATTCAGAGTCATTAGGGTTTGATGTATTGGTTACCAACCCTTTAGGGCACATTGCGATGGTTAAAAGAGTTTACAGAGATAGTACGATTATGGTGCATGGTGAGGAGTTTCTCAGTGACCTGATTGAGATATCTTTTAGGGATTATAATCTCATTCCAGATATGGACTGGTTATCTAGACACAGGGCTATGGTAGACTGTCAACAGAAATGTGTTACTCTGAAAATACCTGATGGAAAAGATGTAGTAGTATCCAGTGAGCAGAGGCACCTCTCACCCATGTTTATTTCAGCCATTTTCACTAGGAGTATGATCCAAAAAGAATGTGAGGCTTACCTAGCTCATGTTATAGATACCAGAGAGGTAGGGTCAAACATTGACAGTATACTTATAGTGACAGAGTTTCCTAATTTGCCCCCTAAGGAGTTGCCAGGGTTACTATGAGTGGGAATTTTTGCCCCCACTCCCATATAGAATGGTTCTTGCAACTTCGGTACTGTTAGGCTCAAGACCTTACAGAACATGGACCTAAACCCAAAAAAAATGGATTCTCCACCCAAACGGGCTGGGCAGAAGAAAGGGGTGAATGACTCGATTCCAAGGAATCCCTAACCCCCTAATGGGTTCGGAAAGTTGAATACGTATGGGGAAGGTAGGAATGACCCAGCACCCCTATAATGCTCGGTTCATTAGATTTGGCCTCCTTTTCATGTCTAAATATTATTAAATTCTTAAACATTATAATATTATCCATACTACATGCAATTATTGAAATAAATAATTATTAGATTATAAACTAAATAAACAAATAAAATGGGCACCCATCAAAAAATGGAAACATGCCCTCACAACGTCTTAATGTCCACAAAGAAAATAAATAAAATAGGACACCCACTAAAAGGCAGAAACGTATCCCTTACAGTTGTCCCAAAAACTTAAATTAAATAAAAGAATAAAACAAGGTACCCATAAAGTGAAAACATGCCTTTTATATCCTTAAAATCCAAACAAAATAAATATAAACTCATAAACACATAAATAATCATCATGTAAAGAGTAATAAAATTAGGGCTTAATTAAGAAAAAATAAATATAAATAAGAAAGAATACAATCCACAAATAATTATTAACTCATTAATGAAATATAGGACGAGCCTATATGACGGTCCCGCTAGCTGCTCAGCAGGCGAGGGTCAAGGGGGCGTTGCCTCCGAAAGGCAACCGGTTTACATCATATGATTTTGTTGAGGAATTAGGGTTTCTATCAAAACTAGGATTTTATATTTATACAAATTAGGGTTTTTCCTAAACTGGGATTTTATATTTCTATCTAAATGGTTTACCTCTGCCCTTTTGATTGATGTTTGTTCCTTGTGTTTTTCTTAATCAATTCGATAGACGGCAATCAAAAAAGCAGAGGCTACATAACTATCCTCGAATTGCATTAAAACCTCTAACCAAAACTCACCAAAGGTAGGAAGTTGAAAGCTTGTTCTAGTGTATCAATATTTGGTGGAGCCTACAATGCAGGTTTTGTTTTCTAAATTTCACTTACTTAAAGCATCCAGTTAGCTATATTTTTTCTTAAGCAATAAACAAGTTTAAAAATCGTTTAGTCCAGTAGCTAAAATATCTTGGTTATGATTTTGTATAAACCCTAATAATATATTGAATCCAATCTATTTTGTTCCAAAACCCTAATCCATTAGGTTTAGTTTTAAATTACACGTTCTAACCCTAATTTTGTTTTAAATCCATAAAACCCTAGCTTTCATCCTAAAAACCCCTAAAAATCCTACTTTTCAATTAAAACCCTAATTTTCACTTACAAACCCTAGTTTTGTGTCCAAAACCTATAAACCATAATTTTTACCTTAAAACTCTAGTTTAGGAAAATTTCTAATTAGTATAAATATAAAACCTTAGTTTAGGAAAAATCTTAATTTGTATAAATATAAAACCCTAGTTTGGATAGAAACATTAATTCTCTAACAAAATCATATGATGTAAACCGTTTACCTTTAGGGGGCACTAGCCCCGATCCCCCACCATATGGGCTCACCCTATATATTTCATTAATGAGTTAATAATTATTTATGGATTGTATTCTTTGTTATTTATCTTTATTTCCTTCTTAATTAAGCCCTAATTTTATTACTCTTCATATGATTATTATTTATTTGTTTATGAGTTTATATTTATTTTGTTTGGATCTTAAGGATGTAAAAGGTATGTTTCCACTTTGTGAATTCCTTTATTTATTTTTTTATTTAATTTAAGTTTTTAGGACAACTATAAGGGATGCGTTTCTACCTTTTGGTGGGTGTCCTATTTTATTTATTTTCTTTGTGGACATTAAGACGTTATAAGGGCATGTTTCCATCTTTGGATGGGTGTCTATTTTATTTATTTATTTATTTTATAATATAATAATTATTTATTTTTAATAATTGCATGTAGTATGGATAATATTATAATGTTTAAGAATTTAATAATATTTAGACCTAAAAAGGAGTCCAGGTCCAATGAACCGGGTGTTATGGGGTATAGGATCATTCCTACCTGTAGACCCTTAATTTTTTACCAAGTCTAGTCCAATATTTTAAAATAAGTCTGAAATAATTTTTGTGGTATTTATTATTTATTTTAATATTTATTTTAATAATATAATATTTATTTTATTTATTATTTATATTTATTATTTATTTTTAATAATATAATTAAATATATAATATTTATTTTTAAAAATATATATAAAAAATAAAAAAATTGGACGGATCAATCAGTGAGTGACACGCGGCAAGCCAGTTTTTCGGCCTGCGGCAAATTGTGCAGAGCCTCGCAAATCCTCCCAACGCGCAGGCCCAAGGCCCAGCAGCCATCGCCCACAGGCAATTTCTGTCCAAACCTTATTAACTGCGGATTGTATTTTTATTTCCTGAACAGTCTATTATTTCCTTAAGCCAATAGTATTAGATTTTTATTTTCTTATAAATAGCATGGTTAAACAATTAGGAGGGACCTTTTTTGGTTTTTTTGGTTGAGACAGTTGGGACAGTAGCAATTATCAGGAGCAATTATTCAGACTTGGAAAATTATTCAGAGACTTGGGATTTTTTAGGAGATTTAGTCAGAGACTTAGAACGGCAGTGAACGGGAGTAAGGAAAAAAGCAACAGAGATGAGAGACAATCCTTAATCAAGGCAGCAAGCTAGGTCTTCTGTCTTGATGTTAGCTCACCCAAAATTTCATCCAACAATTTTGGTGGAGCCTTCAAACGTAGGTAAGTTCTCTAAATTCAATTTATTGAATAAACAATTATCCTCACATTTCAAACTTCCATCACACTATTTATATCATCAAATTCCTTTTTCTTTTTAATTCAGACAGTAGCTAAAATTTTTAATAAATAATATGATCATTCGAATATTAATTTAGTTTTCAAACCCCAATTAGTGTCATAACTTTACAAAAACACTAAACTATTTTCCTAAAACCCTAATTTAATTATTAAAATTCTAAAACCCCAATTTAAGATGTAAACCCTAAACTTATATATTTATTGCTTTATTAAGTTTTAGGTTTAATTATGTAGTTTATTATATATTTTAATGATTGATTTATTTAATTTCAATGTTTGATTTGTTTAATTTATCATGGATGATTATTTTCTTAATTATTATTTGTTTATTAAAATTGTAAGAGGTATGTTTCCATGATCGGGTACCTCAATTGTTAGGTTTCATGTAATTTAAATTATTTTTATATTTTGAGATTAATTTAAAAGATAGGTTTTCGCATTTTGGTGGGTGTCCTATTAGTTTTAGACATTGGATGATGTAATGACATGTTTCAATCCTTGGATGGGTGTTCATTTATTTATTTTGTTTGGACATTGTTATGATTTTTAATAAAGTATTTATTTATTCTTATGATCACATGTAGTATGGATAATGTCATTATATTTAAACATTTTATAATATTAAAACCTGAAAAGGAGGCCGATTCCAATGAACCGAGCATTGTGGGGCGGCTGGGTCATTCTCACCTTCCCCACACGTATCCAACTTTTCGAACCCAATAGGGGGTAGGGATTCCTTAGGAATTGAGTCATTCACCCATTTCTCTTTTTCGGCCCGTCCTGGTGGCTACTCCATTTTCTTCGAATTTAGGCCCATGTTCTTTAAGGCCCCGAGCCTAACAGAACTAAAGTCGCAAGAACCATTCCACGTGGGAGTGGGGTTTCATAGTGGCAACTCCACTGGGGATAAGAGAAGTTGATTCCATTAGTCTTTATATTATTTTATTCTTTCTTATTATGATATTATCCATTGCATCTTTTAGATTGCATTGTGTGCGTGAGTTAGGACGCTCGTGTTACCCATATTGTGTTATGTAAAGGATACCATACTTTCATTCAAGGTATGGAGATTGAGCATGGTATAACCACTCATAGCCTTATACCTCTTGGTATATACATATTATGGGAACCTAAGCCTTTCAACCCAAAGAAAAGTATAATCAAACAACCGAGCATTGTGGGTTTTACCTCAAATGCTTGTTGTTTGATTATAGTTAATTTATTTTAGTTTAAATCATGGCTTATTTGGTTTGTTCTTTTTCTAATATGACCTAATTACATTGTGAGCTCAAACAATTTTTTCCTCTAAATCCAAAAGACCAAAACTATTTTTAAAATTTTCAAAATGGTCTTTGGACATAAAATGTTTCCAAAACAAGTCAAAATTTATTTTTCTCATGACCCAAATACAAAGCCAAAAATTCATTTTTTCTAAAATCTTTTTATGGGCTTTGAAACAAAACTATTTTTCACTTCATTACGACCTTTTGAATGAGATTACAAATATTTAGGTCAATTATGAAAATACCAAAAATCAATTGTGAGCCTAGTTTATACTAAGAATTATTAATCATGGGCT
This sequence comes from Garcia nutans, assembly GCA_947685225.1. NCBI lineage: Eukaryota > Viridiplantae > Streptophyta > Magnoliopsida > Malpighiales > Euphorbiaceae > Garcia > Garcia nutans. The sequence goes on from CANTUV010000001.1 coordinate 21,675,469, forward strand.
TATTTTTGGCATGAATCATTAGTTATTTTTTCAAGTGAAAAATCTATTTATAATAAACATCTTAATTTAGTTTTAATCCAATATAGCATAAAAGCTGCTTTAGTTGATTGGATGAATTAAAGCTTAATTAACAGGAATTATAGTGAACTGGTTTTCATGTTCAAAAATATTACTATTGGTTAAAATTGTTTGAGGGAATGTTTCAAAAATAAAATATCTCATATTGATATTTTGTTAACCATATACCTAGAAAAAAAGACTCAACATTCATGTGTCGAAGTTACAAGGTTGAAAGGGACATCCTAATTATCTTTGTTTGTTTGTTGTTTGTACATACATGCATACACACATTACATAACATATCATTGATCCTTTCTGGCTCACAGACCTGGAGTACAGTAGTTCAAAAGCGTATGACAATCCAACCTATGCCAGTGACATAGAATACAACGGCGACTCAATTAGCTTCTCACCGAAAGCAATGGATTCTGAAAAAATTCAAAGGATGGTGGATGACACCCTCAATGCCAATATGGAAGAACTGAAGGAGGTCCTGGCTGAGACTGTAAGGAGCCAATTGGCTATACTTTTAGGGAACATTGTTGAGGCATCTGCCAGTATAAAGAAGCCTAATGACAAGGGGAAGGCTAAGGTCGGTGAAGTAACCTTTGAAGATGATAAAGTAGTCGTTGATGATGATGACAACTGGGTTCAATCTTTCAAGATCTTCAAGAAAAGGAGCTGAAGGTTGTTGAAAGATCGGCCATGGAAAAGACTGAAACTTCAAACGTTAAGAAACTGATTGCTGATTTGGAGAAGAAATTCAAGAAGAAGCTAAAAACTGAGGAGATGTCAGAAATAGACAAGTTGTTCAAACAAGATGAGGAGGTCCCTTATAAGTTCAAGATGCCTTCCTTCGCTAGGTACAATGGTACTGGAAACCCTCATCTCCATGTGAAGCAGTAAATCACTGCTATGCAGTCTGCCTGAGCTACTAAGCCTTAAACTCTAAGGTATTTCATGCTCTCATTGGACCCTGTTGTCCAAAACTGGCTCAACACCTTAGAGGAAAGTACCCAAAAAGATTGGGATATGCTGTACAAAGCTTTCATTCAGCAGTATGGGTATAATATCGAGCTAGAAGTTACCTTGATGGAGGTAGAGACCATTAGGCAAAGACCAAATGAGAATTTTATTGATTATGTAAAAAGGTGGAGAAACTGTAACACCCCAATACTCCATATAAGTACTATACATACACCTGGTATACATACAATAAGTATATACAGTATAAGGATGTCACTTTTCATCATATTGTAAAAACCTTTAACATAATTCAAATCACAATACATTAATTTAAAAGAACATTTACAAATCATTATATTCTTAATGATCCTACATATATATCATAATCTTATCTTTATCAAAACTTCATTTATACATATACATATACTCTTGTCAAAAATACATCATAATTAATGATTATACATGTATGCATCACCCTCTAGTTGGTCTCGACAAACTCTTACTCTTCTCGTGGCATAACGAAAGACTTCATATCTTCCACCTAGTCACCTGCGCGATTACAAATCCGCGCTAAGCCCGAAAGCTTAGTAGTACAAATATAACATATAAACATACATTATAGAAATTCTAATATATAATGACATATCACTTCCATGTACCATTAGTTTCTTATCATGTTTTTCCTTATGAGTTGCACCTTTCATATATCTCAACTAATCCCATATATTATATGTATATATACATATCATTATCATCAATCACAATCCATCATTAATTCTCACAATCAATATATCAATATACACATTACACATCATATTTCATAACATTGTTTTATTCACAATTCACCAATCATGAATCACATTATTCATTTATTTCAACATTTGTATTAATAAATCAACATCAATGATATACATTCAAACAATAAAAATCATACTCAATATACAATGTATCAGGAATAGTCCATTTCATCATTTAAGTAATATTAACGTTTCATTACATTATAACATCATTCATGATATCCATATAACCTAGACACCTATGGGCCCATCAAGTATTTAATACGATATTCAGAATTCAGAGTTACTGCTTTGGTTCACAATCACAATAATCAAGCCCATAGGCAACATATATACATATATCTCTATCCATGGATAGTGTAACAGACCCAGTCTCTTGGACCATCAACTCAACTAAACTTGAGGAGATCCTCAACCCGGCTAGACTGTTACTACAATTCACATTTCACATTTATCAAGTAACAGACCCAGTCTCTTGGACCATCAACTCGACTAAATCGAGGAGATCCTCAACCCGGCTAGACTGTTACCAATCATATATCTCATAATCACAATTATCATAGTGTAACAGACCCAGTCTCTTGGATCTCAATTCAACTCAAATTGAAGAGATCCTCAACCCAGCAAGACTGTTACCTTTCATTTAATAGGCATGCCTCCAAATACAGAACTCTGAAACTGAATAACATATTAAACATACAATCATTTCATTAATCTCTTTCTCAATTTGTATCTCATAATCAAATAGGCAATCATGCCTCAACAATTCCAATTGTATAACCATAGCCACTCACATTGGCTTTTCATCACATTTAAATCTTCATGTCTTAATTCACAATATAGTACATCATCTTACACATATCCATAATCAATTACATTGAACATAATCATATATGCATACTTGCCTCAATTATGTCATTTCACATTATACATATAATACATTTCACAAGATTCACAATGTGCAAAACATAACATTGTTCATATAGTATCATATGCATCCTCATTATCATCAACTCACATTGATCAATTCATCACTCAAGTATACATAAACAATGGCATTGCACATACTTTTTTAATGATCATTATTGTTTTAAGTGTGTTTAAAAGGTTTACTTTAATGCTTAGGTACAAAAAGACCTTTGAAGAATCAAAACAATACAAAAAGAACAAAGAACAATCACCAAAGCTAACACCCTCAAGGGACACGGCCAAGCTTGTGGCCGTGTCTCTCAACATAAACATCCAGTAGCAAACACACTCAAGGGACACGGCCAAGCTTGTGGCCGTGTCTCTCAATTTCAATTCAAGCCGAGGCAGACACGGGCAAGGGACACGGCCGTGTCTCTCAACAAAATTCAGGCAGTGGCAAACATGGGCAAGGGACACGGCCAAGCTTGTGGCCGTGTCTCTCCAAAATCTATCCAACACGGCCAAATTTCCTTAGACTTGGCCGTGTCTCCCAAAAATATTAAGTCTTGGTCGTGTCTCATACTTGTTTTGGCCGTGTCTCACATATATACAAACCCTAAGTATGGCCAACTCTCTTTTAATTGCATTTAAACACATTGTACACAACATAAACTCATTCAAATGGATATAAACAATGTCATTAACACTTATTTTACCAATTCATCATAATATACTCATTAACAAAACATTAACAACACATTTGAACACATACTATTTCAAAACCCCAAACCAACATCCTTCTTATTCTTTCAATACCAACATCCACTTAACTTACCATCCTCAAACCAAAATCAACACCAATTTAACTTACAATCCATTTAAACACTTATAAACACATTTCAACCACACCAAATCATAATCTCCACAAATCAAAATTTACATCAAACACAACTTCAAAAATAACAAAGGAAAACAAGAGAGTACTTACCTCACTTGAAGAAATTTCACAAATCTTAAACTCGATACTTTGATTTTCCCTTCAAATTGATGTTTAGAACTTAGAACACTTCTCTTCCTCCTTCTTTCCTTTGATAGCCGGCCACACCAAAAATGAGAAGAGAAGAGATAAAAATCAAGTCAAACTTCTCTTCTTCTTTAAATATCCACCAAGCAATTTTAACAAAGCAATTACTAACTTACCCTTATCCATATAACTTAACTTTTGTCACTTATATACCCATTTAAGTAATTCCACAAATCACAAATAAATATCTTCTTGCATTGACCAACCATTTGACTTATGTATATGTTATTTATACTACCATATATGCAACATATACACTTCCTTTAAAAATTCTTTTCTCTTTCAAATTAACATATACACTCAATCCAATCAAAACAACAATAATATTCAAAACTACTAGGGCATACATTGGGATATTACAGAAACAAAGTTGCATTACTTAAGAGAAGGCCTGATGAATCGGACCAAATTAGGATGATTGTGAGAGGCATCCTGCCCAACCTTCATGAGAGGTTGTCTCACACCCTTATAAGGGATTTCAAAGATCTTCTCCAAGCTGGATTGCAAATAGAAGAGTGGGAAAGGAAGAAGAACCATTTTTTGGCAAGAATGAATGAGAAAAGGAACTACCAGTCGGGTAATCAAAGCACCTAGAAGGAAGTTAATGTTAATGTAACTGGTCAAGGAAATAGAAGACAATTTTCAGAGTTGGAAAAACCTTTGTCTTGGGTTTTCAATAAACTACAAAAGAAGGGACTATTACAGCCATTGGCCCCTTGACCTTTGTCGAATCCTTTACCCCCAAAATTTGATACTGAAGCCTTTTGTCAGTTTCGTCATACTCAAGGACATGAGACAGATAGATGCACTTGATTGAGGCATGAAATCCAAGACCTGATCGACAATGGTAAGCTGCCTGAGCCCAATAAGCCCAATACAAAGGACAATCCTCTACTTAAGTTTAACAGAGTGCCACCATCAGCGACCTTCATGGTAAGAGGAGGATTGGAGGAAGATTCTATCTTATCCTCCTTTCAAGATGAGAGTATTGAAGATGTGGAATGAGGAGAAATTTTATTCAACAAACTTCCCTTAGCTTGGAGTGTTGCTCTTTTTATTTTGCTTTCTTTAGTACTTATTTGGAACAATTATGTTTTTAAAATTAAGATTATTTGAATAAATTATTTTTCTTAAATTTTTGTTGGTCTTTATTCATTTTGGTACCCAACCAATGACGAACCTACCTTGATATTTATAAATTGGCATTTTTATGCATCATGGTCCGAATGACTTTACTAGGTAAGGGAATTATTCTATAGCATTTAGCTGTGTATGCTTACATAGAGAGAGCTCCTACATAATTACCTTTGTCTAGATCCTAGTCAGTCTTAGAATATGCTTTGATGGACTTTTGAGGCAAAATTGAACTCTACTTATTTAGGAGAGAGATGATCTAGGCATTATTTTATGAGCCAATAACTAGTATCAACCCTATTGACATCAATCCTTAGTTGTCCCTTTGAGCCTTCATAAAATTTTAGCTTTCTTTTCATTGGCTTACGAACCCCAACAACCTACCTGAGCTATTGTGATAATTATGATAAATCTAATGATCACTAAGAGGAAGATCCAAGAAGATCAAAAAGAAAGGAATGCCTAGTCAAGACCATAAGGATAGGATAAAAAAAGAAGAAAGAAGGATAAAAAAAGAAGAAAAAGAAAATAAAATAAAATAAAAGATGGTTCAGAAAGCCAACCAAGTTCTCTTTCACCTAAAGCAGCAAAAGACTTATATTTGGTTTATAAGGATAGTTTTACTTGAATTAGTCCAACCCAACAAAAGATTCAATCAAAATCAGAGAAAAAGGAGAAGGACCATCTAGTTTTTGAAAGTCTTGTACTTGACAATCCTATAGAGGAAAAGGATGAAATGATGAAATGTTAAAAGAAAAGAAGAAAAAAAGGAAAGGAATGTGGGTATCAAACTTTTTGCAAAGGTAAAGACTGTCCCAATTAAGATCCAAATTAATGCCAAGAAGATGGAAGAACATTCAAAGCTCTATCTTTTTATGCTTCTGACTGTCTAAAGTTCCAACAAGAAGTTTATAGTGTGAAGGTTTGTCAGCAGAGTCACATCAACTCCAATCTCAAAATGGCTTTCATTTAACCCATGTCCATTATAGATCCCATTTCAAGCCTATCAAAGACTTGTTGATCTCTATTAGTAGGTAGAGTCTATTAGTGGAGATAGTTTGAATAAGCATGCATATGAGATAGATAATATTCAAAATCAATGAGACCTTTGGCCAAGTAATGTGTTTGTGCCTATCTGAAGTACAACAGTTCTTGCTCAAATAGAAATGAATCTCAAATTTAGTATGGTAACTAGGGTTGTCATGTTATAGATATGTTAATTTGGAAAATCAAGTCTTGAGGTACAATGACACTGATTTGACAAAGTCAACATTTGATTTTAAAAGAAAAATATTTTTTGGCATACAAAGCCTTTAAGTTAAGGGAAGTATGTTGAATAGGCAAACCTAGAAGGACACATTGGGCAAAATAAAGGATTATTTACAAGGTTGTGAAGAAGTTACCAATTGGAATGTTGAATCATAATTCAAAATGGATGTATCTTTGTTGCTTGGGCCTCCACTACTCATGTTTTCAACATCTTGAAAATAAAAACCATAAATGCGAAGCCTTTTGTCATTCCAAAGCAAGACCTGAACGAGCATCTGGAAAGAACTAATGAGAATACTTCAGCTGAGCACCTCAGTCTGTAAGTCGATGGAACCACTATGAGTATTATTCATGCATATATGAGCATATCACATTGCTTTTTGTCATCTTGTGCTACCTATTATTTTTCAAATGGAACAGCAAACACCCTGTGAAGTAAAGAGTCAAAAGAAGATATTGAATCAAGGGACATGGACAGCCCATTGATGGAGGAAGCTCTAGTCATTTTGCAAAAGAAGAAATGCATGCTTATACGAAGAACTTGACAACACAAACATCAATCAGAGCCTGCATGGGAATAAAATCATAGGTTTGAGCCTACACAGGGGGCAAGGTTTCTCCTTTTAATTTTTTGAGTTTATGCGTGTATAAAATATTTTTAGACTCACTTTCAATATTTTGCTACGCAGGGGGGACAAGGAGAAGATATAAGGGCCAGCTAAAAAATAGCTGAAATTTTTGCAAAAGGAAGAACATAAGAACCCCAAAAGAAATGAAGATGTAAAAGACAAAAGATTAGTCCAGCTAGAAGAGCTAAAACCAATATAGAACAAATGTCCAAAGGATGAAGATCCACTTAGAAGGGTGAAGACCCGATCTCCAAAGATAAAGATCCATTTCAAAGGGTGAAGGCTCGAAGTCAAAAGGATGAAGATCCATTTTCAAGGGTGAAGACCTGATTTCCAAAGGATGAAGATTTATTTTCAAAGGTGAAGACCTGATCTCCAAGGATGAAGATCCATTTTCAAGGGTGAAGACCTGATTTCCAAGGATGAAGATCCATTTTAAAGGGTGAAGACCCTATGCCAAGGTTGAAGATCCACTTTGAAGGGTGAAGACCCGATTTCCAAAGAATGAAGATCCATTTTCAAAGGTGAAGACCCGATATCCAAGGATGAAGATCCAGTTTCAAGGGCGAAGACCCAATATCTAAGGATGAATATCCATTTTCAAGGGTGAAGACTCAATGACCAAGGATGAAGATCCAATTTCAAGGGTGAAGACTCGATCTCTAAGGATGAAGATCCATTTTCAAGGGTGAAGACCCAATGACCAAGGATGAAGATCCGAAGCTTAAGGATGAAGATTCATTTTCCAGGGTGAAGACCCGATCACAAAGGATGAAGATCTATTTTCAAGGGTGAAGACCCTATCACAAAGGATGAAGATCCAATTTAAAGGGTAAAGACCCAAAGTCAAAAAGGATGAAGATCCAATTTCAAGGGTGAAGACCCAATCTCTAAGGATGAAGATCTATTTTCAAGGGTGAAGACCTGATGACCAAGGATAAAGATCCGAGGACCAAGGATGAAGATTCAATTTCAAGGGTGAAGACCCGATCCCTAAGGATGAAGATCCATTTTCAAGAGTGAAGACCCCGATGACCAAGGATGAAGATCCGAAGCTCAAGGATGAAGATCTATTTTCAAGGGTGAAGACCTAATCACAAAGGATGAAGATCCATTTTCAAGGGTGAAGACTCAATTACAAAGGATGAAGATCTATGTTCAAGGTTGAAGACCCAATCCCCAAGGATGAAGATCCATTTTTAAGAGTAAAGACCCAAAGTCCAAGGATGAAGATCCATTTTGAAGGTGAAGACCCACAATCCATTAAAGAATGGAACAGCTAGAATTCTCAACTGATAAAAGGTCAGTCCAAAATTCAGTCTCGAGTCTAAGTATCCAAATCAAATTTAGTCTCGAGTCCAAGTACCCAGTTTCTGGTCCAAGTATCCAAATCAAATTCAGTCACGGGTCCAAGCACCCAAATTAAAGTCAATCTCGGGTCCAAGTACCAAAATCAAATTCAGTCTTGGGTCTAAGTATCCAGTATCAAGTCCAAGTACCTAAATCAAATTCAGTCTCGGATTCAAATACCCAGTCTCGAGTCCAAGTACCCAAATCAAATTCAGTCTCGGGTCCAAGTACCTAAGTCTTTTTTGGGAATCCATCCTCATCTAAAACCTACTCAAAGTCATGTTGCTTTTCACTCTCTTCTACTGAAAGTCTCAAATCGTTCAAGCAGGGGGCAAACTGTAGACCCTTAATTTTTTTACCAAGTCTAGTCCAATATTTTAAAATAAGTTTGAAATAATTTTTGTAGTATTTATTATTTATTTTAATATTTATTATTTATTTTAATATTTATTTTAATAATATAATATTTATTTTATTATTTATTTATTTTTAATAATATAATTAAATATATAATATTTATTTTTAAAATATATATAAATAAAAAAATAAAAAAATTGGACAGACCAATCGGTGAGTACCATGCGGCAAAGCCAGTTCGCCACAGGCCGCAAGGCCTGCTGCAAATTGGCTTGAGGCCAATTTGTTGTAGGCCAAGCCTGCAGCGAATTGTGCAGTGCCTCGCAAATCCTCCCAGCACGCAGGCCCAATGTCCAGCAGCCAGCGCCCTCGGGCAATTTCTTCCAAACCTTATTAACTTTAAATTGTATTTTTATTTCTTGAACAGTCTATTATTTCCTTAAGCCAATAGTATTAGGTTTTTATTTTCTTATAAATAGCATGGTTAAATAATTAGGAGGGAACTTTTTTGGTTTTTTCGGTTGAGACGGTTGGGACAGTAGCAATTATTAGGAGTAATTATTCACACTTGGAAAATTATTCAGAGACTTGGGATTTTTTAGGAGATTTTTTCAGAGACTTAGAACTGCAGTGAACGGGAGTAAGGGAAAAAGCAACAGAGATGAGAGACAATCCTTAATCAAGGCAGCAAGCTAGGTCTTCTGTCTTGGTGTTAGCTCATCCAAAATTTTATCCAACAATTTTGGTGGAGCCTTCAAACGTAGGTAAGTTCTCTAAATTCAATTTATTGAATAAACAATTATCCTCACATTTCAAACTTCCATCACACTATTTATATCATCAAATTCCTTTTTCTTTTTAATTCAGACAGTAGCTAAAATTTTTAATAAATAATATGATCATTCGAATATTAATTTAGTTTTCAAACCCCAATTAGTGTCATAACTTTACAAAAACCCTAAACTATTTTCCTAAAACCATAATTTAATTATTAAAATTCTAAAACCCCAATTTAAGATGTAAACCCTAAACTTATACATTTATTGTTTTATTTAGTTTTAGAATTGATTATGTAGTTTATTATATGTTTTGATGATTAATTTATTTAATTTCTTTGTTTAATTTGTTAAATTTATCATGGATGATTATTTTCTTAATTATTATTTATTTATTAAAATTGTAAGAGGTATGTTTCCATGATCGGGTACCTCAATTGTTAAGTTTAATGTAATTTAAATTATTTTCATATTTTGAGATTAATGTAAAAGATACGTTTCCACCTTTTGGTGGGTGTCCTATTAGTTTTATACATTGGATGATGTAAGGACATATTTCCATCCTTGGATGAGTGTCTATTTATTTGTTTTGCTTGGACATTGCTATGATTTTTAATAAAGTATTTATTTATTCTTATGATCGCATGTCGTATGGATAATGTCATTATATTTAAGAATTTTATAATATTTAGACCTGAAAAAGAGGCTGGTTCCAATGAACCGGGTGTTGTAGGGGTGCTGGGTCATTCTCACCTTCCCCATACATATCCAACTTTTTGAACCCAATAGGGGGTTGGGGATTTCTTAGAAATCGAGTCATCCACCCCTTTCTCTTTTTTAGCCTGTCCGGGTGGTGACTCCATTTTCTCCGGGTTTAGGCTCATGTTCTCTAAGGCCCTGAGCCTAACAGTACCGAAGTCATAAGAACCATTCCACGTGGGAGTGGGAGTGAAAATTCCGTTCACACCACCTTCCCCATACGTACCTAACTTTTTGAACCCATTAGGGAGTTGGAGATTCCTTAGAAATCAAGTCATCCACCCATTTCTTCTTCCCGGCCCGTCCGGGTGACAACTCCATTTTCTTCGGATTTAGGTCCGTGTTCTCTAAGGCCCTGAGCCTAACAATTCTGAAGTTATAAGAACCATTCTATATGGGAGTGGGGATGAAAATCCCAGCTCACAGTGACGACTCCACTGGGGATTTTCACCCTTATATCAAATTGGTGGCTTTCCAATTCTATAAGAGGCAAGCCCATATTGAATTGGCAACCACAAATTTGATATGAGGGCTCTTTTATCAAATTGGTGTCCACCAATTAGATATGAGGCAAAGACCATATCAAATTAGCAAGGACTTAACTGATTCCTTCTGTATTGGCCCAAATTTTAAATGAATCAACCCTAATCTAAAATTAGACTTGATCTAACCTAGACTTTGTAATTGAAACCAAACTTAATCTGGTTTTTTAAAATTAAATTTAAACTGGGCCAAAATTATGATCTGCAGTTACCTCCTAAGAGAGAGATGGAGTTTGATGTCGAGTATCACTCCTATCTCTATTACCCCTTATCAGATGGCACCTGCAGAGTTGAAAGTATTGAAGGTGCAGCTACAGGAGTTACTTGATAAAGGGTTTAGCCGCCTTAGTGCCTCACCATGGGGAGCACCAATACTGTTTGTTAAAAAAGAATGATGGCACCTTGAGATTGTGTATTGATTACCAGCAGTTGAATAAGGTGGCCATCAAGAACAAATACCCATTGTCTCTCATTGATGATCTGTTTGATTAGTTAAAGGGAGCAGTTGTATTCTCTAAGATTGATTTGAGATCAGGGTACCATCAGTTGAGGGATAGAGACACAGATGTACCTAAAATGGCTTTTCGCATGAGGTATGGGCACTATTAATTTTTAATGATGCCTTTTAAGCTGACTAATGCAGTAGCAGCATTCATGGATTTGATGAATTGAGTATTCAAGCCATAATTAGATCAGTTTGTGGTGATGTTCATTGATGATATTTTGTTGTACTCTCATAGTAAGGAAGAGCATGATAGACATCTGCGAGTTGTGCTGCAGACATTGAGAGAGAAATAATTATATGCCAAGTTATCTAAATGTGAGTTTTGGTTGGATCAGGTGACCTTCCTCAGACATGTTATTTCAGCAGAGGGTATTAGAGTTGATCCGAGCAAGGTGGAGATAATTTTGAATTGGACTCCACCAAAGAATGTGATAGAAGTAAGGAGTTTTCTGGGACTGGCAGGTTATTACCATCAGTTTGTGAATGGTTTTTCTATGATTGCTATGCTACTCACCAGATTACTTTGGAAGGATGTGAAATTTGTGTGGACTGATCAATGTTAGGTGAGCTTTGAGTAGTTGAGAGACATGTTGACTCAAGCTCCAATCCTTACTCTACCTATGGAAGGCAAACCATATGTGATATACAGTGATGCTTTACATAGTAGTTTGGGCTGTGTATTGATGCAAGAGGGTAGAGTTATTACATATGCCTCCAGACAGTTGAAGCCTCATGAGCTAAATTATCTGACTCATGATTTGGAGTTGGCAGCCATAGTTTTTGCACCGAAGATCTAGCGACATCATTTGTATGGAGAGAAGTGTTACATCTACACTGATCACAAGAGTTTGAAGTATTTAAGTATTCAGAAAGAGCTGAATCTTTGGCAGAGATGGTGGTTGGAATTGATAAAGGATTATGACTGCTTGAATGAATACCACCCCAACAAGGCAAACATAGTTGAAGATGCCTTGAGTCGAAAGTCCATGGCAGGTTTGACTACCTATTCGCTCTCATTGCTTGTTGATTTGAGAGCATTACATGCCAGATTTGAGGTTTGTACTGATGGTGTACTTATGGCTGAGTTGCAATTGAAGCCATTATTGCTTGATCAGATTAAGGAAGCACAGCAGATAGATCAAAAAATTTAGAAGATTGTGGAAGATTGCCAAAAGGAGGAATGCAAAGATTTTTATGTAAGAGTTGATGGCAATGTGTGGTATAGAGATAGATTATGTGTTCCTAATGATGTGAAATTGAGGAAGAGGATTTTAGAGGAGGCACAGCAACCATCCTATGATATGTACCCTAGAAGTACCAAGATGTATTAAGACTTGAAGCAACATTACTGGTGGTCAGGTGTGAAGAGGGACATAATAGAATTTGTATCCAAATGTCTCACTTGTCAGAAGGTGAAAGCTGAGCACCAAGTTCCTTTAGAGTTGCTACAACCATTATCGGTGCCTGAGTGGAAGTGGGAGTGAGTGACCAAGGATTTTATGGCTAGATTGCCTTTGACCCAGAGGAAGCATAATGCAATATGGGTGATAGTGGATAGATTGACAAATTCAGCTCGTTTCCTTCTAGTTATGATGGACTACTCACTTGATAGACTGGTTGAGTTATACATTAATGATATTGTAATATTGCATGGTGTCCCAATTTCATTAGTGTCAGATTGAGATCCAAGATTTACATCCAGATTTTGGAAGAGTTTACAGGGTACCTTGGGTTCTCGGTTACACTTCAGTACTGCTTTCCATCCTCAGATGGATGGACAGTCAGAGATAGTAATTCGGGTCCTGGAGGACATGTTGAGATATTATGTTATCGAGTTTACTAGGAGCTGGGATAGACACTTACCTTTGGTTGAGTTTGCATACAATAATAGTTTTTAGTCTAGCATTGGGATGGCTCCTTATGATGCCTTTTATGGTAGGAAGTACAGGACACTATTGTGTTGGGATGAGGTTAGAGAAGGCAAGCTTGTAGGTCTCGATTTGATCAAAGAAACAAAAGAGAAAGTGAAAGTTATTTAGGATCGTTTGAAAGCAGCTTCAGATTGATAGAAATCATACTCAGACTTAAAGAAGAAATATATAGAGTTTAGTGTGGGCCATAAGGTGTTCCTGAATGTGTCTTCATAGAAGAAGATTTTAAGATTTACTCGAAAAGGAAAGTTGAGTTTTCACTTTATTGGTCCATATGAGGTATTGGAAAGAGTGGGACTGGTGGCCTATAGATTGGCTTTGCTGCCCAAGTTAGATCAAATACATAAATTTTTCCATGTCTCGATGCTTTAAAGGTACAAATCGAATCCATCTCATATCTTATTAGTTGAGTCTATTGAGGTAAGTCCATATATGACCTATGAAGAGGAACTAGTGGCAATGTTAGCATGAGAGGTGAAAGAGTTAAGAAATAAGAAGATGTCATTGGTCAAGGTATTATGGAGAAACCATTCTACTAATGAAATGACATAGGAGAGTAAGCAGATTATGCAAAAACAATACCCTCAACTCTTTCAGAGTTGATATCAGGTAATTTTAAGTACGAAATTCCTTTAAGGGGGAGAAATTTATAACATCCTCAAAAATTTACCAACATTAAATTAAATTTAATTAAATTATTAAGTTAGAGGGTTAAATGAAGGGTTGAAAATGAGAGAACATGAAGAGTATATGTGAAATATAAAGAAAGTATATATAACATGTAAATACATATAGTAAAAAGTGAAAGTAAAAAAAAAGGTGAAAGGCTAAAAAGTTAAAAGTAAAAAAAATTCAAAAATAAATTATTTTTGAATGGAAAATAGAAAATGGAATTTTTAATTAAATAATTAATTAAAATATATATATATGGTGGTAAATAAGAAAGGAAATAAAAGTCAAACAATTATATACCTTCTTCTTCCTCTCTTCTTCAAGCTTGGGCTAAACCACCATTGAAGGACAAGGGTGGATTTAACTTCTTCCAAACACCAATTTTGAATGGATTTTCAAGAACCAAAAGAAGTTTGGTGGTTTTCCAATAAATTGGTAAGCTTTCTTCTTTAATTTTTAAGTTATATTGGAAAATTGGATTATGTAAGAATTGAGTTTTTGACGGGTGATGAGATAATTGTTGACATGGGTTGGTAAGATGTTATGTTGATGAGAAGGTAAGGATTTTATAGTTATTTGGTTGATTTTCTCAAGTTTGATAGAAATTTGGATGAAGTAGTGTTGGATTTAGGTTTTTAGAAAAGTGTTGTTAAAGAATGGATGTCTATTTGATTTTATTCTTTAAATCATGTTATAAAATGATTTTAGTGAGGGAAATGAACTTAAATTGCCAATTAGAATGGATAAAAAGGTTTTTACAAAATTAAAAAAGATTAGGGCAAAAATTTGAAAGTTGGAGGGAAATGTGCTAAATTGGTTTTTATTAGTTAGAATTTTTTCTATAGGTATTGAGTAGTTGGTTAATGCTCAAACCTAGTGGTGAAGGGCATCTTGGAAGTGAAGGGGAAAGTGGTACTTTTTAGCTTGGAAATAGCTTAAACCAAGGCTAGTACATACTTTGATAGAATTATTTTGTAATGCATTAAAAATGGCATGTTACATTGCATATTGGCATTAGCACTATGTTACTTTAATGTGTGAAGTCACATGTAAAGTGCATAGTTATGTGTTTAAAGATATTGATTGCATAATGTATGGATAGTTAAGTCATTTTAAGATGGCTAATTGCATTGTTAATTGTGTTTGCTAACATAAAGTGCTTATGCAAATTTTAGGGCATAAATTGGTCACATTGGGAAAATGGAAAAGAAACTAATATTTATAATGAAAATTAGGTAAATTGAATGGGAAGTGAAAAATGAATGGAATGTGGCATAATTGCCAATGTTTGAGAAAATTATAAAATGATATATAAAATATGTGCTACCTTATGTAATGTTCGGTTCCATAGTTTTATGTTTGGCGGTATGTCTATGATTGCCTTTAGGCTAAACGCTAGGCACCACTGATATTTGATTTGCCTTCGGGCTAGACACTAGGCGTTACCATTATGTAACATTGCCTTCAGGCTAGCTGTTGGGCATCACTTCTATTGCATTCGGGCTAAACATTGGGTGTCAAAAGTAGTCCAAAACATTATCTCTATAATATAAATATTATATAGGGTCATTTGGGCCCAATCCATATGAATGTTAAATGTGATGTTTTTAAAGGAAAATGCTTAAGATAAATTGTAAGTTTGATTACCACATTGTAAATTTCAAGAGAAAAGTATTGTGCATTGTTTTCTTTAATTTTTATTATTATCAAAGTATATACCACTAGGCAAAATGCTTAGTGTGATTTGTTTATTGCACATGTGACAAGGTTGATACTGAGAACCCTACTGGATCGAAGCAGGTTTAGTGTGTAATATCCCAATGTATGCCTTAGAAGTTTTGAATATTGTTGTTGTTTTAAATTGGATTGAATGTATATGTTAATTTGCAAGAGAAAAAAATTAAAAGAAAATGTATATGTTGTATATATGGAAGTATAAATAACATATACATAAGTCAAAATGGATGGTCAAGGGAAGAGGATATTTATTTGTTATGTGTGAAATTACTTAAAAGGGCAAGTAAGTGAGAAGAGAGTTTAAACAAATAGAAAAGGGTATTTAGGTAATTTCTTATTTTGGAATACTTGGTGGAGATTTAAAGAGATGATAATTTGACTTTTCTTCATTTCTTCTTCTTCTCTTTCCCTTATGGTGGCCGGCTATTCCAAAGCAAGAGAGCAAGAGTGAGATTTGTTTATTCCAAACTCAAATTGAAGGAAGATTCAAGTGATTAAGTTGGAAAGTTGTGAAATTCATCAACTTTGGTAAGTTCTTTCTCTTGATTTCCTTTGTTCTTTTGAAGTTGTGTTTGGGGTTGATGAATTATTATGGATGGTATGATTAGGTTTGTTTGTGGTGTGTTTTTAAGTGTTGAAATTGATTGTAAGTTAAGAAGTTATATTGGTGTTGATAATGGAAGTGTTGGAGTTGAGGTTGTTTTAGGGTTTTGAAGTGATAAATGATGTTTAACTTGAGTTTGCTTAATTATTTTCATAGATTTGCATGTGGTTGATGTTTGTTGGAGTTGTAAGCTTAGGAAATGAGAATTTGGCCGAAGGCAGTAGCATTATGGATGCCACGCCCGTGGCCTTGGTTGCCATGGCCGTGGTCATTTGTAGCCATGGCCGTGGAGGATTGGAGCAAGGGTGGCAGAACCATTCTTTAACCCACGCCCGTGGGGGTTGAGGTGGCCACGGCCGTGGGCCTTAGTGAGTGATGTTGAAGTGTAATTTGTGATTTTAGGGTTTAGTAAGAGGTTATTAAGTGATAAATTGTATTGGAATTCATGTATTGTATCATTTTTGGATTAGGTTTTGAAAGAAGGTGATTTGCCCTAATTTGGGAAGTGAAGAATCTTGGAAAAGGAAAGTGTTTAGAGTTGTGTGAATTATTATTGAGGTAAGTACAAATCTTGCATTATTGCATTGTTAATTTATATGAATAATGTTATGTTGTGTACAATGTGGAACATACATTCATATAATGTTGAGATTTAACATACATTTGATGATATTGATGATGCATATAAATAATGTACGTTGTTATGTTTATATCAATGATGACATATGTATAATGTGAAGGATATGATGTAAATGATTGTGTATTTGAAAGATGAATTGCTATAATGTGGATTGAGATATGATGGAATATAAAGCCATTGTGATTGGCTATAATGACTCTAATGAGGCATGTTTGCCTAATTGATAATGAGAATTGAGAATGAAATTGATAATGAGATAATGAATGAATTGTGTGTCTAATGTGTTATTCCATTTTCAAAGTTTTGTTGTTGGTGGCATGCCTATTAGTAACAATCTCTTGAAGTTAGGTTGGAATTGATCCTTGAAGCCTAATTGAGATGTTACAACCCTTGAAGCTAGGTTGGGTTGGTTCTTGAAGCCAAGTTGGGTTGATACTTAGCATACTTTGTTCCCCTTGAAGCTTGGTTGAACCTAATCCTTGAAGCCTAGTTGGGATTATGATATTGATGAATGTGATAATTGAACCAAAACATTAACTCTGAAAATTGAATGGCATATTAGTGTATTTTGGGCCCATGTTTGTCTTTGTTTAAATGTGATTCATTAATGGTAAAATGATTGAATAATGAGATCTATGGAAGGACTTTGAAATGTGATATGTATATATGTTTATGGTTTATGAAATATAAAATGTGTGACATTGTATTGCATTAAAGCATAATGCTAGCATACTTTGTATTACTAAGCCGTTGGCTTAGCGCGATAGTGGTTGATCGCGCAGGTGACAGAGTTGAACCCGAGAGTTCCTCGAGACCAAGTGAGTCTAGGCATTGAAGAGTTTATTTTGGGACTTAAAGATCAGAGAAGAGCTGCCAATCATGTATAACTCCTTTATATTTTGTAAAGTATTGATTTTAATGTAAATATATGTATAATTGTAAATATGGATTTGAAAGTGTTCATATATGTAAATATTTTATAAATTCCGCTGCGTATTAAGTAAATGTATATATATATATATATCTATTTTGTTTTATATTACAAGTTAATTACTTATTATCTATAATGTATATTGAGAAAGAAAACCGTAGCATCCCTATATTCAGTGTACGGATATTACATTGTGGTGTTTTGCAGTGTGCGTGTACAAGATGTAGGGGTGTTACATAGTGATTCCTGTATATACTTGAAGTTTTGATAGGCTGCTAGGGGCCATGACCATTTTCCAGCATGTAACTATCTCATTTTGTAAACTTGTTTTAAATTATGTATATTATGTTTATAAATATGTAAATGAAGTAAAATATAAAGGTTTTGGATTAAATTTTGCAAATTGGGTGTTATAGGGAATGCTTATATATATATATATATATATCTATTTGAGTTGAAGTATTATGAGAAATGTTAGAGATTTTGGGAGAATTTGATGAATGTAACCTTTTGGGAGTGTTAAATTTTTATGCAAGTTGAGTTATTAATTTTTGAAAATATTCGAAATACAGACAAAACTCTGGCGAATTTTTTCCAGAGACTTTTCTTTAAAATATGTGTTTTTGGTACTTAAAATTATTTAATGAAAATTTTTATTTATTAATTAAAGCACAACTTAGGTTTTAAAATATTTTTCTTGGAATTATGGAAATTTTGGTAAGATAGGAATTTTAACATTCTTGTACTGTGTATGCATATTTTACATATACGGATATATGTATTATACATATATGAGATATAAGGGTGTTATAAGGCGAGGGTCTAGGTTGACCTAAAAGCTTGATGCGAATCTAATACTATTTTTAGGTTTGAAAGCTAAGTGTGAACCTTCAACTGTTTTTAGGTTTAAAGTGTCAAGACTTGATTGCTAACCTAAGTTTGATTTTAGGTTCAAAGTGTGTTTAATCTAGGTGTGATTTTATATTATATTCAAGTTTGATTGCAAAATTGATTAAACCTAAGTCTAAGTTTAGGTCCATTTTGGATTCCAAGTTGGTTTTAACCTAAGTTCCATTATAGGTTAAATTAAGGTGATTAAACCTAATCCAATTGTAGGTTTATCCTTGATAAGAAACCAATATGGTCAAACCTATTTCAGTTTTAAGGTTTAATTGAGAAAAACAATATGAATAAACCTAAATTAGTTTGAAGGTTCAACTAGAAAAACACAATGTGAATAAACCTAATTTAGTTTTAAAGTTTAAAATAAAATTAGTTAAAGTAATCCAGTTCTAAGTTGTAAAATAAAATGAATTGAAAATCTTAATGTTAACCTAATCACAATTTTAGATTAGTTTTGGTTTTAAAAGTCCAATTTTTAGCTTTAATCTAGTTTTAAAATGAAATTAGATTGAACTTGAAGTAAATTTAAATCTTATTTTAACTTTGTTTTAAGATATTAATCTAATTCCTATTTTCGATTAATTAAAAAGACAAAATAACTATTAATCCAATTCCAAATTGAAGCAATAATTTGGATTTTAACTAAATTCAATTTTAGATTAAAATAAAAATTATGATAAAACAGTTGTGATAAAAGAAATAGTTTTAACCTAATTTCATATTTTTAGATTAAAATAATATAACAATATGAATTTAATCCAATCATAATTCTAAACCTGAAATAAAAATTATAAAGAGGAAATTACAAACTAAAACCTAAAGAAAAATCAACATAAATAAAAGACAAGTTTTAGGTTACTTACCTTTTTTTAACATGCACTTTTTAAGCTGGTGAATTTTAAAGACCCTTCTCATCAAATCGAAGTTCCACTTTGAAAAAAAAGAGAATCAAGATGTTTTGGATCTTTGTTGATAAAGGAAATAAAATAGTAACAAAGTAACAACAATTTTGCCAAAGATACGAAGAAATCCTCACAAAAATACCTCAAAGTAGTGATTAAAAACTCAAAAATGTCTAAAATGGATTTTTAATGTATAGAATAATATGCCAAGAATGTCTCTAAAGGCTGAAAAGGGCTACCTATTTATAGGCACAAATTTCCATATGTCAGTAACCGAACAATGAAAAAATGGTTATCGATGTTTAGGCCATCACATATGACTAGGTCGATGACCCTCCAGGTGACCACCATTTTAAGGTTTTGCATAGCCAGTTCTTTCATGTTTGTTTTGGGACCATTTGATGTTCGATTAATGCGATACTTGATGCATTGGAATTATAACAAAATGAACTTCGTAATGGAGTGTAGGAATCGAGGATTAACTCTTGCATATAGATTCGTTCAGACCATTGTAACCAATTATTTTATCCAAATTGAAAATTCATTATCCCCGTCAACTTATTCACAATGATCATAATCAAAACTTCTACCATGATGTAACAAAATTAATAATTCTTCCATTCCTACAAAAATATTAAACAAATAATAAATATTTTAAACAACCATTATGGAAATGAAATTGTTATTTATCCTAATGATAATGTTATTTATCACACTAATATTATCAGGGTACGCATTACACCATTATGTAAAATAATAATTATTTTATAATGTTTCATATTAATGTAATGATTTTCCATTACATTATTATGAAGTACATAACTTTATTATTGTGTGCGTAAGTTTGTTATGCAATGCATACCAAAATTTTTAGTAATTTTACATTGTCATGAATGCAATAACATTGTTATGTACACATTTACGATATTGTGTGCTTAATAACACAGTTATAAGGATCCATTATGGTGTACTGATAGCTTTTAACAAAGATCAAATTACGTTTTCCATAAATACAAATTAACAACAGTAAGCAACTTACTCCAACTCAAGCACAGATATAGAGTAAATATAGAACATAAGATAAAAAGGAAAAGGATACGTCTTTTGCTTTGTATTTCAAACTTCAAACTTATATCTATAGAGTGTTAAAGAGTCGGGGTAGAGTAGACAGCAGAATACAAATTAGATCTTACTGCAAATTTGGGGACAATTAGTATACTTTTATATTAAGAAAAAGATAAAAAGAGAATGGATTAGGGTTATCAGACAAGAGGAAAGAAAATGATAGATTTTCAATTTCACATTTTATAATGTGTTCAATTGAAGGTTTTACATTTCCAAGGGTATAAATGTTCAAAAAGTTATTACAAACAAGGGGGTATTTTCTGCATAATTTTCTCTATCCATTTTGCAGTTGAAATTAAAATGAAAATGGAAATTAATATGTATATAATTTTTTTTTAAAAATAACCTTGGGTCGGGCTAGGCCAACCCAAGAAATTTTACCTCAAGCCCACCCAAGGTGCAACTTAAGGTTACCTCAAGTTTTTTAATGGAAAAAATATTATTATTATAGGAAACATTGCAAAAAAAAATTACAATTTATAGAAATAACTAATCTGATAAAATTAAATTATGAGAAAATTAAGAAAAGAAAAAAAATATAAGAAAAAATATAAATAATAAATAATAAAAAAATATACACAAAAAAGTAAAAAATTATAATAAAAATATAAACAAAAAATTTAAAAAACATCTATGAATATACACAGAACAATTAAAAAAATATATACAAAACAATTTCAGTTGATTTTTACTAACAAATAAAAAGAAAAACTTTGCTCTAATTACCAAAAATTCTAAATTAATAAAATTTAATAACAAAATAGATAAAAAAAAAAAAAACCTAAATCTAACAAACCTACATTAACAAAATAAACTAAAATCACATATTAACAAACCTATATTAAGCCACAATCAAATCAAAATCATAATAAAAAATAAATAAACCCTAAATAACAAAAAAAAAGAAAGAAACAAATAGAAAGAAATACACTTGGAAAAGCATAGCATAAAAAAGCAGAGACAAATACAATAATAAAAAAAATATAAACCCACAAATACTAACAAGAAATGGGACTAGAAAAATTAATAATAAATAATAAATAAAAACAAAACATAAAAAAATATTAAAGAAGATAGATATAATTACCTAGTTGATGATGAAGACAACGCCAAAAGAGGATGAACGCAGTGAAGTAAAGAAGAGACAAAGTTAGAGAGAGAGAGAGTTGGCAAAGGAAAAAGGAGGAGGGAAAGAATTTATATTTAAGGTTTATACTTTATCAATTGACATAAGTATCTCTCGGTAATAAACTACAATTTACCAATAGATACAAGGAACAATTGGTAACTATCATAACTGTTGACTTGCGAATGTCCAACCATCTTCTCATTTCCCAATATAAACTAAAATTTATCGGCAAATGTAGTGCTTAAAATACTATCATTAAATATATTTAAATTTACCCACGAAAGAGAAACCTCTCGACAAATATGAAACTTTTCATATCTTGTCCCAATTAAAATATTTATTAAATTAATGACCACTTTATTATTCTTTTGGCAAATGTGGCACTTAAATACCGCTAAAATTAAATATTCTTAAATTTACTTATGGAAAAAAAGCATCTATTGACAAAATATGGTGTTTAAAATATCCTACTCGAACTACATTATTCATTGAATTACCAACTGTCTTAAAATTCTCTCAGGCAATGTAGCGATAAAAATACTGTCAAAATTAAATATTTTTAAATTTACCAATGAAACCAAGCATCTCTCAACAAATGCAACTTTTGATATCCCATTTCAATTAAATTGTTAATTAAATTACCGATCGCTTTAAAAGTCTCTCTACAAATGTAGCGCTTAAAATATCACCAAAATTAAATATCCTTACATTTACTGATGATATAAAGCATCTCTCAATAAATGTGGCTTCTGGTATCCCACCCCAACTAAATTATCAACCAATTTAAAATTCTTCAGCAAATTCCGTGCTCAAAATAGCGTCGAAATTAAATATTCTTACATTTTTCTATGGCATAAACTATCTCTTAGAAAATGTAGCTTCTAATATCCCCCTCAAATTATCAAATTTCTCTTTCCCATCTAACCATCGACTCGCTAGGTATTTTATTAAAATTTACCTATGGATTTTCATTTCCATTGGCTAGTGGATGCGATAAATTTGTGATGCCATCTTTTGGCACCATATATATAGATGCATCTTACTTCTCTCAATAAATTTAGTTAGTAAAATATGCAGCCATATTTTTTGTGCCATATTTGCCAACCATTCTTAATCATTATTCTGTTTCTAAATTTTTTAAATTTTTATTTTCTTTTTTCTGAATATTCTATCACTGTATTAATTGTATTTAGTAACTTCAATCGATAAAATCCTTTAGTAATTTGTGTGTTTATTGTAGTGCATTGCAAGCATTCTCACTCACAATATATATAGAACCAACTTAAAATGAGTTGGCAACATTAATTGCCAAAGTCAGTAATATCAACTATGTTACACTATATATATGGCCATTTTGCATGTAATCATATGATGAAAAAAGATAAAAAAAAGATGGAGAGTGGTGGTGAGTATTGAGTAGTGAGTGATAAAAAAAATTGTGAGGAGTTAGTTTCAACAAGCTAACACATAATGTGTTAAGGAGTGTGAAAAATTTGTCTGAATTTGTAATTTATATTTTTTAATTAATAAAATTTCAAGTGTTTGTTTATTACTAAATCTGCTCTATTCTTAGACAATTAAAGCAAATTTAATTGCCTACACTTGGTATCAAAGTGTGGTTCTAAGGTTGGATTGAGATGGCTTTAAGTACAATGGCAAGAGTTCAAATTCAACAAGTGCAATCAACAATTTTTAAGTTTAATGGAAAAAATAATTTTGTGATATGGAAACACTTGTTGGAGTTGTGTTTGAGAAGTAATGATTATTACAACATTTTAGAAAAATATTTTTTTGATAAATAAAAAGTTGTCAGCCGAAGAATTACAGTAGTGGAGATCGTGATTGTTTGCTAAATAAGAAGGCATTATTTTTTATTTATCAATCCATTGAGATGTCAGTCCTATAAAAATTAAAATATTCTATATGAAAACAACAAAAGAGGCTTGGAGTATTGTAACTCCTTGGCCCTAGGCATGTGACAATCGTATGACATTGGTTCGTTTAATAAGGAAACCCTAACATTGGATTGATCAAAACCTAAAAAAAAATTTACAACTTGAAACTAAGTAATTTAAACTAATTAATAATTGCTATTATTATATGCAATGGGATAAATACCTATATGGTGTTGATTAGAGAACATAATTGAAGTTTGATAGAGGAAGTCAGATTAAGAAGAAGGAAGAATACAAAAAGACCAAAATTTGGTTTAATTGGGAGAGAAACTTAAGAAGAAAAGACTAATTTATGACCAATTAGGGCTAGAAAGACTTAATTGAAACAACTGAGAAAGAGTTGGGGTAGAAAGTAGGAAAAGTCAACAATTAGGGGACTTCATGAAACATTTACCCTTGACCAATGAGTTAGAGGCAGCTTAAATGTTATTTAGGCCTATCTAAGTTCTAGCTCAGACTTAACTAGTTGTTGAGCTTTAAAAGAGCTAAAAACACTTTGAAAAGAAAAAAAATCAACCAATTCAGCTTTCTCTACCGAGTTAGCTAACAAACCATCTTACCGTTTCATTTCTTTCTCCATTTACCTTTTTCAAGTTCAAATGTAACTAACATGAAGGCCACCTAAAGAAGAAGGGTCCATTGGAAAATTATACAAGTAGCCGAGCGTAGGTGAGACTTTACTTCTTCTTTATCTTCTCCTTCTCCTCTTTGTAACCAATGGGATAAAGCTTGAGATTGATAGATAAAATAGGTTTATATCTTAAGAACTTGAGAACCTTGAAATATGTGTTTGTACTATTAGAATAAAGGATTAAGAGAAAATAATTTAAATATAAAAGCAAGATTAAAGAAAATCAAGGTGACAAAAGAATCAAGACTAATCTAGGGTTGTAAATATAGTTTTTTAATTAGACAATATAAGTCTTGAGGATGACAAGGGTGGAGAATTATTAATATTAGAATAAATATAAACACTTGATAAATTGATGTGATAAAACCTAAGATAGATGATATAACTTATTGACACTAAATAAATATGAATGAGACACAAGGACACAAGTAGAGTTAGGGTTTAAAATGATTAACTAGAACTATGACAAAGTAACACAATTAAAATGAATTAAACCCTTGGAAGTAAACTTAAGGATGCTAATTAAGATCTAAAAGTAAAAGAAGTTAAAGAACTAGTAAGATACAACTTTAAATTTGGAAGAAAACATCAAGTGCCTTGTAAGCCATTTAGTTGCAACAAGATACGATCCCTACTGTGGCCTTAAAACATAGCTTTGCATCCTGGTAGCAACCATGAAATGCCTTTCACAATATAAGATGGCAACCACAAAAGCAATCGTGATCCCTATTATATCTTTTGAATCGACTTTAGTAATTTATCTTGATCGCTATGGAATGGCGACCGTGACCTTGGTCTCATGGTCAATATCACAATTGCAATTCTAACCTCAAACCTTATTGGACTGCAAATCCTCAAACATTAATTTATATAGTGATTGTGATTGAGCTAATAGTGATCGCGAACTAGACTGTTTTAAGATTAAGTAGTTTACTTAGTTTCCACTTATTTAGTATAGCTTATACCTATGTATATATTATATGTTTATGTAGCATAAAAGAGGCTAGAACTGTCTAAAGCAAGGAAAAAGGATTTGGAAGTACAAAGCTAAGTGTTGAGTTGAGGACTAAAAAGCCAAAGCAAGATGTAGTGTGTGTTAACACTTGATTTTTACAAAACCATTTTTACAACTCAAAAGCCAATTATGTGACCAAGTTATGCTTCCAGGTTTGGGTTGATTATTTTGAATAAACTTATAGAATTAAAGAGATAGGTTTGTTAGAATGACAATGAACCTAGTGATTATGAACACAACCTTCAAATAAAAAAAAATAAAAAAAAACCACTAAGAATCGGACTAAAAATGATGTAAAAGGCCCAATTGAGGGAAAACTAGCCTGATTCTTCAAACTATCTACATGGACATCCTTGTCCAGCCATGCGACACCATCGAAACCAGCCCATGATGAAGCCTAGCCCAATATGGGCTGCACATCCGCACTGATGTACCAATTCAGATCAAACTGAACTTAATGTACCCTTTAAAGTTAAAATTGACATTGTACCCTTTATCACACAATTGATTTTCACTTAATAATTTATGCTTTAATCCTTTAGCTATTCAAACATTATTAATAAGATTCTTACCATGTGCACCAATGGAACCAATGCCTATGATCTTACCTTTAGCATTATTTTCAATATATTACCACCCTTTTTGGACATAAGGGTTGGGAAAAGCTTTGCATTCCCTATCATGTACCCTGAGCATCCACTATCTACAAACCAAACACTTTTATTGGTTTTAGACTTTAGGTACACCTACAAAATAAAGAGATTTATCTATTCTTAGGTACCTAAATGAACTTGGGTCCTAGGGGGTTAGTCTTTAAAGGATCCTCAAGTTTAAGGTGAGCCTTCCTAATGTAACAAAATGTGTTTATATGCCCATATCTCATGCAATAGTGGCATCTTTATAATGGTTTGGCCTTTGCATCCTTTTTCTAGCAAATTTTGAAGGATGATGTTGAATGACGCGGCATGGACATGTATGCTAAGAATGTGAGTGATCTTGTGCATGTTTGTGAATATTCTTTGTATACATGAATGCATGATTAGCTCTTGGAGCCTCAGCTTTAGAGCTTTTGTGAACATTGTGTAGCCTTTTTCAGGCTTTTAGGCTTTTTGTGTGCTCTAGTGTTCTTCTCAACCTCAATACTAGAAGTTTGAGGTGTATAAGCTTTAACAAATGTTGTTTCCTTGAAGGTGGATGTGGATGAGCTATCATAGCCTAAACTATATTTAGAGTGAGGAGACCTTTGCGCACCAATTAAGGCATCTAAAGCCTCCTTACAAAATTTTCAAAATTGAGTTTCTCAACTCATCAATTTCTTTTCTTAAAATTGAATTTTCTTTAGAAATTTAATATAAACTAGAGGAAGTTTTTGAAACTTTATCCAATGAGCCTTTCAATTGCTCATTGGAAGTTTTCAACTGAATAGTGGAATTCTTTAATTCAACAAAATCTTTTTCTAGCTTAGAACATTTTTTTCTTATAAAATTTCATTTTTGAAAAATATTTTTGAACTTTTTGGTTCATGAGCTCCAATAACTTAACATCATTACTAACCCTATCAACATCACCATCAACATTATCACCAGAAGATAAGGATGCAAGGCTTATCTCATTGGAGTCATTTTCATCTCCCATGTCCATGAGATAAAGGTTTTTACTTCCTTGCACCTCTTCTTCTTCACTTGAAGAGTAATCATCCCATGTAGCCTTAAGAGCCTTTTTCTTCTCCTTGTCCCACTTCTTCTTGTTCTTTAGCTTGGGATAATTGGTTTTGATGTGGCCTTACTTCTTGCACTTATAACGCTTCACATCATTTTTCTTTTCTTTGTCTTTTAATGAAGTGCTGGAATTGGACCCCTTTTTAATGAAGAATTTTCCTTTCTTTCTCTTTCTCATGATTGTTTTCACTCTTCTTGAGAGAAGAGCTACTTCATCTTCATCACTCTCTTTATCACTTCCACTTGAGCACTCACTATCTTTAATTTCTTTGATTGCTTTGAGTCTAATTCCCGTCTTCTTTTCCTTCTCACCTTTGTCTTCATCCTTTTCCAAGGTCATCTCATAAGTAAGAAGCTTTCCAACAAGCTTTTCGATTCCAAGCTTGCTTAGATTATGAGCTTCTTTAATTGATGAGACCTTTGACTCAAAATTCTTTTTAGAAAGAGATGTAATACCCTTATACCCTATATACATGCAGTACATATATCCCATATATGTAAAATACACATATAGAATATAAGAGTTCCACGATAAACTCCATAATAAAAATTTTCATTTTAATTAATATAGATAATTATGTACTTTAGTAGTAAATTGTTAAAACACAAATTTATAAAGAAAATCTCTATGAAAAATTTGATATAGTTTTATCTATAAATTTACTATTCACCAAATTCATCAATACACAACATGTAAATAAAATTTCACTCCTAATATTTAAATTTACATCCAGATCTCCACTTCATCAATTCACAATGTCTTATAATTAAAAATATTATTCATGATGATTACATATATATACATAACTATTCCAGAATGTCATTTATTATACATAAACCAAAATATACAATGTCATAAAATTTATGTGTATGCAATACCTTCTAAGTTGGTCTCGTGGCACACACACAATCTCCAAGTCTCAATCCCAATCCGGATCACCCTAGTCTGCACTTTTAATACATGCGCAACACATACTACCACGCTAAACTTGAAAGCTTAGTGGTACATACATTAATATTATATAAGGTAAATACACAATTTTATCCATTTACATTTTCCATATTTATATATAATTTTCATATTTTCAACATAATTCAATCACATATCACATATTCTTAGTCACTTCTAGAATGTGACTCTTCTCCCACATTTCTTATACATTTCTCATATTTTTCACGAAACATACCTAACAATAACTTAGTCATTATCTAATGGCTTAACATTTCATGTATATTTCATGCTTTTCACATACGTTTATTTAAAAGAATGCACTTAACATATAAAAACCAACAAGAAAGTAGCTTAGCACATTTATAAAAATCACAATGAGCTAGGTCAAACTAAATGCAATTAACACATATGCTATCAAAGTATGTACTAACCTTAGAATTGTCAAAATCCAATGTTATAACTCACTTCAAACCCTAACTTCTTCAAATGACTTCCTTCCTTTAACTTTGCAAGTTCACCTTACTCACTCTTAGACCACATTATAAGTAAAAATATTCCATTAGCATCACATTCTAAGCCATTTTAATCAATTAAACATCAATTATACCCTTAATACCCAAATTCCACCCTAATTTACTTACTACTTCATTCAAACTACAATAAAACCTAATCATTTCAACTAACCAACTATAAAATCATCACAAATACATCCACACAACTTCAAGACAACTCATATTAGCAATTATTGAAACCCCCCATCTAAGGTCCAAATTTCACATAACCATCCTATGACCCTAACTTCACCAATTATGCCCATCTCAACCAATTAATCATCAAATCATCATATATCCATTATATTAAATTTATTACTATCAATTTTAACAATTATAACTTCCTCCATCAAAAGTCTAAAATTTACATAATCTTAAATTTAAAGAAATCATACTTTGATTGAAAGATTACTAACTAAAAGCTTGATTGATCCTCAAAACCACCTTGAATCCTTAGTAACTCTTGTAAAATTTGATGTAATTGAAGGAGAAAAACCTCCCTTGCACTCTAATGAAAATTTCAGCTCACTAAGGAAGAAGAAGAAAAAAAATACTTGACTTTTTTATTTTCTTTCTTTTTTCTCAACCACATGTATATATATATATATATAGTTAATTATTTTAATTAATTATTAATTAAGATATTTTTCCCATCCTTCTATCAATAATTATTTTTATTTTATTTTTATTTTATTTATTTATTAACTTTTTAATTTTTTTTACCTTTTAACTTTGACTTTAACTTTTAACTTTTTATCTTTTATGAAAGTGTATATAGTAAGTATATATGTTAAGTACATATCATATATACACTATATATATTCAATGTATATTTTATGTATATCTCGCATATATATAAGGTATACATCATACATATCATTCATGCAACACTCTAATTACCCTCCATATATCTTATTTAATTATTTCTAGTGAAACTATAGGTGTTACATTACCTTCATCACTTGCAAGGTTTTTTTACTTTCTTTGATTAATCCTCAATCTCATAATAATTTTTTTTAAAAAAAATTTCATAATAATTTGGATCTTGACCATTTTAAATAATTAATTGTATTTTCTTAATTCTCTTCAATTTTTCAATTTTCATTGTTTAATAATTTTTTTGTGTTGAGAAATCTTAGAGGAATGTTGAGTGATTATTGAGTGTAAATGTTTTGTTAATTTAGTGGCTTCAGTTTCAAGACCAATTTAATGTTTTGTTTCCTGTAAATTTAGCTTGTTTTTGCTTGATTAAGTGTTAAGTGTTTTTTTAAAAAAAAAGCAATCTTTTGATTTTGTCCATTCAAAAGATTTTTGAGTTTCCTCGAAGGTTTTCAAGAAAATAGATTCTTAAAATTGCAATAGTTTCAAAGAAACAAAGCATTTGTTTTACAAATCAAGAAAGTGAAAAAACAGAAGAGTGAAAGGGAAAAAATGTTTCTTTGAAACTATGTTTTAACAAATGAGTTTTTAGTATATTCAAAGGGTATTATCATAATTTTATAATTTATATCAAGTAAAAATAGAGATCACAAAATAGCTAATCATATTAAGTACAAGGTATTATAAATGTATTAAGCATTGTGCAAATAAGAAAAAGAATGTGGAATAGATGGTTGAGTTATTGGTTTTGGATACTAGAGATGCAAGGATCAAATATGCAAGTTGAGTTGTTGGTTTTGGATACTAGAGATGCATGGATAAAACATGTGTACCTCACTTTATTTTACTTAAATTTTAAGAGAAAATTACACCATATACTACATTTTCAATTTCATTTTCATGTTTACTATTCTTAATTTTTTTAATTTTTAAACTTTTATATTTTCATTTTTATTTTTTTATGTTTTGTGTTTATAAAAATATGGTCTTCTTTTTCGTTGCTATTTTCACTCTCGTTCAAAGTCCTCTCTTTCAATTTTGGCATGGCTACACCCTTAATACATGGTAAATTATGGGACCTCTGCTCAGTTTTGTTAACACCATTTGTCACTTGCCTTTTTTTATTTTAAATATAAAGATTTTTTCCTAATTACTCTTCCTTGTTTTTGCCTCTTTTATTTATATTTCTATTTTTTATTTTTACATATATATATATATTATGTTTTTCTTTTAAATGTATTATTAACATTGATTAATATTAATTATTTTAAATGAAATAATGATTATTTTGGATAATACCTTATTAAAAATAAAAATAAATGAAAATGAAAACAGAAAAAGTATATTTCGTTATAATTTCAGTAAAAAATTTATATTTATTTATTTACAATTATTAAAATTGAAGTCATTTTTAAAATTAAATATTTAAATTTTGAACAGAAGTGAAATGATCTGTATAATTTTATAATTAGTTATTATTTAATTAATTATGCTAATTAAATTTAAATAATATATTCTATAAAAATGTCTTAATAAAAATAGTTTACGTTATTTTTATATTTTTTTTACTAATTATATGTTCAATTATATATGAACATATATATTACATATAATTAGATATTCTAAAAAAAATATGTTAGTATATGTAATATATAATTAGATATATGTGAATGTATATTGCAAAAGAACAACATTATATGTTTCATATATGTGGGTATATATTTATATATATTACACATATTTTAATTGAAAAATATTAGTACGTATGAGTATATTTAGTTATATATTGGTATATGTTATATATAATAACATATACATGTTAAAAATTTAAAAGAATAAGAATATAAACATAATATATGTTTAGTTATACATCAATATATATTACATATAACAACATATATATTGATTTTGAAAAAAAAAATAAATGTGAGTATATATTACATATAACTAGATATACATATAGTTATATGTAGTTATATATAACATATAATAATATATAACTAATATATATGTGTATATGTTAAATATATTTTGACTAAAGAATGATATATGTTTAGTCATATATGAGCATATGTTACATATATTTTAACAGTATATATTGATATATGTTAATATATGTCAATATATATTACATATATTTTGACAATATATATCAATATATATCGATATATGTCAGTATATGCCGGTGTATGTTAATATATGTCGATATATGTTAGTATATGTGGGTATATGTTGGTATATGTTATATATATTTTTAATTAAAGAATAACAATTTATGTGGATATGTTAGTATATAATTATTTTATATATTTATTTATATGTAAATATATGTTACATATAACTAAATATACCAAAAAGAATAACAATATATATTAGTATATGTTACATATAATTAGATATATGTGTGTATATATTGCAAAAAAATAACAATATATGTAGGTATATTGTCACATCCCAAAGTTTAGGTAGTCGAGTATTAGGCAAGAATGACATAAATAAGTGGTCAAATAGAGGCTCGAGATAGTTAAAAATAAAATCGGTGTGCAAAGGAGGCCCGTGAAGTCGACGGGACATAAAGGTAATTTTTCGAAAGGCCGAGGACCTAAGAGTAATTTTCCAAAAAGTTGTGTTGATTCTTAATAGTGACCCTAACGGATGCCATAAATGTGTTCTCGGGATTAATCGGGTCATAACCGTGGGTTTCAATTTTTTCCGAAAACGCACGGTTTAAAAGTTACAATCGATTAATCGCTGGAGGGTATTTTGGTATTTTCACACCCTAGACTATAAAATTACAGCACAAGAAAGTTGAGGGGGTCAAAATATGAATAAAAGAAAGCCTAATGGCTTGCCAAATAAATAGATAAAAGAAGAAGGCAAGTGGACCAATTAAAAGTGACTATTTTTGCTATAAGGTGTACCAATTGGAAGTCAACATCTATACCAACATATTTTTACCACTTATGGCTGCCATTTGGATCAAAATAAGCTAAGGAAAGAAAATAAAAGCTCTCTCTTACATGGTGAACTCGTCCAAACCATAAGAGAAGGAAGAATGAGGTGCTTTTTCCAAAGTTTAAGGCTTTTGGTTGAAGATTTTGGTGACAAACAAGATTATAAGGTAAGAGAAACCTATCTCTAGTTTTAGTTTCATGGATTAATGGTTAATTTAAGAGATTGAAATTAGGATTCATGTAGCTAGATTTGGAGAAAATTCAACAAATAATTATTTGAAGGATTTGATGAAAGAAATGATGGTGTTTAATGGTGAAAATAAGCTAGCAACCATTAGAAAAATCATAAGATAAGACTATGTCTATACCTAGGGTTCTTACCTTTGTATATGTGACATGTTAAATTCATAGGAAATCAAGAAGATTAGAGAGGAAAGGAAGTGAAATAGACAAGAAGAGCAAGGAAAAGTAATATTTGGTACTTTAACTAATTGTTTCTTCATTCTCTTGAATTTTTTCTGTTTTAGAATTAGTGAAATGTTATGACTTGTATAATTTTTAATTAAATATAGAAAAATTTTCTTGAAGTGAATTTTTGATATGTTGTTTTTTAGGGAGTCTAGTATTTGATAAAAATAATTTGGAACCACATTGATTGAATTTAACTTACGGAATTTAAAAAATTCAGAACTGCTACTAGGATGCAGGGCAACTGGAGCAGTCTCGTTGGGTGAACTACTTGACAAAGATTTTGTGTCCAGTTTGATCTGAAATTTTAAAGGAATGATTTTAAGATGTAAAACTAAATTCTGTAAAAATTTTATAGTTTTTAGTCAAGTAGATTATTTTATACAATTTTTCAAAATAAGGATCAAGTTGAGTCCAAAACCAGAATTTACTATTCATATGGTCATTTTGCTAATATTCATTTGGTCATTTTTCAAAAGTAATCCAATTAATTCCTTATGCATATAAATGAGCATAATATGTTATTAAAATGACAAAATATGATATTTCACGTTGAAATAATATAAGAAACATAAGTTGATAATTGTATAATGCATATTCGATTAAGAAATGGCATGAAAATTTTGGCTCCACTGGGTATCTGGGATAGTACTGAGTAGGGTAAGGGTATGATATATCATACTATATGCAGTGCTGCTTTAATGTAGGACTTCGGTCCGAGTTATATAGGGTGACGACCCGAGCTATATAGGACTTCGGTCCGAATTATATAGGGCAATCGCCCGAGTTATATAGGACTCCGATCCAAGGGCTTTGGCCACAGATTCCACAGGGCTTGGTCCGCAATTTTTTTTAGGGCCACAGCCACAGAATATATATACAGTTGTTTTAGTTAGTTCCTTACCATACGTTAGTCTACCAAATTACCTTGTGGAGCGAAATGATAAAATGATAATAACTGAATATATGACATGTATGGATTGTTTTTACTGTGATATTATTTTTCAATACGACTCATTGCTTTTAAAAGTGCATTATGCTTTTATTATTTATTTTCCGTAATTAGTTAAAGTACCTACTAAGCAATGCTTAGCGAGTTTAGTTTCTTCTAAACTCGTAGGTTATCAGCAAGGAGCCAGTAGTGAGCAGAGGAGTCCTGCGATCTGCCGGTCATCAACAAACTTAGGTGGTGCTCTTCATTTTGTATTTTGGTATTAAAAACTGGCATGTACTTATTTGAACAATACAAAGAGATAACTTGATGTAGCATGTAAATTTAGTAATGTATAATAACTGTATGGTTTTAAATTGAGTTGGGTTGTGAATATAGAAGTGTGAATTCTTCTCGCAGGATTGTAGTTGAGGATATAAGGGTGGATTATTGGGAGTGTGCTTGAGTTGAATTGTGAAATAAAATATTTTTCAAAGATAAGAAAAATCAGTTTTGTCGACACTTGGGACCTAGAATTTTAAGGGAGACTCCGTCAAAATTTTTGGAAAATTTTTATAAGTAACATTAAGTAAGCTGACATAACCAGAGCTCGTATCCCGATGTAGTATTCCTCCTCGACTTATTCATAGGTCGGGAAGGGTGTTGCAATTTGTACAATCGATTAATCCCGAGAACACATTTATGGCATCCGTTGGGGTCACTATTAAGAACCGACACAATTTTTTGGAAAATTACTCTTAGGTCCTCGGCCTTTCGAAAAATTACCTTTAGGTCTCGTCGACTTCACGGGCCTCCTTTGCACACCGATTTTATTTTTTACTATCTCGAGCCTCTATTTGACCACTTATTTATGTCCTTCTTGCCTAATACTCGACTACCTAAACTTTGGGATGTGACATATATATTAATATTTGTTGGTATATGTTATACATAATTTAACTAAAAAAATAACAATATATGTGAGTATATATCGGTATATGTGAATGTATTTCGGTATATAACTATTTTATATATTTATTTATATGTGAGTATATGATACATATAAATAAATAAATCAAAAAGAATAACAATATTTGTTAGTATATGTTATATATAACTAGATATATGTGGATATATATTGTAAAAGAATAATAATATATGTTATATATATGTGAGTATACCGTGGTATATATTAGTATATGTCGGTATATATTATATATATTTTAACTAAAGAATAATATTATATGTTATGTCGGTATATGTTGATATATATTATATGTAATTAGACATATTTGTATACATATTTAGTTATATATAGATATATATTACTTATGACTAAATATACCTATTGAATTTGAAAAAATAACAATATTTGTAAGTATAATTTTATTTTAAATTAATACTTATTCAACTATTATATTTATTTAATTAATTTATATGAAAATGTATAATTAATTTATAATAATTAATGTATATAAAAAATTGATATATTTATATAGACATAAAAAAGAATATTCATATAACTTATCTCATATAATTAATTTATATAAAAATGTATTAATTAATTAAGCACATTTGCTAATCAAATAAAAAAATTCTAATAAAAAATTATAAAATTTATTTTAGTTTAAATATTTTATAATTTTAAAAATTAAAATTTTGTTAATATGAATCAATTAGTTTACAATATTATAATTAAATCTTAAAAATAATTTAAAAAATTTATTGAATAGATTTTTTTTTGTGAAAGTTTTATGTTTACATGTGGACAATTAAAAAGGCTTTGGTGTGTGTGTGTGGACAAGTCAAGAGGTATTAACAAGTTGCTGCCATCTTTAGCAAATTACCATCCTATTTTGGTAATTATAAAATATGTATACCGTAAAATTGAAAAAAAAAATCAGTGCTATATATTTGAAAATGAAACTTTATTTTAGGTTAGTTTTATAATTATCTAAAATTTTAATAGAGGTGATATAGAAATTTATTTCTCTCCTCATTTTAGTGATGAGTATAATTTGCACTTAGAAGCTGTGATGAGTAGAGACAATAATGACACGGGATCTATTTCGATCTATTTATATAAAATATAAGTAATTTATAAATAGATTTGGGTGAATATAGATCATATTTTAACGAGTTCAAATATATTAATTATATCTTATTAAAATTTTAGTTATATATTTATTATATTTAATTTTAATTATAAAATTATGTGATATAAAATTATTTTTAATAAAATTATGTTAATATTAAATTTTTATTTATAATTACTTAATTAATAAAAATTATAATTTATATTTTATATTTTATAATATTTTTAAATTATTATATTAAATGAATTTAAATAATAAATAAATAATATTAAATAAGTCTAAATTAAATATGAAAATAACTATAATCGAATTTAAATAATTTAAAAATTAAATATTTCGTATTTGTGCGGAACGATTTTGGCAGATTACTTATCAAAACAACGTTGTGTTGGGTATGTACCCAACCGTTACCACTCGCCAAACGCGCCCTTTCTAGTCCATTTCAAACGCTATAAGATATAATTATTTTAATACTGCGAAATGTCATTTTTTCATAGATTCCAAAACCCCAAAAACCGCCCTTTTCTCCCTCCTTTGTCTAACTAAACTCACCGCCCACCGACCACTGAACTCAACTCTCTCATGGAAATCGACGAAGAGGAATACCCAGTTGCGCTCTTCATGTCTTTCGATGATTGGCAGGACTGCTCTTCTCAATTCTCCACTGAAACATACTTGGTTGGCTTCGTTATCGCCAACATAGTGGGTCTACGTTACTACTCCGGTACAATTGCCGGCCGTTAATTGGTGGGCTTGGTCCGTGAACCTCTCAATGCTTATGATCAGAACGCTATCAAAGTACTTAACACAAGATCACTTCAAGTGGGTCATAATGAAAGGTCAGTTGCTTCTGTTCTATCCCCTTTGATCGACACCCAAAAAATCACCGTGGAAGGTATTGTGGCGAATTCTTGCAGTAGGGGTAATAAGTTTAGGATTCCTTGTCAAATTCATATTTTTTCTAGGTTTGATGATTTTGAAACTGTAAAATCTACCATTTCTTGTGGTGGGTTAGTTTTGGTTTATCAGAGGCTATGGTGGTCAAAGAAAAGAACAAGAAAGGTGAGCTAAAAAAAAAAAAGTAGCTCGGTGCACGAATGCTTCCTTAATGAGTGGGATTCGGAGAAGGGTCGGACTCATTGGATCTTTATACGCGGCCTTTCCTTGTAATTAATTGCAAGAGGTCCGTTTTTACGACTCGAACCGTGACAACGTGAACAAAAAAGAGAAAATTGGGGCTTTGGAGCCACCCAAGGAGGTTATTAAATCTGAGCTTTTTATGCATCAAAAGGAAGGCTTATGGTGGTTGATGAACAGAGAGAATTCTGGCGAGTTACCCCCATTTTGGGAGGAAAAAGGTGGGGAATTTGTAAATGTTTTGACGAACTATCATACAGATAAGAGGCCAGAGCCATTGCGTTGTGGGATTCTTGCTGATGACATGGGTTTGGGTAAGACTTTAACTTTAACTTTTTTTTTTTATTTCTTTTGATAAAGTTGATACTAATGCGACCATTGATAGAGATGATGTCGAAGAAGGAATATGTGAGGTGGATGAGGGATCCACTGTTTCAAGAGGTAAGAATGGTAAGAGGGGTAGGGTGAGTACATAGGGGGCTGGAGGACGAAAGAAGCATAAAACTGAAAATACCCTTGGGGATAGCAATGTGAAAGGGAAGTCTGTGCATGAAGTTGATAAGTCTTTTAAAGTTTTGGGTTCAAAGGGATCATTGATTGTGTGCCCTCCTGCTGTATTTTCAACATGGATAACACAACTAGAAGAGCACACCCAACGTGGTTCATTCAAGGTCTATATGTATTATGGACAGGGCCGTCTTAAATATTTAAGGGGCCCTGTTCTTAGAGAAAAACAGAATAAATTAGACCCTATTCCTAACTTGAACCAAATTATTTTCAAAATTCTTGATCAATATTATTTTATATTTATTCTTATTTATTTATTGATCAATATTTATTTATTCTTATTTTTATATTTATATTTATTTTAAAAATTCTTGAACCAAATTACACTAAAATTCTTGAAATTGGGGCCCTGTGCAAGCTGGGGGCCCTGTGCAGTAGCCCACTTTGCACAGGGCCTTCACCGGCCCTGATTATGGAGAAAGCACTAAAGAAGCTGAGGAGCTTAAGAAGCAAGATATAGTGTTGACAACATATAGTACTTTGGCTAGTGAAGACTCTTGGAAAGACTCTCCTATGAAGATGATTGAATGGTGGAGAGTTATCTTGGATGAGGCGCATGTTATTAAGAATGCAAATGCACAACAAAGTCAAACAGTTACTAATTTGAAGGCTAAACGAAGATGGGTTGTTACAGGAACACCCATACAGAATGGATCCTTCGACTTGGCATTTTTGCGTTTTGAGCCATTTTCAGTCAACAACTATTGGCAAAGTCTTGTACAGCGCCCACTTGCTCAGGAGGATAAGAAAGGGCTCTCAAGACTTCAGGTATTATATTACTGCCAATTATTTCCTTTTCATGTACTGGAAATATTATGGTCATATTAGTGCACATATTGGTTGATCCTGGCTTCAGAATTTCTTTATTCTTTGCATCTGAAATGGTTTATTGTTTGAGTAATTTTCTTTCCTCATACTTATTCTAATGGTTGAGTACATATATTTTTTATGTTTTTCCTAGCCATAGACAGTTGCTTTTCTAGAGCATGATGTGGATTGAGGTAACTGATTAATTCTGTATTCCAGGTTTGGTTTTATTGTTATTTCATTTTGTTGACTGGAAAAATCAAAAAGGGCAGTAGGGGAGTGCAACCCAGGTGGAAACAAATGTTGAAAAAAGATTATTGTCTTTTTTTCAGATGCATTAATATACCTACCTCAAAGTAAACTTTTAGTATTTCATGACATCCAGTTCTCCTTTACCTTTTCTTTTTTTTTTTTCTTTTTCTAGGCGGTGACTAAGTGTAACTTGGAGACACTTTTTTAAATATCATAAAGACATAGAAAAAGGAAAATTATCTATGTAGCTGATCCAAAATAGATTCTGAACTAAAAATATTGAGTGGATTGAGTCATAAAGACCTATTTTCTTAGGATGCCATTTCTTAATGTATATTAAAAAGAAAATGAATGTTTGGAGAAATACAAACTATGAAAGAACTTAGTCCATAAAAATATATATACAATATTTGTAACAAAAAATAATAATAACAATAATACAAACCGTTAGGAATTATTCATTATTTGAAATATATATTATTGGAGGTGCATTCTTTGTTGAATCTAGTAGTTCTTTTTAATGTCAATGTGTAATTTGAATAATTTTAGTTGTTGAAGGTCCTTTTTATTATTTTTCTCCCTTGCTTTCTTTTGTATTCATTATTCTAGGCTGCTAATTGCAATTATGATAATGTATTTCAACTGCTTATTAGTTGTAATAATAATTTTTTCTGGAGAACTTTTTTTGAATTCTTATTTATAGTGTAAAAGTAACGATTCACCATATATGATGTCCTTGTACTCAATATGGGGGAATTGAGGTCCTTGTGTTCTGTATGGGTATATATATGATGTCCTAGCACTCTGTATGGTAGTTGGACCATAAAAATTCTATCATATAGATCATTTAAAATTAGTTTGTAAAAACATCTAATAAAAATTAGAGAAATGTCTAGGATAACTCTTCAATGAACTCATCTTTTTCTTGACCTTAATATGAAAATTAAGACAATGTGTTAATGTTTTCTTATATATGGTTGATGTATACAAGCAGGAAATCTTTATTTATCGATTCTGTATGCGGCAAAAGAATCACTCGGTTAGATAGGAGCATGCATCTTGCTTATACAAATGTTGTTTAGTATTTTCCAGGGAAACAGGATTTGTTTCAACTAACCTACTGAACAAATAAAGAAAAAAATTAGCCAGGATTGTTTATAATCCTAGGATATGTCAAAAACGAGGAAGAAATAATTCAGTAAGTAGTATGATTTTGGATCTAATTTTTCTATTTTGGAGCCAAGCCACCCAAGGAAAAGAGAGAAGTTGAAGACTTGTTGTAATATCCTCATTTATGCCCTAGAAGTTTTGCATATTGTTGTTGTTGTTATTGTTATATATTGGATTGAATATATGTGTTAAATTGTAAGAGAAAAGAAATTGAGAAGAGAAAGTATATGTATATGTATTTTGGGAAGAAATAGGGTTTAGAGACAAATTTATATGTTGTGTATATGTTAATATATATGACATATAAAGTGGTCAAAAGGCTTGGTCAAGGCAAGAGAAGATATTTATTTGAGATTGGTAAATTACTTAATTGGGCACATATAAGACAAAAAGATAATTATGTGAATAAGGGCACTTTGGTAATTGTTTGGATAAAATCACATGGTGGATATTTAAAGAAGGTTTGACTTGTGTTTTCTTCACCATTTCTTCATCTTCTTCTTGTTGATGGCCGGCCCTCCATAGCCAAAGAGAAAGAAAGAGACAAGTGATGGTTTTGATGATTTCAAGCTTAAATTGAAGAAAGATTAAGTGTTCAAGTGTTGCTTTAAGAAGTTTTTAACTAAGGTAAGATCTTTTCTCTAATTTCTTCAATTCTTTTGAAGTGGTATGATTAAGTTGCTTATGTTATGATTGTAAGTATTAATTTTGCTTGATAGATGAGAAGTTGGGTTGGTGTTGGTGATGGAAGAGTAAGATTGGTGTTTAGTGAAATTGTTTCTGTTTTAGGATTAGTAAAGGCTGTGACTTGTATGATTTTTAATTAATTTTAGAAAAATGTTCTTGAAGTGAATTTTTGATATGTTGTGCCTCTATGAGTCTAGAATGACTGAAAAATATGTTGATTCGATTTTGGAATGGTTATGAGTTTAGAAAGATTATTTTCATTAGACCTGTTCCAGCAGGTACCTTAACTGGGACAGCTATATTTCGTGATTTTTAATAAAATGTAGAAAAATCATATCCAATCGAATTTTGGATATGTTGTTTCTTAGTGAGTCTAGTATTTGAGAAAAATAATTTGGAACCACGTTGATTGAATTTGATTTATGGAATTCACAAAGTTCAGAACTGCTGCCAGGATGCAGGGCAATTGGGGCAGTCTGGTTAGGTGAACTATTTGACCAAGATTTTGTGTTCAGTTTGATCTGAAATTTTAAAGGAATGATTTTAAGATACAAAAATAAATTCTGTAAAAATTTTAGAATTTTTAGTCAAGTAGATTATTTTATACAATTTTTCAAAATAAGGATAAAATGGAGTTTAAAACCAGAATGTACTATTTATGGTTAGGGTTTTAATTCTTTGTTCTTTTTGCATTGCTTTGGTTTTCCAAAGGTAGGTTGGTCCTTAAACCTAACCCTAAACACTTGAAACACACTTGAATCAATGAATGTTATAATCAATTGTTCTTTTCCCTAATTGCATTGTTGAGATTGAACAATGTTATGTTGTGCATTGTGAATGGTAATGTGTTTTATGAGTAATGTGGAATGAAATGTTGATATTTATGAATGATGCTATGTGAGATATAATGTGATCATGGATGAGATATATATATATATATACTTGAATAATGAGATGTTATATTGTGAAATGAAATGTGAAGCCATTGTTATTGGCTAAGATGATGTAATTGAAAGAAAGAAGGCATGTTTGCCTAAATGTGATGAGAATTGAGAATGGAAATGAATTGTTTGTTTAATATGTTATTCAGTTTCAGAGTTCTGGATTTGGGTGGCATGCCTAAGAAATGATGAAAGGTAACAGTCTTGCCGGGTTGAGGACCTCCTCATAGGTGTTGAGTTGATGGTCCAAGAGACTGGGTCTGTTACACTATGAGATATATGATTTGTAACAGTCTTGCCGGGTTGAGGATCTCCTCATATGTGTTGAGTTGATGATCCAAGAGACTGGGTCTGTTACACTTGCCTACGGGCGTGATTATTGTGACTATGAACCAAAGCAGTAACTCTGAACTCTGAATATCGTATTAAATACTTGTTGGGCCCATAGGTGTCAAGGTTATATGAATGTCCTAAATAATGTTATGAGTTAATGAAATAAGATGTTGGTTGTTGAGTAATGTTGAATGTGGTATGCTCATATGACTATGATTTGTGAAATGCATAATTATGTGTTAACTTTATATTTATAATGTTGATCTTATCAATAGCATATGTGGCATTGTATTGCATTAA
Organism: Garcia nutans; assembly: GCA_947685225.1. Taxonomy (NCBI): domain Eukaryota; kingdom Viridiplantae; phylum Streptophyta; class Magnoliopsida; order Malpighiales; family Euphorbiaceae; genus Garcia; species Garcia nutans. The sequence continues at coordinate 21,717,524 of CANTUV010000001.1, forward strand.
AGCATACTATTAGCATGTTTTATCTTACTAAGCCGTTGGCTTAGCGCGATAGTGTTTAATCGCGCAGGTAATAGAGTGGATAGAGTTGAACCCGAGAGTTCATCAAGACCTAGTGAGAGTAGACCTTGAAGAATCCATTTTGGGAGCTTAAAGATCAGAGCAGACTTGCCAATCATGTATAAATTTTATGTGTTGTAAAACTTGGGTTTTGATGTATATGAATTTGTAAATATGTAAATATTTTATAACTTCCGCTGTGTAATATTTAAATATGGGGGTTGTCACAAAACCTTTATTTTATGTTGTACTAGAAGTGTAAATCCTTTTTGCAGGTTGTAGTTGAGGTTACAAGGGGGATTTATTGGGAGTGTACTGAGAATGATTTTGTTTGCATTGGTTTGTGTAAAATGTTTTTAAAAATAAGAAAAAAACCGGTTTTGTCGACACTTGGGACTCAATTTTTAGGCGAAACTATGGCAAAAATTTTGTAAAAATCGGAACTAAAATTTGACTAAGTAAAATTGGTAGCAACATTAGGTTAGTGTGGCACCTCTACTCAGCTTACATATATAGGTCGGGAAGGGGTGTTACAATTTTTGGTATTAGAGCCTAGGTTTGAGATTCTCAACCTAGGTAAAATGTAATAAAAAGAATATTTTTACTTAAAAAGTGGTTTTGAATAACATATACGTTTGAGATTGGCAGTCTCTGATCTTTAATAAGATATAATTTGCTGTGTTTGCAGTGTTAGGTTGTGATGGATTCTCACTCACGTTAGTCGATTGAGGGTAGTGCCGAGAGTATTGCTCCTGCTGAGGGAGCTAGGGTTGATAGTGTTGAGGAGGCACCTGCTTCGGTATCGGGTAGACCAGCTGGGGAGGAGGTTCCGCCAGCCTGGTTTAGGCCTATGATTGAAGCTATGAGACAAGCACCTGTGCAAACACAGCCACCGCCACCACCCCCCTCAGCCTTCAGTACCAGTAAGGCACTATGATAAGCTAAGGAAATATGGAGCAGAGGATTTCTTTGGTACAGTTGATCCGGCTGTAGCAGAACAGTGGCTTGATAGAGTTCAGAGGGTATTTGTGCAGTTGCAAGCCACTTCAGAGGAGAAGTTTGACTATGCAAGATCTTTGCTACAGAAGGATGCCTACGACTGGTGGAAGACAGTGCCCCATTCTATGGATGATCCTCCAACACTGTCTTACACTGATTTTCTGAGGGAATTTGAGTTGAAGTATACTCCTAGGGAGTATAAAGATGGGAAGAAAAGAGAGTTTCTAGATTTGAAGTAAGATCATCGGACCGTAACTGAATATGAAGTTGAGTTTATTCGACTGAGTCAGTATGCTGGGGGTATCATTGCTGATGAGATTGATAGATGTCGGCGATTTGAGGAGGGATTGAGGCCCTCGATCATGTGCTTAGTGGCTGGATCCAGATATCAGGATTTCTCACAGCTTGTGGCAGCAGCTCGAAGTGTAGAGCGAGCTCAAGTTATTGCAGCTGCTTCAGAGGAAGAGGTTAGGGTTAGGAGGCCCCAGTTTGAGGCAGGGTCTTCTTCTGCAAAGAGGGGTAGAGGAAGTTTTGTTCCTCGGAGTAGTAGGAGCCAGAGACCAGCGGGTAGGTCAGTGCAGTTCCAGAGGCAGAGATTTAGACCTGCAGCTTCGGTAGCGAGTGCTCCTACTCCTGGAGTTCAGAGATCCACCTTACCTGTGTGTAACCAGTGTGGTGGAAGACATGGGGGCGTTTGTTGGAGGCATAGTAGATCAAGGGTATGCTTCAGGTGTGGATCACCTGACCACTTTGTGAGAGACTGTCCTGAGAGGCAGGAGCAGATGCCAGTGGATTCTGCTGCTTCTCGAGCTAGTGTGAGGGGAGGCAGAGGAGGCAGAGGTGCCAGCCGGGGAGGTAGACCAGGATTCAGTTCTAGAGGAGGTGCTACATCCAGGGAGGATAGACCAGAGGAGGTTGGATCTTCCCAGAGGATGTATGTTATGCAGAGTTCCCAGATGTGTTTCCAGAGGAGTTGCCAGGGGTACCTCCTGAGAGAGAGGTGGAGTTCGGTATTGAATTGTTGCCTGGTACAACTCCTATCTCTATTACTCCTTATAGAATGGCACCAGCAGAATTGAGGGAGTTGAAAGTGCAATTACAGGAGTTGTTGGACAAAGGATTTATTCGCCCCAGTGTTTCTCCTTGGGGAGCTCCTGTTCTATTTGTGAAAAAGAAAGATGGTACTATGAGGTTGTGTATCGATTATAGGCAATTGAATAAGGTGACTATTAAAAATAAATATCCTTTGCCTAGAATCGATGATCTCTTTGATCAGTTGAAGGGAGCGTCAGTGTTCTCCAAAATTGATTTGAGATCTGGGTATCATCAGTTGAGAGTCAAAGCTGAAGATGTTCCTAAGACCGCCTTTCGGACCAGGTATGGGCATTATGAATTTTTAGTTATGCCTTTTGGTCTGACAAATGCACCTGCAGCTTTCATGGATTTGTTGAATAGGGTGTTTAGGCCCTATTTGGATCAGTTTGTAGTGGTCTTCATTGATGATATACTGGTGTATTCGCGGAATGAAGAGGAACATGATATGCATCTGCGGATTGTGTTGCAGATTTTGAGAGAAAAGCAGTTATTTGCCAAATTGTCGAAATGTGAGTTCTGGTTGGATCAAGTAGCTTTTCTCGGACATATAGTTTCAGCAGAGGGTATTAGAGTTGATCCGAGCAAAGTTGAAGCTATATTGAATTGGAGTCCACCCAAGTCTGTGACTGAGATTAGAAGTTTTCTGGGTTTGGCAGGCTATTACAGGCGGTTTGTGAAAGGGTTTTCTTTGATAGCTACTCCACTCACCAGATTGCTTCGTAAGGGAGTGAGATTTGTGTGGATGGATCAGTGTCAGGCGAGTTTTGAGCAGTTGAGAGAATTGTTAACTCAAGCGCCTGTTCTTACTTTACCTGTTGAAGGTAAACCTTATGTGATCTACAGTGATGCTTCATATAGAGGTTTGGGGTGTGTATTGATGCAAGAAGGTAAAGTTATAGCTTATGCATCTCGACAGTTGAAACCGCATGAGCTTAACTATCCAACCCATGATTTGGAATTGGCTGCCATTGTGTTTGCATTGAAGATTTGGCGCCACTATCTGTTTGGGGAGCAATGTTTCATCTACACTGATCACAAGAGTTTGAAGTATTTGGATGTCCAGAAAGAACTCAATCTTCGTCAGAGGAGATGGTTGGAGTTGATTAAAGACTACGACTGTTTGATTGTCTATCATCCAGGTAAAGCAAATGTTGTTGCTGATGCCTTAAGTCGGAAGTCTTTAGCAGGTTTAACAGTTTACTCGCTCTCGTTGCTTGTTGAGTTGAGAGCATTGCATGCCAGTTTTATACCTTGTGTTGATGGTGCATTATTGGCACAGTTGCAATTAAAGCCGATTTTGTTAGATCAGATCAAAGAAGCTCAGTTGGCTGATAAGAAGATACAGAAGATTGTTTCAGATTGTCAGAGTGGAAAGGGTAGAGATTTTATTGTGAAGAGCGATGGGAGTCTCTGGTTTAAGAACCGATTGTGTGTACCCGATGATGCTGATTTGAAAAGGGTCATTTTGGAAGAAGCTCATCAATCAATGTTTGCTATGCATCCGGGTAATACGAAGATATATCATGATTTGAGACAGCATTATTGGTGGATTGGTTTGAAGAGAGACATTGCAGATTTTGTGTTGAAATGTCTCACTTGTCAGAAGGTTAAAGCAGAGCATCAAGTTCCAACCGGGTTGCTTCAACCATTGTTAGTGCCAGAATGGAAGTGGGAAAGAGTGACAATGGATTTTGTGTCTGGTTTGTCATTGACACAAAAGAAGCATGATGCTATATGGGTGATTGTGGATAGATTGACTAAGACAACTTATTTCCTTCCGGTTCGAATGGATTACTCTTTGGAGAGATTGGCTGAGCTGTATATCCATGAGATTGTGAAACTGCATGGTGTTCCAACTTCTTTAGTGTCTGATCGAGATCCCAGGTTTACTTCCAGATTTTGGAAGAGTTTACATAGTGCTTTGGGTTCTCGACTGCACTTCAGCACTGCTTTTCATCCACAGGCGGATGGACAGTCAGAGAGGGTGATACAGATTATTGAGGACATGTTGAGAAGCTGTGTCATCGATTTCTCTAGAAGTTGGGATAGGTTTTTACCTCTTGTGGAGTTTGCTTACAACAACAGTCACCAATCCAGCATTGGTATGGCACCGTTTGAAGCATTGTATGGCAGACGGTGTAGGACACCTCTTTGTTGGAATGAGCTTAGGGATAATAAGTTGGTTGGTCCTGATTTGATTCAAGAAACTGAAGAAAAAGTAAAGTTGATTCGAGGCAGGTTAAAAGCAGTTTCAGACCGACAGAAGTCTTATGCAGATCTGAAGAGGAGAGATATAGAGTTTGATGTTGGAGATAAGGTATTTTTGAAAGTGTCTCCTTGGAAGAAGATTTTGAGGTTCGGTCGGAAAGGAAATTGAGTCCTCGTTTCATTGGGCCGTATAAAGTGTTAGAAAGAGTTGGGCCAGTGGCGTATCGACTTGCTTTTCCACCTGAGTTGGATCGTATTCATAATGTATTCCATGTTTCTATGTTGAGGAGATATAGGTCGGATCCATCTCATGTGTTGCCTTTTGAATCTATTGAAGTGAGCCCAGACTTGACATTTGAAGAGGAACCAGTTGCTATCTTGGCACGGGAAGTGAAAGAGTTGAGAAACAAAAGAGTGCCATTGGTGAAGATTTTGTGGAAAAATCATGGAAAAGAAGAAGCAACTTAGGAAAGTGAACAATCCATGCGAGATCAGTATCCGCAGTTGTTTCAGAGTTGATATCAGGTAATTTCGAGGACGAAATTTTCTTTTTAGAGGGAGAGAATTGTAATATCCTCATTTATGCCCTAGAAGTTTTGCATATTGTTGTTGTTGTTATTGTTATATATTGGATTGAATATATGTGTTAAATTGTAAGAGAAGAAATTGAGAAGAGAAAGTATATGTATATGTATTTTGGGAAGAAATAGGGTTTAGAGACAAATTTATATGTTGTGTATATGTTAATATATATGACATATAAAGTGGTCAAAAGGCTTGGTCAAGGCAAGAGAAGATATTTATTTGAGATTGGTAAATTACTTAATTGGGCACATATAAGACAAAAAGATAATTATGTGAATAAGGGCACTTTGGTAATTGCTTGGATAAAATCACATGGTGGATATTTAAAGAAGGTTTGACTTGTGTTTTCTTCACCATTTCTTCTTCTTTTTCTTGTTGATGGCCGGCCCTCCATAGCCAAAGAGAAAGAAAGAGACAAGTGATGGTTTTGATGATTTCAAGCTTAAATTGAAGAAAGATTAAGTGTTCAAGTGTTGCTTTAAGAAGTTTTTAACTAAGGTAAGATCTTTTCTCTAATTTCTTCAATTCTTTTGAAGTGGTATGATTAAGTTGCTTATGGTATGATTGTAAGTATTGATTTTGCTTGATAGATGAGAAGTTGGGTTGGTGTTGGTGATGGAAGAGTAAGATTGGTGTTTAGTGAAATTGTTTCTGTTTTAGGATTAGTAAAGGCTGTGACTTGTATGATTTTTAATTAATTTTAGAAAAATGTTCTTGAAGTGAATTTTTGATATGTTGTGCCTCTATGAGTCTAGAATGACTGAAAAATATGTTGATTCGATTTTGGAATGGTTATGAGTTTAGAAAGATTATTTTCATTAGACCTGTTCCAGCAGGTACCTTAACTGGGACAGCTATATTTCGTGATTTTTAATAAAATGTAGAAAAATCATATCCAATCGAATTTTGGATATGTTGTTGCTTAGTGAGTCTAGTATTTGAGAAAAATAATTTGGAACCACGTTGATTGAATTTGATTTATGGAATTCACAAAGTTCAGAACTGCTGCCAGGATGCAGGGCAATTGGGGCAGTCTGGTTAGGTGAACTATTTGACCAAGATTTTGTGTTCAGTTTGATCTGAAATTTTAAAGGGATGATTTTAAGATACAAAATAAATTCTGTAAAAATTTTAGAATTTTTAGTCAAGTAGATTATTTTATATAATTTTTCAAATTAAGGATAAAATGGAGTTTAAAACCAGAATGTACTATTTATGGTTAGGGTTTTAATTCTTTGTTCTTTTTGCATTGCTTTGGTTTTCCAAAGGTAGGTTGGTCCTTAAACCTAACCCTAAACACTTTAAACACACTTGAATCAATGAATGTTATAATCAATTGTTCTTTGCCCTAATTGCATTGTTGAGATTGAACAATGTTATGTTGTGCATTGTGAATGGTAATGTGTTTTATGAGTAATGTGGAATGAAATGTTGATATTTATGAATGATGCTATGTGAGATATAATGTGATCATGGATGAGATATATATATATATACTTGAATAATGAGATGTTATATTGTGAAATGAAATGTGAAGCCATTGTTATTGGCTAAGATGATGTAATTGAAAGAAAGAAGGCATGTTTGCCTAAATGTGATGAGAATTGAGAATGGAAATGAATTGTTTGTTTAATATGTTATTCAGTTTCAGAGTTCTAGATTTGGGTGGCATGCCTAAGAAATGATGAAAGGTAACAGTCTTGCCGGGTTGAGGACCTCCTCATAGGTGTTGAGTTGATGGTCCAAGAGACTGGGTCTGTTACACTATGAGATATATGATTTGTAACAGTCTTGTTGGGTTGAGGATCTCCTCATATGTGTTGAGTTGATGATCCAAGAGACTGGGTCTGTTACACTTGCCTACGGGCGTGATTATTGTGACTATGAACCAAAGCAGTAACTCTGAACTCTGAATATCGTATTAAATACTTGTTGGGCCCATAGGTCTCAAGGTTATATGAATGTCCTAAATAATGTTATGAGTTAATGAAATAAGATGTTGGTTGTTGAGTAATGTTGAATGTGGTATGCTCATATGACTATGATTTGTGAAATGCATAATTATGTGTTAACTTTATATTTATAATGTTGATCTTATCAATAGCATATGTGGCATTGTATTGCATTAAAGCATACTATTAGCATGTTTTATCTTACTAAGCCGTTGGCTTAGCGCAATAGTGTTTAATCGCGCAGGTAATAGAGTGGATAGAGTTGAACCCGAGAGTTCATCAAGACCTAGTGAGAGTAGACCTTGAAGAATCCATTTTGGGAGCTTAAAGATCAGAGCAAACTTGCCAATCATGTATAAATTTTATGTGTTGTAAAACTTGGGTTTTGATGTATATGAATTTGTAAATATGTAAATATTTTATAACTTCCGCTGTGTAATATTTAAATATGGGGGTTGTCACAAAACCTTTATTTTATGTTGTACTAGAAGTGTAAATCCTTTTTGCAGGTTGTAGTTAAGGTTACAAGGGGGATTTATTGGGAGTGTACTGAGAATGATTTTGTTTGCATTGGTTTGTGTAAAATGTTTTTAAAAATAAGAAAAAAACCGGTTTTGTCGACACTTGGGACTCAATTTTTAGGCGAAACTATGGCAAAAATTTTGTAAAAATCGGAACTAAAATTTGACTAAGTAAAATTGGTAGCAACATTAGGTTAGTGTGGCACCTCTACTTAGCTTACATATGTAGGTCGGGAAGGGGTGTTACACTTGTATCAAAGATATTTACAACTGTACTGATCAGTTCTTCTTATTGTTCCTTAGCTCTAGCAGGCATGCTTCTATTCGCCCAGATGGTGAAGTTACTTCCTTGTATCTTATGCTGGTTCCTTGGTTTTAAGCATCAAATGGTACACAATGTAGTTTAACAGGATTAGGAACTTATGGTCCATTTCTGCAGGGGTGGTTGCAAAAATAGGTGAATCAATCAGAAGCAGCTAAGTCAAGAAGACAAAAAATGCAATAGTACATGTAGCAAATGAGAAGGACAATACTTCTTATAGTGCAGTCGAAATCAGATAGGAGGAGTTGTACTAGGTTTATCAAAAGGCAATCAGGGCCTAAAAACCTCTCTACTAAGTGAATATTCCTTTATCAATTAATTATGCCAATGCTTTTTTATAGGAGAGATGTAACTGATGAGCTTTCTTTTGTTTTTCTTTTTAATGTTAATTTTAAGCTGCAATTTCTGTTGATTTTAGGTTTTAATGGCAACTATTTCTTTACGGAGAACAAAGGACAAGGGTTTAGTTGGATTGCCATCTAAAACTGTAAAGACACAATACATTGAACTTTCTATAGAAGAACGTGAATTGTATGACCAGATAGAAGTGGAAGCCAAGGGTGTACTCCAAGGCTTTATTAATGCTGGTAGTCTAACACGCAACTATTCAGCTGTTCTTTGATGTAATGATCTGGCCTTATGTCCTTCAGATTTGAGATCATTACTGCCTTCTAACAGTATTGAAGGTACTGGAATCTTTTAACATTACTTTCTTTATCTTATTTTGGAGGTTGCGTATTTCTTATTGGTGTATTAATCTTATTGCCTACTTTAACTTTTGAGTAAGGTAAAAGAGGAGATTGTTGCATATTGCAGGAGGCATAGAGAGAATTACCAAGTCCTTGGATGTATTTCCCTTTACACTATGTTTGTAACTAATTATCTACAGGAAGCATGACTAGCTGTTTGAGAAATATCTGGGAAATTTTTTTTGTTCAGTTGCTTACTTGGGTTGGTTGTTGAGGGTATGGAATTTTTTTTTAGTTTTTTGGTTGGAGCATGTCAAATTGAAAAGAAGGTTTAGGAAAGCTGGAGATCTTTAATGAGCCCTTGTTGAGGAGACAGCTGCAGTGGAGGACGGAAGTTCATAGAGGCTGGTGATAGAGACCAAATATGCAAGAGTCTAGGATGTGATGCTGACAAGATGTATCTAACTGGTTGGCCGTTTGTGTGAACCATCTGCAATGTCATTAAATGAGCTTGGGAAGAGAAATTTGTCTAATCATAGATCTTGTGTGTTGATACTCAATAATTTGGTATAAGGGCATACCCAAGTAAACTCTCTTGTTACAATGATTTTCACTTTTTGGACATGGGAAGCTTCATTATGGCGTAGCCAAGCAAACTTTCTCTCGTTACAATAACTTGGTTTAGAGCTTATAGTAATATCATGTTATGACATACATTTTGGGCATGGGAAACTTCATAGGAAATGGAGCATTTGGACCTAGTGGTTGGGTATGGATGGCAGATCAGATGTTTGCGAGAGAAATTTGTATTGAATATACATTCTGTTATTATCCAATATTTTCAATTCATATCTGTGTAAATTCGGGTGCAAGAGGATGAATTTTGGTGCAATAATAAGAGGACATGGTCTCAAATAATGGAAACAACCTCTTCACAATGCAAAGGGGCTGCATTTAACCATTCTAGAGGCCACCACATGGGAAGTCTCATCAATTTGGATCCCTTTTTAATTCACTTCAAGTGCCTGATAAACGATAGTAGGATAACAATAATTTTTTTGAACCATAGTTTCCCCATTAGCAAAAGGTGATAATGATATTCACTTGATCATTGAAATTGCTGCTTGTATTTCTACATTTCAGTGTCATTTGGATATTTCTATTTTTTTCATTTCTGCAAATTGCTTTGGCGCGGTATATCCACTCTGATATGCTTTATCTTGGGGTTAGCCTTTGTGAATTTATCTAATTTTAGGCTGCCTTTATATCTGGTTGTGGATTAATGTCTACTTGGTTGAGGAATCATTTTTCATTTCGTTCTAATTATCAAAATTGATTCTCTACAGATGTCTCCAATAACCCTGAGTTGCTTGAAAAGGTGGTTGTTGTATTACAAGATGGTGAAGATTTTGACTGTCCCATCCGCATTTCTCCACCATCTGATACTGTAATTACACATTGTGCTCACATTTTTTGCCGACCCTGCATCTTGAAAACCCCTGCAGCGCACAAAACCCTGCTGTCCACTTTGTCGACGTTCCCTGTCTACATCTGACCTGTTCTCAGCCCCTCCTGAATCATCTCACACTGAAAACGTTGAAATGTCTTCTTCAAGACTATCTTCCAAGGCAGTGATGGAACCACCATGGGCAGTGTGTGGTCACACAATCCCTCTCCACCGGCACCCAGAAGGAGACTAGTAGTGATAGGCGCCTGCGAGGGACAACTCAGCCCCCACAGGGGCTGAGTTGAGTTGATTCGTTTGCAGCGAAGGGAAGAAGAATCCCTCACTGCAAATAACTTTTTTTTTATAAAATCATCTCTGCCGAAATAACGCCGTTTTGTCAGGGACGGTTTTAATTTTTTTTATTTGATACATGGCAAAACGACACCGTTTCACCAGGGGTAAAAAAATAAAATAAAATCTGTCCCAGTGAAACGGCGTCGTTTCGCTGGGTTGGGGTTTAAAAAAAGGGAGGGCTGCAAATGCAGCTCCTGCAGCCCCCCTTTCTCTTCCTCTCTCCCCTGCTTCCCTTCCCTGAAATCCCAACCCAGCTGCACAACAGCCAGTCGGCCCAGTCACTGCTGCCTACCGTTCCACCGCCGCCAGTAAATTCAAAACCACTCAGTAAATTTCCGGTTTCGCCACTGTTCCAAGGTTTCTGCTCTATTAAGACTCCTTGTATCAGCAAGGGATGAGGATCCAACTACAAAGTCAGTAATATTTTCACAATTCCAGAGGATGTTGGTATTACTTGAGGAGCCATTGAAAGCAGCTGGTTTCAAGATCTTGCGGTTGGACGGATCAATGAATGCAAAAAAGAGGGCTCAAGTAATAAAAGAATTTGGGGTGCCTGGACCTGATAGTCCCACTGTTCTGCTTGCAAGTCTTAAGGCTTCAGGAGCTGGTATAATCCTTGCAGCTGCTTCTAAAGTTTTTCTATTGGAGCCATGGTGGAATCCAGTAGTTGAGGAACAGGCTATGGACCATGTCCACCGAATTGGACAGAAACAGGATGTAACAATAGTGAGGTTGATCATCCGACACAACATTGAGGAAAGGATATTAGAGATGCAGGAAAGAAAGAAGAAACTAGCAAGAGAAGCTTTTGGAAAGCGGGGAACAAAAGCACATGAGGTTTGTGAGTTGCATTTTACATCTGACGATATAGTGATTGCATGTTACGGGTTTTGTGAAACTTAAATATACTGGTGCATATATCATATATCTTTAGGGCAGTTGTTTTTTGAGCATCAATAACGGTTTCTAAATCTTTAACAAGAAACCTGTAGAAATCCTGATGCTAATGTGAATCTTTCTAACTCTTGATATGGTGTTTCAAACAATGTCCTGCAATGATAGATGTATCTGGCCATTATTTGGTTATTATTTCTTTCACCATATCTTTTCAGAAAAACACAAATGATAAATCTAGTCATGGATTATGACGGAGTATATTATCAATGATCGATTTTCCCTGATACATTCGAAATTGCAAAGGGTTCCGTGTAATTCATTGGATCAAGATCTCTAGTATTTAAAATCGTAATCAACCATCTAGACCATTTAATTTTTGAAAAGGGTAAAAAACGTAATAGAGGTGCCTTTACTCCAATTTTTCTTCAAAGTTACATTATATATTTTGGTAAGTTGTGCAGATGTTTTGCATACGGTGTGCGAATATTGTGTATATATTTTATATATATTAAGTGTGTGCTGTAAATATATTTCTATATGGTGTGTATATACTGAAAAATTAAATTTATAATTAAAATATAAAATTAAGTCAAACAAACATTAAAATAAAAAAATATAACTAAAAAATATATATATAACAATAATCAGAAAATATAGATTAAAAACGAATAGATAAAAAAATTCACAAAAAATAAAAAAAATTATTTTGAAGCATTTTATTAAGTAAATTGACTGCATTACATTAAAGAATAATAAAACATTTAATATTACAATTAAAGAACAATAAAAACAAAAGAAAAATACAAACATATTTATAAATTAAAAATAATATGAAAGATCAAATCTATTTTGTACAAATAAAAAAGAAGGTAAAAGAAGAGGGAAAGGAATAGAAGAAAAAAAAAGAGAGAAAAAAGAAAAAAAGGAGATGAAGCATGAAAAGAAAAACCAAAAATTATTGATGGAGAGGTACACTTCATCAAAATAAATAACTTAAAAATATATCAGTTCTCAATAAAACAATTTTTTTTTTCAAAAATAAAAAATATTAATTATAAATCACTTCATCAAATTATCAGTGATATTCATAAAATATTTATAGACACTTAAGTAGTTACAGGGAAAAATATAAAAAGGACATTTACATAAATACCCAAAAAATAACTTTTATTTTAAAAATACAGAAAAGCTAAAAAATTTATATTTTTATAAAAAATTAGTGCAAAATTTTAAAAATATATTATTTCTCAATAAAACAAAAAAATTTTTTTTTTCAAAAATACATCTTCATTCACTATAATTAATATTTTACTTAAAATTTTTATTTTTTTAACTTCACTATTAAATAAAAATATTCTAAAAAAATAAAATTAATATTTTAAATTACTTTTCATCATATAAAAATCATAATTTTTTTAAAAAAATATTTTAATTATAAAAAATAAATAACACTTAAAAATATTAAAAAAAGTAAAATATATAAAAATAAATTAATAAAAATTATCAAATTTATTTTTAAATAAATTTTGTATATTATAAATATAAAAAAATAAAACATACACACAATTTTATTATATAGATATATAGTAGATATGTTTCAAATGTGTTATAGATATTATGTATATATTATGATTTTATTATTTAAGTTGTGTGTATTTTATGTAAAAATTATTGAATATTGTGTGAATATATTATGAATATTTTGTGGATGTTGTGTGGATAAAAAATTAAAAAAAATTAAATTAAATAAATATTAAGAATATCATATAGATATGTTGTAGATGTGTTATAGATGTATTATAAATATTGTAGACGTAATTTATATTATTAAGTATATATTTTCATATATATTGTATATATATTTATTTTTTTATCTATATATTAAAAATATAACATTAAAAAATTTTTAAAATAAAAAATATAAATAAAATAAAATCTCAAAATAAAAAAATTACAAAAATAATAAAAAAAGAAAAATTATTTAGACATTTAATTTAAAAAAAAAAAGCAAAATTTATATTTTTAAACTAAAAAGACGGTGGGCCTGTATATTTGTTAAGTGAGCGCGGAATAGACGTAGAGAGCGTAAATTGCTTATTATAAAATCTTATTCTAATACGGTGAAATACGAGAGAAATGGGCTTATTATGTGCATGTGACCCAATAACATATTACTGAGATTATTTGCATGGGATTGCTCCGAATTGAGACGCAACAAGAAAATAAACCCAACAATTACTTCTACATCAATGTTAACAAGAGTTAAGGTTTAAATACATCTTTATAGTATTTCAAAAATCTCACTTAAACACTTAAAGGGTTTTTCCTTTTCTTTTTTTTAATCTATTAAGCCCCCCCCCCCCCCCCCCCCCCCCCTTTTTTTTTTTTGTCAAAAATTGAATAAATGAGCATCTAGCATGATAAAAAAAGAAATTTACATTGTGCATTAACACGTGCAAGATCCTTTCACTCTAGCCCTCTCCTGATACATTGCTTCCAAAATCCCTAAATAGATTAGTTTGATTTAAATCAAATCAATCCATTCATTTAGCAATTTAGGGATCCAATCAAAGAACGATGATGGAGATTTTGTTATTGGAAAATATAATTTCAAATAATAAAAAATATGATGAAAAAATTGAAAATTAAGAAAAATATGAAATCCAAGAATCATCATCTTCATTACTAATGGTACCAAGCCATGCTCGCTGGCCATCCCAAAGCGCAAACCCTTCAGTTGTTGTTAATGCTCACTACTAGGCCATGCTCGCTGCCATCCTTGAGCCAAGCTTAAGGAGACAACAAATATGTAGAACACGACCTCAGTCTCATCCAAGCTAATGCCATCGAGTTGCTGGATTTACCTGGATTGGCATCAGAGAATACCATCAGAGCAACAAGGAGACAACACCAAACCATCAATGATCGGAGCAGCAACCACCGGAGCTAACACCATCAAGTTTATAAAAATAATTCATGTCTCTCTATTATCCTTTCAATTATTTTTTTGATTTGGTTTCTTTACTTTCTCTTTTTCTTTTTAATTGTAAAAATAATTTTGAACCTCAAATTGAGTTTTTAAAAATACTTTTCTACAAACATAGCTATACTTGGAAAATGTGATTCATACCTAGCAAGTGAAGATTTCTGCAAAATTTTTGAGAAAATCAAGAGAAAGGAGGAGGAAATAAAAAAAAAAGGATCTTACTTCAAAAAAAAAAGATAAAAAAAAAAATTCAAACCTTTTATGAAAATCCCCCAATTTCAGCCTTGCCCACAAGACCCTTATCCAATGTTCTCCTTGCAACTTTCTCATTCTTCATTTTGTATTAATTTGTTAAAATTGGGTTGGTTGTGGAGATATTTTCAAAGTTTAAAGGTGTTGCAACGGCTTTTTCAATGGCCTGTGTAGCTTGTGATTGTTGTTGTGGCTATGCTACGATGGTGAGGGATCCCAACCACAAAGAAAAAGATAAAATTTTTATTTTATTTTATTATTTTATCATTATTTTATTTTATTTTATTTTTCTATAAACTAATGATAATAATGGGACATGTGTAAAAAAATGGACGTAGAAACTATAAAAAATAAATTTATATTCTTAAACAAATTAAATTTTAAAAGTGGTAAATAATGTCTAACCTCAAAAAATTGTTTATCTATTAAAATTTTTTTAGGACCAAGAAAATAATTAAAATAAAAAATTAAAATTAAGGGACCTTTGAAAAATAACTGAAAATTAAAATTCTAACAATTCTGAAAATTGATTAAAATTATAAATTGGCAAAATTAGAGATAATAAATAATAATTATCAATAAGAGTAAATTTAGTTGAAGGAATAATTTCAGTTCAATTCTTAGATTGATCATTAACTCAAAGATTATTATTCCTAATTTTTTAATAAATTAGTTCTAGTATTAGACAAGCTCGTAATTACCAATAATTATAAATTAATCAGAAAACGTTCTCTAATTAATTCTTGTCAATAATATATTATATAGGAATATCCTTAAAATTTAATTACTGATAATTTTAAGAATTAGAATGACTTGATTTTAATCAATAAATCTAATTGTATGATTTTTTTAATTAGATTATATATTTTCTTAGTATTTTACCTAATTGCTACTATTATCAAATGTCAAAAACAATTATAGATTTGAGAGTTTTGAATAGCGATATAATATTTAACTAGTTGAACAATGAACCTTATCAATCAAATAGCAAAATAATAATTTAAATAAGCTACTGAGAGTATATAAATATTAAAAATTAAAGAAGAAAAGAGATAAAATTATTTAGATCTTACAATCTTTGCGAATTGAACTTCAATTATCCTTCAACCAAATTGAAAATTAATTTCTCATGCTTTTTAAAGAAGAAAACTAAAAATACTCAAAAATAATATGTTAAAAATGTGAACAAAATTTGGCTAGGGTTGCTACCCTCTAGCTTATATATCTCTTAATTCTAAAAGATCATTATTCTAAATCTAATTAGAAAAAAAATGGAAATAATAAAAAAATTATAATTAATTTCTCGAAACTGTAATATCCCAAAATACACCCTAAAAGTAATGTGTATATATGATGGAAAGTGAAAAGAAGTAAAAAGAAAGTGTATATGTTGGATATATATATAGATATGTATATAACATATACATAGTATATAAGTGGGTGTAAGAAATAAATGTATATAATTATTGATAATAATAATAAAAGAAAAAGAAGAAAAGAAAGTCAAAGGGAAAGATGTGTGGTAAAGGATTTTTGGTATATTTATTTATTTATATATATATATATGTTAAGTTGGGAAGAGAAGAGAAATCTTCTTCCCTTCTTCTTCTTTTTCTGCTGTGCGAGAGAGAGAGAGAGAGAGAGAGAGAGAGAGAGAGAGAGAGAAAGAGAGATGGTGATTTCATCTCTATTTTCATCAAATCCAAAGGGATTTTGAGAGGATTGAAGATGGTTATTGAAGATTTGGCATATTATCCAAGTAAGTATTCATTTGCTTGCCTTGATTCCTATTGTTTGAGTTGGATTTGATATGGTTATTTGATGGTGATGAGGATGTTAATGAAAGATTGTTGAGTAAGGGTTTTATATAGATGATTTGGGGATTTGAGTAATTGATTCATGGTGAGGTATATTATGTTTATGATTATGATATATTGAAGTGATTTAAGTGTTAAATAGATGGGTAAATGATGAATATAACTAAGATGTTGATTAAGGGTGATGAAATATGAGTTTTGAAGTGTTGGTGTTTTCATGGATGAAAGTTCGAATTCATGATTTCTGGTCTGACACGACCAGTGACACGGCCGTGTAGTTGGGCGTGTAGTCGGTACTGAGTTAAACGTTTGAGGCACGACCATTAGCACGGCCATGTTACTGAGCGTGTTATAGCTACTGTGAGAAAAAGTAATTGACACGGCCATGAACACGCCCGTGTTATTGGGCGTGTAAATGTTTCTGTGAGGCAGTATGAGTGACACGTCCAGTGACACGCCCGTGTTACTGAGCGTGTCAAAGCTTCTGTATTGTTGGTTTAGGGCACGATCAGGGACACGTCCGTGTTGATGAGCGTGTCAAGTGTTAAGTTTGCCCTAACTAGTTATTATTCTTATTTTCTTATGGGTATAATTATCTTTGGATTAGGTTTTGAGGAGATTGTGTTGCATTAACTTTAATGTTGAGAATTCTTGGAAGAGGAAAGGTATAGATTGATGGGAATAGCTCTTGAGGTAAGTACAACTTACAAAGATGCATTCTTTTATATGGTTTTGAGACCTAAAACAATGTTAAGTAATTTATTATATGATTAATATAATATGACTAATGTTATTAATTGTATAGTGTGAAAGCTATGGTGATCATTCAAAAAGGTATGTGAAATGCAATTTGTTATGATAAATATTTTAATGATGAATTATATTAATGTGTTTTGAGAAGTGATGAAATGTGATATCGTTATAGTTGGTAATAACGATTGAAATGAAATAAGTGGACATGTTGTCTATGTGTTTAATGAAATTGATTGTATATACTTGAATGATGAAGTGTTGCAATGTGAATTGAGATATGAGTTAAATGATATGTGAAGCCATTGTGATTGGCTATGATGATTTAAATGAGATATGAAGCCATGGGTGTTGGCTATAATGATGATAATGAAATGAGAAATGAATTAAGAAAGAATCGTAAAATGATTTGTGTCTAATATGTTGATTCAAGTTTCAGAGTTCTGATTTGGCAGGCATGCCTATGAATGTAACAGTCTAGCCGGGTTGAGGATCTCTTCAAATTGAGTTGAATTGAGGTCCAAGAGACTGGGTCTGTTACACTATGAGAAATGTGAAATGATAAATGTGAATTAAAGTAACAGTCTAGCCGGGTTGAGGATCTCCTCAAGCATGTTGAGTTGATGGTCCAAAAGACTGGGTCTGTTACATGTAACAGTCTAGCCGGGTTGAGGATCTCCTCGAGTTTAGCCGAGTTGATGGTCCAAGAGACTGAGTCTGTTACACTATCCATGGATAGAGATATATATATGCATCGCCTACGGGCTTGATGATTATGGTTATAGACCAAAGCAGTAACTCTGAACTTTGAATAACATATTAGTGTCTGTTGGGCCCGAGTATGTCCTTGTTTTTGATGTGATATACAAGTGATGTAATAAATAAATAATGAAATCTATGGTTGTCTTGTTGTAAGTGTGATTCATGATTGGTGAATTATGAATAATGACTATTGAATAAATAAGAATATGTTATGAAGTATAATATGTGATATGTGTATTGATATATCATTATATGATATTATTTCTATAATATATGTTTATATTATGTATTTGTACTACTAAGCTCTCGGCTTAGCGCAGATGTTTAATCACGCAGGTGAGTAGATGGTAGATCTGAAGTCTTTCTCTATGCCATGAGTAAAGTAGGAGTTTGTCGAGACCAACTAGAGGGTGATGCATACATGTAAACTTTTAATTATGCTGTATTTCTAACAAGAATGTATTCATATGTATAAATGAATTTTGATAAAGATAAGATTACTATATACTTTTAAGATCATTTAAAATATAATGAATTTGTAAATGCTTTCTAAATTAATGCAAAATGGTTTGGAATCAATATAACTATTTTATTTGTAATGCAAGGTGATATCTTTATACTTTGTATACGTACTGTATGTATACCTGGTATATGTATAGTATTTATATAGAGTATCGGGGTGTTACAGAAACAATATCCCTCTAATCAGGAAAGATAAAGTCAGTAATATCTCTTAAAATCTAACCAAAATTCGTAGCTCAAAACATCCCAAAAAGATAGGAAGCGCCTGTTATCATATTAATCATTCTTGCATCAGGTCTAAACTGGTATCAGCCTTACCCAAGGCTTATACTCAAGGCCTTTGTCCGCAACTTTTAGTACATCTTCTCAATTTGATCCTTTCTCCCCTCCTTAGTTATATCATATGCAAAAATATATTAAAATCAGTAGAGCCATATAATAACAATCTCAAATAATCCCTCAAATATGAATAAAATTTACTTATTATCAAATTCTCCCAAACTTAAACCGTGTTTGCTCTCAAGCACTTTACAATTTCAAGCCGCCATCCCCATATTCATCAATCCTAACCCGACATACAATATTATGAAACTCAAATAGGATGGCAGCCAAAAACAAAAAAGCTCATAGAGTAAACTTTTCTTGATTTATAGGAATGAACGATCAACTTGATAACTATTATGAACATAAAATGTCAAGAATCTTACCCATCTTTGATGATTATTTTAATTACCAGGTGAAATTAAGTCACACATAGAAGACAATACGTAATCCATTGAGATAGAAATTATATATATATATATATATATTAGACTAATGTTAAGGACCTAGTTTATATTTAATTTTGAGCACTAATTAAGGCTTGCTTAAAATGCCAACAACCTTTTAATGTGAGGTCAAACATTTGTGATGCCAGCACTCGATTACTTAGTTGGTTATAATTTCAAGTGGCTACTATTTCTACTCATGGTCTTTTGACCAACGAAGCAAATTGTTCATTTTCAAACTTTTTTTCTCTTATTTATTTATTTGTTTAATTATTTGTCAACACAAGTCAAATTTAAATTTTCAAAACAAATCAAGACAAATCAAGTGAGTTATGTGTTTCCAACTAATTAACTTTGATTAGACAAAGTCATCACAAGACAAAATCCTTAAACATTTTATATAAATAATATGTATCAACTATAATATTCACAACAGGTGAATGATGAAATCAACCTAGAATCATCAGTTAAGGGTTACCATAATAAATGAATTCCGAAATATCAAATTTATCATAAAATAGGACTTTTGGTTAAAAATCATTAAGCAACGAGAATGGTAGTAGCAAAGTCTAAGCAAATTTTGAAAATTTATTAAATTTTCAAAAAAAAATTAAAGAATAAAAAACCTTTAAAATATTTCAAAATATCAACACAATAATCATCACACAACCATCATCAAATACCCTTCAACCATCATAAAATATCCCTCCCCGCACTTAAATATTGCATTGTGCTCAATGAAATAAAAATAACAAAAGTAAGATTTGAGCAAATGACTCCCTTGGAATTTGTGAAGGAGGCATCAATCAGTGTGAAAGGAAGTGATGAGCCCCTACTACTTTTGTTATACTTTCCACCAAATTTTCCATGCGCTCTAGCCTTTCACTACAAAAAAAAAGCAATCTGCGACACCATTAACGACGAAATCAACGACCAAAATACGATAGCGACAATATCAGCGACGAACAGCGAGAAAAATCGAGCGGACGGTAATGTCCTGGTCGCTAAAAAATCAACGACAAACAGCGACCAATTGTGCGTGTCGTTGATTAGTGACAAATCAGCGACAAAACAGAGACAAATTCAACGACATTTTCATTTTTGGCGGAAATTATTTATTCCCGCTGAAAGTCGTCGTTGATTTAGCTTTGGTCGTTGAATTGTCTCTGTTTGGGTCGTTAATTTAGTCGCTGAATTTGTCGCTAATTTGCTCGCTAAATTTTGTCGCTGACGTGTCGCAAAATATGTCGCAATATTTTTCTCGTTGTTTCAGTCGTTGATTTGTCGCAGAATTCAATATTTTTTTTTGTCACCTTTGGTCGCTGATTTTGTCGCAATTTTGTCGCAATTTTGTAATTGTTTGGCTATATTTTTCCAGTATTCCAATTTTTTTTTTGTCTACACATTTTCAAGAACCTGTTGAATTTCAAATATAATAACCAAACATGTTTATAAAATAGCCATTCATTACAATAATAATCAAATAACACAACATTCATAATTAAGTTATTAGTGACAATAAGTATTTTAATCAATTGAAAAAAAAATAAAATTACCTAATAATTTTAGGCAAAACAAGGTTTTTCTATTTTTATTATGTACCTTTCTAATGCTTAGATAACTGCGTCAACCTACCAAGCTTGCATTGAGAATAGGAATGGCTTGCAAATTTTGTTAAATAAGATTGAATTTTAGATTTATCAAAAAAAAAAAAGAAAAACTTTAGTATTTAGTTCATAATAAAACTAATTTTTATAAGTTAATAATACGAAAAGACATCTACTGCTAAATTATATTTTTTTTATTTATAATAATTTTGAAATTTGAATATCGTTTGTTTGAGTTCATAGCCTTTGATATATAGTCAATCCGAAATGACGTCTACTACTAAAAAAAGATTGAAAAAAAATTCAATATCAAGTACAATGACTCAATTTAAAATTTTAAACTTGTAAAATAAACAATAATAAATTTATTAACTTAATAATAAGAAATTTTTCAAAAATACCCATAATAGAAATATTTTAAAAAATACCACTTTTAAACTTTTAATTTTTAAAAATACCCCACTCTATAGTATATCAAAGATAATATCTCATTTCCAGAAATGTACATCAAATGCACATATAGTATAAAAAACATTCAAAAATTGTAGAATATTCTTAAAAAAACTAAAAAAATAATATATGATGTAATTTTCTTTTAATAATATTATAATTTTTTTGTTATGATTGCGAGCTCTTAAATTTAAACTTCCATGTTAGAGATAAATCTATATATAAAAAAAAGTCTCCAATATATAAAGAAGAAATGCATTTACATGGAAATTTGGATAAATCATTTTAGAACTTTTCTCATAACATAACCAAAACTGCATTTGCACAATTCATGAGGATTCTACCTGCATAACAGTTATAGCATTTGGCTTCACCCGTTACTATAAATACTGAGCACAATAGTGCATTACCACATTAGTAGAATTCAAACAGCAAATTTGCATGCATTATGTCCACTATATCAATAGTAGGGATTTGGATTTCAAGTGATTCCATCCACGAATAGTTTGGGCCATGCAATAGTCAAAATGTAACAAGACAATGAAGGGGGCATAACAATAGCTCACCCTCACCTCAAATGAAAGAAACTTGAAGAAAATGGAAATACAAACCTAACATTTAGATCACCACACCAGATAAGAGGCTTATCTGATAGCTGCAAAACAAACTCTAGCATTTTTTTGTCCCATTTTCTTCTCCTTTGAAATGAGTTCTCCTCCTCTTTCCAGCCATTGTTTGGTGCATATGTATTGAATAGACGGAATGTCTCAAATTCAGCTAAAATAACCCGGCCATCTGGCTCATGCTTTGAAGCTAAGGGAAATGTACCAGTGGCTATCACTTCATATGGAAATCTGAGAGAAGAAAAATGATAGGTTTCCATCAGATACAACAGGTGGGTCCATTTAAAACATGAGTTTCCTTGCCCTTGACTGAGAAACAATTCAAGGCAAGTGCATAAACAAGTGAACATTTGAACTAAATTACCTGTTCTGTCCAAAGAGAAAGACACCTTTACTAGTTGGGCACATTTCTTTACTAATAATGCAGTTCCTGCATACTTTGAATCTGCAAGGGACCACCAAATGCAATATTTTCCAAATGGTTGGCTGGAAAGAGCACGCATTAAAATCTGCATAATATGACAAAACTGCAGTAGGTTATAATTATTAGAAATTTAACCCTCACGCACATCACTTTCATCTTGCATAAAACTATTCTTTATGCAAAGACTTCCAAAAAACATTATGAACTATGGGCAGTAGACCAAATTTTCTAGAGACAAAAAATGTTAACACAGATCCAATAATCCTCAGAATTGCATCACAAGTAATATAAACTCTAACAAATCATTAGTTAAGTTATAACAGAGACACCATTGGGATATTTTCATCATTTTCTGAAGAAGCACACTGTTCTCTCGGGTGACAGTTAAAACATGAAAAATAAAATTCCTCATGATTGAAAATCTCAGTACTCATCCCAAGATAAGTCAGGTTTCACACCATAGCTCATCAAAACAAATATCAGAAGAAAAAAAATTTTATGAAATAGCAACACAATATGGATTACATTGGATCCATCTCTAGAAGACAACTGCCATATGGATTACAGTGGCAGCATGGTTAAAACTTCTTATTGAAAATGATCAACTCATAAGAGGTCTTGATAGACCAAATCATTTTTTTTTTCATTTGAGATTATGTTATCAGAAAACAGCCACTGTTTCAATATTCAAGACAATTATTCTCAAGACAAATTACAATATTGATGATTTTCAAGGCTGTTATTTTCCAAGATTTTCAACTATGAACCAGCTAGAGCTTAGGTAGAAGGAACTCCTAGATGTAACTATGAACAATCATAGTATCAAATTGAATATGAACAACACCAGTTTTGACAATTCTCATTCACTATTTTACTTCACTTAGAACTTCCTTATAGCATCAGATCTCTTAAAGCAACTACACAGGTGCATCCTCATTAACTATGAACAATCCTTATAGCACCACCACTACCAGAAAGGCCCAAGAAGCAAGTTTCAGGGAGTGCACAAGAGGCAAATGTGATAGACTGCTTACCATGTTGAGTTCATCATTTTGAGAAACACGCTGAAAGGCATGCAGAGAATGCGGTAGTTCAAGAGGTGCAATGGGGTCACAGGGACCTTCTTTGGGAGCCCTCATCCTCATGAGAATATGCCAATTGAAACACGGAAGGAAGCATGAGAAACCAAACATGAAATGAAAAAAAATAAAAAAAATAAAGAAATAAGACATTGGGGAAATTTATAAAAATTGATCGTCTCATCCAACCCGTTGCTTCAGATCCAAGGAAATTGATAATAAATAAAATAGTATAAATTGGACTAAAGGAATCTATTGCTGAGGAGTGAGAAAGAGCACCCAATTTTGGAATATGAGAAATGGACAGAGAAAAAGCCATGTTAACTTAACTTGTCAATTTTCATTTCCTTAGCTTCCTTTACTTTATTCAAAAAAGACATCACAGAATTACGATCTATCCCAGGGTTCATCTTTCCCTGCAAATTAAAAGTTGCAGGTCAGGAGCCAGTTAAAAGTGTGGCAGGAATACAGAAGAGACGTAAAATCTGACCCAACCAAAAGCAAATGGAAGATTGTTTCCAGTTCCTAGCGGCACAGTAGCGATTGGAGGTGGATGAGGGAACTTGAGATCGCAAACAACTCCAAGAAGCCAGCCAGCCAGCCGTTCCATCACCACCAGCAACCTAAAAAATCCAAATAGATATTACATGTAACAAACACTAACTGAAAAATAATTATGCAAATCGAAATAAACAATAAAAAAAAACTTACAATTATTCTCAATTTCTGTTGAATATGAACAATTGGTCATTTATAAAAAATTACATGAACAATTGGTCATTTATAAAAAATTAAACACACAATCAAACCCACAGGCCCACATAATCAACAAGAAAAACACCCAAAATAGAATTAAAAACAACTCATATTCTGATTATAAAAATTAATGTAAATTAACAAAAAGCATTAAAAAGAAAAACGCACCAGAAGATGAGACTGACGACATCAGTCTTCTGATTGAGGGTACTAAGAGAGAATGATTATCTCTGAATAATTTTGGCTCCGAGAACGAGTGCTTCTGACTGACGGTGATGAGAACGAAAGCTTCTGACAGAAAATGGTAAGAACGGTGGTGAGAACAATGGCAAGAGAGAAATAGAAAGAGAGAACGATGGTGGCAAAGAGAAAGAGAGATATAATGGTGGTGAGAATGACGGTGGCAATCAGATTGATAATCTCATTCTCTTGAGCGTCGGTGGTCAGAACGGTGGAAATTAGGTTAATGAGAGAGAGGAAGGATATTTATGAAAGAGGAACAAATGATGAAATGTGAAAATAAAAGCTAATTAAATTGGGTTAATATATTTTGAATGGAAACGGGCTCAGAAACGCAGATAAATTATTGAACACTCCGTTTCTGCATTTTCAGAGGAATGCGACCGCGAAATATTTCCCCCAAAAATTCAAAAACGCATGCCAAAAATTCAAAAACGCATAGAAACCGTTTAAAAAATTCCGTTCTTGATGTGCTTCAATTTGGTTTCTAAGATACGCGCCATTGGTTCCCACGAGATTTCGTAAACGGATTATGAACGGATTATTAAATTTAAAATCTAGAATGCATGTTTCAAACACGATAAATCCCTACCGTCTATACCGTTAAATAAAAAAAAATTATGATTAAAAAAAAAAATCAGCGACCCATTTAGCGACTAATTAGAGACAAAAAACTTTAAAATAAAAATAAAATTAATTTCTCGGTAATTCGTCGCAATTTTCTCGCAAATCACCGATTATTCAGCGACTAAATATTTTTCTCGCAAATCAGCGACCCATTTAGCGACTAATTAGCGACAAAGAACTTTAAAATAGAAAAAATTAATTTCTCAGTAATTCGTCGCAATTTTCTCGCAAATCACCGATAATTCTGCGACTAAATATTTTTCTCGCAAATCAGCGACCCATTTAGCGACTAATTAGCGACAAAGAACTTTAAAATAGAAATAAAATTAATTTCTCGGTAATTCATCGCAATTTTCTCGCAAATCACCGATAATTCTGCGACTAAATATTTTTCTCGCAAATCAACGACCCATTTAGCGACTAATTAGCGACAAAAAAACTTTAAAATAGAAATAAAATTAATTTCTCGGTAATTCGTCGCAATTTTCTCGCAAATCCAAATCAGCGACCCATTTAGCGACTAATTAGCGACAAAGAACTTTAAAATAGAAATAAAATTAATTTCTCGGTAATTCGTCGCAATTTTCTCGCAAATCACCGATTATTCTACGACTAAATATTTTTCTCGCAAATCAGCGACCCATTTAGCGACTAATTAGCGACAAAAAAACTTTAAAATAGAAAATAAATTAATTTCTCGATAATTCGTCGCAATTTTCTCGCAAATCACCGATAATTCTGCGACTAAATATTTTTCTCGCAAATCAGCGACCCATTTAGCGACTAATTAGCGACAAAAAAACTTTAAAATAGAAATAAAATTAATTTCTCGGTAATTCGTCGCAATTTTCTCGCAAATCACCGATTATTCAGCGACTAAATATTTTTCTCGCAAATCAACGACCCATTTAGCGACTAATTAGCGACAAAGAACTTTAAAATAGAAATAAAATTAATTTCTCGGTAATTCGTCGCAATTTTCTCACAAATCACCGATTATTCTGCGACTAAATATTTTTTTCGCAAATCAGCGACCCATTTAGCGACTAATTAGCGACAAAGAACTTTAAAATAGAAATAAAATTAATTTCTCGGTAATTCGTCGCAATTTTCTCGCAAATCACCGATTATTCTGCGACTAAATATTTTTCTCGCAAATCAGCGACCCATTTAGCGACTAATTAGCGACAAAAAAACTTTAAAATAGAAAATAAACACATTCTTTGCTAATTTGTCGTACATTAGTCGTAACGTCGTCGCTGATTATTGGCGGTAAAATTTGGCGCAAAATTCAGCGACACATTCAGCGAGAAACGACCTTTTATCGCTATTCAGCGACAGATTCTACGACCATTCTTTTTGTCGTTAATCAGCGACACATTTAGCGACCCATTCAGCGACGGAATGTTGGAAAGACGCTTATTTTGATTCTTTGTTGTAAAGTTGTCGTTGATAAAGTCGCTAATCAGCGACGAAATAAGATTTGTCGCAGAATGCGTCGCTGATTGCGCTTTTTTTTTTGTAGTGTTTCTTCTATTTTTTGTAACCTCTCTTCCACATGCAGTGTCATTCATTTGGAGAGTCAAATTCCATATGTTGATTCTAACTTGCCTTTGTATTTTGAGTCACTAATTTCCTTTTTTTAATGCATGAATGGCACCTTGTAGGTTCGGCAAAATTTTGGTTTAATCACCTCAACTAAGGTTTATCGAAGTTATGAGCTAAGTCAGTCGTGGGTGCTTAACGGGAATCATTGTGCCACCATTGCTTGATCTAGCGGTTGGTGGATGGCGCTGACCGGCGAGCAGCATGCTTAGGCACCATACTGGTGCAATGAGATGGCTTGGTAGTATTTGGATGCTGTGGGTTTTGGCGTAGAGATGAAAATCGAGTAGAGTGGAAAGTGCTAAGTGGTTAGGGGCGGCTAAGGTTAAAGAAAATAGAAAAAGAGCTAAGTGAGTAGGCCGAGGTGGCTAGGTATGTGAAGTTATTAGTGTAATATCCCGAAATGTGCCCTAGAAGTTTTGATATAATTGTTGTTTTAATTTAATTAAATGTATATGTGTAATTGGAAAGAAAAAAAAAAGTGAAGGGAGAGAGTGTATATGTTGTATATATGGAAATATATACAACATATATACAAGTCAAAATGGATGGTCAAAGGAAGAAGATATTTATTTTGTTATTTATGAAATTACTAAAAAGGGCAAGTAAGTGAAAGGAAGTTAAAAACAAATAGAAGAGGGTATTTAAGTAATTTCTTATTTTGGAATGCTTGGTGGAGGTTTAAAGAGATGAGAAATTTGACTTTGTCTCTTACACTTTTTCATTTTCTTTTCTTTTCTCTTTGTGTTGGCCGGACATCAAGGAAGCAAGAGAGCAAAAGAGGGTTTTTGAATTCTAAGAGCAAAGTGAAGGAAGAATCAAGTGATTGAGTTGGAAAATTTTGAAGTTTCATTAACTTTGGTAAGTTCTCTCTTGATTTTTCTTGTTTTTATTGAAGTGGTGTTTGAGTTGATTTGGGGATTTTTGATAGTGTGATTTTGTTTGATTGTGGTGTGTTTGTATGTGTTGGGATTGAATTAAAAATAAGAAGTTAAATTGGTGTTGGTTTTGGAAGTGTTTGAGTTGAGTTTGAATTAGGGTTTTGAGTTGGTGATTGTGGTAGATGTTGAGTTTGGTTAATTATTTTTGTTGATCTTTAAGTTGTTTGTGTTTTATGAAGTTAGAAGTTTAGAATACATGATTTTAGTTGGAGGCAGTAGCATCTTGGATGCCACGCCCGTGGCCCTTAGATGCCATGGCCGTGGGGTGTTGAACAATTTGGAGCAGAATTGTTTCCTAACCCACGCCCGTGGGGGTTGGGGTGGCCACGGCCGTGGGCCCTAGCTAGTGGTGTTGAGTTATAATTTGTGATCTAAAGGTCTAAGATGAGGTTAATAAGTGATAAATTGTATTGGAATTCATGTATTTTATCATTTTTGGATTAGGTTTTGGAAGAAAGTGATTTGCCCTAATTTAAGAAGTGAAGAACTCTTGGAAGAAGAAGAGTATAGAGTTGTGTGAGTGTTCTTGAGGTAAGTACAAACTATATTATTGCATACATGCATATGATGATTGAGACTTGATACACATTTGATTATAAATGTGTTAGGAAATGTAATGTATTGTTGATGTATATTAATAATGTTATGTTTTGTACATTGTGAATGATTGATGAGCATCTAAAATATGTGTTAATGCCATTGGTTACATACACTTGAATGATGAATTAATTAATGTGAATTGAGATATAATGAGATATGAAATCAATGTGAGTGGTTATAATGATGTAATTGACATAATTGAGGCATGTGTGCCTAAATGATGATGTTCAATGCAATTGATGATATATATACTCTCTTGATGAGATGAGAAGCCATTGTTGTTGGCTAAAATAATGTGAATGAGATGATGGAGGCATGTTTGCCTAAGTGATGATGATGAGTAAATAAGAATGATATTGATAATGAAATAATAAATGAATTGTGTGTCTAATATGTTATTCCATTTTTAGAGTTTTGTTGTTGGTGGCATGCCTATGGTAACAATCTCTTGAAGTTAGGTTGGGCTTGATCCTTGAAGCCAAGTTGGGTTGAAGTTTAGCATGCTTAACTCCCCTTGAAGCTTGGTTGGGTCTAGTCCTTGAAGCCTAATTGAGATGTTACAACCCTTGAAGCTAGGTTGGGTTTGGTTCTTAAAGCCAAGTTGGGTTGATACTTAGCATGCTTTGTTCCCCTTGAAGCTTGGTTGAACCTAAATCCTTGAAGCCTAGTTGAGATAATGATAAATGTGATAATTAAACCAAAACATTAACTCTGAAAGTTGAATGGCATATTAGTGTCTTTTGGGCCCATGCATGTCTTTGTTTCCAATGTGATTCTTAAATGGTGAAATTAATGAATAATGAGATACATGCTTATGAGATATAATGTTATGAGTTGGTTATACTACATAAGTATCCTATTGGCAATGAATATAGCATGGGAAGCTATGTTGAGTAATGAAACTATGAAGATATAATTTGAATATTTTGTTATGATATGATAGTGAACAATGTAAGGTTTAGAAATATAATATTCTCTTAAATTGGTTTTGAATCTTGATTGTGTGACATTAGCATTACATTGAAGCATAGTATTATTATAGTTTGTACCACTAAGCCGTTGGCTTAGCGCGATTATGGTTTATCGCGCAGGTGACAGGGAAGAACCGGAGAGTTCCTCTAGGCCAAGTAAAGTATAGATCTTGAGGTGTTGATAGTGAAGCTTAAAGATCAAAAGACATACTGCCAAACATGTATATATTTTATGTTTTGTAAACTTTTGAGTTTTGATGTATATGTATTTGCAAATATTTGTTATATTTTTCGCTGTGTTTTGAAATAATATTTTATTTATTATGTTTTATAAATTCTTTTAAATGTTTTAAATTTATTCGTATTATTAAAAAGGGATTATTTGTATGATTTAAAAACTGTGGCATACCTATATTCAGTATACGTATATTACGATCGTATAAGCATGCTGTGTACGTATACGGGGTATAGGGGTGTTACAATTAGCTTTGCAAGAGAGGAAAATTGTGTAGGGAGAGAGACATGGGTAAGTAAAGGTGGCAACTAGGATAAAAGAAAAGAAAGAAAAGAGATAAGTAGGGTTGTAAGTCATAAGGGTATTTAAGTAATTTGGCCAAGTTTTCCCTTTTAAATCTTTAATAACTCACTCAATTGGTTGAAATAAATTTACTAAGCCTAAAATTAAGTTACTACCCCATTGTTGTACCAAATTTCACCTGTAAAAGGAAAATCTCAGCAGTAAATTGAGAGAAGATGAATAGTAAAAATATTAATATTTTTATTATATTTATTTTTTCTGAAACAAAAAGAAAAATAATAAAAGGTAAAATGATTAAAATGAGAGAAGATAAAAAAAAGAAATGAAAAATAAACCACATATAGAAATGAAAATTTTGAATGGAATCAAAACAAAATGAGTAAAGGTAAGTTAAAAGTTTAAAATCTCTATCCTTTGAAAAATATAGTATTCAAAATAAGAAAAACCAAATAAACTAAAAAAAATAGATAGAATGAAGGAAAAATAAGACATGGAAAAGGAAAATTTTGGGTTACCTCCCATAAGCGCCTTTATTTAAAGTCTTTGGCTAGACATTGCCCTTCCTTCAAGTGCTCTTTAATGGACATTTCAAAGTAATTTTTTTGATATTATACACAAGAATTTTTCATGATTGTTAATATAGGATCTGTTACTTTCAGGCATCATTTTTTAGAAGTTGGTAATCTAAGAGTTGAGGCATCATTTTTTAGAGGTTTAAGCGACTATTTTACATAATACTTCTTGCAGGCCATCATTAGTAATAAAATTTCCCTTTAAACTCTTCAAGTTGTCCATGTTATAATTTTTACAAAGAACAACATTTAACTTATCATTATTGCTTAATTCAAAACTTTCCTTCTGCAAAGAGCCTACAACATCTATATCACTCATATGAGACACATCACTAGGATATTTCATATCTTTATAAACTTTAAATTTAACATATTGTCTATCAAATTTCATAGTGAGTGTACCTTCTTACGCATCTATTTTTGTCTTAATTGTACTAAGGAAAGGTCTTTCCAGCAAAATTTTAAAAGATTTATCATCTTTCATATCAAGTATATAAAAATTAGCATGAAATATTAATCCATTTACATGAACTAAGATATCCTCTAAAACTCCTTTAGGATAAAAAATTAACATATCAGCTAATTGAATAACAACATTAGCTTCTTTTAGGGGACCAACACATAAAGATAAATAAATAGATACTGGCATAACATTTGTTGATGCTCCTAAATCACACATATCTCTTGTTATGCTTACATTACCTATTTGACAAGAAATATCAAACACACCTTGGTTCTTATATTTAGGAAGTAATTTTCTTTGAATTATAGCAGAAAGATTTTATCTCATGCTTACTTTTTCATTGCTTTTAAGCTTCTTTTTGTTGTTGCATAATTCTTTTAGAAACTTGACATATTAAGATATTTTTTTAATAATATCAAATAAAGGGATGTTTACCTCAGTAAAAAGTATCTAAAATTTCTTTTTTATCCTTTGCCTTCTTTAGTTGGGAAAATCTTTGAGGAAATGGGGTGGAATCACCTACAGTTTGGGCTGGTCAGGATCAAATTTAGTAGGTCACTTATCTTTTTAAACAACAATTTTAGATTTTTCCCTTTTGCTTAAGCCTTGCCTAAGACTTATTCTCTGGTGCGAATTTTCTAACAACTATTCTTCATTCTTCAAGGTAATTGTACTTACATTTTGTCTTAGGTTGACCACCGTTTGAGAAAGCAATCTCCCTTGAGATTCCAACTTGCTTATTGACATTACTAGCTGGGTTACTTAATTTTCTAAATCTGGAATGCTTGCCCTTGTCTCCTAAATACTTACACTTGTGTCCTGTTGAAATTGTTGAGTGTTAATCATGAATACTTTAAACATTTCATCAAGAGATACTAGAATTTTGAGGTGATAGTTGTTGTTGTTGAGGTGGCCTTGGTTGGAATTATTAAAATTTTATTACTTCTCTCCATGACTAAAGTTTGGATGATCCTTCCACTCCAAGTTATAGGTGTTGGAATATGGGTCAAATATCCCTTGGGATTGACCGAGAAATCCTCTTATGGTATTCACTTGTTGTTAATTCTCTTCTTGAAGTATAAGGTACATGTCTATATGATGTCCCAAATGCGCATAAATTACACAAACTCTATCTTGTTGCACATTACCTAAGGCCATATTTTGCACCAAAGTTATCAGTTGAGAGTTTTTAGATTCAAGAGATTATATATTTACCTCATTTACTTTTTTTGGAGTTTCTCTCTGCCATGATAGAGATTAAATCTCTACCAGCTTGAGTTTTATTCACTATAGCACATCCACTTGTGGCATCTAACATAATTCTTTCTGTGGGTAACAATCCTTCATAATTGCACAAGGGCTTACTCTGTAATTCTATGTTGAGACAACTTGCACACAACTATTGAACCTTTCCCAATATTCATGAAGATTTTCAAAGTCTTTTTATTTAATTCCATAAATTTCTCTTTTAATACCAGCAACTCTTGAAGCGGAAAAGAAGTTATCTAAAAATGCTTGCATCATATATGTCCAAGTGGATATCAAACCTAAAGGTAAATCGAATAACCAATCTTTTGCTAGGCAAAGATAGGAGAGCTCTTAGTTTGATTTGTTCTTCTTAAATTCCCTATGGCCTTATACTCGAACAAACTATATGAAATTCCTTGAGATACTTGTGAGGATTTTCATTCTCCAAACTATGAAACTTGGGTAATAAATGGATCAAACTATATTTTTGCTCAAACACCACATTCAAGGTTGGATAATTAATGCAAAGATGTTGTTGGTTTATATGTGAGGCAACCAACTCCCTCAAAGTTTGGCTTTATTCAGCCATCTCTTTCTCTTTCTGGATTAACCTGAAGAAGAAGAAAAATCAAAATTAGTTTCTTAATCAACTGCTAAAGATGTAGCCACAAAAGCTTGTTTTGTAATTTTGTCTTCTTTCCTAAGTTTTTTGCGATTTTCTAAATTTATGGATCATAGAGAAGTTCTTCCCCATGATCAAACCTATTCATCAAAAGAAATAAAATAAGTTAAAAATAATTATCTGACAACTGCGCCAAAATTTGATGGGTGTCAAAATTACCAAAAATAAATTTCTATCCTTGAACAAACTAAATTAAGAAAGTGGTGAACAGGGTCGAACCTCAAGGAATTATTTACCTATTAAAACTCTTTTAGGATCAAGAAAATAATTAAAACAAAAAATTAAAATTGGGGAATTTTTGAAAAATAACTAAAAATTAAAATCCTAACAATTCTGAAAATTAATTCAAATTATAAATTAGCAAAATTCAAAGACAATAAATAATTATTATCAATGACATTGAATTCAATTGAAAGAATAATTTTAGTTCAATTCTTAGATTAATCATTGACTCAAAGATTGCTCTTCCTAATTCTTCAATAAATAAACTCTAGTATTGGATAAGCTCGCAATTATCAATCTGTAGACCCTTAATTTTTGACCCAGTCTGGTCCAATATATTTTAATTAGTCTAAAATAATTTTTGTGTTATCTTGATTAAAAAATATTTATTTTAGTAATTAATAAAAAATAAAAAAATAATAATAAACAAATAAATAAAAATAAAAATCGACGACGAAAAAATCGGCGACTATAATATCCCATAGTATACCCTAAAAGTTTTGGAATATTTATTGTTGTATTCGGATTAAATGTATATGTTTAAGTGGAAAGAGAAAAGAGGTAAAGAGAAGAGTGTATATGTTGTATATATGAGATATATACAACATATACAAGTCAAAGAAATAGAAGGTCAAAAGAAGATTTATTTATTTTTATTAAATTAATTGAAATGGAAATTAGTAAGTGGATGAAGATTTTTATGAATATTATATTAATTAAATTGCTTGGTTGAGAATTAAAGGGAGTTTTAGTGGTTGAAAGAAGAGTTGAGTGTTGACTTTGCTTTTCTCTATTCATCTTCTTCTTCTTTTCTTTTCTCCTTGGCCGGCTAGCTCCATAGCAAGAGAGAAAGTGAGATTTTGTCTTTCCAAACTCAAGATTGAAGGATGTTTCAAGTGATCAAGTTGGAAATCTAAGAGTTTTCATCACTTTTGGTAAGTTCTCCACTTGATTCTTTGGTTTTCTTCTAAGTTTGTGTTTTGAGTTTGGTGTTTGATTGTTGATGGTATGTGTATATTTGATTATGGTGTATTTGAGGGTGTTTGATCTTATTGGTGTTGATTTTGGAGATAGAGTTAAGTTTGGTGTTGGAAGAAAACAAGTGTTGTGTTTGAGTTGTGTGTATGTGATGGTTGTGAATTGGTGTTTAATGTATGTATTGAGTTGTTTTGATGTTTTTGCAAGTTAGTATGGTTTATGGGCATGTTTAGTTAAGTTTGTTTGGAGTGGAAGATGGTGGAAGTAAGAGGTTTGTTGGATGTGATGTTGCCAGAATCAGGATTTTTGGCCTGACATGCCCATGAGCACGGCCAAGTCTTTAGGCGTGTCAATGAGTCTGTTTTCTGGATGGGTGACACGCCCATGTCACTGAGTGTGTCACAACTTCTGTGTTGTGGTAGCATTGACACGTCTAGTGACACGCCCATATCACTGAGCATGTCACAACTTCTGTATTGTAGTAGCATTGACAAGTCCATGTCACTGAGCATGTCAGAACTACTGTGTTGAGGGAGGATTGACACGGCCAGTGACACACCTATGTCACTGAGCATGTCAAAGCTTCTGTGTTGTGAGTTTAGGGCATGGTCAGGGACACGCCTGTGTTGTTGAGCGTGTCATGTGTAGAGTTTGCCCTAGTTGATTCTTCGCCTTATTATCTCATGTGTATCTTTAAGTGAGTGTGTATTATCACTTTTGGATTACGTTTGAAGAGATTGAGTCGCCCTAATCCAAGCGTTGGAGGATTCTTGGAAGAGTAAGTGTTTAGATTGGTGTGAGTTGCTCTTGAGGTAAGTACAAACTTACATGGTTGCATACATTTACATGACTTTGAGACTTAACACATTTGGTTGTAAATGTGTTAAGTAATTTATTACATTGTTAATATATTTGATTAATGTTATGATTTGTATAATGTGAAAGATATGATGATCATTCAAAATGTATGTCCAATGCAATTGGCTATGTATACTTTAATGATGAGATGTGCAGCCATTGTTGTTGGCTATAATGATGCAAATGAAATAATTGGGGCATGGTTGCCTAGTTTGATTATGAGAAATGAATTGTGAAAGAGATTGATAATGAGATAAATGAATTAATTGTGTGCCTAGTATGTTATTCAATTTTCAAAGTTCTGGGTTTGGTGGCATGCCTATGAATTGCTGGGCAGGTGAAAAGACCGGGTCGTAAGCCGAGCCCAGCTGATAAATATGAAAAATTATATTTTTGAGGTGAAAAGACTGGGTTGTAAGCCTCAAAAATAGTAACAGTCTAGCCGGGTTGAGGACCAAGATACTGGGGCCCTAGGGTCTAGCCGGGTTGAGGTCTAAGAGACTGGGTTTGTTACATTATCCATGGATAGATATATATATCGCCTACGGGCTTGATGAATGTGATTATGGACCAAAGCAGTAACTCTGAATTTTAAATA
The DNA here is from genome assembly GCA_947685225.1 of Garcia nutans. Lineage (NCBI taxonomy): Eukaryota > Viridiplantae > Streptophyta > Magnoliopsida > Malpighiales > Euphorbiaceae > Garcia > Garcia nutans. The sequence goes on from CANTUV010000001.1 coordinate 21,752,588, forward strand.
ACATATTAGATCTTTTTTGGGCCCATGCTTGTCTTTGTTTCAATGTGAATCATAAATGGTAATACAATTAAATAAGATAAGGAAATGTAATGTTATGAAATATAGCATTTTTGAATATGATCTCTATTGCTTGAAAGTATGACATTGACATTGCATTAAAGCATATTATTATTGTGGTTTGTACCACTAAGCCTATGGCTTAGCGCGATTGTGGTTCATCGCGCAGGTGACAGTGTAGAACCGGAGAGTTCAGCTAGACCGAGTCGAGTTAAGGCTTAGAAGTGTTGATTGTGGGCTTAAAGATCAGAGACAAACTACCAAACATGTATAAACTTTATGTTTTGTAAACATGAATTTTAATGTATTTATATATGTAAATACCACTACATTTTCCACTGCATAATGAATAAATGTTTTATCTAGTATAGTTTATAATATAATATGAAGCGTTTTAAGTTTTCTTATATTATTGCAGAAGAGAAAAATTGGGTTATCTAATGTAAACCATGGCACTCCTGTATTCGGTATACGTATATTACAGGTGTAGTAGTATGTAGTGTGCGTATACAGGGTATAGGGGTGTTACATCTTTTTTGGTATCAGAGCCTAGGTTTGAGATTCTCAACCTAGGTAAATTGTAAAAAAAAGAACATTTTGATTCTAAAAGTTGGTTTTTAAATAAGATACATGTTTTGGTATTGGCAGTCTCTGATCTTTGATGAGGTATATTCTACTGTGTTTGCAGATATAGGTAGTGATGGCGTCTTAGTCACGTCAGTCCATAGAAGGTAGTGCTGAGAGTGTAGCTCCTGAAGAGGGTAGAGATGGAGCTAGGATTGAGAGAGCTGGAGAGGCACCTGCTTCTGTGCAAGAGAGATCAGCTGCTGATGAGGTTCTGCCGGTTTGGTTACGGCATGTGGTAGAATTGTTGAGGCAAGCTCCAGTGCAGCTACCGTCACCACAGCCACAAGTATCTGTGAGGCATTATGATAAATTGAGGAAATTTGGGGCTGAAGATTTCTTTGGTACTACAGATCCTGCAGTAGCTAAGCAGTGGTTTGATAGAGTTCAGAGGGTATTCATCCAGTTGCAAGCCACTCCTGAAGAGAAATTTGATTATGCAAGATCTCTTCTGCAGAAAGATGTTTATGATTGGTGGAACACGGTTCCTCATGCTATGGATGATCCACCGACTTTGTTTTATAGTGATTTTCTGTGGGAGTTTGAGCAGAAATATACTCCAAGGGAGTATAAGGATGTCAAGAAGATGGAATTTCTGAATCTAAGACAAGATAACCAGACTGTGACAGAGTATGAGGTAGTGTTTATCCGGTTGAGTCATTATGCCGGGGGGATTATTACAGATGAGATTGACCGGTATAGGAGATTTGAGGAAGGGTTGAGGCCCTCTATTATGTATATTGTTGCTGGTTCTCAATATCAGGATCTTTCCCAGCTTGTTGCAGCAGCCAGAAGTGTTGAGAGAGCACAGGCTATTGCAGCAGCTGCTACTGAAGAGGAGACCAGAGTTAGGAGATCCCAGTTTGAGGTAGGGTCTTCGTCTATGAAGAGAGGCTGAGGAAGTTTTTTTCCGAGAGTCAGTAGGAGCCAGAGGCAGTCGGGTAGGTCAGTTCAGTATCAGAGGCAGAGACCGAGACCTACAGTTTCTGTAGCTAGTGCTCCGACTCTAATGGTTCAGAGGTCTACTCCACCTACATGTGTCCATTGTGGTAGGATACATGGGGGTGTTTGTTGGAAGATTAGTGGATCAACTGTGTGTTTCAGATGTGGATCGCCTGACCATTTCATTAGAGATTGTCCTGAGTTGCAGGAGCATAGGCAGGCAGATTCTGCAGTTTCTCGACCTAGTGTGAGAGGAGGTCGAAGTGGCAGAGGTGTTAGTAGAGGTGGTCAACCTGGGATCAGTCAGAGAGGAGGCTCTACATCCAGAGGCAGTAGGCCAGATGAGGCTGGGTCTTCTCAGCGAGTGTATGTGATGCAGAGGCAACCAGATGCTTCAGCAGTCATTGTGGGCACATTTTCTTTATTTGGCATTTCAGTTCTTACTTTGATTGATCCAGGATCTACTCATTTATACATAAGTGCATCTATCTTGCATGTGTCTGAATTGCATTCAGAGTCCTTAGGATTTGATGTCTTGGTGACAAATCCTTTAGGGCATAGTGTGGTAGTTAGCAAGGTGCATCGTGATAGTTCAGTTGTGGTGCAAGGTGAGGAGTTCCTTGGTGATTTGATTGAAATGCCTTTTAAGGAGTATGATTTGATCTTAAGCATGGATTGGTTGTCTAAGCATGGAGCTGTGGTAGACTGTCAAAAGAAGTGTGTTACCCTGAGAACCAGTGATGGTAGAAGTGTGATGGTATCTAGTGAACAGAGATAATTTGCATCCTTGTTTGTGTCAGCCGTTGCAGCTAGAAAGTTGATTAGAAAAGGGTGTGATGCTTATCTTGCTCCTGTTGTGGATACCAGAGTAGTGGGTTCTCAACTTGATAGTATACCCACAGTTGCGAAATTTCCAAATGTTTTTCCGGAGGAGTTGCCAGGGTTAGCACCTGAGAGAGAGGTTGAGTTTGGTATCAATTTGTTGCATGGTACCACTCCCATCTCTATTACTCCTTATCGAATGGCACCTACTGAGTTGAGAGAGTTGAAGGTGCAATTGCAGGAGTTGTTGGATAAAGGGTTTGTTCGCCCTAGTGTTTCTCCGTGGGGAGCACCTGTTTTGTTTGTGAAAAAGAAGGATGGTACTTTGAGGTTGTGCATCGATTATAGGCAATTGAACAAGGTTACTATCAAGACTAAGTACCCTTTGCCTAGGATAGATGATCTCTTTGATCAGTTGAAGGGAGCAGCAGTGTTTTTCAAGATTGATTTGAGATTAGGGTACCATCAGTTGAGAGTCTGAGCTGAAGATGTTCCTAAGACAGCTTTCCGCACAAGATATGGGCATTATGAGTTTTTAGTGATGCCTTTTGGATTGACGAATGCACCTGCAGCTTTCTTGGATTTGATGAATAGGGTGTTTAGGCCCTATCTAGATCAGTTTGTGGTGGTCTTCGTTGATGATATTTTGGTGTATTCGCGTAATGAAGAGGATCATGACAAGCATCTGCGGATTGTATTGCAGACCTTGAGGGAGAAGCAATTGTATGCTAAGCTGTCGAAGTGTGAATTTTGGCTTGATCAAGTGACTTTTCTCGGTCATATAGTTTCAGCAGATGGTATAAGAGTTGATACGAATAAAGTTGAGGCCATTTTGAATTGGAGTCCACCGAAGTCTGTAACTGAAGTTAGAAGTTTTCTGGGTTTGACAAACTATTATCGACAGTTTGTGAAAGGTTTTTCTTTGATAGCTACTCCACTCACCAGATTACTTCGGAAGGGAATTAGATTTGTGTGGACAGACTAGTGTCAAGCAAGCTTTGAGCAGTTGAAAGAAATGTTGACTCAAGCTCCTGTTCTTACTTTGCCTGTGGAAGATAAACCATATGTGATTTACAATGATGCTTCACATAATGGTTTAGGTTGTGTTTTGATGCAAGAGGGTAAAGTCATAGCTTATGCTTCTCGGCAGTTGAAGCCGCATGATCTTAATTATTCGACTCATGATTTGGAGTTAGCAGCCATAGTTTTTGCTTTGAAGATTTGGCGACACTACTTGTATGGGGAGAAGTGTTTCATTTACACGGATCATAAGAGTTTGAAATATTTGGGGGTTCAGAGAGAGCTTAATCTTCGGCAAAGACGATGGTTGGAGCTGATCAAAGATTACGACTGTTTGATTGATTATCATCCTGGTAAGGCAAATGTTGTTGCGGATGCCTTGAGTCGGAAGTCTTTGGCAGGTTTGACTATTTATTCACTCTCGTTGCTTGTTGAGTTGAGAGCGTTGCATGCTAATTTTGAATTATGTGATGATGGAGCTTTGTTAGCTCAGTTGCATTTGAGACCGGTGTTGTTGGATCAGATTAAAGAGGTTCAATTGGTTGATGAGAAAATTTAGAAGATTGTTTTGGGTTTCCAGAAAGGAGAGAACCGAGATTTTTATATGAGAAAAGATGGTAGCCTTTGGTTCAAGGATAGATTGTGTGTTCCTGATGATGCAAGATTGAGAAAGATTATTTTGGAGGAAGCACATCAGTCAGTTTTTGCTATGCACCCTGGGAGTACTAAAATGTATCATGATTTGAAGTAACATTACTGGTGGTCAGGTATGAAGAGGGACATAGCGGAGTTTCTATCTAAATGTCTCACTTGTCAGAGGGTGAAAGCTGAGCATCAAGTTCCAACAGGGTTGCTTCAACCTTTATCAGTGCCTGAATGGAAATGGGAACGTGTAATAATGGATTTTGTGTCTGGTTTGCCATTGACTCAGAAGAAGCATGATGCTATCTGGGTGATTGTTGATCGGATGACAAAGAAAGCTCATTTTCTTCCAGTTCGGATGGACTATTCTCTTGAGAAGTTGGCTGAGTTGTATATTAGTGGGATAGTGAAGTTGCATGGAGTCCCAATTTCTTTAGTGTCTGATCGAGATCCCCAGTTTACTTCGAGATTTTGGAAAAGTTTACATGGTGCTTTGGGTTCTCGATTGCACTTTAGCACTGCTTTTTATCCGCAGACAGATGGGCAGTCAGAAAGAGTGATACAGATTTTGGAGGACATGTTGAGAAGCTGTGTCATTGAATTCTCTGGAAGTTGGGACAGATTTTTTCCATTAATGGAATTTGCTTATAACAATAGTTATCAGTCTAGTATTAAAATGGCACCTTATGAGGCATTGTATGGTAGAAGATGCAGAATGCCTCTATGTTGGAATGAAGTTGGAGAAGGCAAATTGGTTGGTCCTGATTTGATTAAAGAAACGGAAGAGAAAGTGAAAATAATTCGAGATCGGTTGAAAGCAGCTTTAGATGGGCAGAAATCTTATTCAAATTTGAAGAGGAGAGACATAGAGTTCAATGTTGGAGATATAGTATTTCTGAAAGTGTCTCATTGGAAAAAGATTTTGAGATTTGGCCGCAAAGGGAAGCTAAGTCCTCATTTTATTGGACCTTATGAGGTATTGGAGAGAGTGGGACTAGTTGCTTATCGAATTGCTTTGCCGCCTGAGTTTGATAGAATTCACAATGTCTTCCATGTTTCTATGCTGCGGAGGTACAGATCAGATCCATCTCATGTTCTGTCCGTTGAATCTATTGAGGTGAGTCCAGATCTAACTTTTGAAGAAGAACCAGTGGTTATATTGGCACATAAAATGAAAGAGTTGAGAAATAAGAAAGTGCCACTTGTAAAGGTTCTTTGGAAGAATCGTACGAAGGGAGAGGCAACTTGGGAGAGTGAGCAAGCGATGCGAGATCAGTATCCCCTAGCTGTTTCAGAATTGAGATCAGGAAATTTCGAGGACGAAATTTCTTTTTAGAGGGGGAGAATTGTAATATCCCAAAGTATACCCTAAAAGTTTTAGAATATTTATTGTTGTATTCGGATTAAATGTATATGTTTAAGTGGAAAGAGAAAAGAGGTAAAGAGAAGAGTGTATATGTTGTATATATGAGATATATACAACATATACAAGTCAAAGAAATAGAAGTTCAAAAGAAGATTTATTTATTTTTATTAAATTAATTGAAATGGAAATTAGTAAGTGGATGAAGATTTTTATGAATATTATATTAATTAAATTGCTTGGTTGAGAATTAAAGGGAGTTTTAGTGGTTGAAAGAAGAGTTGAGTGTTGACTTTGCTTTTCTCTATTCATCTTCTTCTTCTTTTCTTTTCTCCTTGGTCGGCTAGCTCCATAGCAAGAGAGAAAGTGAGATTTTGTCTTTCTAAACTCAAGATTGAAAGATGTTTCAAGATCAAGTTGGAAATCTAAGAGTTTTCATCACTTTTGGTAAGTTCTCCACTTGATTCTTTGGTTTTCTTCTAAGTTTGTGTTTTGAGTTTGGTGTTTGATTGTTGATGGTATGTGTATATTTGATTATGGTGTATTTGAGGGTGTTTGATCTAATTGATGTTGATTTTGGAGATAGAGTTAAGTTTGGTGTTGGAAGAAAACAAGTGTTGTGTTTGAGTTGTGTGTATGTGATGGTTGTGAATTGGTGTTTAATGTATGTATTGAGTTGTTTTGATGTTTTTGCAAGTTAGTATGGTTTATGGGCGTGTTTAGTTAAGTTTGTTTGGAGTGGAAGATGGTGGAAGTAAGAGATTTGTTGGATGTGATGTTGTTGTTGCCGGAATCAGGATTTTTGGCCTGACATGCCCATGAGCACGGCCAAGTCTTTAGGCGTGTCAATGAGTCTATTTTCTGGATGGGTGACACGACCAGTGACACGCCCATGGCACTGAGCGTGTCACAACTTCTGTGTTATGGTAGCATTGACACGTCCAGTGACACGCCCATGTCACTGAGCGTGTCACAACTTCTGTATTGTGGTAGCATTGACACGTCCAGTGACACGCCCATGTCACTGAGCGTGTCACAGCTTTTGTGTTGTAGTAACATTGACACATCCAGTGACACGTCCATGTCACTGAGCGTGTCATAGCTACTGTATTGAGGGAGGATTGACACGGCTAGTGACACGCCCATGTCACTGAGCATGTCAAAGCTTCTGTGTTTTGAGTTTAGGGCACGGTCAGGGACACGTCCTTGTTGTTGAGCGTGTCATGTGTAGAGTTTGCCCTAGTTGATTCTTAGCCTTATTATCTCATGTGTATCTTTAAGTGAGTGTGTATTATCACTTTTGGATTAGGTTTTGAAGAGATTGAGTCGCCCTAATCCAACCGTTGGAGGATTCTTGGAAGAGGAAGTGTTTAGATTGGTATGAGTTGCTCTTGAGGTAAGTATAAACTTACATGGTTGCATACATTTACATGACTTTGAGACTTAACACATTTGGTTGTAAATGTGTTAAGTAATTTATTACATTGTTAATACATTTGATTAATGTTATGATTTGTATAATGTGAAAGATATGATGATCATTCAAAATGTATGTCCAATGCAATTGGCTATGTATACTTTAATGATGAGATGTGCAGCCATTGTTGTTGGCTATAATGATGCAAATGAAATAATTGGGGCATGGTTGCCTAGTTTGATTATGAGAAATGAATTGTGAAAGAGATTGATAATGAGATAAATGAATTAATTGTGTGCCTAGTATGTTATTCAATTTTCAGAGTTCCGGGTTTGGTGGCATGCCTATGAATTGCTGAGCAGGTGAAAAGATCGGGTCGTAAGCCGAGCCCAGCTGATAAATATGAAAAATGATATTTTTGAGGTGAAAAGACCGTGTCGTAAGCCTCAAAAATAGTAACAGTCTAGTCGGGTTGAGGACCAAGATATTGGGGCCCTAGGGTCTAGCCGGGTTGAGGTCCAAGAGACTGGGTCTGTTACAGTATCCATGGATAGATATATATCGCCTAAGGGCTTGATGAATGTGATTATGGACCGCCGTATTGGCTCGCCGAAGGGGTCAATATTTATTTATGTATTATGAGTCCGCGTATTTAACTTTTCTTTTTCCAAAGCCCTAATTTAGTAACTAAAATTCTAAAATCCTATTTTAAGATGCGAACCCTAAATTATATATTTATTGCTTTATTTAATTTTAGATTTGATTATGTAGTTTATTATATGCTTTGATTTATTTAATTTGAATGCTTGATTTATTTAATTTATTATGGATGAATGCTTATTATATATTTTGATTGACGTTTAATATCTTTGACAATGATTTATTTATGATGAATGGTTATTTATTTCTATCGATTTATTTTGATTTCCAAATGTTGTAAGAGGTATGTTTCCACTTTGTGGGTACCTCATTAATTAAGTTCTATGTAATTTAAATTGCTTTTATAGTTTAGACCAATGTAAAGGACATGTTTCTATCTCATGGCGGGTGTCCTATTTAGCTTAGACATGAATGATGTAAGGGCATGTTTTCATCTTTGGATGGGTGTCCATTTATTTTTTTTGCTTGGACATTGTTTTGATTTTTAATATATCGATGTTTTATTTCAATTTTTATGTGTAATATGGATAATATTATTATATTTAAGAATTTTTTAATATTAAGACCTGTAAAGGAGGCTGGTTCCAATGAACCGGGCGTTGTGGGAGTGCTGGGCCATTTCTCACCTTCCCCACACGTACCTAACTTTCTGAACCCATTAGGGGGTTGAGGATTCCTTAGGAATCAAGTCATCCAACCCTTTCTTTTTCCCAGCCCGTCCGGGTGGCGACTCCATTTTCTCTGGACTTAGGTCCGTGTTCTCTAAGACCCCGAGTCTAAATAGTGCCGAAGTCGCAAGAACCGTTCCACCGAGAGTGGGGGCAAAATTCCCCGCTCACAGTGGCGACTCCACTGGGGGATAAGAGAAGTTGATTCCGTTGGTCTTTATATTATTCTATTCTTTCTTATAATGATATTATCCATTGCATCATTTAGATTGCATCGTGTGCGTAAGTTAGAACTCTCGTGTTAACCGTGTTGTGTTATGTAAGGGATATCATACTTTCACTCAAGGTATGGAGATCAAGCATGGCATAACCACTCATAGCCTCGTACCATTTGGTATATACTTGCTATGGGAACCTAAGCCTTGTTACCCAAATACTAAAGCTCATGTAATTGGCCTAGTTACTTTCCTTAGGTTTTACCCCAAATGCATGTTGTTTGACTATGGTTAATTTATCTTGGCTTAAATCATGGCTTATTTGGTTTGTTCTTTTTCTAATATGACCTAAGTATATTGTAAGCTCAAAATAAATTTTTCTTTAAAATCCTAAAGACCAAAGCTATTTTCAAAATTTTTCAAGATGGTCTTTGGATATAAGACTTTTCTAAAAATAAACCAAAAATTATTTTGCTCATGGCCCAAATATTAAGCCCAAAATATGTTTTTTCTAAAATCTTTTTACAATGGGCTTAGAAACAAAATTATTTTCACCCAACCTTCTCTTACAAAAATATTTAGGTCAATTACGAAATACCAAAAATCAATTGTGAGCCTAGTTTATACTAAGAATAATTAATCATGGGCTTGTTTTTGACATGAATCATTAGTTACTTTTTCAAGTTAGAAATCTATTTATAATAAACCTCTTAATTTAGTTTTAATCAAATATAGCATAAAAGCTACTTTAGTTGGTTAAATGGATTAAAACCTAATTAATGGGAATTATTATAAACCGATTTTCATTTTTGAAAATATAACTATTGGTTGAAACGTCCGAGGGAAATATTCGAAAATAGGTATTTTGTTAACCATATACCTAGGAAAAGAGACTCGCCATTCATGTGTGGATGTTATAAGGTTGGAAGGAACGTCCTATTTGTCCTTGTTTGTTAATTGTTTGTGCATACATGCATACATGCATACATTTGCATCTCATATCATTAATCCTTTCTGGCTCACAGCCCTGGATTACGATAGTTCAAAAGCTTACGACAATCTGACCTACGCCGAAAGCGAAGAATCTAGCAACGTCTCAATCTCTTTTTCACCAAAAGTAATGGATCCCGAAAAAATTCAAAGAATGGTGGATGAAGCCCTCAATGCCAAAATGGAAGAAATAAAAGAGGTCCTAGCTGAGACCATGAAGAACCAATTGACTGCAATTTTAGAAAATCATGCCGAAGCATCTGCTAGCACTAAGAAGCCAAAGGAAAAAGGGAAGACTAAAGTTGGTGAAGTGGTTTTTTATGATGAAAAGGTAATAATTGATGACGATGATGATTGGGCTCAATACTACCAAGATCCTCAAGACAAGAAGAAAGAACCAAAGATTGTTGAAAGATCAGCTATGGAGAAAACCGAAACTTTTGATGTTGAAAAGATGATTGCTGATTTAGAAAAGAAATTTGAGAAGAAGTTGAAAAACGAAGAAATGTCCAATGTTGACAAATTATTTGAGTTAGATGAAGAAGTTTCATCCAAATTAAAGATGTCGTCCTTTGCGATGTTTGATGGAACCGAAAATCCTCACCTCTATGTAAAGCAGTATATCACTGCTATGCAGTCTGCCTGAGCTACTAAGGCTCAAACTCTAAGGTACTTCATGCTCTCATTGGACCCTATTGTCCAAAATTGGTTCAATACCTTAGATGATGGAACACAAAAGAGTTGGGATTTGCTATACAAGGCCTTCATCCAGCAATATGGGTATAATGTCGAGATGGAAGTTACCTTAATGGAAGTGGAGTCCATTAGACAAAGGCCAAATGAGAATTTTGTGGACCATGTCAAAAGATGGAGAAATAAGGCTGCTTTGCTCAAGAAGAGGCCCGATGAATATAATCAAATAAGGATGATTATGAGAGGGGTGTTGCCTAGTCTTCATGAAAAGATGTCTCATACACTTATCTGTGATTTCAAAAATCTTCTCCAAGCTAGTCTACAAATTGAAGAGTGGGAAAGGGAGAAAAATCGCTTTTCAGCAAGAAGGAATGAGAAAGGAAACTGCCAGTCTGGAAATCAAAACATGCAAAAAGAGGTTGATGTTAATATAACTGGTTAAGCAAATAGAAGACAGTTTTCAAATATGGGGAAGCCTTTGTCTTGGGTCTTCAACAAGCTACAAAAGAAGGGACTATTACAGCCATTAGCCCCTTGACCTTTGCCAAATCCGTTACCCCCAAAATTTGATACTAAGGCTTTTTATCAATTTCATCAAACTCAAGGACATGAGACTAATAGATATACCCGATTGAAGTATGAAATCCAAGACCTAATCGATAGTGGTAAGCTGCCGGAGCCAGACAACCCCAATGCAAAGAACAATCCTTTGTCAAAGTTTGGAAGAGTACCTCCACTAGCAACCTTCATGGTGGGAAAAGGATTGGAAGAAGATTTTGTTTTATCATCCTTTCAAGATGGAAATATTGAAGATGTGAAAGGAAAAGAAGCTTAAACTCAACGAACTTTCCTTAGCTTGAATGTTGCTTTTCAATTTTACTTTCTCTAATATTTTGGAACTATAGTGTTTTTCAAATTTAAAATTGCTTGAAATAAATTACTTTCATCAAAATATTTGTTGGTCTTTGTTCATTTTGGTGCTCAACCAATGAGGAATCTAGCTTAATGATTCATGAATTAATATATTTATGCATCATGGCTTGAATGACTTTATTAAATGAGGGAATTGCTCTATAACATTGAGCTGTGTATGCTTACTTAGAGAGGGCTCCTGCATAATTACCTTTGTCTAAGTCGTAGTCAGTCTTAGAACATGCTTTGACAAACTTTTGAGGCAAAATTGAACTTTGCTTATTTAAGGGAGAAATGATATAGGCATTGTTTGGTTAGCCAACAACTTGTATCCACCCTATTAAATATCAATCCCTAGTTGTCCCTTTGAGCCTTCATAAAATTTTAGCTTTCTTTTCATTGGCATATAACCTCAATAACCTACTCTGAGCTGTTGTGATACTTTTGACAAGTCTTATTATCACTAAGGTGAAGGGGCAAGAAGATCAAAGAAAGAAATGAATAGTCAAGACCATGAAGACAGTTGAAGTTCTTAAGACCATGAGGGTAGTTGATGCTTTCAAGACCATAAGGGTAGTTGAAGTTTTCCTAATATCTCCAATATATCAAGACAACATCAACATAAGAGTAACAAATGATTTATCCCTATTAAAGAAGATTTATGTTACTCCACTCATCTATTGTTGGAAGCCCAAGTTAGTACAAATAAGACAACTCTTTTAGAGCTAGAACCAAACAAAAAAAAACAAAAAAAAAGAAGAGAAGAGAAAAAAAGAAGAAAAAGAAAAAGAAAAGAAAAAGGATACAAAAGAAAAAAGAGAAGAAAAAGAAAAAAAAGATAAAGATAAAACCTAAAAAGGCGGTTCAGAAAGTCAACTGAGTTCTCTTTTCTCTAAAGCAGCAAAAGGCTTCCATTTGGTTCATAAAGACATTTTTACTTGAATTGGTCCAACCCAACCAAAGATTCAATCAAAATTGGAGAAAAAAGGAGGAAGACCATCCAATTCTTGAAAGTTTTGTACTTGATAGTCCTACAAGAAAGAAGGATAAAATGATAAAAGAAAGGGAAGAGTAAGGAAAATAAAGAGAAAGAAAAGGGAAGAGTAAGAAAAATAAAGAGGAAAGAAAAGGGAAAAGAAGAAAAGAAAAGAATTTGGGTCTTAAACTTTTTGCAAGGGCAAAGACTGTCCTAATCAAGATCTAGATTAATGATAAGAAGACAGAAAGAATTTAGAGTCTAGCAAGATTGCTCCCAACTGTCTAAAGTTCTAACAAAAAATTTGTAGTGTGAGGTTTGTCTATTGTGTCACACCAGCTCCAATCTCAAAATGGCCTTCACTTAAACCTGTGTCCCTTATAGACCCCATTTCAAGCCTATCAAAGACCTGTTGATCTCTCTTGGTAGGTAGAGTCTATTAGTGGAGATAGTTTGAATAAGCATGCATATGAGATAGACAATATTTAAACTCAATGAGACCTTTGGCCAAGTAATGTGTATGTAACTATCTGAAGTGCAACAATTCTTGCTTAAATAGAAATAATTCCCGAGTTTAGTACGGTAACTAAGGCTATCATGTTATAGATATGTTAATTTGGAAAAATCAAGTCCTGAGGTACATTGACATTAATTTGGCAAAGCCAACATTTGATTTCAAAATCAAAATTCAAAAAATAAAATATATATATTTTTATCACACGAAGCCTTCAAGTTAAAGGGAGTATGTTGAACTATCAAACATTGAAGAACACATTGGGCAAAGGAAATGATTATTGGCAAGGTCATGAAGAAGCTACCAATTGACATGCTGAAACATAGTTTGAAATGGATGCATCCCTGACTCTGCTGCTTGGGTTCTCCACCACTTATGTTCTCAACATCTTGAAGATAAAAGCCATAAATGAAAAGCTTTCTATTATTCCAAAGCAAGACTTGAACGAGCATCGAAAAGGAGTCAATGAGAATACTTCTACTGATCACCTCGGTCTGTGAGTCAATGAAACCGCTGTGAGTATTATCATGCATATCATGCATACATGAGCATATCACATCACACCTTCTTGTCTTGTATTGTCTATTTTTTTTATCAAAGTGAATAGCAAACACTCTGTGAAGTAAAGAATCAAAAGAAGATATCAAATCAGGGGGGCATGGAAAGCCCATTGCTTGAGAAAGTTTCAGTAATTTTGCAAAGAGAAGAAATGCTTGCTTTTGCGAAGAACAAGACGAAATACAAACGTCAATCAAAGCCCGCATAGAAAAATCATGGGTTTGGGGCTACACAGGAGGCAAAGTTTCTCCTTTTTAATTTTTTGAGTCTATATATAAAATATTTTCAAACTCACTTACAAATATTTTGCCACGCAGGGGGCAAGGAGAGGATATAAGGTCCAATTAAAAATAGCTGAATTTTTGCAAAGGAAGAAAAAAAATGGAACATTAGAACTATCAAAAGAATGAAAATGCAAATGACAAAAGATCAGTCTAGCTAGAAGAGCTGAAGCTAATATAGGACAAATCTCTAAGGATGAAGATCCACTTGCAAGGGTGAAGACCCGATTTCCAAGGATGAAGATCCAGCTTAAAGGATGAAGATACATTTTACAAGGGCAAAGACCTGATTTTCAAGGATGAAGATCCATTTTTAAAGGTGAAGACCTGACTCAAAGGATGAAGATCCATTTTCAAAGGGTGAAGATCCAATTTCTAAGGATGAAGATCCATTTTCAAAGGCGAAGACCTGATTCTAGGGATGAAAATCCAATTTCAAAGGGTGAAGACACAAAGTCTAAAGGATGAAGATCCACTTTCAAGGGTGAAGACCCGATTTCTAAGGATGAAGATCCATTTTCAAAGGTGAAGACCTGATTCCAAGGATGAAGATCCAATTTCAAAGGGTGAAGACCCGAAGTTTAAAGGATGAAGATCCACTTTCAAGGGTGAAGACCTGATGTCCAAAGGATGAAGATCCATTTTGAAAGGTGAAGACCTGATTCTAAGGATGAAGATCCAATTTCAAAGGGTGAAGACCCAAAGTTTAAAGAATGAAGATCCACTTTCAAGGGTGAAGATCCGATTTCCAAGGATGAAGATCCATTCTCAAGGGTGAAGACCTGATCTCCAAGGATGAAAATCTATTTTCAAGGGTAAAGACCCAATCTCAAAGGATGAAGATCCATTTTCAAGGGTGAAGACCCGATCTCCAAGGATGAAGATCCATTTTCAAGGGTGAAGACCCGATCTTAAGGGATGAAGATCCAAATTCAAAGGTGAAGACCCGATCTCAAAGGATGAAGATCCATTTTCAATGGTCAAGACCCGATCTCAAAGGATGAAGATCCATTTTCAAGGATGAAGACCCGATTTCAAAGGATGAATATCCATTTTGAGGGTGAAAAACCATAATGCGTATAATAACCGAAGCAGTCAGACTTCTCAAATGATAAAAGGTCAGTCAAACTCAATATCGGGTCCAAGCACCCAAATTAAATTCGATATCGAGTCCAGAACTTAGTTCGGGTCCAGAATCCAAAGTACCCTTAGGTCCAGAACCTAAAATTATCCTTGAGTCCAAAACTCGATCCGGGTCCAAAACCCAAAACCATAATCATCTCAAAAATTAAGTCTTATTGCTTTTCACTCTCTTTTACTAAAGTCTAAGATTGTTCAAGCAGGGGGGCAAACTGTAGACCCTTAATTTTTTACCCAGTCCGGTCCAATATATTTTAATTAGTCCAAAATAATTTTTGTGTTATCTTGATTAAATATTATTTGTTTTAGTAATTAATAATAAACAATAATAATAAACAAATAAATAAATAAAAATAAAAATTGGTCCAATATATTTTAAATAATAAAAGGTTGGACGAAATGGCATCCTGCGGGTGAAATGGCCAAAGCCATTTTGCTCGCAGGTAAATCCTATGAGCGAAATGGCCCGCAGCCCCGCCCCGCAATTTTTTTTGGCCAGCGCTCGCAGCAGTTTTTTTTCGCAAGCGAAATTTTTTCGACGCAATTTTTTTCGAAACCAAATTCTATTTGGTTTCGGCCCTAAATTGATCCTTTTATTTCTACAAACCCTAAAAAAAATACTTTTTTGTTTCTAAAAACCTTAAATTGTTTTGCTTATTTACAAAAACTTTACAAAAACTCTAAACAATTTTTTTTAGTCCTAAAACCAAACATATTTTCCGAAACACTAAAAATCCTAATTTCCTCAAAACCAAAACCATAAACCCTAGTTTTCTTAAACCCTAAACCTAATCCTTAAAACCTTATAAACCTAAATATTCAAATCCAATATAGTAAAACTAAAATACAATCTGTTACCAAACCTATTTATTTTAAATCACAGTAGCATTATTTTCATAAAACATCCAAAACCCTAAATCTTTAAAACGTTCAGTAGCATTATTCACTTAAAAAATAATATTAGTTACTCAAAATTCCAAAACCCTATTTTCTAAATTCTAAACCCTAAAATCTTAGTTTTCAACACCAAAACCTATAATCCTAAAAGCCAATTTCCAAAATTTTCTAGGGTGCTGCCCCCTTGACCCCCGCCCGCTAATCGGCTAGAGGGACCGCCGTATGGGCTCGTCTAAGGGGTCAATATTCATTTGTGTATTATGAGTCCGCGTATTTAACTTTTCTTTTTCCAAAGCCCTAAATTAGTAACTAAAATTCTAAAATCCTATTTTAAGATGCGAACCCTAAATTATATATTTATTGCTTTATTTAATTTTAGATTTGATTATGTAGTTTATTATATGCTTTGATTTATTTAATTTGAATGCTTGATTTATTTAATTTATCATGGATGAATGCTTATTATATATTTTGATTGACATTTAATATCTTTGATAATGATTTATTTATGATGAATGGTTATTTATTTCTATCGATTTATTTTGATTTTTAAATGTTGTTAGAGGTATGTTTCTACTTTGTGGGTACCCCATTAATTAAGTTCTATGTAATTTAAATTGCTTTTATATTTTAGACCAATGTAAAGGACATATTTCTACCTCATGGTGGATGTCCTATTTAGCTTAGACATGGATGATGTAAGGGTATGTTTCCATCTTCGAATGGGTGTCCATTTATTTGTTTTGCTTGGACATTATTTTGATTTTTAATATATCGATGCTTTATTTCAATTGTTGTGTGTAATATGGATAATATTATTATATTTAAGAATTTTTTAATATTAAGACCTGTAAAGGAGGCCGGTTCCAATGAATCGGGCATTGTGGGGGGTGTTGGGCCATTTCTCACCTTCCCCACACGTACCCAACTTTTCGAACCCATTAGGGGGTTGGGGATTCCTTACGAATTGAGTCATCCACCCCTTTCTTTTTCCCGGCCTGTTTGGGTGGCGACTCCATTTTCTTCGGACATAGGTCTGTGTTCTCTAAGGCCCCGAGCCTAAACAGTGCAGAAGTCGCAAGAACCATTCCACCGGGAGTGGGGGCGAAAATCCCCGCTCACACAACCCTTCCTTAATTATAAATTAATCAGGAAATATTCTCTAATTTATTTTTGTCAATTACATATCATATAAGAACGTCCTTATAATCTAAATATTGACAGCTTTAAGAATTAGAAAGACCTAATTCTAACTAATAAGTATAACCGTGTAATATATTTAATTAGATTATATACTCTTTTAGTGTTACACCTAATTGCCACTATTATCAAAACTTCAAGAATAATTACAGATTCAAGAGTTTTAAGTGGTGATATATTAGTTAATTAGTTGAATAATGGGCCCTATCGATCAAATAGCAAAACAATAATTTGAATAAGCTACCTAGAGTATATAAATATTAAAAATTAAAGAAGAAAAGAGATAAGTTATTTAGATCTTACAATCTTTACGAATTGAACTTCAATTACCCTTCAACTAAATTGAAAATTGGTTTCTCATCCTTTTGAAAGAAGAAAACTAAAAATATTCAAAAATGATCTATTAAAAATGTGAACAAAAGTTGGCTAGGGTTGGTGCCCTCTAGCTTATATATCTCCTAATTCTAAAAGATTCCTATTCTAAATCTAATTAGGAAAACAAAAAAGGAAATAATAAAAATTATAATAATTAATTTCCCTAAACAATGTCCATATAATAAGGGAAGATAAAGTTAGTAATATCTCTCAAAATATGCCAAAATTCATAGTTTAAAACATTCCAAAAAGATAAGGAGTTCCAGCTGTCATATTAATCATCCTTTCATTAGGGTTGAACTGGTATCGATTGGCCTTACCCAAGGCTTATACTCAAGGCCTTTGTAATTAATGTTGAGGGTATATTTAGTCCATTTTTGGAAAAAAAAAAAGGAAGTGTGTGTGTGTGTTGGGGGGGGGGGGGGCGCTTAATGGATCAACAAAAATTTAAGATGTTTAAGTGAGATTTGCAAAAAACTATAGGGGTGTATTTGAACCTTAACCCATATCAATGATGTTCCTTACTACTTTTCATCTTGGAAGGGTGAATGATTGCACCTTTATGCATTGGTTGTTATTAGCAATTAGATTGTTGAATTTTGAATTAGGAAAGTTGAAGTGTTACATATGTTCATATTCACCAAAGATTTATAAGTAATGAAAATTTCCTCTTTTTTTTCTTTATAACTTTTACCTTCTGTGAAAAGTAGAGAATTTTTCTCTATGCTTCAAGACCTTAATCTTCTTTTCCATGGCCCCAAATTTCTCTATCAAGGATTTGGCCTCAAATGATTCTCCCCCTTGAAAAAGATTTGAGGAGGAGTCAAGGATAATAGTAATCTTTGGTGGGAGAGGATATGCAATGATCCCATTATTCGTTAAGTCAACAATATGAGCAGCTTGGTTAGGTGAAGTGGTATTTGGCTATGTGGCTTGAGGTTGAGTTCCAAAAGTGTTGGGGTGTATTCCTTGAATCATGGCTTATACCTCTTCCATGAGCATTGAGCACTCAATGAGTAAGTCATATTGTGGGCGCCTAATTTGACTATTACCCTAGTGGTTTTTTGATCTCGGCATTGCTAGGTTCTTGACCTTAACGATCCAGCAAGCTAAGGCATGCAAGAATGGAATCGTCACTCAGTTTGGACAAGAAAATAGTGGGGGTAGCATATTCTTAATTTCACAAGGAATCCCCAATCCTCTCCTAGGTTTGGGAAGTTAGGAAGTGTGGGAACAATAAGAAATAGGATTCATTCTATTCATATACACCGGGTTCAAAAGAATCGACCTCCTCTATGATTCAAATATTAGTGAATTAGAGTTATTCATAATATCAAATTGTAATCATTTTTACGATAAATAAATAAATTATCCATGACAAGTAACAACCATAGATGCATACGATGCATGTGTTACAAAAATATCGAATGAACCCCTACCAAAGTGGAAACATGCCCTTATTACAATCTTCCAAAAGAGGAAATTTAATTACATAGCCTTGAATAAATCCTATACATTGATCTAAAAAATTATATCGAAGGCCTATATACATTGTGTAATATCCCAAATTTTTGAAAATTCTAATTTTTGGAATTGAATAAAAAAAATTATAAGTTAATTTGATAAATTAAATAAATAATTTTAAAAGAAAATGAAAAGATTTTAAGTAAAAATAAAATGTATATATAATATATATAAAAATATGCATAACATATTCAAGTTGATAGTCTTAAAAGTCAAAGTTTATTTTAATAATTCAAAAGTAAATTATATAGCTAATGGAAAAGGATATTTGATATTGTAATTAAATAATAACATATATACATGGTTAAGATTAAAAGTGGAAATATAAGGTTCAAAGTGAAAGTGGGTGGAGAGAGATATTTAATTTTGGTCTTCTTCTTCTTCTTCTTTTTTCCTTAGTTAATTAACATTGTTGTGTAAGGGAGGTGTTTTAATCTTCCAAGCTCAAGTAATTGAAGGATTTCAAGTGTTCAAAGGGGATTTTTGGTTATTTCCACTAACTTTGGTAAGTTTTCTAACTTCTTTCTTTGAATTCCATGGAAGATTGATTATGTGGATTTTGGGTTGTTGAAGTAGCATGTTTTAATTGTCTATTTGGGTATGAATGAGATTATTTTAAGTGATTAACCATGATTTTAAGGGTTGATTGAAAAAATGGTTAAGTTTGAGTTGAGTTTGGTGTAGGAAGAGAGTTTAGGGTCATGTAACTTTTGAGTTGTGAATTCATGATTTTGAATTATGTAATTTGATTTTAATTGAGTTATTTTGATGCATATACAAGTATTTTAAAGTTAAATGATGATTTGGTTGAGCTTGAATAGAGGTTGAAAGGGAAAAGAAAGATTGTGCAAAGTATGAAAAAGAATGATAACTTTGGAGATGTGATTATTTTGTGTTGACATCAGAATTTTGGCCTGACATGCCTAGTGACACGGCCATATCATTAGTTGTGTCGATGATTCTATTTTTGGTGTTTGCGATGTAATATGTTTGGCACGGGCAGTGATACGCACATGTCTTTGGGCATATCGTAGCTATTATAATGCAGGACTAACAACACGGTCATTGACATGCCCATGTCACTGAGCGTGTCAAAGCTTATGTATAGTGGGCATAGGGCATGGTCATTGACACGCTCATGTCGTTAAGCGTGTCATTTGTAGATTTTGCCCAAGATGGCTCTTTTTCTTATTTTTCCTTTGTGGTTCTTATATTTGTGATAAGAGATCATGTATATGCCTTTAAGCGTGATACTAAGTGATTATTTATAATCACATTTAGTTTAGGCCTTGAGGAGACTTGATTTGACCAATCCAAGAGTTGAAGGGTATCTTGGAAGAGAAGGTTGGAGGTGGTGTTAAGCTTGCTTTTGGTTGTCTTTTGAGGTATGTAAAAACTTTGAATGAATTAGTTATTTTTGCATGACATTTGGGCTTAACACATTTTGGTTGAAAAATGTGTTAAGTTACTTGATGCAATGAATATGCATGAATAATGTGCTATGACATATGTAATGTCACAGATGTATTAAATGCATTGTGAAAAGCCATTGATAATGGCTAAAGTAAGTAAAAAGTGTAATATGTGCAATATGTGAAAATAACCCAAAGTGTTTGGGTATTGTGGTTTGTTGTGTATGCATTAAAGGTATTTGTGGAAAGCCATTGGTGATGGCTAGATTGCATAAAATGTGATACAATGTGCCTAATGAATTATGAGAAAATGAGAAAGAGATTGATAATGAGAAATATGAAATAATTATGTGCCTAGTATGTTATTCAATTTTCAGAGTTCTGTGTTTGGCAATATGTCTATGAAGTTATCCTCATTATTTTCCTTCGAGCTAGACGTTGGACGTATAACACCCTTATACCCAATATACGTACACTACATATACCCACTATATGTAATATACGTATAGAGGATACAAGAATGTCACAACCTTTTTAAATAATCAAATCATCATTTATAAAATTTGTATAATCTTAAAACATTCAACTGATATCATATAAATAGTAAATGAAACAATACTTGTTAAAACACATATATATTACTTCATTACCAAAGATCAATCCAAAACATTTTTGATAGTTTGCAAAATATACATATTTATATATATCAAAATATATTATAATATACATGAAATCAATATATACAGAAATATAAAATATATACATGGTGGCAGTTTGTCTCTGATCTTGATGTCCAACAATCAACACTGCTCTCAAAATCTCAAGCCTAGACTCGACTTGGTCTAGACGAACTCTCTGGCTCAACCGGATCTACCCTGTCATCTGCGCAATGAATCACAATAGTGCTAAGCCAGAAGCTTAATGATACAAACTTTGATAACAATATAGTTCAAATGCAATGCCAATGCATAATACATAAGAATATCATATCTCATAGCATTATATCATTATATATTAATAAATTGTTCAATTATTCCATAATTCATAATTCACATTAAAGCAAAGAAAAGCATGGGCTTAAAAAGGATCTAATATGCTATTCAAATTTCAGAGTTACTGCTTTGGTCTATAATGACACTGTAGACCCTTAATTTTTGACCCATTCAAATCCGATAGTCTAAAATAATTTTTATAATATTTTATTTATTTTAATAATATTTTAATTATTAATAATATTTCATAGTTATTTTTAATAAAAATAAAAATAATAAAAAATTGAACTGATCGGCGAGTGTCGCGCTGGCGCGCGGCAGCCCAATTCGCCGCAAAAATCATCTGGGGGCAAATTGGGACGCGAATTTTGCCGCAAATGACATCTGGGAGAGAATTGGGCTGTCCCATTTCGCCACATATGGCATCTGGGGGTGAATTGGCCCGCTGGGCCCATTTTTATCAGCGCAATTGCTGCCAGCACAGCCCACTGGCCCGACAGCCCGCGCGCTGTCGATTTTTTGACCAAACCTTGTTTTACCCAGTTTCCTAATTTTTCCTAAACAATTCATATTTCCTTATTAAAATAGGATTACGACTCTTTATTTTCCTATAAATACCACATTAAAACAAGAACAAAGGGGGGGAGGACGAAAAAAAAAACCTAAAAGAAAAGGCAGAGAGCTGCAATTGAAAAAAAAAGAAGGCAGCAACAACGAACACTTATCAAATAATCAATCCATAAAAGGCAGCAATATTGTCTTTGTTATTGTTCATCCAGAAAACAATTTGGAGGAACCTTCAACGCAGGTTTTGTATCTTAATCTTGAATTTGCTTAAACATTCAATTGTTATATTGTTTTTTGTTCTTACTGTTTTTCGTTTATTTTTTTTATCACTTTGATTCAATAGTATAAATTGATAAATCCTAATCTGCTTTCCAATTTTATAAAACCTTAAATCATTTTATTAATTCCCAAAACCCTATTCTGCTTTCCAATTTTCCAAAACCTTAAATGTTTTATTAATTCCCAAAACCGTAATTGTTTTCTTAATTTGCCAAAACCCTAATTTTTTTTTTAAATTCCGAACCTAAATTTATAAAATCTAATTCCAAAATTCAAAACACCAAAGTTCTTATCATCTAAAATGTCAAGATCCTTTAATTCCAGAAAACTTAAAACCCTAACTCCACTTGCTTAATTCCCAAACTTAGACCCAAACCCTAATTCCAATAACTTAATTCCTAAACCCTAGTTTCATAGAAACCTTAAAATTTCTTAAACCCTAAATTTCATAATCCCAGCAACCTTAAAAAAACCCTAAACCCTAAATGATGAAACCTCAATTTAAATCCTAATTTCAAAAACCCTAATTCCAAAAACCCCATTCTAAGATGCAAATTCTAAATTTATATATTTATTTAATTTTAGATTTGATTATATAGTTTATTATATGTTATGATGGTTGATTTATTTAATTTCAATGCTTGATTTATTTAATTTATCATGGATGAATGTTTATTATATATTTTGATTGATGTTTAATATCTTTAATAAATGATTTATTTATTATGAATAATTATATACTTTTATCGATTTATTTTGATTTTCAAATATTGTAAGAGGTATGTTTCCACTTTGTGGGTACCTCATTAATTAATTTCTATGTAATTTAAATTACTTTTATATTTCAGACCAATATAAAGGATATGTTTCTACCTTTTGGTGGGTATCTTATTAGTTTAGACATGGATGATGTAAGGGCATGTTTCCATCTTCGGATGGGTGTCCATTTATTTGCTTTATTTGGAAATTGCTTTGATTTTAATATAATGATGCTTTATTTCAATTGTCATGTGTAATATGGATAATATTGTTATATTTAAGAATTTTATAATATTAAGACCTGTAAAGGAGGCCGGTTCCAATGAACCAGACGTTGTGGGGGTGCTAGGCCATTTGTCACCTTCTCCACACGTACCCAACTTTCTGAACCCATTAGGGG
This sequence comes from Garcia nutans, assembly GCA_947685225.1. NCBI lineage: Eukaryota > Viridiplantae > Streptophyta > Magnoliopsida > Malpighiales > Euphorbiaceae > Garcia > Garcia nutans. The sequence continues at coordinate 21,775,487 of CANTUV010000001.1, forward strand.
GTTGGGGATTCCTTAGGAATTGAGTCATCCACCCCTTTCTTTTTCCCAGCCCGTCCAGGTGGCGACTCCATTTTCTCCGGACTTAGGTCCGTGTTCTCTAAAGCCCCGAGCCTAAACAGTGCCGAAGTCATAAGAACCATTCCACCGGGAGTGGGGGATAAAAATCTCCGCTCACAGTGGCGACTCCACTGGGGACAAGAAAAGCTGATTCTGTCGGTCTTTTTATTATTCTATTCTTTTTTATAATGATATTATCCATTGCATCATATTAGATTGCATCGCGTGCGTGAGTTAGGATGCTCGTGTTGTGTTATGTAAGGGATACCATACTTTCACTCAAGGTATGGAGATTGAGCATGGCATAACACTCATAGCCTTGTACCATTTGGTATATACTTGCTGTGGTAACCTAAGCCTTTTAACCCAAAGACTAAAGCTCATGTAATTGGCTTAGTTACTTTCCTTAGGTTTTTACCCCAAATGCATGTTGTTTGACTATGGTTAATTTGTCTTGGCTTAAATCATGGCTTATTTGGTTTGTTCTTTTTCTAATATGACCTAAGTATATTGTAAGCTCAAAATAAATTTTTCTTCAAAATCCAAAAGACCAAAGCTATCTTCAAAATATTTCAAGATGGTCTTTGGATATAAAACTTTTCTAAAAACAAATCAAAAAATTCTTTTGCTCATGGCCCAAATGCTAAGCTCAAAATCCATTTTTTCTAAAATCTTTTTACAATTGGCTTAGAAATAAAATTATTTTTATCCAACCTTTTCTTACAAAGAGCTTGCAAATTATTTAGGTCAATTACGAAATACTAAAAAACAATTATGAGCCTAGTTTATTCTAAGAATAATTAATCATGGGCTTATTTTTAGCATGAATCATTAGTTGCTTTTTCAAGTGAGAAATTTATTTATAATAAACCTCTTAATTTAGTTTTAATCCAATAGAGCATAAAAGCTACTATAGTTGGTCAAATGGATTAAAATCTAATTAATGGGAATTATCATGGATTGATTTCTATTTTTAAAAATATAACTATTAGTTAAAATATCCGAGGAAATTATTCAAAAATAAGATACCCCATGTTGGTATTTTGTTAACCATATACTTAGGAAAAGAGACTCGCCATTCGTGTGTGGATGTTATAAGGTTGGAAGGAACGTCCTATTTATCTTTCTTTGTTGATTTTTGTGCATACATGCATACATGTATACATTTGCATCTCATATCATTAATCCTTTTTGGCTCACAGCCCTGGATTATGAAAGTTCAAAAGCTTACGATAATCCAACCTACGCTGGAGATGAAGTATCTAGCAACGACTCAATCTCTTTTTCACCAAAAGCAATGGAGCCTGAACAAATTCAAAGAATGGTGGATGAAGCCCTCAATGCCAAAATGGAAGAAATAAAAGAGGCTCTAGCTAAGAGTATGAAGAACCAATTGACTGCAATTTTAGAAAAGCATGCCTAAGCATCTGCTAGCTCTAAGAAGCCAAAGGACAAAGGGAAGGCTAAAGTTGGTGAAGTAGCTTTTGATGATGATAAGGTGATCATTGATGATGATGATTGGGCTCAATACTACCAAGATCCTCAAGACAAAAAGGAGCTGAAGGTTGTTGAGAAGGCAACTATTGAAAAGATCGAGACGTTTGATGTTGAGAAGATGATTGCTGATTTAGAAAAGAAATTTGAGAAGAAATTGAAAACCGAAGAAATGTCCGAAGTTGACAAATTATTTGAGCTAGACGAAGAAGTTCCGTACAAATTCAAGATGCCATCCTTTGCTAGATACAATGGTATTGGAAATCCTCATCTCCATGTGAAATAGTACATCACTGCTATGCAGTCTGCCCGAGCTACTAAAGCTCAAACTCTGATATATTTCATGCTCTCATTGGACCCTGTTGTCCAAAATTGGTTCAACACTTTAAAGGAAAGTACTCAAAAAGATTGGGACATGTTGTACAAGGCTTTCATTCAGCAATATGGGTACAATGTCGAGCTAAAAGTTATCTTAATGGAAGTTGAGTCCATTAGACAAAGGCCAAATGAGAATTTTGTGGACTATGTGAAAAGGTGGAGAAATAAGGCCGCTTTGCTCAAGAAAAGGCCCGATGAATCAGATCAAATAAGGATGATTGTGAGAGGGGTGTTGCCTAGTCTTCATGAAAAGATATCTTATACACTCATCCATGATTTCAAAGATCTTCTCCAAGCTTGTCTGCAAATTGAAGAATGGGAAAGGAAGAAGAATCGCTTTTCAATAAGAAGGAATGAGAAAGGGAATTATCAGCCTAGCAATCAAAGCACACAAAAAGAAGTTGATGTCAACACAACTGGTCAAGCAAATAGAAGACAATTTTTATATCTGAGGAAGCCTTTGTCTTGGGTCTTCAATAAACTACAAAAAAAAGGGACTATTACAGCCATTGGCCCCTCGACCTTTGCCGAATCCTTTACCCCCAAAATTTAATACTAAAGCTTTTTGTGAGTTTCATCAAACACAAGGACATGAGACAGACAAATGCTTGCAATTGAAACATGAGATCTAAAATTTAATTGACAGTGGTAAGCTGCCTGAGCCTGATAAGACCAGCACAAAAGACAATCCTTTGCCCAGGTTTGGAAGAGTACCTCCAACGGCAACCTTCATGGTGGAAAAAGGATTGGAAGAAGATTTTGTTTTATCATCCTTTCAAGATGGAAATATTGAAGATGTGAAAGGAAAAGAAGCTTAAACTCAACAAACTTTCCTTAGCTTGAATGTTGCTTTTCAATTTTACTTTCTTTAATATTTTGGAACTATTATATTTTTCAAATTTAAAGTTGCTTGAAATAAATTACTTTCATCAAAATTTTTGTTGGTCTTTGTTCATTTTGATGCTCAACAATGAGGAATCTAGCTTGATATTTATAAATTAATGTATCTCGGCATCATGACTTGAATGACTTTACTAGGTTAGGGAATTGCTCTATAGCTTTGAGTTGTGTATGCTTACTTAGAGAGGGCTCCTGCATAATGACCTTTGTCTCGGTCTTAGTCAGTCTTAGAACATACTTTGACAAACTTTTGAGGCAAAATTGAACTCTGCTTATTTAAGAGAGAGATTATCTAGGCATTGTTTGATGAGCTAACAACTAGTATCCACCCTATTAAATATCAATCCCTAGTTGTCCCTTTGAGCCTTCATAAAATTTTTAGTTTTCTTTTCATTTGACTTATAAGACCAATAACCTACCCTGAGCTGTTGTGATACTTTTGACAAGTCTTATGATCACTAATATGAAGAGGCAAGAAGATCAAAGAAAGAAATGAATACCATGAAGATAGTTAAAGTTCTCAATACCATGAAGATAGTTCAAGTTCTCAATACCATGAAGATAGTTGAAGTTCTTAATACGATGAAGATAGTTGAAGTTCTCAATACCATAAGGATAGTTGATGTTCTCAAGACCATAAGGGTAGTTGAAGTTCTCAAGACCATAAGGATAGTTGAAGTTCTCAAGACCATAAGGACAGTTGATGTTTTCAAGACCATAAGGGTAGTTGAAGTTCTCCTAATATCTCCAATATATCAAGACAATATCAGAGTAACAAATGATTTGTCCCTGTTAAAAAAGATTTATGTCACTCCACTCATCCATTATTGGAGACCCAAGTTGGTACAAACAAGACAACTCTTTTAGAGTTAGAACAAAAAAAAGAAAAGAAAAGAAAAGAAGAAGAAGAAGAAAAGAAAAAAAGGACAAAAAAAAGGGAAAAAAAAGAAGAGAAAAAAAAGAAGAAAGATAATACCCAAAATGGTTCAGAAAGTCAACTGAGTTCTCTTTTACCTAAAGCAGCAAAAGGCTTCCATTTGGTTCATAAGGACATTTTGACTTGAATTGGTCTAACCCAACTAAAGATTTAACCAAAAATGGAGAAAAAAGGAGAAAGATCATCCAGTTCTTGAAAGTTTTGTACTTAACAGTCCTACAAGGAAGAAGGACAAAATGATAAAATAAAAAGAAAGAAAAGGGAGAAGAAGAAAAGAAACAAATTTGGGTACCAAACGTTTTGTAAAGGCAAAGACTATCCCAATCAAGATTCATGTTAATGCCAAAAAGAAAGAAGAATGTTCAAAGCTCTGTCTTTTCATGCTCCCAAAAGTTTCAACAAGCAGTTTGCAGTGTGAAGGTTTGTCCATTGTGTCACATCGGCTCCAACTTACAAATGGCCTTCATTTAACCCATGTCCCTTATAGACCCCATTTCAAGCCTATCAAAGACCTGTTGATCTCTCTTGGTAGGTAGAGTCTATTAGTGGAGATAGTTTGAATAAGCATGCATATGAGATAGACAATATTTAAACTCAATGAGACCTTCGGCCAAGTAATGTGTATGTGCCTATCTGAAGTGCAACAATTCTTGCTTAAATAGAAATGATTCCTAAGTTTAGTATGGTAACTAGGGTTGTCATGTTATAGATATGTTAATTTGGAAAATCAAGTCCTGAGGTACATTGACATTAATTTGGCAAAGCCAACATTTGATCTCAAATTCAAAAAAAAATTAATTACAAAGACTTCAAGTTAAGGGGAGTATGTGAACTATCAAACCTTGAAGAACACATTGGGCAAAGGAAATGATTACTGGCAAGGTCATGAAGAAGCTACCAACTGACATGCTGAATCATAATTTGAAATGGATGTATCTCTGCTATTTGGGGCCTCCATTATTCATGTTTTCAACATCTTGAAGATAAAAGCCATAAATGCAAAGCTTCCTGTCATTCCAATGCAAAACTTGAATGAGCGTCTGAAAGGAGTCAATGAGAACACTTATGCTGATCACCTCGGTCTGTGAGTCGATGGAATGACTGTGAGTATTATTCATGCATATTATGCATACATGAGCATATCACATCGCACTTTCTTGTCTTGTATTGTCTATTCTTTGTCAAAGTGAACAACAAATACCCTGCGAAGTAAACATTCAAAAGAAGATATCATTGCTTGAGAAAGTTCCAGTAATTTTGCAAGAAGAAGAAATGCGTACTTTTGCGAAGAATTATACAACAAAAACATCAATCAAAACCCGCATAGAAAAATCATGGGTTTGAGCCTACACAGGGGGCAAAGTTTCTCCTTTTCAATTTTTGAGTTTATATATAAAACATTTTCAAACTCACTTGCAAATATTTCACCACGCAGGGGGCAAGGAGAAGATATGAAGGCTAGCTAAAAGGGCTGAATTTTTTTGTTCATGTATAATTAATGAACATGAAAAAGAATTCTCAAAAGAATAAAAAAATCAATAAAAAGAGAAAATTAGAATGAAAATGCAAAAGACAAAAGGTCAGTCCAGCTAAAAGAGCTGAAGCTAGGGTAAAGACCCGATTTTCAATGGATAAATATCCATGTTTCAAGGGTAAAGACCCGATTTCTAATGGATAAAGATCCATTTTTCAAGGGTAAAGACCCGATTTCCAATGGATAAAGATCCATGTTTCAAGGGTAAAGACCCGATTTCCATTAGATAAAGATCCATGTTTCAAGAGTAAAGACCCGATTTTCAATGGATAAAGATCCATGTTTCAAGGGTAAAGACCTAATTTCCAATGGATAAAGATCCATGTTTCAAGGGTAAAGACCCAATTTCTAATGGATAAAGATCTATTTTTCAAGGGTAAAGACCCGATTTTTAATGGATAAAGATACATGTTTCAAGGGTAAAGACTCGATTTCTAATGGATAAAGATCCATATTTCAGGGGTAAAGACCCAATTTCTAATGGATAAAGATCCATGTTTCAAAGGTAAAGACCCGATTTTCAATGGATAAAGATCCATATTTCAAGGGTAAAGACATGATTTATAATGGATAAAGATCCATTTTTCAAGGGTAAAGACCCGATTTCTAATGGATAAAGATCCATGTTTCAAGGGTAAAGACCCAAAGTCCAAAGGATAAAGGTCCATGTTTCAAGGGTAAAGACCCGATTTCCAATGGATAAAGATCCATATTTCAAGGGTAAAGACCCAATCTCCAATGGATAAAGATCCATGTTCCTAGATTAAAGACCCAATTTTCAATAGATAAAGATCTATTTTTGGTGGGTAAAGACCCACAATCCATAAAAATGGAACAACCAGTTATGCCAGAATTCTCAACTGATAAAAGGTCAGTCAAATCAAATTCAATCTCGGGTCCAAGTACCCAAATCAAATTTAATCTCGGGTCCAAGTACACAAATCAAGTTCAATCTCAGGGTCCAAGTACCCAATCTCTAGTCCAAGTACCCAATCTTGGGTCCAAATACCCAAATCAAATTCAATCTCGGGTCCAAGTACCCAAATCAAATTCAATCTCGGGTCTAAGTACCCAATCTCGGGTCCAAGTACCCAATCTCGGGTCCAAGTACCCAAATCAAATCAATCTCAGGTCCAAGTACCCAATCTCGGATCCAAGTACCCAAATTCAATCTAGTCTCGGGTCCAAGTACCCAAATTCAACCCAATCTCGGGTCTAAGTACCCAAATCAAACCCATTCCCGGGTCCAAGTACCCAAATCAAATCAGTCTCGGGTTGAAGTACCCAATCTTAAGTCCAAGCACCCAAATCAAATCAATCCCGAGTCCAAGTACCCAAATTCAATCCAATCTCGGGTCCAAGTACCCAAATTCAATCTAGTCTCTGGTCCAAGTACCCAAATTAAGTTCAGCCTCGGGTCCAAGTACCCAAATCAAATTCAAGTAACCATCTCATCAAAATTAATTCTTATTGCTTTTCTCTCTCTTTTGTCGTAGTCTAAGATCGTTCAAGCAGGGAGCAAACTGTAAACCCTTAATTTTTGACCCATTCAAATCCGATAGTCTAAAATAATTTTTGTGGTATTTTATTTATTTTAATAATATTTTAATTACTAATAATATTTCATAGTTATTTTTAATAAAAATAAAAAATGAAAAAATGAAAAAATAAAAAATCGGAATGATCAGCGAGGGTCGCGTGGCAGCCCAATTCGCCGCAGAAATCATCTAGGGGCGAATTGGGACACCAATTTCGCCACAAATGGCATTTGGGGGCGAATTGGGCTGTCCCATTTACCGCAGATGGCATCTGGGGGCGAATTGGCCCGCTGTGCCCATTCCTGCCAACGCAATTAGAGTCCCTAGGATTTAATGTTTTGGTGACAAATCCTTTAGGGCATAGTGTGGTAGTTAGCAAGGTGCATCGTAATAGTTCAGTTGTGGTGCAAGATTGAAAAAGATTATTTTGGAGGAAGCACATCAGTCGGCTTTTGCTATGCACCCTGGGAGTACCAAGATGTATCAAGATTTGAAGCAATATTATTGGTGGTTAGGTATGAGAGGGACATAGCGAAGTTTGTATTCAAATGTCTCACTTGTCAGAGAGTGAATGTCGAGCACCAAGTTCCTTCGGGGTTGCTCCAACCTTTACCAGAGTGGAAATGGGAGCGTGTAACGATGAATTTTGTGACTGGTTTGCCCTTGACTCAGAAGAAGCATGATGCCATCTGGGTAATTGTGGATCGGTTGACGAAGACAGCTCATTTCCTTCCAGTTTGAATGGACTATTCTCTTGAGAAGTTAGCTGAGCTGTATATCAGTGAGATAGTGAGATTGCATAGAGTCCCAATTTTTTGGTGTCTAATTGACAACCCAGGTTTACTTTGAGGTTTTGGAAAAGTTTGCATGATGCTTTGGGTTCTCGGTTGCATTTTAGCACTGCTTTCCATCCTTAGACAGATGGGCAGTCAGAGAGAGTGATTCAGATTTTAGAGGATATGTTGAGAAGTTGCATCATTGATTTTTCTGGGAGTTGGGACAGATTCTTGCCATTGATTGAATTTGCTTATAACAACAGTCATCAATCCAGTATTAAAATGGTACCTTATGAGGCATTGTACGGTAGAAGATGCATGACACCTCTATGTTGGGATGAGGTTGGAGAAGGTAAGTTAATTGGTCCTGATTTGATTAAAGAAACAAAAGAGAAAGTGAAGATAATTCAGGATCAGTTGAAAGCAGCTTCAGATCGGTAGAAATCATACTCAGATTTGAAGAGGAAGGACATAGAGTTTAGTGTAGGAGATAAAGTATTTTTGAAAGTGTCTCCTTGGAAGAAAATTTTGAGATTTGGCCGCAAAGGGAAGTTAAGTCCTCATTTCATTGGACCCTATGAGGTACGGGAAAGAGTTAGACCAGTTGCCTATCGTATTGCTTTGCCACCTGAATTAGACCGAATTCACAATGTCTTCCATGTTTCTATGCTTTGGAGGTACAGATCAGACCCATCTCATATTTTATCTGTGGAATCTATTGATGTGAGTCCGGATCTGACTTTTAAAGAAGAACCAGTGGCTATTTTGGCACATGAAGTGAAAGAGTTGAAAAATAAGAAAGTGCCACTTGTGAAGGTTATTTGGAAGAATCATGCTAAGGAAGAAGCAACTTGGGAGAGTGAGCAAGTGATGCCAGATCAGTATCCTCATTTGTTCCAGAGTTGAGAAATAATAATTTTGAGGATGAAATTTATTTGTAAAGGGAGAGAATTGTAATATCTCAAATGATACCCTAAAATTTTGAAAATACTAATTGTTGAAATTGAATTAAATGATTTAAAGTGTATATATAATTAAGTGGAAAGAAAGGAAAAGGGAAGTGTGTATATGTTGTACATATGAAGATATATACAACATATACAAGTCAATATTTTATTTATGGTCAAATGATATATTTAATTATATAAAATAGGAATTAGATGTGAGTGGAAGATGATATTTATATTATAATAATATATTAATACTTGGTGGGGATTAAGTGAAGATTTAAGTAGTTAAGAGTAGTGTTTGGGTTTGACTTTTTTTATCATATTCTTCTTTCTTCTTCAAGAGGCCAACCATCACCATTGTCAAAAGGAAAGAGAGGTTTTGTTGATTCCTAACTCAAGCAATTGAAGAATTTCAAGAGATCAAGTTGGAGTTTTAAGAATTTTCTTCACTCTTGGTAAGTTTCCAACTTGTTTCTTTGATTTCTTTTGAGTTTGTGTATTTGAGTTTGAAGGATGGTTGGTGTAGTTGTGTGTATGTTTGATTTTGGTGTGTTTGAAGTTGTTTTGTTTAATTGACTTTGATTTTTTGGGTTGGATTGAAGAAAAGGGTTAAGTTTGGTGAAGAAAACAAGAGTTGTGGATTGTGTAACTTTGAGTTGTGAAAATGGTTGTGTTTGTGTTTGATGCTTGTAATTGAGTTGTTTTGATGTTTATGCAAGGTTGTTATGGTATATTGATGGATTTGGTTGAGTTTGTGTGGTGTTGAAAGATGTTTGTTGGATGTGGCGTTTTGGTGTTGATTTCAGGTTTTTGGCCTGACACGCCCAGTAGCACGGCCATGTCTTTGGGCTTGTCGTTAGTTCTATTTTCAGTATTGGTGACACGAGCAGTGACACACCCATGTCACTAAGTGTGTCATAGCTACTGTGTTGTTGGGAGATTGACACGTCCAGTGACACGCCCATGTCACTGAGCGTGTCATAGCTTCTGTGTTGGAGGAGGATTGACACGTGCAGTGACACGCCCATGTCACTGAGCGTGTCAAAGCTTCTGTGTTGTGGGTTTAGGGCACGATCAGGGACACGCCCGTGTTGTTAAGCGTGTCATGTGTAGAGTTTGCCCTAGATAGTTATTATTCTTATTTTCTTATTGTATCACTAAGTGTGTATGTATAATCACCTTTGGATTAGGTTTTGAAGAGAATTAAGTTACCCAATCCAAGTGTTGAAGATATCTTGGAAGAGGATGTTGTTAGATTGGTGTTTGTTGCTCTTAGAGGTAAGTATAAACCTTAAATGATTGCATACATTTACATGATTTTGGGACTTAATACATTTGGTTGGAAAATGTGTTACGTTACCTATTATATTGTTGATATATGAGAATGGTGCTATGATTTGCATTATGTGAAATATATGTTAAGGATTCAAAATATATGAAATATGATATCTTTGTATATTGTTTCTAATTCTTAAAAGTTTGACATTGGCATTACATTTGAATCATATTGTTATCTAGGTTTGTACCACTAAACTTCTGGCTTAGCGCGATTGTGATTTATCGCGCAGGTGACATGGTAGATCCGGTTGAGCCAGAGAGTTCAGCTAGACCGAGTTAAGTCTAGGCTTGTGATTCCTTGTGAAGTGTTGATTTTTGGACTTCATGGTCAGAGACGAACTACCAGCATGTATAAACTCTATATTTTTGTAAATATTGATTTTAATGTAAACATATGTATATTCCGCTGCTTATTAAATAAATGTTTTAGGTAAACTTTTGGGTAATGATGATATATATATGTATTTTAACAAAGGATGTTTTATCTATTACTTTCTATAATATAAGTTAAATGTTTTAAGTTTACTCATATTATAAAAATGTGGATTTGATGTTAAAGTTTAAAGATTGGTTTGTTGATAATGAATTTTGATATTCTTGTATCCGGTGTACGTATATTACATATATGGGTATATGTGGTGTACGTATATTAGGTATATAGGTGTTACAAGTGATCTCCTAGAATGTTGGGATACATTAGTGGAGATAATCATGACACGCTTGCATATGAAAGGAGAAAAATCATTATCATTCATAAAATAACCTTGAATGACACTCTAAGTATGTGCATATATGAAGTGCAACATCTTTTAACAAATGGATGATGAAAGCATGATCATAAAGAAGGAGCTTTATTTGAGAAACGACTCATGATAACACACCAGTGCTCACCAAATAGACTAATAAATATTCTTCAAATCTATAACCAATAATTCGTAGTAGAGTATACATAAAAAACATGAAAACCTTTTTTTCACATAAATCATGCATATTATTTATACATGCAAAAGGCATTTCATTGCTAACTTTCAATATCTTTGCACGCAAAAGGCAAAGGAAAAAAAATACCAAACAAAGATATCAGGAAGGGTAAAAAATACCTTCTTTTTTTTTTTTGCAAACAAATAAGAACATCAACTTGGAAAGACACCTCCTACCAAAGGATAAAAGGTCATAAGGTAATCAGTTTGAAAAGACACCACCTACCAAACGATAAAAGGTTTAAAGGTAATCAGCTTGGAAAGACATAACCTACCGAAGAATAAAAGGTTCGAAGGTAATAAGCTTGGAAAGACATGACTTATCAGAGGATAAAAAGTCTGAAGGTAACTAGCTTGGAAAGAACCTGGGAAGGATAAAAGACCTGACCCACCTCAAAGGTTATTATCTTTAGTCCAGAAGATAAAAGGTTTGATGTAACATAAATGAGGGTTGAGTAAAAGGCTCAATCCCATCTGATTTAGCCTAGAAAAGGTGAAGGTTAGTCTTGAGAATTAGAACAAGAGACCTTATTGCTTTTAGCATCTATAAGCCAAATAAACTTGCATCGCTTAAGTAGGGGGTAAATTGTAGACACTTGAATTTGGCACCTTGCATAATTCTTATTAAATTGTCGAACTGCATAGTCTTTACTATCAAACTCAATAATTTCTAGGAATTATCGAGGTGGCCAAAAAATAAAATTTACAAGTCAGAGCAAGATTAACCATGTAGGGATCAAATTGTCAAACTAGATGTATGTGCATAACTTAATACAAGAGCATTGATATGATGTACAAATATGATAAAACCAAATTAAAATGACTATTTTTTATAGATAAAAGTGATGAACTAAAAAGGATTTCAAGATCTTTCATTTGAATCAATGAAAATAAAGCTTGTTAGACTATTTTGTGAATCCAAACTGAGGTAACATGTCATTAACAACATTTTGAAAGAATCTTTAATGCATAAATCTGATAAAAATGGTCTCAAAAGAGTTGTTTTCTGTGTTAACAAAATATTGTCGAGCTTGATAGTCTTGATTATCGAACTCGACAATTTTCATTAGTTTACTCAAGATTATGCAAAGCTTTTCAAAACAATTCAACCATAAATGATTTTGTAACATAAACCCTTTTTTTAGATATGTAAATAAGAATGAATTGAGTTAAGATGATTTAAACAACATAAAATATTGTTTTAATATAATAAAAAGGGTTTTTGAAATATAAAGGGCTTGATAATTGTCGAACTCCATATTCAAAAATTATAGTATTCGGTGATCTCTTGATGCCAAACTTGTAAGAACACCGTAGATATAAATTCATCTTTAATATATATTCAGGATATTATCGAACTCAATAATCCTAAGATTATGGAGCTTGCTAGTTATGCTATTTTCTGTTTATTTCATTATTTATCTTGTTCCTTTCAATTATCTATTTATATTATTATTTAAATTTTATTTTTAAATATTGTTCATTTTTATATTCCCATCATGCTCATTCATACATTTTTATCTTCTTTTTAAGATTTATTGTATATAGGTGCGGATGTAATTTTTCTTTTCTAGATAAAATGTATAAGATTTGTTTAAAGTTTTGTAATTAATTGATTTATTTTACTTTTTTTTATCATTGTAAGGGCAAGTTTCCATCTTGGTATTCCTATCATGCTCATTCATACATTTTTATCTTCTTTTTAAGATTTATTGTATATAGGTGCGGATGTAATTTTTCTTTTCTAGATAAAATGTATAAGATTTGTTTAAAGTTTTGTAATTAATTGATTTTATTTTACTTTTTTTTATCACTGTAAGGGCAAGTTTCCATCTTGGTGGGTGCTTGTTAATATTTTTATAATACATGCGTCATATGCACATGCTGCAATGTATGGTTTTTATTTATTGATGGTTTTATTTATTTATTGCAAAAAAAAACCATTTAGTATTTGATATTTTGAACGGTTCCAATTCAATAATATATGAATCATAGAAGAGATTGATTCTTTTGAACCGGACGCATGCAAATAATATGATAATTCTCTCTCTCTTCTTATTACTGCTATGTGTACATAACTTTCCAAATCCAAAAAAAGATGGCTAGAGATTCTTTGTGGAATCAAGAGTATGCTACCTTCAATTATCTTTTTTTCAGTCCAAAAAAGGATGGTGACTCCATTCTCATGAGCCTTAGCCTATTAGATCCTTGAGGTCAAAAACCTAACAATGCCAAGGTCGCAAAACTATCAAAAGCACAGCCGGACTAGGCGCCTACAAATATGCATTTTTTAAAGGAATACCTTTTATTTTGAAAAGGATTTTAGATGACTTTAATTTGAAAAAACCATTTTTTTATTTAAGAGTTGTCACCTTAATTTTATTTGTTTTAGCAAAAAATTAAAAAAAAACCCATTTAGTTTGACTCCACAAAATATTTTCATTTTAACACAAAAGGCACTAATTTATAACCAATCAAGATTCCGAACTAAGTTTTCGAGCTTGAAGTTAAAAAAAAAAGTTATTTTCCCTCAATAAAACCTTTGCTTTAAAAAAAAAGAATATGTTTATGAATGACATAATAATATGAAAAATTATTCACAAACAATATTAAATATAACATTCATCCCAAGCATAAATAAAATAAATAAGAAAAATAAATAATTAAATTACAACTCCAAAATTATAATGGAAAAAAAGTTTTAACTCTAGCTCTTATGGGTACTAGGTTAAGCACAAATTTCTCAAAAAATAAATTTCACAACTCCAAAATTAATCATTCAAAAAGGAATCCTAACTCTAGCCTTTATGAGTATTAGATTAAGCACAAATCCTCAAAAGAAATAAATTTTATAAATCCAAAATTAATCATTCAAATAGAAATCCTAACTCTAGTCCTTATGAGTATTAGATTAGGCACAAATTCTTAAAAGGAGAAAAATAAATTTGAAATAATGAGATGAATAAAATTAAAATAATAGAGAAAAGAAGAAAACCAATTTTGTGGCTTTTAGTGTGCCCGGCACTTGAAGTGAAATTTCAAAATGTATCTATGTATCTCTTTAGATAAAAAAAAACAGGGCATTTAGTAGTTTAAGCTTTTGATTACTAAGAACTTGGTTAAATTAATTTTAGATTGATTTTGTTATCAAATTGAAAGAAAAGATGAGTTTAGGAGTTATCTTTGGAGATATTCTTTTGCTTTGCTTGACAAAGGGTTGAAGTACTTTTCTACTCCTTAATTTTACCTTTGGGTCTGGCTTGATTATTAACTTGAAATGGAGAATAATTTTGTATTATTTAGACAAAAATTAATTAAGAGAAATTAATTAAATTAATTTTAGAGAAGAAAAAAAGGAAAATAAAGCCAGAATATTTTCTTCAAAGTGTCCAAGTCTATTCTTGGAGAAGAAAAAAGGCTCATATTTATAGAGAAAGCCAAAAAAAGAATAAAATAGAAAAATCCTATAGCCCCGGGCGGCAGCTACATAGGCTGTGGGGCAACAACTGCTGTGCTTGTGGCTATCCATGTTGGGCACGGTTGCCGCGCCACGCATGGCCTGTTGAACGTCTCATGCGAGGTTTCTTCTCCAGCCTGCTTTGAGCATGTCCAGAGTTCGATTTGCACGATTACTATTATATTGAAACTGTTACGACATGCTCTTTGTTTCAGAGACAAAATTAGTGGTTTATACATATATGCAATATTTACATAATAAAATTAACATTTTTTAAAATTTTTTATGTGTATAATTTATAAAATTTATTTAAAAATAAATTTAATAATTTTTATTAATATATTTTTTTATATATTTTATATTTTTATTTTATTTTATGAGTGCTATTTCTTATTTATAATAAAAATTAATTTTTTTTTATAAAAATTAATATATTTTATATGTTAAAAATATAATTTAAAATATTAATTTTATTATTTTATTAGAATATATTTATTTAATGATAAAATTTGAAAAAATGAAAATTATAAAAAAATATTATTTGAAAAAAAGAGGAGATATTTTTTTAAAAAAATTATTTTAGGTAGAAGTGCGATATTTTTAAATAAAAATATTAATTTGAATATTTTTATAAATTTTTTAAAGATATAATATTTTTAAAAATAAGACTGTATGTCAATTATATTTTTCTTCTAGATCCAAATTTAATTTCTGTTTTACCTCCTTTTCATTTAATATGTTTGGATGGGAGTGAGTTGAAGAATCATTAAAAGAGTAAAAGGTAAAAGGGCAAAGTAAGAATAAAAAAAGAAAGAGAGGAGAAGTTAAACACTTTGATCCAAATATAGTGTTAAAAGTTTTAGTCAATTATAGCGTAATTAAAAAGGCAGAAATACCTATTATTTTCAATTTTGTGAAAAAAAGGGCGAATGGCTAGCGAAAACAATTTGTTTCCGTCAGCATCCGTGACCAGTAGCGGCCGTCCGGTACTCCTTACCAAAGAGGTGGAATGCCAATTACTTTCCGGTGTGGACCTCGAATCCGAGGACGATCCCGTCTTTCCTTCGTTCAAATCTGGTCTATTTATTCTCACCACCCATCGCCTCCTCTGGCTTCCTTCCAATTCTAATTCCACTACCAATGCTATTGCTATCCCCCTATCTCTGATCACCCACATTTTCTCTTCCAAAAAATCCATCAAATCAATTTTCCACTCCCCTCGTATTCGGTTCCAGGTCTCCTTGCAATCTAAGAGCATAGTCGTCACAGTTGTGGCTAGAGGGAAGGGTGATTGGGATGGGTTTTTGACCAAGTTTTGGGAGACTTGGAGGGGAAGGGCTTGGGAGACTGATACTGAGGGTTCCAATTCCGGTGATTCTGTGACGGCTTTAGGAACTGATACAAGTTCTAGTTCAGGTGGATTTTATTCGAGTGATGGGTCAGTGAGAATGGTTGGTGTGGCAGGGATATTGAGGAAGGAACAAGAGTTATGGGAGAGTACGGATAAGAGCTTGCAAGAGGCTTTTCAAGACTTGAATGCGCTCATGGTAATGTATTTATCTATATCTAATTATAATCTTATTTTGGCTACTTTCTTTTCTGAAATAGTTCTTTATTTACTAAATTTTCAGAGCAAAGCTAAAGATATGGTTATGCTAGCAGAGAAAATGAGGCAAAAGCTTTTGTCTGGCTCGAACACTCAAAGTGATGGTGAAATGGATTCTAAAGAAGAGATGCAAGATTGGTTGTTGAGTGTCGGTATCATATCTCCAGTCACAAAAGAGTCTGCAGGAGCCCTCTATCATCAACAACTGTCCCGACAGGTTCCAATTTCTTTTCTTTTTATCTTTCCTTAGTTTTGAGATGCAAAGTTAAATTCTTTCCTTAGTTTTGAGATACAAAGTTATATTTGTTTTTCTCTGACCATAAATCTGTTGACAAATTCCTTGAGCTTCTCTTACTGCAATATCAAACTTCTCAAGGAATTTTTGCTAAAACTAAAATGCAATGGGTTTAAGCATTTCAGGGTATCAATATGTTTGTTGTGGCTGATGGTCTAAGTCATAGAATGTTGGGATTAGTCATCTTGGATTTAGAATCTACATGTGATCAATAAAGTTTAAATTTCCTTCAATAATCCAAACGCTAGAAAAACCCATGACTCCAAATCTTTTTACTACCAGAAAATTCGTACATTCATTTTCTCTATTTCAGCCCCTCATTTCTTTCTAGATCCAATAATCTGATTTTACTAAGATTTGCTCAAGCATAAGCATACAAATTGCTCAATCTATCTCACATCAAATCCTTTTTGCTTTTTTTTTTTTGGTAATTAAAATCTAAATGTAAATGTGTAAGATTGATCGCTAAACTGAAAGCAAAAGGCATGCACGTATTTTAAATTTGAAAACGCAGATCTCTGAATTGAAACCAAATGGCATGCGCATATTTTTTATTTGATGAAAACAAAAATGATGGCTAAGGAGTGGAGGATAAAATTGATGATGGATGCATTTTAATCTTTGTTTGGTTCTTTAGCAGTGTTATGAAAAAGAAAATAAATATAGAGGGGAAAAGAAAAGCAAGGAAGAGAAGAAAACTTATGTTTCTTTTATTTTGTTTAGTTATCTGATTAAAATATGAAAGAAAATAAAGTTTACAAAGTTTATTTTTACTATATACCCTCATCATTATGAATTAATAAATGATAAATTAGTAATTTCCTTGGTTATATATTTTTATTTTTTCACTTTTCTCATTTTCTCTCCAAATCGATGAGAAAAGATTTCAGAGAATTGAAGGGAAATTGTTGGAAGTTATTTTTATTTTTTCTTCCTTTTTTTCATCTTATTATTAACAAAAAAAAAGAGTGAAATAAGATTTCTATTATATTTATTCCATCCATTTCTCTCAAAACAGACAAGGATTTAAGAAAGATCATAACTTTATAAATCTTGTCACTGAATGAAATCGGCCTCAAGTGTATCTTTGACCTGTTAATATTGTTACCAATCATTACCAAATATGCTTGCTTGAATGAATAGGCATTAGAGATGAGAGTACTAAAGGTAAGTAATTAGTAGGATCTTAGCATTGATTGAAGCAAGTAAAGTGTTGTTTGAATGATGTGACAAAATCTCATGTAATGAACAACTGCTTTGGGAAAGAGTGATTCGGTAGATCAAGGGAAGGCTAAGTCTCTTTTTGAATGCTGAAAACAAGAGAGAAAAACAAGAAGAGGAATGAGATACATCACTGTAGGAATGCTTTCCTTCCAAATTAAACCAATTATTCATAATTCCATTATCAAAGGCCTAAGGAAATACTTGACTACTGATGACGAGATGAACTTTCAAGGACTCCTAGTTTGGGTTCAGGTTCTGCTTCAGGCCCTCCTATCTATAAGACAAGAGAAGGGACTGGACTCTGGCGGGGAGACTCCGATGATTAAGTCAGTGTTCAATTTATTTAGAGATAAGCGAGCTAAGGAAGTTGGGAAAAGATCCTTATCTGTGAGGATTCATTCTTATTTATAGTTGATGACTGGGAGATAAGGTCTGAGTGTGTTAACGGATTTCAGCAAGTGTCGGTGTCGTACGACGGCTGTGTCAGGGATCTGTCTCTCAGACATCGAGAGCTCAGTGAGACTAGGAGTGCTCAATACCGAAGTCCATTCTTTTCTAAAAGCTCGATCTTGGTGTTGAGAGGATAGCGGGCTCGGTTTATGAGCCTATTGAATAGGGGGATAATACCACTTTGGTTTCAGAGATCTCCAAGCTGCTAATATCTCGATCTTAATGTGCTGACCTTCAGTTTGTTGAACCTCTCTTGGCAATCTTGTTGCCTATGGGCTCAAATTCAATAGTGTTTCTTCATCCCTAGTTGTTTATTAGATGATATATTAATTTGTTGATTTAGTAAAGAACTTGGGCTGAAGTAGAATCTGTTTTGATTTCCTTTTCTTTCCTAGGAAAGCTGATTTTGATTATTTATTATTGTTGACTTTCAGTTGGCAGATTTTGTGAGAGTTCCATTAGAAAGAGCCGGAGGGATGATCAATCTTATAGATATCTATTGTCTCTTTAATCGTGCTCGGGGCACAGGTTTTATTTGACACCATGATGCTCTTTATTTAACTGACTATAGTTTAAATTTGTTTTTTTTTTATTTTTAATTTTAAGGTGACTCTAATTAGAAGGTCAAAGGCTAGCTTTTGATGTGATATTTATTTTCACAGAATTGATCTCACCTGAGGATTTGTTGCAAGCATGCAGTATTTGGGAGAAGTTTAATGTGTATGTATGATGCTATCTTCAAATTATTAGGCACAATGGTTGTTTATTTTGGATTCAAAATGATGAGAGACTCATGTATCAGGTTTTGTTTAATATTGCTAGTCATTTATAAGTTTGTCCTTTGTTTGACAGACCAGTCATGCTTCGGAAGTTTGATAGTGGAGTCATGGTCATCCAGAACAAGTCCCATAGTGATGAGGAGGTAATCTCTTTTAACTTCTTTATTTGAAGAAATCATAATATAAAGATGCATAAAAATAATTACCTTCCGTATTATAATGGGTGGAATTGTGAAGTGCTCATGTTTTTAGTTGCTGTATTATTTCCCCAGTTATTTGCTCCATATGTTTCTTTGATATATCCATGCTGAATAATGAGAAGTTTCTCCCATCAGATGAAGTTTATTAGAAAATGCTGTGGACATTTCACTAAAAATGTTGCTTTATTAGTAAACATTTTTAGTGATATGTCCATAGCATGACAAAGGAAGTTTAGCAGCATAGGGGTTTCTGATTAGCTTAAAAAACTATGGAGACCATATCCATTTCACCTTTTGAATAACATTCACTTCAGTATGACTAATGCTATGAATTCCTTAAATTTGCCAAGTGGTGATGCATTTATGGGCAGAATAGAACATAGTTATTTAAGCATTTTGTGGCTTATGTCTTATTAATTTAATTCATATGCATGGGAGCCATTTCATGGTAAATCACTCGATTTAAATTGTGCAATCTGTCATAGGTATTTACCCAAATCAAAACCCTTGTCACAAAGTCTGATGCCCTCCATTCTGGAATAACTGCTAGCGATGCTGCAATGACATTGGGTATTGCTCCAGCTATGGCCAAGGAGCATCTTCTAACTGCCGAAAGCAAAGGTATGATTTCATGAAGTTTCATCCTGAAGTATTAATGGCATAGCATACTTGAGATTTAACTATACCATCCAAATTACTTGCAGATATAATATGCAGGGATATAAGCCCTGATGGCTTTCGTTTCTATGTCAACATTTTTCCTGAAATCAATTCTGACAATATGCACTCGTAAGTAATCCATGATTGCTTTTGGTTATTGCTCTATTTTTCCACGTGCATGCCTTTTGTTTGAAGTTCATTTTTCTTTTTATTATTCCTATTCAATTTATCTTTTTCCTTTTATCCTAATGGCTGGCTTCATAAGAGATGATAGGTTTTATTCTGTTCTAATTCTTTAGCTCAAAGTGATTGGTACTAGGAAAGGATTATTTTACAATCATTGTAAACTTATTTTTCTTGAAGCTTCTGATGGAGCTTGATTGAACTTTCTTAGTGATGCACAGGGGCGGAATTACCATGGGATCGTGTGGAGTCACATGACCCCCCCCTCACCGGCGGCCAGAAGAGGAGGTGTTTATTCTGGCCGCCGGTGGAGCTAAACTCAGCCCCCCCCCCCCCCCCCATATTGAAGGGGGCTGAGTTGCAAACCTGTGCAGCGAGGGGTAGACGAACCCCTCGCTGCAAATATTTTTATTTTTTTATAAATTAGTCCCTGGTGAAACGGCGTCGTTTCGCCCGTTTCGCCAGGGACTATTTTTTTTTTTATAAAATGACCCCTGGCGAAACGGCGTCGTTTTCACCAGGGGTTAAGGGGCTGCATTTTTTACGTAGCCCCTCTTCTCCTCTTCTCCTCTCCTTCTTCCCTCTACCCATTCCCTCCCCAAGCTACCAGCAGGCAGCCCCACCACCAGCCGGCCCACCGACAACCACTGCCGGCCACCGCCCGGTAAATTTTGACCCCCCCTCAGTAAATTCCTGGTTCCGCCACTGGTGATGCATATGGGAAAATTTTTTTTTATAGGATTCTTATGGTCCCAAATGAGATTCTCTCTGGTTTGTGTTTTTAGTTGACCTAATTTTTTCAACCTTGGCCAGTCTTGTCATTGGATTTTTAAATTGTAGCAATGACAACCTCTATAGCATGTGCAATACTTCAGGAGTCTCCACAATGACTTGTATGGTTGCTGCTAAATTTCTGAATTAGTTTATGGTGACCGTTGTTTGCTAGCTTACCTTCTCTCTCATTTCTTCTTCCTTAGTGATTGGTTTCTGTTCCAACATTGTTATTAATAATTGTTGGATTTTTCTCACAGATTACTTTTGGATTATAATTGATAACTTGGTTACTTTTTGAACATGTTTTATTGATCTTTTATCTTCTGTATGTTTTGGTTATCATGTGTTACAGTGTGAAAGATCATGGGATTTATTCTTTGTGGATTAGAGCTGCATCTGCCTCATAGAAATTCTATCCTTTTTTGCTACAAGGTCAGATATGTTTTTGTTATTGGTTTTTGTTTTATTTTTTGCTCTTTTAAGCTATGAGGGATGAAATAGAAAAATGCTAAATTTTACCTGGTCATCAAAAATCAATTTAATGCACAGATGAATCTCTTAAGTTTTATTTATATTTCAATTTGGTCACATTTAAATTTTTATGCCAACTCTCTCTTCTCATTTTATGAAATGGAATACCAGTACGTCCACTTAATCAATTCAGCAGAAAATGTAGGCTTATTGACAACAGATCATTAATAACCCCACACAACAAATTTTGTTTACAGTGTAAATTCCTTCTCTCTTAACCCTCAATTTCTCTTTATCTATATCTCTCTAAAATTTTCTTCTCTCTCTCTCTCTCTCTCTCTCTCTCTCCCAATAATCTCCACCGCATCCAAACCATAGTAATCTTCTTTGCCCAAGCCTTCCATCAAAATAACCCACATGTACAATACCGTTGAAGAATTATTTTTCCTTTGAATTATATTTCCAAAACCCAACCAAAACATTAAATTGCATGAAGAATTATAATTCAACGAGAAAACTAACTTTTACCCGAATCCTTAAAAGTTTAAAGGATATAAATCCTTCAAATCAATTTACCCAAAACTCAAAAGTAGTTGGAAAAAAGAAAGAGAATTGAAAAACAAATATTGTCCACACAGTCCTCAAGGAGTTGTCCAAGCACAGGCATGAGACAGCCATCAATAGTGATGACAAAGCAAGGTTGGTTTATTGATGAAGTTTGTAACCACCACACAAGGAAGAAAAGGAGATAAGAGAATGGATGGAAGGCAGTGAGGTCAATTCTCTTTCTGCAATTTAATTTTGCAAGTTTTTCAGCAAAATTGAAGGTAGGAATACTTCTACGGTGGCCTAAAGATATATAATGAGCTTTAAAAGGTTTGATTGGCATCGATATGGCCAAAATTTCTATAGCATCTCAAACCTTTTTTTCTTTGGTTTTTCAAAATCTAATAGTGACTGGAAACTTTTTAGGGTTAGGAATGGTATCTTGTTGATGAATTCTTCTCTCTTTAATTTGTTGCTCCAATCTCCTCTTTGATTCCACATCTATCTCTTTTCTTCCTTCTCCCTTTCTCAGCATGTCCCGATTATTTCCTTTCCTTCTTTTATTTATTTATTATTAATATTGTTATCGTTATCGTTATTGTTATTGTTATTGTAAATAGTAATAGTAGTTTATGTGGCTGCTAACTGTAAAAAAAAAATTGAGTTTTTTTCTTTTTAGATCCCACAAATGCTGACTAGGATTAAAAATATGTAATTGTATAGCCACATTATTTATATGAACTTCAACTCAATTCAACTCAACAAAGCCTTAATTTTAAGTTAATTGGGGTCGGCTATATGGATTTTTTTTTCACTCAATTCAATTTAGAGCTACATCTTCCGATAAATATAAGTTGGTGGAATCATTTTGGACCAATTTTTACTAAGTTAATTTAGGTTTACCTCTGCCTTTCTTAGTTATATCTATTTTAACTCGTTCAATTTTTCTGACCGGCACATCACTATGTCTTCATTTCATATGGAAAATCTATCTCAATTTATGTTCTCTTATCTTATACTCGATAGGCGCTATCTCCACTTTTTTTCTAATACACTCATTGCGGATTCTATTCATCCTAGTATGTCCACACATCCATCTTATTATTCTCATCCCTGCAACATACATCTTACTCATGTGTCGTTCTTTTACTGTTCAACACTCACTACCATACATCATGGTAGGCCATATTGCAGTGCGGTGGAACTTTTCTTTCAATTTAATTGGCATCTTTGGGTCACATAAAACTTATGTAGCACCCATTTACTTTATCCAACTAGCTTTAATCTTATGACTTACATATTCTTCACAACTTCCATCCTCTTGAATAATAAAGTCAAGATACTTAAAATGAATATTACGAGGTACTGTCATTCCGTCTAAAACTACTTCACCTCATTTTCTATTCGTTGTTAAATTGATAATGCATATACTCAATCGATAATGCATATACTTTATCCAACTAGCTTTAATCTTATGACTTACATATTCTTCACAACTTTCATCCTCTTGAATAATAAAGTCAAGGTACTTAAAATGAATATTATGAGGTACTGCCACTCCGTCTAAAACTACTTCACCTCATTTTCTATTCGTTGTTAAATCGATAATGCATATACTCAATTTTAGTTCCACTTAGCTTAAAACTCTTAGATTCTAAAGTACTTCTTTATCTCTCTAATTTTTGACTTACTCTTGCTTGAGTCTTATTAATTAACACAATATTATCTGTAAATATCATATACCAAGATATTATGTGTATGCCTTGTTAGCTCATCCATGACCAAGACAAAAAGAAAATAACTCAAAGCTGAACCTTAGTGCAATCCAATAGAAATAGAAAAATTTTTAGTATCCCCTCCAACAGTGCGGACATTAGTTATGGCTCGTTCATACGTATCCTTTAAGATTTGGATATATTTTATAGATATCCTCCTGCACTCTATGACCCATCATAAAATTTTTATAGGTACTATCATAAGTCTTAAGTCAATAAAAACAATATGATATTTATGTGAACTTGTTGCCCTAAAATTCGAAATGATACCTCATTGCAACAAAAAATAAAGTTTAATGATTCTTCTATATTAAACTATTTTTTAATGACTACATTAGAAATAGTTAAAAGTTTAGTGATTTTCAATATTATTTACCCTTCTGTGAAATGATATGCTAGTATGATTAGCTGATGCAACCAACGCCTTCAGCAGCTGAAGATTCCAGGATCAATGTAGGTTGGAATGAGATTCCATGAACCATTAGTAAGTGGTGTTTTTCTGATAGCTGTATTTCTCATTGTTGTTGGTTGCCACTTAAGCAAGCAAAAGCATCGGGCTGCTGTGGTGATAGAAATTGCACAAGTTTATGGCCATGATTTGCTTGTGTTGTCATTGTAAATGTAGAAAGAGAGCTGAACGCGTATCAGATGCATTGGGAAATAACTGAATGTTTATGGCCATGATTTGGAACAAAAATGGCTGTAAATTTAACTAATAGTTTTTCGGGGTTAGCTTGTCAACAGTATCATCATGCAAGGTGCAGGTACGAACTAAGAACTACTGAGGAGAGATTGCATAGGCCAAAATTTTATGAAAGCATTTTGTGTTCATTGTACTATATGCTGGGCTTGTGTTTGCTGGATTTGAAATAGTTTCAGGCATATTGATTGCAGTCTGAACAAATCATTCCATTATATGTTTTAGTAATAAATGGTAAACATATATGGTATTGTGTGTTATTGTATAGGAAAGATAATATAGTATATTATGGTTAATTTTTTTTCTTCTTTAGTTTAATATTTTTTTTAAAGTTTTCAATAAGTTATAAAAATAAAAACAGATTATAAGAATATATTTAGTATTTAGAAAATTTATTGAGTATATTTAAAAAAAAAATAACATTTTAAAACTATGAAAAATTATTAAATTCTTAAAAAATTTATTAAAATTTATGATTTTTAAACTATGAGATTAGTATGGAAAAATTATACTATGAAAATGGAAGTTAAAATAAATAAATAAAAAATTAGATTATATTTTAAAATCACGATAAATCATCATCTGGTGTTAATGAATCATTTTAGTAAGTTTACATTTGAAGTAATGATAGATTGGGATTTGTAATCGAGTGTGATGTCTTAGTATGTTTAAATTACTTAATGACAAATTAATTTGAAAATCGAAAAGGCAAGCATATCAAGTCAAACTATAATTGTCAAAAACAATCAAGGAACGTGCGGAGTAGAATTTTAGTATGTCCATCTTATCAAAAACAAGATTATGAAATTCAGATAATAGCGAACTGTACAACTATTCTTTTAAAAAACCATTCATTGCAAGTCTAAAAAGGAAATTAAATTTCAGATAGAAATCACGTGTACGCCCGTTCCTGAGTGAGATCGTTGTTGTAATGCAACATAATAAAAATGAAAATTGCTCATTTCAATAAAGAAGTCCACGAGCTATGTTAGTCCCACTTTATGCAACGCTCATTCCTAAGTTACCAAAATATGTTATTGAACATACTATTCAAGTCTGAAAAATGATTTGCACAAGAACATCAATTGAAGCCTATAAAAAGAGAAGTTTTCAACGGGATTGACAATGAAGCGGGAAATTTCAGTTTTCTATAAAAATTTACTCAAAATGGGATGAAAATTTTCTGTTATTTTTTTGTGGGAGCAGAGACAGGAAAAATTCTCTCTGTTAGACGGGGCGGTGCAAGAATGGGGGATATACTTTTCATCCCTCAGAGATCCAATAAAATAATATATATATATATATTAAAATATATAATATAAATTACATTTATATATAAATTATAATATATATTATAATTTATATATTATAAAATATATTATATATTTATATAATATATTAATATAATATATTATATATTATTTATATCATATTTTAATTATTTATACATAAAAAATAAATTTAATTTCATATATTTAATTTTATTATATTTTTTTAAATTGATTGTATATAATAATTAAATTATTATCTTATTGTATTATATAATTATTATAGATTACTATTTTTTTATACTTTTTAATTTTAATTTTTTAAATATATATATATATATATATATTTCTTGCCTTGGAGGGGATGGGGATAGAGAACATCCCCACCCCACCCCACCCCATTGCTATCTTTAGATTTCATTCAAGAGAAAATTACATCATATACTACTTTTAAAATTCTATTTTTATTTGTGATACTTTAATTTTTTTTTTCATTTTTAACTTTTTACCTTTTTATTTTTATCCTTTTTTATCTTTTGTGTTTATAAAAATACGGTTTTCTTTTCAATTGTTTCCATTTTGGCTCTCTTTCAAACTTTCTCTATTTCAACTATAGAAACTAATTAAGAGAATCTTCGTTTCATCTTTCCAAAACTATCAACTATGAAGAAGCTACATTATAAAAGCACAGTGCATCCCTCGACTCCAATAACATCAGACCGATTGTCGGAGGAGATGATTCCACTAAGCAAAAGATCGAAGTAGTGGGACGTCATTGCTGTCAACGATAGTCCTAACCCAGTGGTGTCCATCACCTACAAGCAGAATTCGATGAAACTGAATTATTTTCGTGCTATCTATATTTCCTACAACTTATCTCATGTGCCCTTTGACTCACCTACTAAGCCATTCTCATCAATCCAGGCAAGTACACTGTAAAACGTATTATTTTTCTTTAATTTTTACAGTTTCTATTATCAATTCATTTTGTTTAGAGCTCTCAATTCAACTTTTCTTTTGGGTTTTGGGAAGATTTGCAATTTCATTTCTATGTGCTATGTTGTTCTCTGCCATGTGTTGTTTGTTTCCTGTGCTGCTAAGTTGCTTCCGTGCATTGAATGTTTGGGACTTGCTACTATTTGGGATGCTCTCGCTACGATGATGCCATGATGCTATACTGCTGCTATACTGTTGAATTTTGGTTGTTCTTTTTGCTATCATATAATCTGGCTTTGTTGCTGAAAATTAAGGCTTGAGGAGTTGTCAAGAAGGCAGCGGATCTAAGGGAGGCTGTTAATTTTTTGTTGCTTAAGTGAGAAAAAGTTGAAACATACTTTTTGTTTTGGGTTGGTTGTTCATGATGCTGGCATTTATTGCATGAGTATGGCATCAACATACAATCTGAAGATGAGCCCTCCTAAATACTGGGTATAGATTTCTTAAAGTGCCTCTATTCTGTACAGATGATGTGAAACATTCTTTTCCACTCTGGCTTACTGGTTGCAGCTTGACAATGTTAAAATGTCTCTCATGTATACAAATCATTTTATGTTTCTAATACCTAATGAACTGGTTAAAAGTCATGATGTTTCTTTTGGACTAGTTTTTGCCAAGGTAACTGATGCTTGGAATCTAAATTTGTTTCCTTTTTTAGATTGAAGAAGATGGATCAGTGACCAAAATACAGCATGGGGAGACATTTGAAGACTATATGTGGTTCTTTGAGGGTCTTTGACTGCAGACTCTAAACCATTTCTGCCAGAGTGACAGGCTTGAAATATGTTCTCATTATATTGTTCACATTTGTCATTATGAGACAATTCTCATTTAATAGTTGAATTTTATATTATAGTTTCACTTGCTTCTCTCTTCAAGTGCTTAAATACCCATTAGAGATAGTTTATTGAAAAAAGAGATAAAATTAGCATTGAATCGTTGAATTACTCGTTTTGCTATATACTCCACCATTTGATATTTTTATCGTAAGTGAAAATTGAATGAAAAAATAGCATAATTTTATTACTCCTTCCGTCTCATTTTTATAGTTAAATATTATAGTTAAGTAGTTATTTACACATATGTTAATAAAGTATGGTTAAGTTAGTTGAAAATTATTTTTTTTAATATATCCTCATTAAAAAATATAATGTATTTTTAAAACCATTTTTAATGCTATTTGTAATTGTTGTGAGAAAATATATATTAAATGAGGATATAATAGTAAAATAATGGCTTTATTTATGACAAGTGAATTATAATTTGAGATATTCAAAAATAATGCAATCGACTATAAAAATGAGATAAATGGAATATTAATTAGGTCAATATCAAAAACATTCTTAAAATATTTTATTTGTAAGTGATTAGGTGGTATATTATTGTTTAAAAAAGGGGAAAAACTATTTTGATTGATGTAATATGAATGTGATGTTACATAGAGCATATCAATAAGAAATGACTGGAGATCCAATTAAAGGTTGAATGGCACAATATTAAAAAAAAAAGATAAAATTGGGTTGAATTGTTAAGAAATCTATACTTGTCATATATTAAAAGTTGTATATTTTTAATACCAATAATTTATTATTATCTTAATAAAAGTTATATTTTTTTTCATTTGTTTGCTTTTACTTTTGAAGTAAATATAACTACATATATAATTAATGCATATTGATATTTTTTTCTCCAATATAATAAGTATATATATGTATATATTATTGCTGCATATTAACTTTTTTTTTTATAAAAGACAATAGATATATTTAGTTATAGTTAGTATATATCTAAATATAGTCAGATATAACAACTGTATACCGATATTTTTTCTTCAAGACGTTAGATATACGTAGATATATGTTATATATGCATTCATATACTAAGATATTACAACTGCATATTGATATTTCTTTTTAAAAAATAATACATATATATAATTATAGTTATCTTTTTTAGAAAATTATAGTTAGTATATACATAAATATAATAAAATATAACAATTGTATTCTAATATTTTTTTTGCTGCATTCTGATATTCTTTTTTCAAGATAATATATATATATAGCTATATATCATCATCTACTAAAATATTATAGCTGCATATTAACATTCCTTTTTAAAAGGCAACAGATATATATAATTATAGTTAGTATATACCTAAATATAATAAGATATAATAACTGTATATTAATATTCTTTTCTCCAAGATAATAAGTATATGTAAATATATGTTACATATATCTTCAAATACTTAGATATTACAGTTGCATATTGAAATTTCTTTTAAAAAACACAATAGATATATATAGTTACAGTTAGTAAAGAATAATTGCATTAGGTTGTATTGATTTTTATATTTTAATACAAAGTAAAATAATACATCTAATAGAACATATTTTTTAAATATATCTAACAAAACTAATGCAATATAAAAAACATATATATTATATATATTTTGGTATATGTCCGTATATGTCGATATATGTTACATATACTTTAAGCAAATAATAACAATATATGCCAGTATATGTGGATATATGTTTGTATATGTTATATATAACTATATATATATATACATATACATTTGTGTATGTGTGTAGGTATACGTCGGAGTATATTGATATATATCGATAGATGTTACATATACTTTAACTAAAAAAATAACAATATGTGCGGACATATGTCAGTATGTAACTATTTTAGATATTTATTTATGTATAGTATATGTTATATATAACTAGATACACTGAAAAGAATAAAAATATATGTAGATATATGTGGGTATATGTTGCAAAAGAATAATAATATATATATTTATATATGAATATATGTGAGTATATGTTGATATATGTTATATATACTTTAACTAAAGAATAACGATATATGTCGATATATGTGGATATATATATGTCAGTATATATTAGTTATAATTAAATATATATATATATATATGTTGGTATATGCTAGATATAATTAGATATATGTGAGTATATATTGTAAAAAAATAACAATATATATTATTTATATGTGAGCATATGTTATTATATCAATATATATTGATATATATCGATATATGTTTTATATATTTTAATTAAAGAATAATAATATATATCAGTATATATCGATATATGCAGATATATGTCGGTATATATTACATATAACAATATATATTATATATGTGAGTATATGTCGATATATGTTAGTATATGTTGGTATATATTAAATAAATATTATAAATAATACTTTGGTCTAGTTATAATACTAAAACTAAAACTTTAGTACCTAAGAGATTTTGTTCGATTCCCTACATTGATTACATATTTGTTATATATATTACAATAATTAATTCTTTGATACTTAAAATATTTATTATTTGTTGATTCTACTGTTTCTGAATTCAAAAATAATAGGCATTAGTATTTAAAATATGATTTGATTGTTCAATTTGTATTATATATGATATTATGCTTATATTCTTATATATAATTTAATAATAACAGTATTAATTAGTATCAAATAAAATAAAAGGTAAAGAAAATTTCCTAAAAAGACGAAAGCAAAGTAGCCTACTTATATATTTTGGTAGTGGCTGTTATCGGCGTTATGGTTCTATTTTGTGTTGTTTTGTATTTTTGCAAAGAAAAGGAATTAGTAACTCAATATTGTAAATTTTTTTTAGCATCATATAATTAAAAATTAGTTTAATTTTTGGGTTATTTTTGTAAATAGCTCTTTAATTTAATTCTGGTTTTGACACTGACGTTGCAGATCTATGATGGTGGCCGAAGTCTTTCTTGAACTGAATTGTGACCGAGGCCAGAACCCAACCCTGTGGATCACGAACATCCCTGGTAGCTGAATATTTCTATTTTATAACTATTTCATTGTTTTTAATATATTAAAAACTAATTGGTCGCATATAAAACGTTTTACACTTTTACCAAGTAAAAAATTAATTATATATTAAAAATTTATATAATAATAATATTAATATTAATTATGATTATAAAATTTTTTACTCGTAATTTTTATTCCTATTTGAAAAATTATATTTAAATTTTTATTTTTTTATTTTTTTTTATAAAATTTATGTTATTTTTATAAA
Organism: Garcia nutans; assembly: GCA_947685225.1. NCBI lineage: Eukaryota > Viridiplantae > Streptophyta > Magnoliopsida > Malpighiales > Euphorbiaceae > Garcia > Garcia nutans. The sequence goes on from CANTUV010000001.1 coordinate 21,805,858, forward strand.
AAAAAATTATGTAAATTTTATTTTTAATTAATAAAAATATTAAATTATAAAATAAAAAAATTATATTTATTTAACTACATTATTTTAAAAAATATATCATAAAAATTAAAATAAATATATTATTTTATATTTTTACAGAAAAATTTATTATTAATTTATATATAAATTATTATTAATTTATATTTTGTTATTTTTATTCACGCACATCCTGAATCCAGTGAGGTGTGGTTGTGGCTGTGGTTTTAGTGTACTAATTATAAATAAATTCAATTAACCATAGATAAAGTTAAGCTGCAATCCCAAAGACATCCATCCGACGGCTGTGAGGGAGTGTTCACTATCAAGACATTATCCAGCCAATGAAACCACGTGAAATTCGTTCGATAAATACTCCAACGCTTGTGCTTTTCACGCGACTTTCCAATACCAATAAGTCCATTGATTGACCAGTAGAATTATTCCACGCGTCAGAACTTATCTAATTTCTCTTTTTACTTTCTCCAGTGGGCTTAACTATATGGCTGGCGCCAAAGCAAACGTGCCCCTCCAACGAATCAAGCCTAACCTCCCGTCTTCCTATCCAAAAATAATTAATTAGTATTAATCGTTTAGTATTTTTTTTTTTTGTGTTTTCGAGAAGTGTTAATCATTTTCTTAAACTTACAATTTCGGTTATTGTTACAAGTTTTTGTTGCAAGTATTTATTTCTTTCTCTTGAATGATATTTCATATCATTTTTTCTTATTAATAAAAAAAAATTATTTGTTTTCTAAGAAAAATATGATATTTTTCTTTTAAAAAATTGATGTTATCTTTATTTTTCTTAAAAAAATTGATATTAATTTTTTTATTTTAGTGGTGTTATAAATTAAAAAAAAAGATTAAGAAAATAAAAGTTGTTTTAAAACATTTAGATATTTTTTACTATATATCATTATAAAATTTTCAAAGAATCACTGCTATCCACCACCCTAATTATTCTCATTATCACTTTAAAATAGATATCATAATATATTTTAAAGTTATATTCATTACCCTAAAATATTCTAATTTTAAAATAAATTATTATATTTTAAAATTTTAAAATTAGTTGTAGTTATACCAGTGATGAAATAAGGACTTAAGTGAATGAGAATAATTTTTTTTAAAAAAAATTACAAATAAATTTATATTTAATTTTATTTTTATATTAAAAAATTAATGCTAATGGTTAATGACATTACTATTAAATGGTGAAATTTATATTTAATTTTATTTTTATATTAAAAAATTAATGCTAATGGTTAATGACATTACTATTAAATGGTGAAATTTATATTTAATTTTATTTTTATATTAAATATTTAAATGGTGAAATTTTTTATTTTTACTTTGATATTTAAATGTTACTTTAAAAAATTATATAATATTTATTATTTTTAAAATAATATTTATATATTTTTTTGAGATATATTAAAGAGAATATTTAAATTAATTATTTTTTAATAAATTTATATGATAAAATATATTTTTTACAAAATAAATAGCCTTTTCACAAAATTCCTAAACACAATTTATAATCAAAATGCAAAATAATTAACATAATCACAAAACCTCAAATTCTCAATTCATATTATAATCAAATTCCAAAATAATTAATCTAATTATCAAAATATTAAACTAAAATTTATAAATTAAACTTTAAATTAAACAACAATTATAAATAACTATAATGCTCAATAACATTATCAAAATAATAAATTAAAAACTAATTTTAAAATTTTAAAAATAATTAATATTTAAAAATTAATTAATTATATATATATGGTGGCATATTGTGGAACAAAAGGGGGGGTGGAGGTGTGGGCACCCGAGAGTTATACATTTGTTCCAAAATTGTTCACTTGAAATTTTTTGTCTATGATATAAATAAAAATAAAAATTGTTTATTATTTAGTCTATCATATTTAATTTATTAACAAGTTCATCAATTCCTTTTGAAAAACAAAGTGAATAGTCATTTATTTATTTTTGTCAACAAAATAATTTTTTGTTATTATTCATAATAATTTTTAGCAAATTACGGGTAGATTAATATAAAATGCTCTTGATTATAAGTAAAAAAAATCAAATTGATCAATGATTTTTTTTCATGTTTGCGTGTAATGAGATTGGAAAACAAATTGATAATTATTTTTAAAGAATTTCCATATATAATTAAGATTTTTTAGTTTATAATTCAATAGAATGTGATTTTTCTTTTAAAAAAGTTAAAAAATATTTATATATTCTAATAATATAAAGAATTATATTTTAAGTAAAAAAATTATATCTGCCTTTTAAAATAATTAAAATTAAAGGTTATGTATTTAAAAAAAAAGTAAATTTTTTTGTTACTTACAATAAAAAAAATTTAAATTATTTAAAAATATATAGATTTTTTTTAAAAAGGTAAAAATTCAAAATAAATATTTAATTTGAGTCTTTATTAAAAATAATAAAAATGAGAAATTTTTTCATTTAATATAAAAATTTTAGTTATTATATTGGAGGCTAACTTGTTATTATGGCTTTTTCCAGGGCATAGTAGGTGTCGAGATGCATGGGAAACATTTTGTGTTTTATCTAGGATAAACTCTTTTACTTTGATTGTGTTTTAGCAACTCTAATGATTTGCTCTCATCATTGGAGAAGAAGAGTGGTAATGTACACTCAAATTTGTTGATTGAAGGTTTTAGGGACACAATGATGCAATGTCACTTATGTGAGGTTAATACATGGTTATCCATTTACAAGGGAGAGAAGTAGAGGAACGGAAAGAATGATCCATGAAAGGCTGGATAGAGGTATGGCTATGACGGAATGGTTTCTTTGTTCCCTAAGCACTCTTTACGTAATTTGGTGGCTAACATATTATATCACTCACTATTAATTATGGATACCAAAAGTAAGAGGTGCGGGGGCTTTACAAGGAAGTTTAGGTTTGAGAATTATAGGCTTTTGGATAAAGGTATTATGTTGGTGGTGTCTAATTCTTTGGAGGCTTTGAGTGAGGGATCTCTTCTAGAGTAGGTTGGGAGGTGTGCAAAGGCATTGCAAGATTGGAGGAAAGTGAGGGGGTGTAAGTTTAAGGCTAGGTTAAATGATTTGGAAAAAAGAATTATGGGATGTCATAGTATGAAGGAGAGTGTGGAGAGTGTAACAGAGTCGAAGAGGTAGCATGATAAAGTGTTGTGTGAAAATAAAGTTTACTAAAAGCAGATATTAAAAGCATTATGATTACAATATGGTGATCGGAATACACGATACTTTCACTCATGTGCCTCAACTCAAAAGAAAAATAATAAGATTAAGGCTTTACGTAATAGTAAAGGAGACCTAGTTATGATGAACAGGATATGAGGGAGATTATCAGGAAATGTTTTGAGACTATGTTTCAAGGAGGAGAAGGGAAGAATGAACCAGATATTGATGGGGTTGAAAGGAAAGTTTCAACAGAGGATAAACCTTATGAGACCTTTTTCTAAGGAGGAATTTAGGTGTGCAGTGTTTAGATGCATTTAGATGAGTCCTTAGGTCCTGATGGAATGAATCTAGCATTCTTTCAAAGGTTTTGGCACATTATAGGGAGAGATGTGGTAGTTTCCTATAAACAATAGTTGACTTCAGGACAGTTTTTAGACTCTTTATTTGAAACTATTATTATTTTAGTTCCTAAAAAAATGAACCTGATAGTATGAAGGAGCTGAGGCTAATTTTTTTGTGTAATGTTATTTACAAAATTTTAGCTAAGTTCCAGCGAATAGGTTGAAGATGATTTTACTTAAGCTTATTTTTGAGATGCAATATGCTTTCATTCCTTGCATATTGATCATGAATAACATTTTTCTAGTGTTTGAAATAATCCATACTATGAAAAATAGGAAAGGGGGAAGTACATGAGATGTGGCTCTAAAAATAAATATTAGTAAGGCCTATGATAGGGTGGACTGGAGTTAATTAGAGAAAATTATGTTGAAATTGGATTTTGCACTAAGAGGGTTAATTGGATTATGGCTTGTGTTAAATATGTCCTTCATATGGTGAGTTTTAATAGAAGCAAAATAGGGCTAATCTTTTAACATAGAGGATTGTGTCAAGGGAATCCACTGTTTATGTCTCCATATCTCTTTACTCTTTGGGTAGAGGGTCTCTCAGTTTTGATAAGAAGAGTTGAAATGGAAGGAATTGTTCATAGAAGTAAAGTGTGTAAAGGGATATCTAGTGTGTTACATATGTTTTTTGTTGATGAATCTTTCTTTTTTTCAAAGCATCACAAGCTAAGTGTAACATGATTAAGAGTATTCTATATGCGTATGAATTGGCTTCGAGTCACGACATCAATTTTTAAAATCAACTATATATTTTAGTGCAAATGTTCTAGATACAATAAGGAATACATTGATCATGTGTATGGGTGTGGCTAATTTACTTGATATGAGACATTATTTGAGTTTACCCTCACTAATTGGAAGGGATAAGGAGAGCATTTTTGCTTTTCTAAAGGATAAAATGGTGAAGAAAATCGAACATTGGCGGTCGAAGTTGTTTATAAAAGTGGGGAAGGAGGTTTTGATTAAATCATTACCTCAGTCCATTTCTTCGTATTTTGTATGATAATGTTTATGATCTCAATCTCTTTGTGTGAAGAGCTACATAGGATGATGAATACATTTTTGTAGGGGTCCAAGGGTAATGGGAGTAATATGATTCAATAGTTGAGTTGGGATAAATTATGTAAAAGGAAGGAGGCAAGTGGATTGGATTTTCATAACTTACACTTTAATTTGGCTATGATTGGGAAGCAAGGTTGGAGGTGTTTATGTCAACCTAATAGTCTCTTGAGTCGAATTCTCAAAGCTAGATACTACCCAAGATGAGACTTTTTATCAGCTAAGCTAGGGTATGATGATAGTTACACAAGGAGAGAGCTATGGAATTTCCAAACTTTGTTGAAAGCGGGTATGCATTAGATATTGGATTCAAGAACAGAAATTAGTATTTGGAGTAACCCATGGCTACCTAGACCAAGGAATTTCTATGTGACTAGTTCGCAGGGTTGAGCACGGATCATCGAGATTCCTAAACTGACATGAATATCCAAACCAAAAATATTCAGAACCGAATGATCTATTGACTTTTGACTTTCTCTGAACTAAATCATACTAATTTTTATAATATAGAACGATTCTAGGGATTAGACTATATTTAGACCGAGAACTACACCAAACTAAACTGTATCGAGCTAAATAACCAAAATAATAATCAATTTATTACTAATGATATAGAATTGTATTTTATTATATCAATTTATTTCTTAGCATTTAACATTATATATATAATTAAATTAAAGTGATTTCTTAATTTAACTACAAAATAAAGAAAATAAAAATAAAAATAAAATATAGTTAATGGTTATATATAATTTTTAATTTGTCACCTAATCAATATTGATTTACATATTCTACAATATTATTAAATTATTAAAATATTAATTAAATTTTAAAAAAACTTAATTGTCAATAAATTATTAATTAAATATTTTAAATTAAATTGATATTCAACATATTTATATAAATAATTGCTATCAAGTACTTTTTTTATGATAATATTAGTAGTTTTCAATAAAAATGATGAGTACAATTATTAACAATAATTAGTAGTACTAATAATTGTGGAGATAAATAAATTGTGAATGGATTTAAGAGTAATACGAATAATACAAATATTAATTTAGATATAAATATGGTAAACTGTTAATATTATATAAGATGTATTAGAATTAATTTTCATGATATGTAATATCACTTTTATATTTCTATCATATATATTTAATTAATAAAATATCAAATAAAGTAATTATTTATTTGCATTCGCTAAAATATTTCTACAATACTCATTTCTAAACTATAAAAACTACTTTATTTTCATTCATAAATATTAATTTAAAAATCAATAAATAAAAAATACAATTAAGTAATTATTTTTCTAATTTAATTACAAAATGAAATATAAATATGAATATAAATAATTTTAAATTATATATAATTAAAGTAATTAAATATATATTCAGTTATTACTAATCAAAATAATTTTATAATTTAATTTAAAAATAAATGAATAACAATAAAATATAATTTATTGATTCTTTTTATATATTTAAAAGTCAAAATATAATCTTCAAATCTTTGAAACTCTAAACTAAAATTACTCTAAAAAATCAAAACCATACAATGTGGAGATTTTTTTAGTTTCAATTTGATTTTGGACATGACATTTTGGAAATCTCTAATATTTGATTCGGTTTTAGAGATTTTTCAATCTCCGAATTACTTCAGACTGTGGTTTGTGCTTTGAAGGTATGGGTGGGTTTTGGATGTAGATCTAATAAGTGTAGAGGGAAAAAGTTGGAATGTGAGTAAGCTGGAGGAATTATTTTACGGAGAAAGAGGCTAGTATAATTTATATTTGGAATTGTTTACGGAGAAAGAGGCTAGTATAATTTGTGTTATTCCCATGAATTTTAGAAATACAAAAGATGTGAGAATATGACACTATGATAAGAAAAGAAGTTGCAAAATGAATTCGAACTGCCATAACGCTTGTGATATTATAATAATCTAGAAAAAAATTAAATTAATAATATAATAAATAAATAAAATATAAATATTATAAAAAAGAAAAAGAAAAGAATAAAAGAAAGAAAAGAGAAGAGGAAGAAGAAATTATGAAGGAGAGAGAAAGTGATAGAGAGTGTGAAAGAGAGAGTATTGATGGAGTTTTTCTTCGATCTACCGTTGTCCAGTGATCGGCGACCAACACGCACTGGCCTAGAATGATCATCCAATAATGACGAGTCTGGGGAGAGGTGGCTTGTCGCTGGAGGACATCAAATGGAGGCGCAAGCGTCGTCCGATCATCAAGCCAGTAGTGACTTTTCGATGGTTTTTTCGGCTGTTTCTAATCCCTTTTTCCAGCGATTCTAGTATTTTTGAGATATTCTCTTCATAAGCTTCATTTTGGCATATCATTTGTAATTTTTTGTTAAGTTTTTAGAAAACATAAATATATAAAGATTTTAAAAAATAATAATTAATTTAAATTATTTGTTAATAAGTAATTGGTTGAAGAAGAAATTAGTTAAAATTTACGAAGTTTAATGAATTTAGATAAATATAATTTTCAGTAGTTGATTAATAAATTGTGATTAAAAGAAAATAAATATTATAAATTTAATTAGTTTAAAAGTAATTTGTTTTATAATATTTATGAAGTTAATTGAAATTTAGAAATAGTTATTTAATTAATTGATTAATTATTCGTAATTAAGAAAAAATTTATAATGAGTAAAATAAAATAAAATAAATAATGAAATAAATGGGTAATAAGTATATATATTAAATTTAAAATAAAAATATTAACAGAAGATGTAATTAAAACAAATTGAATATTTAAATTATAATTTTTGTTAGTAATTTGTAAAATAAATTAACTATATATATATGTCTGTGTGCGTGTGTGCATGTGGTGTCTGGAATTTGTAAATTTTTATTTTAAAAAAAATCATAATTAGAAATTATACAATATATATATATATAATATTATTATGGTTAATATCATTTAATTTTAAATTTAGTATAAATTATTATTATTACTATAGTGGTTAAAATATTATAAATGATTATTTAAAATTAAGATAAAGTAATGTTAAAGTTAAAGTAAATAAATTATATAGTATTTAATTTTAATTATGAGTTAAAAAATATTTATTTTTAAAAGATTATGCATATTAAGTTATGATTTGTTCAAAATATAAAGTAATTGTTTTATAAACTAAATAAATCATATTGAGGTTATTTTAATAAATTCATTTTGTTAATATGATTAATATTATAAATTAATGTCTAAGGAAATGAAGTAAACAATATATATATATATATATATATTAATTAGTTTCATAAGAAGACATTTATCAAATACTTTCTTAAAATTGCTCAAAATTAATTTAAGATATATTCTAAAAATTTAAATATTTATTGAGCAACAATATTAAAGTATTAAAATAAGGTATAATGGCCTTATGAAAACTAAAGTAAGAATGACAAATAATAAGTTAAGAACAAATATAATAGTGCAATACATGTGTAAATGTGAATGTAGGTTAACAATTACCATATAACCGATTTGATATTATCAATAACCAAGAGAAAATTTTCAAGTTTAAGGTGAGTTATAATATTCATCAATTCCTTTATTGCTATGAAATTTTTGATCAAATATGAACCATTTGATAATTCTATTATTTGTGTTCATATATTTGATTATTGTGAAACCCAATGTGGCCTCCAAGCCTATAAGGTCTTAATAGAATTCGAATTTGATAGGATTACGCCATCAGGCTATATACACATAAAGACTTGTGATTAAAAGGGTAGAAGCTATTATCTTTATGTGTGTGTGCTGTGTGATAGTACTGAAATATACATAGTAATATGTTTTTTTCAGTGCTATTGATATGTGTTATCTTTCATATTATTTAATTTGTTTTTACGAAATTGGTTAGGTTATTATGAACCCTTCTTGTGGATTAAATTTTATTAATATTCTTTTGTTATGCTGCTACCTTGTGTTATTATTATTTTAAATCTTGAGATATTCTTATTTTTGTATCATACCCTTGTAGCACTATAATCTCACTGAGTTGATAACTCACCCAATCATTTATGTGGTTTCAGGTAGAGGTTATCCAAGTCTATCAACTTCTTAATTTCTTCCTTCGAATAAGAAGTTCAAGAAAAATGTATTAGCTCTTAACTATTATAGGTAAATTAAGTGATAAGTTTGTACAATATTCTAGTTGTGTATTGTTATGAACAATTTAGTAAGATATGGATGTCAATCATAATGTAATAATAGGATATATGTGTGTGATATATAATATTAAAATAAATATTTAAAATAAATATTTTAGGATTATAAATAAGTAATGATAATTATTATATAGAATTTTAATCCACTAGAGCAATTAATGAAGATAACCATATGTATGAATATATTAGTTTCATTGGATTCTATATGGTGTCTGGTGACCTTAAGTCTTCCTTGACCCTAGGACCATCATAGTTTTGGAAACGGGATATGACAAATATATGGCTTGAAACTACTGATAGTGATACTAGGGTTTTGAAGTGGAGTATGATATGGCTATTAAATATTCTAGGTAAGGTCAAGCATTTTGTGTGGAAAGCAACAAATGTTATTTTATCAACGAAAGCTAGACTAATTCAAAGAGGCATCAATATAGGGGAGAAATGTGTTATGTGTGGTGATGTAGAAGATATTATCCATGCCATGTTTAATTGTTCAAAGGCTAGGAGTGTTAAAGTCTATGGAGTCTGGAAGGTACAAGGCCGATATCACTTTTTTGATGATTTTGGGTCATTTCTTTCTAATTTTGTAGAACAAAACAATAGGAAGAGGGTAGAGCTCTTTTGTTGTATTATATGGAATATTTGGTATGGGAGGAATTACTGGGTATGAAGTGGAGCCATCAGAGCTACTCTTTTTAGTGATTCAATGTTATGACAAATGGACTCAACTTGAATGATCGGTAGCGAGACAGTCTATGGGTAAGCAAAATATTAAAGCAAGTCAAGACAGATGGAAACGGCCACTTGAAGGTGAGTGAAAGTGTAACTGTAACGCCTATAATTTTATTAAAATATATAATTAAATAAATAATTTAGAAAGTTAATTAAAAATAGTGGGAGGAGAAAAATATAAATGTATATATTGAGTATATGTAAAATATATTTAAAGTCTAGAAAATTCACTAAAAGACAAATTTTAGTAAAATAGTAAAAATAAAATGGTAAAAGTTAAAAAAATCAAAATTAAAATAATTTTTTGTGGTGGAAGATGATAATTATAAAATTTATTATTAATTAATTAATATATATATATATATATATATATATATGGCTCAGATTTAAAAGAAGATAAAAAAAAATCAAAAACTCAGTTCTTCTTCTTCTTCTTCTTCTCTCCACCTTGGGTTGAATTCTCCATTGAAGCAAAGAAGAGGTTTCTTCTTCAAATACTCAATATTTTCTAAGTAATCCAAAGGAAATAAGGATAATTTGAAGGAATCTCAAACATAAGGTAAGTTTTCTTGAGAATTTATAAAGTTTTATTGAAATTTTGGATTATGTATAATTTGTGATTTTGGTGGGGTGTTGGATAATTGTTCAAACGGTGTTGGATGATGTTATTTTGCTGTATAAATAAAGATTATATGGTTGAATGGTTGAAATGGATGAGTTTGATTAAAGTTTGCAAGAAGAAGAAGAGAGTGATTTAGGTTTTTGATGGGAAATTTGTAAAGAATCAATGTAAATTGAATTTAATTGCTTAAATGGTGTTAAAATATGATTTTAAAGGCATAATTGAGCTTAAAACATGATTTAAAATTTATTAGAATACATTTCTTGAATTAAAGTGCATTAGGATAAAAAATAGAAATTTCAAGAGAATATGTAAAATAAGTTTTATTAATTAAAGTGTATAGAAATGTGGTTCTAATGAATTATTTAAACTCATAATGTGGATAAGAGTTGAGTGATTGGGTTTGCCCAATCCAAGTGGCGAAGGACATTTTAGTGAAGTGGAGAAAAGAGTGTGAACTTGGCTTGGAAGTTGCCTTGAGTGAAGGTTAATACATACTTTGATATTTATGAATTAAAATGCATTGAAATAGCATGCTACATTATATGTTGGTATTTGTACTATGCTACTTTGATGCGAGTATTCGCATGTAAATGGCATGGTTATATGTTTAAAGGTGTGATTTGCATAATGTGTGAATTGTTAAGCCATTTTTAAATTTTCATTAGCATTATTGAATGTGATAGTAGAAAACTGGACTTTGTGCCTTGTAAGGCATATAATTCAGCCACATTCATGTAAGTGATATAAAATGTAACGCTTATGATGAGATATATGGAAATATAGAGTAATGGTGGAAAAAGTTTTAAAAAAATGAAGGACATAAATGGTTATGTTATGTGAAAATGTAGAATAATGTATGATACCTCATATAATATTATATTCCAGAGATTTGTATTTGGTGATATAGAAATGGCATGCCTATCATATAGTTTTTCTTTGGGCCTAGACGTTGATCATCACTTATGATGATATTTGCCTTCGGGCTAGATGTTGGACGTCACTTGTAATATTATTTATTTTCAGGCTAGACACTAGGTGTCAAAATAAACCAAAATAATATATCGGGAATCTGAATATTATAGAGGGTCATTTGAGCCAAATATATGTGATTGTGATATATGGTAGAGTTACAAAAACAATGCATAAGTTTTAAATGCATTTACACGCTATATTGTAAGTTTCAAAGTAACGACATATTATATCATTTTACAAATTTCTTTTATTATCAAAATATGTACTGCAAGGCTATTGGCTTAACATAATTTATTTATCGTGCAGGTGACAGAGTTGATATCGAGAGCCCTATTAGACCTTGCCAAGTCTAGAGTTTCCGAATTGTATAAAAAGTTTTGATAGATTGCCACAAGATCAGAGCCAGCTGCTTAGCCTATAAATATTTATTTTGACTAAATATGTTATGTTTATATACATTATACTATTTTGTGAAAATCTTCTAAATTTAAAGCTTTTGATCAAATGTTATAAAAGTGTGAAATACTTAGGTATATTTATATGTGTGTATTATTGGAGAATGTAGGAGAAATGGATGATTATATATATATCAAGAGTGTGATTTATGCAGGTTGTGAACATTTAAATTTTTAAAAAACGTCCGATTTACAGACAAAACTCTGACAAATTTTTCTCATAAATTTTCTTTTCAAGTTGGTATTTTTAATAATTAATTACTAATTTATTTATATACTTAATAAAATATCTTTTAAGTATTAAAATATTTTTCTTTAGATTATGAAAAATTTTTAAATGATAAGGATGTTGACATTCTTATTGTCTGTATAATATTTTACATATACGATATTTATACTATATATATATAAGATATAAGGGTGTTACAATAACTATAATGCAAAGTTGAGAGAGGAAATGGGCAGGGGGAGCTATAGAGCGATGTTTTGGGAGGTTTGCGGTTACGATATATAGTCCTCTATAGAGTTGTAATTCAAAAAAGTTGGTTATATGCGTGGCCTTCTTTGAAATTTTGAATTGGATTGAGGTGAACATGCAAGGGATAGGCACTGCAAAAATTGATGCGAAGGTAGCAATTAGTGGGTTATAATTAGGTAGAGAGGACTAAAAAGGAATTTGGGATGATATTGTAAGATTGCAGAGTTCTTCTTGATGGTAATTTTGGTATCACAATGAGATAGATCCCAAGGTTAACTAATACAGCAACACATTGTTTGACAAAATTTAAATGAATAATGTAAGTTTTGTATTATGACATTAGATTTCTAATTTTATTGTGCATGTGATCTCTAATGAGTTAAGTTAATAAATACCTTTTTTAAAAAAATGACTATTTTCATTAATTAAAAATAAATATATACTTATTAATTAAATTCAAATATGAGAAACTAAATAATAATATAATTTTATATTTTAATACATACATTGTTAGGAAAAAAAATAAAATTACAATTTTTACCAAAGAGTGTAATTGTAAACAATTTTAAAATTTTGAAATATAATAATTTAATTTTAAATGATAGGGTATTTATAAAAAAATTAAAAAAATTACAGATATTTATATATTATATTAAAACAGCTAACACTGATACAATATTATGCAACGTGTCGTTGTTCCAACGTGTCCTAATTTTTAAAATTTTTAAATTAAATTATTATTTATTATTATAATAGATAATAAATGTTTATTTAAAGAGTTCAAATAGAATCAATATTGATAATAATTATGTTTAATTGAAGCGTTCAAATATGATTATAATATCCTATTCGATATTAATAATGATTATTTATATTAAAGCAAAATCATAGCTACTGCACTATGAATAATTAAAAAATATTATTAGGTTTCAAATTACATTAATTTTCTTTTACAATACCTAAACCTATTTACTCCTATTGCAACATGAATGATACTACACTGTAAATAATCTACCTAACCTAGATAGATTATTGGCCAATAGTATTAAAAATAGAGAAGATCAAGGCCAAAATAAGGTAAGAAGAGGTTCTCTTATTCTCTCTCTCTCTTTGGCAGAAAAAATATTTATTTTCTTTTCACTTGAACTGTTTGGAGGAAAAAAAAATTTTAAAAAGAAATTATCTTTCTTGATGCTAAAAAAACATATGGTTTGTTTTTGTAATTTTATTTCTGCTAGAATGACATGGATTTTTTTCTAAAAATTTTTTAAAAAAATTAATTTAATTTTTTTAATTTTCAATTTATAAAAATACATTTTATTATTTTATATTTAATCTCTTTGTATTTTTTAATTTGATAATTATAGATTATTTGTTTAGATTTATGAATATATATATATACTTATTTTATTTATAATTGTGGATAAATAACTATTCATTGAAAATTATATAAAATTTGCAAAAATAATAATATCTATGTTTATTTTCCTTTCACTTGGATTATTTGGAGAAAAAGAAAAGTTTTAAGAAAGGAATTATCTTTCTTAATTCTCAAAAATAAATTATTTATTATTATAATTTTATTACAGCTAAGATGACATGGGTTCTTTTTTAAAAATAAAATAAAAATTTATATATTATGTTAAAACAGCTAACAATAACATAATATTGCGCCACATGTTATGGTCTTAATGTGCCCTAATTTTTAAAAATTTCAAATTGAATTATTATATATTATTATAATAGATAATAGATAATAGATATTTATTTAAAGAGTTCAAATAGAATCAATATTGATGATAATTATATTTAATTGGAGTATTCAAATAGAATTATAATATTCTATTTAATATTAATGATGATTATTTATCTTTTTATTATATAAAAAAATAAAATCATAGCTACTGTACTTTAAATAATTAAAAATATCTATATTAAGTTTCAAATTAAACTAATTTTTTTACAATACCTAAACCTATTTACTGCTATTATAGCGTGAATAATACTACACTAAATAATCTACCTAAACATAGGTAGATTATTGGCCAATAATCTTAAAATTAGAGAAGATCAAGACCAAAACAATGTTTGGAGAGGTTTTCTTATTCTTTTTTTTTTTCCTTTCACTTAGACTGTTTGGAGGAAAAGAAAAGTTTTAAGAAAAAATTATTTTTTTATGATAAAAAAATAGATGGTTTATTTTTGTAATTTTATTTCTGCTAGAATGATACGTGTTCTTATTCTAAAAATAAAACCAAAAAAATCAATTTAATCTTTTTTTGACAAAAAAATCAATTTAATCTTTTATTTAACTTTCAATTTGTAAAAATATATTTTATTATTCTATATTTAATCTCTTTGTATTTTTTAAATTTGATAATTATAGATTATTTATTTAGATTTATGAATATATATACTGATTTTATTTATAATTGTGGATAAATAATTATTCATTCAAAATTATATAAAATTTTCAAAAATAAGAATACCCATATTTATTTATTTTTTACTTGGACTGTTTGGAGAAAAAAAATTTACGAGAAGAATTATCTTTCTTGATGTTTAAAAAACAGATGATTTATTTTTATAATTTTATTTTTGCTAAGATAGCATGGGCTCTTTTTTGAAAATAAAATAAAAATTTATAAATTATACTAAAATAGCTAACACTAGTATAATATTATATCACGTGTTGTTATCTCAACTTATTTTAATTTTTAAAAATTTCAAATTAAATTATTATTTATTGTTATAATAGATAATATATATTTATTTAAAAAGTTCAAATAGAATAAGTATTAATAATAATTATATTTAATTATTGAGTTCAAATAGGATTATAATATTTTATTTAATATTAATAATGATTATTTATCTATATATTATATAAAAAATAAAATCATGGCTATTATATTGTGAATAATTAAAAATATCTATATTAAGTTTCAAACTAAATTAATTTTTTAGAGGTTCAAAAAAAACTAAATTAATTTTTTACAAAACACTATAAATAATCTACCTAGACCTAGGAAGATTATTAGCCAATAATCTTAACAATAGAGAATATTAGGGCCAAAACAAGGTATAGAGAGGTTCTCTTATTTTTTTTCTTGCAAAAAAAATATTTATTTTCCTCTCACTTAGACTGTTTAGTGAAAGAAAGAAATTATCTTTCTTGATGCTCAAAAAACATATGGTTTATTTTTGTAATTTTATTTATGCTAAGATGACATGGGTTCTTTTCTAAAAATAAGACAAAAACAATCAATTTAATCTTTTATTCAATTTTCAATTTTCAAATTATAAAAATATATTTTATTATTTTATATTTAATCTCTCTATATTTTTTAATTTGATAATTATAGATTTTTTTTTAAAATTTATAAATAATTATTCATTAAATATTATATAAAATTTGCAAAAATAATAATACTTATGTTTATTTTCCTTTCGCTTGGATTGTTCGAAAGAAAAGAAGAGTTTTAAGAAAGGAATTGTCTTTCTTGATGTTCAAAAAATGAATGATTTATTTTTATAATTTTATTTTCGCTAGGATGACACGAGTTCTTTTCTAAAAATAAAACAAAAAAATTTAATTTAATCTTTTATTTAATTTTCAATTTATAAAAATATATGTTATTATTTTATATTTATTCTCCTTGTATTTTTTAATTTGACAATTATAGATTATTTGTTTAGATTTATGAATATATATACTTATTTTTTATTCAATAAATATATACTGATTTTATTTATAATTATGGATAAATAATTATTCATTCAAAATTATATAAAATTTGCAAAAATAAGAATGTCGCAGCATCGAACGAAACTCTTTTCTAGTTTTAAACTAATGCGCGTTAAACTTAATAGTCATAGATAACTTATAACATAAAAAAATATGTAAAATTCTTTAGTTAATTATCATTAGATAATGTATAAATTTATATTATACCAGAATATGTATTTATTAAAATAAAAACTATTTTATTCATTGAGGAGAAAGATTTTATCATTGGTAAAGTTTATGTTTTGATCTTTAACACCTTTACTACTCGGCTAGCTAATATATTTGTTTATTATTATTTTTAAACTGAAAGAGATATATATTCATAGCAATTAAATAGGAGAAGAGTCCAACAATAGCAGCCTACTAAGCTGCTGTGGAGGATTACAGAACCAATTTACCCTGATGTTTTGCTTGAAAGCTACTGATGCTAGCCAATCAGCTATCCTATTATAGGATCTTTTAACAAAAACAAAATAATATTAATTAAAGGAGTTTGTCAATTAGTTAATGTTTAAAACAATACTATCAATCTCCAAAGGATAAAAATCATTTAAGTTAATTGCTTGGAGTTGCTAGTAGTCTGATTCAAAAATGAACATTTGCAAATTAAGACTTACATCTCTTTATACAGCTTAAGCATCATATGTGCTTCATTCCTTAGAGGTGAATGAGATTGAATAAAAAAAGGCAACTCCATCAATTACCAATCTGTTAGCATTCCTCACTACAATGGCTGCACTAGCAAGGGCTGAATTTAATGAATAACTTGCATCAGTGTTGACCTTTAACCATTCTTACAGAGGAGGAATCCATATGTCAAGGATTTGATGACTTGTGGAAGTGCCAAGATAGTAAGCAAAGGGTCTGGTTTGGTTCCCTTGAAACAATACTCATTCCTTGCCTTCCATTAACTCTAACATATGCAAGCTATTTTAGTCACAATCTCAAATTTATTATTGCAATTCAACTTGGTTAACAAGTTTGCCCACCAAGAAATAAAAGATGAACTATTAAAAGATGCCGGTCAAATTCCAACATCAGATAATAACCAAGTTTCTCTAGAATGATCATATAAGAAGAATAAATGGATATCAGTTTCCTTAGCCAAGTTATAGATGGGGCATGGCTTAGACTTACAAAGATTTCTCTTAAAAAAATTTACAAATATAGGAAGAGTATTAATTTTCGCACGCCACAGAAAATTTTATATTTTAGGGGGAATTTTTAACTTCAATATGGTAAGCCAACTGAAGTTTTGATTTAAAGAATTACCTCCCATTGATGATAGAGTCATATTTTGACTAATATTTTAGGTCATTCGAATTTATTTTTAGATTATTTTCAATTGAATTTGATTTGTTTTCTTTATAGAAGTTAGAATTCCTCTAAACTTAGCTTGGAAGGTCAAGATGCAAATTCTTTATAAAAAAAAACAATGCAAAAATGGAGAAAATGTGCTAAAAGGAGCTAAAGAGGAGCTGCCACAACCGTGGTACCCAAGGGTCATACCCATGGGATTAAGAATGAGTTTACCAGGAGATGGGGAGAGAGAAAAAAGAGGTTCATAAGGAAAATGAAAGCCACGGATGAGATTGGACACTATCTGGGAAAGCCACGTATGAGATCGAACACTGTCTGGGACCTTGAAGAAAAGAGCAAAAGTTTCAATAAAGATTCAAAAGCCACAATTATGGCACTTAAAGGCCACAACCATGGGAGTTATAGAGGAGGCTAAAAAGTATGGTTTTTCAAGGAAACTCTAAAAATCCAACTCCTTCCTTCCTGGATTGGGACACTTCTAACTTATCCCTGTTTTTTCTTATTTAAATTAGATGTTGTTTGAGCCCTTATAAATACCCTAGACCTTTTTCAATGGAAAGGAGATTTTTAGATAGATCTTTTAGATTTTAGAATTTAACTTGAAGATAAGGAAGAGTTTGTTCGAAAGGCCATTCAAGTTTAAGAAGTTTTATTCTTTCTAAAGTTTGATCTTTTTAATTTGTACTCTTTTGTTTTCTTCTAGTTTTAATTTCAATTATGCTCTTTCTTTGTGTTTTACTTTTCAATTATTAATAACTAAAAGCCCTATCAGGGTTAAACTTTTCCTATTTTGATTTATCAATGGAGTAATTATTTAATTTGATTCAATTAAAGTTTGCTCTTAATTATTTTGTTGTCTTTGATTTTAATGTATTGATTATCTGGCCAATAATTAATTGATTTAAAGTATAGTGTGATGGAACTAGAGTGGAAACACAATATTAAATTAAGGATGTAACAATCTTAGGCTAAAGTTTATACTTAGATATAAAGTAAACACTTAAGAGGTTGATACAAAAGTTACTTACAAAACTTAATGAATTAGCTTAATTTGCTTGTGATCACGAGAGTAGATGCAAGGTTAAGTTTAATATTAGGTTTAGTACCCGAGAGCGACTAAATTTGAATTTAGGAGATCCAACCAATAATTAAGAGTAGATTAAATTAAGTCGGTGCTTTAGAAAATCCATAGATAATCAACAAAGGATATGTTTAACCCTAATGCCAAAAATATTAGATTTAATTCTAATTTAATTTAGCTTTAATTTTAGTTAACTTAGCTTTAAAATCCTATCAATTTATCATCTAAATAATGAATAGTTTAATTGTTTAGTACTTAAAATACATTCCTTGTGGGAATGATATCCTACTCATAACTTATTACTTGATTATAACTTGTGCACTTACAGATAGCTAGGCTAAGCCCTAATAATAAACAACACATAATTTTCATACAAATTTCATAAATAATGATAGATAAATTTGAAGGGTAATTTTCCATACTTATCTGGGTGCCAGATTAACTTGTCAGGTACACTAACATTTGCTATAGGAATTTTAGTAATTGCAATAAACTCCTGTGCAGTAAATATAGAAGAGATCAAATTTAAGTTCTATTCAACTTGGCTATTAATTAAATTAGATACCCAGTAGATACCCCTATTATTGTTTCTATTAGAACAAACTCTAAATTTTGGCAAATTCGAAACCCAAGGATCACCCAAATACACACTTCATTTCCACCTCTAATAATCCATCTCACTCCTCCCTTAATTGTGTCACTTATTGAAATCATACTTCTTCATGCCCATGAGGGTCTAGACCCCAATTTGGCTTCCTAAAAATTACTAACAGGGAAGTATAATTTCATAATATAAAAACCAAGTGCAGTTAGACTCAACAAACAACTTCCAACATTGTTTAGCCAAAAGAGCAATGTTAAAAAGTTCAAAATTTTTTAAACCAAGACCCCTTTTATATTTGGATTTTGATAGAATATCCTAATTTCTCCATACTAACCCTCTTCCATTTAGATCCTTGCTCCACCAAAATGAAGATATAATACTATTAAGTTTTGGCACACTATTTTAGGGAGCTTGAAATATAAATGAGATGGGTAGGAATTACATTCAGTACTACTTTAATTAAGACCTCTTTCCCTGAGTGTGGCAATAAGTTATGTTTCTAGGTTTGGGTATTTGCTTTAACTTTCTTAAGAATGAAGTTACATGCCTCCGCCTTAGATATCTCCCATATGGTAGGAATTCCTAAATATCTATCATTATTCCCCAATTCCTTAATCCCCAGTTGACTAGTAATACTATACATGACTTCTAGAGGGGTATTTCCACTAAAAAGGACTATGGATTTTTCTAAATTAATGTGTTGGCCAGAAGAAGTACCATAAGTATGTAAGATATGTGAGAGATATGCAGCTTCCTGACAAAAAGCTCTACCACACAACAAGGTATCATCAGCGTACAACATATGAGTAAGCTTAGGGACAATTCTAGCCAGATTGAAACCTTTAATATGGTTTTCCCTTAAAGCTTGGTCTATCATGATTGATAAGGCATTTGTTACAATTAAGAACATGTATGGTGACAAGGGATCTCCTTGTCCTACTCCCTTAAAAGGCTGGAAGGATTCAGATAAGCACCTCTGAATACTCAAATTTTGAGGCTCGGAAAGCCGATTTTCTCAAACTGCAGAAGACCAAGCCAGACCGGACGACCACGACAAAGTTCACCGAAAGTATGTCTTCATGGTACTTGAAATGTCCGGAGCAACGCAAGGATCACAGATATGGTCTCAGAATAATTTTTGGAAGTCCGCAGCTCCCAGAAAATCAGTTTGAGCGAAAAAGTGCGATTTTTGGTGCCGTTTTGGGGATGAACCGTCGGGACCGGTGGTCCGGCCGCCAACTGCGCGACGGTCCGACCGCCGCCCGTGGCCTTTCCCATTTTTTCGGCGAGCCACGCGGTCCGACCGCTGTCGAGCCCGAATTTTATCTATAAAAGGCTGCTAAATTCTCAGAAAAAGGGTTGGCTTTTTGCATCCCGGGACCTCGTGCTGTCGAATTCTTTATTTTCACATGATTAAGAATTTCTAACGTGATGTTACAGGAAGCAAGGATAATATTCTAAGAAAACAAGATCTGGAACTTAGAAGTGGAAAAATTGTAAACAAGGTAATATCCTAATTCATCATTTGTCAATTCAAGCATGTCTTAAGCATTCCACCTTCTTAATTTCTTTCTGGTCAAAGACCTAATCCTTTTAGGTCTAAGGCCTAATTAACTAATCAATCAACATTTCGGCATGAAGCCACGAATCAATCAACTTTTTTGGCACGGAGCCTAAATTGCATTCTATTTGGTACCAAGTACCCAAATTTAATCAAAATTAGCACTAAGTGCTCAAAATCTCACTATTTTGGCAAAAAGCCCGACAATGCACGAAGCATACACACACATGCATAAATGCATAATTGCCTTTAAATAGGCTTTTCCGAACTATATGGGCTTTGATCTCTCATAAAAATGAGAGTATGTAGGCATACTTGGGATTCACCCCAAATAGCAAGTCCGCAATTTGTCAACAATCTGTTCTTCTTCCTTTCTGAATTCATTTCTTATTTGGCAAATTAATCAAATACATGACATAGTCCCCGAATCCTCCTTGGGTTCGTAGATTAGAAACCTTTACATTGGATGCATTAATTGGAGTCAAACAAGGGTTTTCTTAGTTTTTCCCTTTGAACAGAAAAAACTGAATGGCGACTCCTAATAATACGTGAACGTTCATCCGAATCCTTTTAGGGTGAAAAATCGAGGTTCACAATTTGGCGACTCCACTGAAGACCATAAAAATGATTTATGGGATTCTAGTGGACTACTATTGCTTATTTGATTAATTTGACACTAGGGACCATGAAAATGATTTATGGGATCCTAGTAGACTACTAATGTTTATTTGATTAACTTGCCCTTCTTTAGGGTATTTTAATTTATTTTGCAGGGTACCTTAGCAATGGTTGTCTTTTCTTTAAGGACATTAGAATTGAAAATTGACTAAAAGAATCTTTCTGAAAAAAATATATAATAATAATAATAAAATAAAAAATAATAATAAAAATAATTTATGGGATCCTAGTAGACTATTATTATTCATTTAATTGATTTGCCCTTCTTTAGGGTACTTTTATTCGTTTTGCAGGTACCTTAGCAATATATATCCCCTCCTTGGGGATATTGGATTGAAAATTGACAAAAGGAATCTTTTTCCTTTAATGGACCATTGTTTGATTAATTGTGCACTTATTGTGTCATTTAGAGAATCTTTTTCTCTTGCATTATATGGGGGAATCCTTTTCCTCCATTGCATAAAAAAAATTATTTTCAAATGAATTTCTTCTCTTTCTGTTCAAAATTCTGAGTCTGGATAGCAAGTAGCGCTGACCGGTAGGTCTCCTTGATTATGCCGACGGACAGCCAAAGCGTCCTCCCTGTTGTCGCAAACCATTCCAATCCTTTTGGAGTGGCCCATGAGTAATCGTACTGTTGGACCCACGCGAAACTCCTTATTTCACATGTGGTTAGGTATATCTTACTCAAGACTCAAAGGTCCCTATTATGAGCCAATTCTCTATTTTTCATGAACAATAGAACCTTCTCTTAGGTTGTATGTACCCAATGATAGTGCCACATTCCATTAAAATGAATTATGATGTGATGAGGTGCATTCATGCAACATAACAACATTATTTTGGGGAAAACCTTTTGATATATGCAAGTGGACCAAGAGTCTTCCTACCCTACACACTACCCTGATCCTTTACCCTTAACCTTTGTAGGTACCCACTATCCGTGTGTCTTCACCTACACAAGCTACACCAACTCCAACTGTGCAATCACCCACAAGTCCTACTACCCCAACTTCACCAACTACTCCAATTATTGAAATGGCTACTATTGAACAGATTAAAGCCCTGCTAGATGGACAAGTTAAGGAAATTGAAGCTAGGATGCAAGAAAGAATTGATGAAGCTTTGGCTGCCCAAAGGGTAGCCATCTTGGCTGAATTGGGAGGGGCATCAAAGACAGCCACTACTTTTGAAAATTTAGGGAAAGAACCTATTGTGGGGCAAACTAGTACCCCCATGACTGCTCAGAATAATACCCCTGTCATCAATATGGAGGATCCACCCTCTAAGAATGCTACTGAAACTGATGAACTAAAAAAGAAACTTGAATTGCTTGAGAGGTCAATCACTGCCATGAAAACTCATAAAGAGGTGGTAGACATGGATTCCTTATCCTTGTTTCCCCAAGCTAGGTTGCCTCCAAAATTCAAGATGCCTGGGATGGACAGATTTGATGGGACTACTTGCCCTAAAACTCACCTGAAGATGTATGTGGGGGCCTTAAGCCCTTGGGGTTTAAATGACGAGCTCTTTGCTCAACTCTTTCAACAATCCTTGACTGGTGCCGCCCTCAAATGGTTTGTAAGCCTAGATCGTGCTAAGATTAAGACCTGGGAAGACATTTGCAATGCATTTAACACTCAATATCACTACAATATTGAGGTAGATGTCACTAGAAGGGAGCTTGAGACCACTAAACAAAATAACAATGAACCCTTCTCCTCGTTCCTTACGAGGTGGATGGCGAAGGCTGCCCAAATGATCAATCGCCCTTCAGAACAGGAGCAGATTGATATTATAATCAGGAATTTAAGGCCTACATATCAAGCTCAACTGCAAACCCAATACCTACCTACTTTCAAATCGCTCATTGCGACTGCAACTAAGGTAGAAGACTTGATACAATTGGGTAAAATAGTAGATAAAGGAGCTACTTCAAAGTATAAAAAACAGGGCCAAACTGCTTCCTCAAGCAAGGTCAATGAAGTGGCCAATATTGCCCCTGTGAATCCTTTACGTGTGGGCAATCTTGGGCAGAGAAATCAGCCAAGAAGGCAATATACCGACCTTGAAGTGCCCCTTCATCTAGTGTTTAAAAAGGCCGTGGAAGGGAAGTATTTGAAGCCTTTGGACCCAAGGCCACCTCCAAACCCATTACCCTCCAGTTATAAGGCCAATGAGTATTGTGAATACCACCAAGGAAAAGGGCATAAAACAGATGCTTGCTGGACCCTGAAAAACCGCATCCAAGATTTGGTGGATAGGGGTGACATCATTCCTCTCAGGAGTCAACCGAACATTAATACTAACCCTTTGCCTAATCATTCCATCCACGCCATCACTGTGGAAGAAGAGCTGTTTGATCCTTTCAAACTTCTCTTAGAAATGAATGAAGTGTGTGTGTTGGATTTGAATGACCTTGCTGAAGAGGTCGACGCTTTGACAAGAAGCGGAAGGCAATATCAGCCACTCGACTTGGGAAAAGCCCCTACAACCTCAAATCACCCCTATAAGAAGACACCAGAGCCAAAAGAAGACCCTGTCCTCTCTCAGCTTAAGCAAACTCAAGCTAGGGTGTCAATTTGGGAGCTCCTTGCTTCCTCATTCCCACACCGTCTGGCTCTCAGCGAAGTTTTAAGTCAACTTGATACATCAGTGGACACAAGCCCAGAAGCTTTGGTGGCCACTTTGACTCAATCAACCAAGGTATTGAGTATCCGATTTTCTGATCCAGACCTACCAGAAGATGGCAGTAAACACAATGATGCTCTATACATCACCATACAAACTGGGGGAAAGACTGTGCCCATGGTTCTCATTGATAATGGGTCAGCCTTAAATGTATGTCCCTTGAAGGTAGCAAGCTGTCTGGGGTTGGAGGCTACATATCTTACACCTTCTGATCAGATTGTTAGAGCATATGATAACACTCGAAGAGAAATTTTGGGTGTTGCCACTTTGGAAATTGCTATTGGGCCGGTGAAAATGAAAGTGCCCTTTCAAGTCATTGATGTACCCGCGAGCTTTAATCTCCTCCTTGGAAGGCCGTGGATTCATCAGATTAATGTTGTACCATCTTCATTACATCAAAAACTTAAGTTCCCTTTTGAAGGAAAAGTCATCACTATCAAAGGGGACACATGTGAAATCAACAAGAGAACCATGGATCAGTCTCTCTTTGAGGTTATTCCTGGCAAAACCGCCATGACCTTGACTGGTTTCCATTATGATACAGTCCAATGCATTGAAGGAGAAAAACCTAAAGGGCCATTTATCTTATATGATTTTGGAGAGGTCCAAATCAATTGCCTGGTGGGAATGATGCTAAGGGTAGGTCTGCTGCCCGGAATGGAAATGATGAAGTCTGGGAGGAAAACACCCGTAGTGCGGCCATGGGAAAAATCTGAGAATAAGGGGACTTTTGGCCTGGGGTACAAACCTACAGATGAGGAGATAGAAGAGTTTGAGCATGGAAGGAAGAAAAAGAAGAATTGGGGGGGCAAGAAGCCTCAAAATGCACCATTACTTTAGAACTCTGAATGGTCACTTCTGCAAACCTGGGAAAACAGTTCCTTACTGTGGTTTCCAGGAGCCATTCTATTCTCCTATGACTGGGAAGCAGTTACCGGGTTTTGAGATGTTCACTGATGTTTTAGTGTTGAAGGAAGAAGAGCCAGAACCTATAGCTGATCCACAAATGGAAGATTTTATGCGGCCTAGTCTCTTTGATGAGGTTGCTATGATAACCAATTTTGAAGACAAAAGGGACTTCATAAAGCTGATCAAGACCACAGATGGACCACTGATGAACTGGTATGCCGAGGAGGGACAAGCAGCTACAGTCAAACCTAGTCATGTGTCATACCCCGAGCCTGAGTCTTGTACTGAGTCAAAACTCGAGTCAAGCACCGAGTCAGAGTCCAGTTTTGAGTATTCCTTAGCTTCAGGAACAGAAAACCCTGATGTTAAATATAATGTAACTCTGGAGGATGACTCCGACATTATTAATGAAACTGTTCAAGTTCTTGGTTACCCTGTGTCTTTTGCTTTCCAAGTACTATCTAGCAAAAATGAAATAGATGAAATAAAAGAAATAAATGAAAAAATAATGATTGGCAAAGAAAATGAACATACATACATTGCATATGATTGTGTGAATAAGGAACAGGTTGTTGAGTGCATCAGAAGATATGTCGACTGATTCATGTGGAAGGCAAGTGATGTCACGGGAATAGACCCAGCCATAGTAGTTCATAAGATTCCACTATACCCAGATGCGAAGCCGGTTAAGCAGAAATTGAGAAGAATGAAGCCTGAATGGTCTTTGAAAATTAAAGAGGAGGTTGCCAAGCAACTGGACAATAAGTTCATAGAACCAATTGCCTACCCTTCCTGGTTAGCAAACATCGTGCCAGTCCCGAAGAAAGATGGAAAGGTCAGGATGTGTGTTGACTATAGAGATTTGAATAAGGCCTGTCCCAAGGACAATTTTCCACTACCACACATCGATTTGCTGATATACAGGATGGCTGGGCATATGATGGTTTCCATGACTGACCTCGCGGTTGGGTACAATCAGATCCTAGTGCACCCACCAGACAAAGAGAAGACAGCTTTTATTACAGAATGGGGCACTTTCTGCTACAGGGTTATGCCTTTTGGGTTGATAAATGCAGGGGCTACCTACCAAAGGATGGCGACAATAATCTTTCATGACATGATTCACAAAGAAGTAGAAGTGTATGTTGACGATATGATTGTTAAGTCAAAATCTCCAGAAGAACACGTTGAAGCACTTGAGAAGTTCTTCCTTAGACTTCGCAAGTACAATTTGAAGCTTAATCCTGCAAAGTGCCTATTTGGAGCAACATCAGGCTTATTTTTGGGGTATTTGGTCAGCAAGAGAGGAATAGAAGTTGATCCAGCAAAGTCAAAGGCTATTCTGAAAATGCCTCCACCAAGAACAGAAAAGGAAATTCGAGGCCTGCTAGGTAGATTACAGTATATTAGCCGATTCATATCGCAGTTGGCAGAGACTTGTGGTCCAATCTTTAAGCTACTAAGGAAAGGTGCTTCACAAGAATGGAATGAAGACTGCCAAAAGGCCTTCGACAAGATCAAAGAATACTTGCTAAGTCCGCCAATTCTGCAACCTCCCAGAATGGGAAAACCTCTGCTCTTGTATTTGTCTGTAACAGATGAAGCCATGGGAGCAATGCTAGCTCAAGAAGCCGAAAGTACAAAGGTGGAAAATGCAATTTACTACGTCAGCAAAAGGATGCTGGACTATGAGTTAAAGTATAACAAGATTGAGAAGTTGTGTTTAGCTTTGTATTGGACTTGTACGAAGTTACAACACTACTTGTCTTCTTACACTACTTATGTCATCGCAGAACAGAGTCCCTTGAAATTCCTTATGGAGAGGCCTGTTTTGGACAGCAAAATGGCAAAGTGGGTGTCAACATTGGCAGCTTTTGACTTAAAATTCATTCAGAGAAAAGCTGTGAAAGGTGGGGCAATAGCTGACCAGTTAGCAGAATTACCCGTAAAAGACGAGATGCGAGAAATGAATTTCCCTGACGAAGACCTCTTGAATGTGGAAAGAAGTGTTTGGGAGATGTATTTTGATGGGGCATCCAATTATCATGGAAATGGAATTGGGATTGTGTTCAAAACTCCTTGTGGAGAATACATTCCCTTTGCAGTTAAACTTGACTTTAGCTGCACAAACAATGAAGCGGAATATGAAGCTTGCATCAATGGGCTCGAAGCCGCCCTAGGATTGGGGATTAAGAACCTAAAGGTCTATGGTGATTCTATTTTAATAGTATCACAAGCTTTAAGGAAATGGAAGATAAGAGAAGAGCGTTTGGTTCCTTACCTACAACGCCTTGATCATTTGGCACAACAATTCGATGATCTGTCCTTCGAATATCTCCCAAGAGCAAAGAATCAGTTTGCTGATGCCCTGGCTACTTTAGCTTCCATGATCAATATCAAGGAGGGGAAAGCCATTCGTCCATTGAAAGTTCAGCTTCAGAAACGACCCGCCCATGTAATGCATTTGATCGATGGTAAACCATGGTTTTGGGATATCAAAAGTTATCTCAAGGATGGAAGTTATCCGGAGGGATCATCAAAGGTTGATCAGAGGGCCATAAGGCAGCTAGCCACAGGTTACATTCTTAATGGAGATATCCTCTACAAGAGGAGTTGGAATGGAATGCACCTAAGATGCGTGAATGAAGCAGAGGCTAAGCAGATAATGGAAATGGTACATGGTGGCGAATCAGGGCCACACATGTATGGGATCGCCTTGGCTCAAAAAATTGCCAATCTAGGATATTATTGGTCCACCATGAATGCAGACTGTGTGGCATTTGTGCAAGAATGCCATCAGTGCCAGATATTTGCTAAGTTGCAGAAGCAACCTCCCGTTGCTCTGAATCCAATCACCTCTCCATGGCCCTTCTCTACTTGGGGAATAGATATAATTGGCAAAATACATCCAAAAGCCTCGAATGGACATCAATTTATTTTGGTAGCGGTGGATTACTTCACGAAGTGGGTTGAAGCAGCTTCCTATGTAGAATTAGACGCCAAAAAGGCAGCACAATTTGTCCGAACCAACATCCTTTGTCGGTACGGAACACCATTTGAGATTATCACTGATAATGGAACTCATTTCCAAGCAGAATTTGCTAAACTCTTGAAGGATAAGAAAGTCCAGCATCATAAGTCCTCTCCTTATAGACCTCAAACAAATGGAGCTGTAGAAGCAGCAAATAAGTCTATAAAGGTGATCATACAAAAAATGATCAAGGAACATAGGGGTTGGCATGAGAAGTTGCCACTGGCCTTGTGGGGATATAGAACGTCAATTAGAACTCCTACTGGGGCAACCCCATATTCACTGGTGTACGGAATGGAAGCAGTACTCCCCATTGAACTGGAAGTTCAATCGGCGAGGATAATTCAAGAAAGTCAGATAAATGAAGCTGAATGGATTAGCAATTATCATCATCAGTTGTTGGGTTTGGATGAAAAAAGACTTCAAGCTCTACATCAGATTCAAGGGTATCAGAGGCGAATGGCTAGACATTTCAACAAAAAGGTCAAAGATCGAAAGTTGGAAGAAGGTTGTTTGGTTCTGAAAGAAATTAGAACACCTGTTACAGATCCTTGTGGGAAGTTTCGTCCTCTTTGGGCTGGACCCTACATTGTAAAGAAAATACTTTCCGGCGGAGCCTTCATCTTGTCTGATTTGGATGGTCTGGAGTTCACAAACCCATGCAATCTGGATCAATTAAAGAAATATTATGTATAATCATGCATTGTAAGGAACTACATTAGACCTGATTCTCGCAAACTAATTCGAGATATGTAGGCAGGTCTCCTTGAGCACGGTCTAAATTTTAATGAAAACCATTGATTCATTTTTCTTTTGCCAACATAAAAAAAAAGAAAAGAAAAGAAAAGAAAGAAAAATCCCGCTAAGTCGAAAACCCACAAAGGGCGGCTTAGGCAATAGTAGGGCCCGCTAAGTCGAAAACCCGCAAAGGGCGGCTTAGGCAAGAATGGGTAAGAGCTCGCTAAGTTGAAAATTCGAAAGGATGACTTAGGCAAAAATTAGAGCAAGTAAATTAAGTAGATAATGCTTGGAAAGTAAATGAAAGAGTCATTCCAAAAAGAGTCATTCATTCCGAAAAGAGTCATTCACTCCAAAAAAAAAAAAAGTCATTCATTCCATAAAATATCAAACCAATCAAAAGAGTCAAACCATGAGTCCAAAGCGTCAAATGAACCAAAAAGGTAAAATCAAGACAATAGAGTCAACCCTAGGGCCTAAATCCTATGCCTCCTACGTGGGGCAGAGTCTTCGGTATCTTCCTTAGCTCCGGAGCTCTCTGCAGCATCTATCTTCTCCTCGTTAAGAGGAACCACCTCCTCTCCCTCCAGCTCCTGCAGTAATGCATGCCTCCTTAGCTTTTCAATTGGCCAAACTTTGGCTATAAATCAAGTCCTATGCTTTGGAGTAGGCTCGACAAGGGAAGGTTCTGCAAAAGGTCTGATCATCTGATGGCTCCTAACCCAAGTTTGAAGAGCAGCTTGAGTAACTCCGGGCGTAATAGGGGCAGCAGCAGCAAGCCCAACAGGAAGAGGAACCCTCTGATCAATCCCCATCTGCCTAATCATGGGGCAAAGCTTTAAATCTCCAAATCCAGGGTCACGATTGAAAAGAAACCCAGCTAACAGGCAGAAAACAAAAGCTTGCATCCTATGCTTCAGTTGAATCTCATCTTCAAAATTAGCAGTCGGGAATTCATCAATCAAAGGAAGCAGCATCACCTTATTCCCATCAGCAATCATAACTTGAGCTTGAGGCCTTGTAAAGTTGAAAAGCCTCTGAAAAGACCCTACATAGCTAATTTGAACCTCATACCTTACAAGAGGAGCATTTGGGTCACATCCAATAATTGAGCAGAATTCCTCAAAAAGAGGACACATCTCGTCCATCCGGGCACCAAAACTGAAGAAGTGAGCTTGGGGATCCCAAAATCTGATACAAGCATGCAAGAAATCCCAATCTACAGCTATGCCTCTAAGAGTAGCAACAGCTTTCAATCCATATCTTCCCATATTGATCCTTCCAACCTTTTGAAGACTCTCGGTCCAGTTGTCCATGCAATGGTTGTAAAGAAGCAAATAAATACCTTTATGAAAATAAAAGGGGACATCATGCATACATATGTACTGTTTTGTGCTAAACAAAAGTGCTGGTACAAAAAAGTCAGAATACAATCAGAGAAAAATCAGAAGTGTTGCAAGCAATCCAGAAATGCTAAAAGGCGGGTCTTTTACCCCTCGCTCAAAATTCGCTCTTCAGAAGGCCACTGGATCCCATAAATCATTTTTATGGTCCCCAGTGGGGGGCAATTGTGAATACTCGAATTTTGAGGCTCGGAAAGCCGATTTTCTCAGACTGCAGAAGACCAAGCCAGACCGGACGACCACGACAAAGTTCACCGAAAGTATGTCTTCATGGTACTTGAAATGTCCGGAGCAACGCAAGGATCACAGATATGGTCTCAGAATAATTTCACATGATTAAGAATTTCTAACCTGATGTTACAGGAAGCAAGGATAATATTCTAAGAAAACAAGATCTGGAACTTAGAAGTGGAAAAATTGTAAACAAGGTAATATCCTAATTCATCATTTGTCAATTCAAGCATGTCTTAAGCATTCCACCTTCTTAATTTCTTTCTGGTCAAAGACCTAATCCTTTTAGGTCTAAGGCCTAATTAACTAATCAATCAACATTTCGGCATGAAGCCACGAATCAATCAACTTTTTTGGCACGGAGCCTAAATTGCATTCTATTTGGTACCAAGTACCCAAATTTAATCAAAATTAGCACTAAGTGCTCAGAATCTCACTATTTTGGCAAAAAGCCCGACAATGCACGAAGCATACACACACATGCATAAATGCATAATTGCCTTTAAATAGGCTTTTCCGAACTACATGGGCTTTGATCTCTCATAAAAATGAGAGTATGTAGGCATACTTGGGATTCACCCCAAATAGCAAGTCCGCAATTTGTCAACAATCTGTTCTTCTTCCTTTCTGAATTCATTTCTTATTTGGCAAATTAATCAAATACATGACATAGTCCCCGAATCCTTCTTGGGTTCGTAGATTAGAAACCTTTACATTGGATGCATTAATTGGAGTCAAACAAGGGTTTTCTTAGTTTTTCCCTTTGAACAGAAAAAAATGAGTGGCGACTCCTAACAACACGTGAACGTTCATCCGAATCCTTTTCGGGTGAAAAATCAAGGTTCACAGCACCCATTAATCAAGATTGAATATTCAACAATAGTAATACATTACAGGAATAGTCTCACTGCCATATCACTAAAACCCTTAAAATCTTCTCTAAAAATAGCTAATCTACCCTATCATAAGCCTTATGCATATCTAATTTAATCACCATTTGGTATGATTTAGAGTCTTTTATCTTAAGTTTATGAAATATTTTATGGGCTATAAGTATATAATCATGTATTATCCTGCCTAAAATAAAGGCCCATTGCGCTTGATTAATTAGATTATGCATGAAAGGTTTAAGTTTGCTCACTAAAATTTTTGAAATGATCTTATAACTAAAATTGCAAAGCCCTATTGAGCGAAATTGAGAGATTCACTTAGGGGATGATACTTTTGGAATTAAGACAAGATTTGTCTGATTGAGGTTCGAGGGTAGACTGACATTTTGGAAAAAGTTTTAGATCATAAGAATCAACTCTTGCTTGACACTAATCCAAGATTTCTAGTAGAATATTCCTGAAAATCATTTGGACCAGGGGCTTTAAGACTTCCCAAGTTTAATACAATTGCCTTAATCTCATCCTCTGATGGGATACTATAAAGAACATTACTGCATTAACCAAATACTAGTCTTGGCACCACATTGAGGGTTTATTCATGATAATCTGTTTGCCTAGAAATACAAAAAGATTTAAAGAAATTAAGAGCCTCTGCTTGAACTTTTTGTTTCCCTTCTATCCAAACTCTCTGAGAGTTTTTGATTTTAGCAATATGGTTTATTTTTCTACTTTGAATATTTGAAGCATGAAAGAAATTTGTGTTCTTATCTCCAACTTGCAACCATCTGAGTCTGGATCTTTGATGCCAATATTGTTCCTCCATCTTCCATGCCAAATTTAATTCTTCCACAAGTTTTTCTCCTTTTCATGATAACCTACAGCAGTGGGATTGGTATACAGCTTTTCCAGTTTAGTCTTTACAATATCTATATGCTTTCTAGCATTCAAGATACTTCTTATGCTACATTGAGATGGATATTTTACTGTTAGGCCTAACTTATCATTAAAATTTTGTTGGCCTTTTATGTTGATTCTATTGACCCCCATATGTTTTGAATGATGCTACCGCAATCTTCAGAATGAAGCCATTTAGTCTTAAATTTAAACCTTATATCTTTGTGGGTGGGGGAAGTGTTATAAACCAGTGTCAAAGGCCTATGATCCGAACCCAGAAAAACCCCATGTTTCACATATGCATATTAGAATTGCATCCGTCATTTAAGATTAACCAAAGCTCTATCCAGAAACTTTTGTATATTCATGGACCCCTTTGTTTGTTAGTCCATATGAATCTGGGGCCATTAAATTCTAAGTCTAAAAGCTCCATATCATCAATCCACTCCATAAACTAGCTACACCAATATTTGTCTAAGGGGCCTCCTCCCTTCTTTTCATGATGTGAAGTAATTTGGTTAAAGTCACCAATGTAGGCCCAGAGAGTATCAATTTCGTTAACTCCTCAAAAACCTTTTTTTTCTTCTTATTTATACGGACAACCATAAACAAAACATAACTTATAATAATAAGGATTGGGATGCTAGATAGCTAGATGAATATAATTAAATTTCTTATTAAGGATTTTCACAAATAAATTATATTTTCATTAAACGGCTAATGCTTATGCTGAACCATCTGGTTCTACATAATCTCAAAAATCAAACCCCATTTTCTTCCTCTGGATTTCCATAAAAACCTTCCTCAAAGTTATTTGAGGTAAAAAGACTAAGTCTAGGCAATCTTTTCGAATGTTATCATTAAGCGCCCTTCTTGTCAAGTCTCACCCGAAACCTTGACAATTCCACGCCAAGGTGCTCATGGCGTCTAAGTGGCCTTTTGCGAGCCACCAACGCTATAACTTCTATTAGTGGTAGAGTACTGTTGAGATGATCTAGCCAACCTCTTCCATTTCTTTGTCTTCTCAAGGACTATTAGAGCACCAATTTTTTCAGTGTCAGTATAGTCATTATCTTCCTTTTTTGCTATGACTTTATCTTCAATATTTGTAATTTTGCTTTTCTCCCTAATGAAGAAAAGATATTTTCTTCCATGGTCTCATTAAAACCAAAGAAAAGAATAAAATCTAGGTCATCCTTAATAATTTTACAAGCCATATGATCAAATTAACCAGTGAGTTTTCCCCAGCATCATTGAATCTAAATTTCTTGATCACTATAGTTTCATCTTCCATGATCTTATGGTTTCTTTTGGACTAGATGTTAGGTATGATTGAGTGGGAGGGTTCTGGATAATCTACAAGTTCAATAGTGAAAGAAGATTTTAAGCAATCTATAAGGATAAGATTATCAGTAGCTATGAATTTGGTGAAAGGTTGTCTCTTTACAGCGGTGAAGGGTGGGGAAGAGTGGTCTGGCTTAGTATTGTCTCGAGAGGGATAAAGGATGGGGCTATAGAGGATGGGATAGGTTTCTGGATTCATCTAAATCTTTTAGTGGGATGGAAGGATCATGTCTCGAGGTGTACTATTGCATATCTTAAA
This sequence comes from Garcia nutans, assembly GCA_947685225.1. Lineage (NCBI taxonomy): Eukaryota > Viridiplantae > Streptophyta > Magnoliopsida > Malpighiales > Euphorbiaceae > Garcia > Garcia nutans. Next base: position 21,839,432 of record CANTUV010000001.1, read on the forward strand.
GAGGCCCAATGAAGATGGGTCACCCATTCCATTTAGGTGAAGCTGGGGTTGCTTATTGTCAGAAGGCTCTTTTATTGATATTATGGACTCAACATTTCTATCTAGAGCTTGGGTTTCCCTTGCCAACCCAAGTTGAGGGTTTGGAATCCTAGCAGCCAAAACAACTACTGGCCGGCTACTTATGTCATACTTGACGTCAAAATACCGATGGAGATGAGAATTAATTCTAGGGATTGAGGGGCCATTTTGTAATGCTCTTAACCAAGGGCCAACCTATAGATTTGTAGTTCCTAATTCCTCAGTAAACAACTTCCCTGAACAATAACAAATTACATGGCTAATTTTTCTACAACTGAAACAGAAATCTCCTGGTTTCCCATATCTAATGGAGATCCATTCCCAACATATACTGGCATATTCGTTGAAGAAACCTGGCAAGAGAGGTTTATCTATATAAACCTAGACTTTGATTCTAAAAAATTAACTCCATTCCATTCTATGTTGATGTCGTGTATCCATTTCAATTAAACCCGCAAAGAACGCCCCAATGTTGATTGCATTTTCTCTTGTCATGAAAAAAGATGGAAGATTATGGAGCTGCATCCAAAAGGGGGATTTCGAGAAATCAATACTACCGAAAGTTTGGTATGGGTGCCAATTATTGAGAATGAGCAAGGAGTTTGACACATTTCAAGGTACTTCTTGAAGAATCTTCCTAGCATCCTCTTCTCGTTGGAAATTTGTGATAAATTCATTTCAGCTTTGTTTTTGCACCCTCACCACTTTTGAGACTTCCATGCTTTATCCAAGATGGATTTGAGTGTACCACCATTTATGGTTTTCTAGGAAAGAAGTTTCCCTACCAGTATAAGATCATGTTGTAGAAGTTGGTTTCCTAGGTTTGGTTGGAGGTTAAGGGTGATATCTGAACAAACTAGCGAATTGGTTTTCACTATAATTTCTTCAATTTCTTCATTATTAGCTTCCACGGAGTAAATGAGTCTCAAAGAGTAAATGCGAGCTAAGATAATTCTAGAGATAAAGGTTGGTGAGTAAGTGAAGGAATAAGAAGAATTAATTTAAATTTTGAAAACTAGAGGAAGAGAGACTATCTCTATTACATAGAAAACCAACTCTGCGGAAAGAGAGCCATGAGAGTTGGTAATAATTTAGATAGACTAATGCAACGCAAGTGGCCAAGTTTCAATGCTAATATATTTGTTTATTGATATATAAAAAGAAAAAAAAATAATAATCAAGTTTGGCAATTTTATGAAGTCAAGTAATTTCAAAAAAAAATTTTGATATCTGCTTTTTTTAATATATAAATTCAATCCTTATGTTAAATCTCTGCTTGAATTTCATAACCTGTTTGTCAAAATAATAGTTGCATAATAGTTAAATTTGCATGTCTTGAGATAAAAAAAAATGTATATATATATATATATATATATTCACATCTTCGGTGGTCAGTTGGTAGTGAGTGAATCCTATAGTGCTTAGGGGTGATAAATAATTATATTCTATTTTAGTAATAATTTAATAATTAAAATTAAAGTTAATCAATTTTAAAATGATGGATAAGAATTTTATTTTATATATTATGTTAAAATTTAAATAATTTCAACAATATATATAAAAATATTAATAAAATAATTACATATTTTAATTTAATTATGTGAATATATAGAAATTAAAATATTCTTAAATGAATTTATGTATATAAATATATATTAATTAATAACAAATATTTTTGCAAGTATTTTAAATTCAATAATACTTTTTTTTTATAAAAATTAGTTTTTGAATTTAAAATTTGTAAATTTTAATTTTTGATCCAACAACTAGCTTTTAACCATAAAGTTCAAACAGTATCGGAAATACAACTTCCTTCTTTTTTTTTTTCTCTCTTTTTATCAAACGTTCATGTCATTACCTTTGAATACTTAATTGCTAAACTCTCATTTTTAAAAGTGCAAGTCAAACGAGCCTTAGTCTCTAATGTATTAATTTTCCTTTTTAATATTGTTATTATAATGTAAGACAAACAGTTGATCTTCATTTTGTTGTATAGTAAAAAAAATGTATATATGCTATTTTGTTATTTTTACATGTTAAATGTATTATTTCATCACTTAATTACTGCAAAATTTGTTAATTTTTTTTAAAAATTAAAATACAATAAAATCATATATAAATAAAAAATTTTCAACATTTTAAACTAGTCAAACTAAATAACTAAAAAACAAACATTGGTGGATCAAAAATTAATTATTTTTTCGACTCTCTTTTATAAGTAAAAAATAAAAAAAAGTGGATGAAATTCGGAAAATAACTCGATAATCATTTTATCTTATAAATTCATATATATATATTTTTAAAATTTTGTATAGTTATTCGCTATATATCATGTGTTTTTAAAATAAAATGAAATATATAAAATATAATAAAATTACAGAAATAAAATTACAGAACTTACTATATTTAATTTTATTTGAATAATAAATATTTATGATGATAGTGAATTTAAATTCATATTTGAATTATAAATTTATCAAAAAAAAAAAAACTATGCTATTCCTTCATTGCTAATATTATTTTGGATAGTACGTATTCTTAAAAATTATTTTGAATATATTTCTCTACTCTATATTTTAGAAAGAACTAATAATCTCAACATATTTTAAATATTTATTTAATTATTTATTATAATTTTTCTAACGAATACCCTAAACACAATTATTCTACATCGTTATCATAAAAATATATTTGGAGATCAAGAGGTTCTTACATTTTATGGTTTGGAGATCAAGAGGTCTCATGCAATTAGATTCTCGAGCTATCTCTTTAGATTTATGATTAAATATAGGAATAGCTATTTTATCAGATATAGTTACCATTAAAGCTATTCTTGTATCTCTTGGAAATATAGGATCCATATATGCGATTATTCATTAATTAATATCACATATTTCCTAGATACACCAACGGTTTAGGTTAGGGACTTGAAAAATTCAATTGATTTCTTTTTATATGAAAATATATTTTCTACTACTAAGTTACATTATTAAAGTACATAATTTTAGTTTACTAAAAAAAGTATATAATATTATAATAAATTATAATAATTTTAAATTTTAAAAATATTTTGTATTATTTAATTTTTAATATTATAAAATATTAAGCTTCTAATTATTTATTAAATTATAGATTATTAAATAATTATTAAATTATAAAATTATAAAAAAATTTATTAATATCATAAATTATTTATATTAAAAATATTAATTAATAATTAATTTTTAAAAATATTATGTTAATATTTTTTTAAAAATTTAAATTAGCCTTAATATTTAATCAAAATCCATGTTAGACCATATCGTTAACTAATTTAACGATTCTATTAAAAAAATAGTGAGTTAAACTAACTTTAAAAAAATTATAAAAATTAATTTTAATTTTTTGTGATAATATAGGAGCTAAATTAGAATTTTGTACAAACTAGAAATTACAAAGTAATTTGATAAGGTTACCAACGTGTTACTAATTTAGAACTTATCTCAACAACAATGTTTTCAAACTTGTAAATCATTTTGATACATTGGACCAACAAATTCAACCGTGTCAATTCAATCAAAATTAATTTGGTTATATTTTATACTAAAAGAAAATTAAAATACTGAATGATTTTTAATAAGATTAAAAGAAAAATGAAAGCATTACATTATACATTAAATTGAGTTAACTTGTCATTATCCATTCAATAATTTTCAAGGCACTGTTATCAAGAGCTCAAACGGACTCCCAAGTCTCAAGAGCCACAAATCCTGTTTTAGTGTTAGTGGCATTTAAATTCATAACAAATACTAAATACAATGGTTTTAAAAAGTGACTATGTAATAATCTTTTTTTTTATTTGTTAAAAATTATTTATTATATCTTTATTTATTAGCTAATCAAAAAAAGATTATTGATAAGTTACTTTTTAAATTAACTGTGTTTAGCATTCTTCTATGTCCATTTCCCATCCTATTATCCAATCATAAATCTGCCACGTGTAAAACACATCTCTTACCTACCCAAAACGTTAACTTGTCAAAAACACCATCTACGAGCCGCTAGCTTTCTTTCGTTGTTTTTCCCTCCAACATCACAGTCACGTCACTCTAACACAATTGCGAGTCGCCGAGTTTTTTTTTTTTCCCTTTAATTGTTTTATATTTCAATAAATTAAGGAAAGAGAAATTTATAGGTACGCGCCGACTCAGTGAATTGACCGAGTCAGAAACCCAATCTCTTTGTTTTAATTTGTTTTTTTATTCAACACGATTCACTGAGTCCTAAAACCGCCTATTATCCTGTTCAAAACCACTCTTCAAATATAATAAAAGTTCCTTCTTAAAAAGATAATTTTACTTTCCTTTTTTCAGTTAATTTTAATTTTTTTATCAGTAATTAATATTAATTTAGTTTCTTATTTAAGAATATAATTAATTTATTAATTTTCTTATATATCCATATTTAATATTTATTATTATCAATGCATATTTATTACTAAGATTACTATTATTTTATTATAACTGAGCAAGAAATGAAATACCAATTATAATTTTTTAATGAATAATCAAAGTTTGATAATTAAACATGAAATATTTGAAAGAAAGGTTTTCTTTTTTACACTTAATCAGTTTGACAATTTTGTAGTAATTTAATTTAGAAATATTAATTACACTTAAAAATTAAAGATTATTTTAAAAAGTGTCAATTGCCATTGTACTTTTATTAAATAAGAATGTAGTATTATTTAAAAATCTAAATAAAATTTATTATTTTCATTAAATTAATTAACTTTTTGTAAAGTTACTTCTAAACAAAACTTTTGCAGAGTTTAAATATTGGATATCAGTAACACTAAAATTTAGTAGGAATTTTTTTTTTCTCCTATGATCTTATTCAACTTGATATTGAAAGAATAATTTTCATTAATTAATAAACCCATAACACATTTTTGTAATTTTCTTTTTTTATAATATCATAATTTCTATGAATATTTTCATAATAGACAAGAGAAATCAATTAAAGCATTTAAATTAATAATAATTAATTTATAATATATTTCTCAAAGATTTATTTTTTTTAATTGGAGAGTGAGATAACAGTCAGTTTATTGACCAACAATAATCTCATCCATTTTTTTTATCTTTCTTTCTAATTTATTTTTTTAACTTTTGTGTTATTTATTTTTTCAGTTTTGTATATTTTTTATTGAATTATTTTAAAATAATTTTCAGATTAATATAGATATAAAATTTAATGTTTATATTTTATTTTCTTATTTTTTAATTTTTTAGAATAAAATTAAATATAATTTAAATTTTTATTATTGAATTTTAACTTTTTTTATTTGAAGACGTTATATCCTTTTCAAATACATCTTTTTATTACTATAATGGAAGTTATTTATCATTTTTAAATAGAAGTATCATTTTCATATGAAAAATAATTTAATATATTTCTATATATGATAGATGAAATGAGTGTTTTGCTAAAGGTTAGATTATTTATAATATGTTACTATTATTTACTATTTACATCCAAAAAATTTTAGGAGATTCAACAACTTCGCTAGTAATATAAATTTTATGTATTTTAAAATTATATAATTTTATTTATATTTTATAAATATACATTTTAAGTTATTAAGAAAAATTTATTTTACATTTTAAAAAATTTAAACTCCCTCTATTCCACTTCAAGTGTTATTTTAGTAAAAAAAAATTTATTATACTTTAAGTACGGCTTTTATAAATTCAAAGGAATATTAATTATAAAGTTTTAAATTTGTCATTATTTATTATATGTCTTTAATATTAATAATTAATATTTAAATAATATTTGAAAAAAATAATTAGTTAAATTATTATAGAATTTTAATAAAATGTATAATAATTAGTTATTATTTGGATAAGTGTGCTTCATTCTGGGAGTAATATTTAATAATCTGGTTTTAAAGTATTTAAAATCTAAAATATTTTAAAAATATTTATTGTTGAAATAATATTTTTATTTTTTATTCATTTTAATTAATTATTGATTAACCAATTATAATTACTAAATCAATAATGTAACTAGAAAGTGGGAGTTGATCAATAATATTAATCTTATTACCATAAAACAATGAAATTAACACTAAACTTGTGAAAAATGAAATAAACACTAGACTAGCAATAGTTAATACGTTGTACCAATGCTTATTATAAATTTTTATAGAAATAAATATAGAAAAAAAATGTAGAGTGATAATATAATTTACTATATAAAAGATCCACATATCTTATACTAAATAAAAAATAATGGTAATAACTAACTATAATAAAATAAATACACTACAAAACAAACAAACAAAAAGTCCCCCCACAGAAAGCACATTCTCTCCCTCTCTCTCTCTCTCTCTCTCTACATAGTTCAAATCAAGTCAAAACTCAGGAATTTTTTTTAAAAATAAATCTTTACCGAACAGTAAGAAAACCCATTTTTCTTTTGTTACAAGGAGAGAGAGTGTTTTTGGTTTTTTGGGTTTTTGTTGAAATACAAAACAAAAATTTCTGGCTTTGTATGTAGCAGACCGCATCTGGTATTTTGTGTAGAAACCGAACTGAGAGAAAAGGATAGAGAGAAAGAGAGAGAGAGACAGAGGGGGGGGATAGGAAGGAGCTGTTCATAACTTAATTTTCAAAGAGTTGTCTTCTCTAGAAATTCTCGGGGTATTATTTTCCGGGAAAATTTTATCTGAATCCGGGAAAACAAAAACCTTAATAAGTTTGTTTGTTTGTGTCGTATAGTTGATTTTCTCTTGGTTCATTACCATCATTTCCTCGTATCCTATGTTGACGTAACAGAAAAAAATAAATAATAAATTTAAAATTAAAAAAAAAACATTAGGAATTTTTTCCATATTGATTTTTATAGGAAATCAGCAATTTCAAAATTCGATTTTTTTCTCCCTTTCTCTGATCATCCGACCTCTATCTGTGTAGGAAATTGAATTTTCGTTTTCTTTTGTGTTTATTTACTAATTTCCTAATTAGGTGTGATGAATATTATAATTTCCTTTTCTGATTATTTCGATTGAAAGGAATCCATCTGTTTGATCTGTTCTGAGTTAGATTTCATCCTGTTGAATCAGAATGAAATCCGTGTCGCTTGATTATTGGAGGGACTATTTTAGCACTGCAAATTCTGATATTTTCAGTATCATTGATCATGCGATTATTGTTGCGGCATCTGATTGTCCTAAAGAGTTTCGATTGCGTAGAGATCGAATTGCAGAGCGTTTGTTTTCTTCTAGATTGAGCCGGTGCTCTGGTTGCAATCGGGTCGAGTTGGCGGTACCTGCTCATGAAGGTGAGAATGATGATGGAGCGGACAAGAGGAGGGATGGGGTTGATTGTGTTGATGATGATGAAGATATTGATATTATGGGGTTTGACTTTGAAGGTGGAGCTAGTAAGGAGAGCAAGGTCGATAGTAGCACTAGAGAGGATGATTTTGATATTGATATTGGAGAGGTGAATGTGGATGATCAGTTTTTAAGTAATTTAAGCTATGGAGAGGCAGAGGCCTTGACTGATGAGATTGAGGAGGAGTCTCAGGTAGTTGGTGAAGTGCTGAGGATCAAGAACATTCTTCTCAACAGCCGAGATGAAGTATTTTCCTATTTCTACTATTGTTTAGCATTTACTGATACCATTTAAATTGTTTATGAGCCTTCGTCTAGTTCAATTGTTGACATGTATGAATATTCTTTGCAGCTGGGATTAGATATCCTTTATTGGTTCAACATTTATTGATACCATTTAAATTGATTTGTGCCGTAGACTGGTTGAATTATTGACATATATAAATATTGTAAGGTGGTTTTGTAGAGATTTTTCCAGAGATATTGTTGTTTGGCAGGAGATCGTTACTTTTTATTTTTGCCTTTTTGAGTTTCCTGGTATTTGATTGGTGGCTTTGCTTGTTCTTTGTGACAGTCTGATTCTGTTTTGTTTGAATCACTGAGGAGGCTTCAATTGATGGAGTTGACTGTGGATACACTTAAGGTTTGGTTCATTTTTCCTCTTCTATTGATTTGGAAAATAGTTTTGGAGTATGGAATTATCTTATTTTTTGAATTTATGTACTATGCCTTAAATTTTGATGCTGTCTTCCACCAGGAAACCGAGATTGGAAAGGCTGTCAATGGCCTCCGGAAACATGGAACCAAGAAGATTCGACATCTTGCTCGAGCTCTTATAGAGTACGGCTACATGATTATTGCCTAGTGCCCTTAACATTTTGTGATGTTGTATTGACTTTTGCGTATCAATTTATTGCGATTTGCTTATTAGGACTCATGTGTTCCTCTGATAATCAATTTGGTAACTAAAGATCTCCATATGGTCTGCACAGCTTGATTTATTCCAATCGGAGCTGATTTTACCATTTACATGAGTTCCATATCTATTTTTCTAACAACAGAGCTGTTGTTATTCTATAAAACCACTTGAGTTTTTATGATTATGTATTTAGTATTCCTTAATGAGGTTTGAGTTCAATATCTACTCTTGTTTCCTGGGTGACGTGGTGATTCCTCCATATGCTCAATCCAAGTCATAACTGACATTCAACTTGGCATACATACAAGTCAAGTTCTTGATTACAATGCACGATTGGTGCTTGTTTCATAACCAATATTGATTTCAGTGAAAGTTTAAAGGGCCAGACTTTGATTTAGCTTTCATGAAAATGGGTTTCATGGGAAGAAGATTTGGAAATGGTTAGGTCCTTTATTTTGCAGTAAATGTTCTCTCTTAAGCCAGCACTGTTGTGCTTGCAAGTTGCAGAGGCTTTCATTGCTACATGTAGACAAGAAAATAGTTCTACCAATGTTTCCTAGATCCATTTGATGAACTAATTAAGTATTTGATGGTGCTGGGATTTGTCCATTTTCATTTTTCAGTTTCTATTTACCGCAATGCTGAATTTTCGAGTTATTTTTTGGGTATAAAAGTCATCACATAATCTAAACTTACTTTTTTGGGTTTCAGTGAATGGAAGGTTTTGGTGGATCAGTGGTATAGTGCTACAAAGCCATTCAAAGGTGGGAATTTTACCAATTCAGTATTTTATTTTGTCATCTGGAGATGCTTTTAGTAGCTGAACTATATGTAGAATCTGACTCTTCATGGTTTTGTAGGTGATGAAGGTACTCCTCAGTCTGTGAATCCATCTGTTGTTGATGAGGAAGAGGACGGGCTTCCATCTCCTCCATTAGATGAAGGGGCTTTCTTTGCCGCTCAAACTACTGGAATAGAGCTCTCACAGGTATAATTTTTTTCTTTTTTTGTTCTTGTTCTATTGGGATAATGAATTTGCTTCAGGCCTTCCAATAGTGGACTGACTGGTTCTACTTTTTGGTGTTGCTATGATTGCCTCATGCAAAGTTCTTTGATGGCATGGATGACTTTGGAAGTGAGTTCAATTTGCTATCTCTTATTCTTCTCATAGATAGCTTTTGCTATTCGGTTCTTTATTTGAATTTGCCACTTCTTAGATTCATGATTATGAATGGGGAATGTTGTTACAGATCCTCGAAATTGTGGGGAATTCGTCAAGAACGGTGAAAATGGAAGAAAACCATCAGTTGAGAATCAGAATATCACAAAACGAAAACAGCAGACTCCTAATGGGCCAAATGACAGTGCGAAGGATAATAAATGTCAACAAATGAGGAGGCAAGAAGATGTCGTGAAACCTAATAAGCCCTCAAACACTGGTGCCGGTCCAGGGAGACCTCCAAAACAAAGCATTGAGCAAAAACCAAATAATGAATCAAAGATACTGCAAAAAACAGATGAGATAATCAGCCAGAGAAAGCCGCCCAGTGGTCAACAAGATGTGAGTATCAAAATTTACATCGGTTTTTGATATTAGTCACAACCTTTTATCTGACACTGTCTATTGTTCGACAAGAAATTGAAGCGTTCAGACGACGTAGCTGTCCAGATGAAACTTGAAGCCACAAAAAGGAAACTGCAGGAGCGTTATCAACAAGCTGAGAATGGTTAGTTTAGAACATGTTAAAATTTGGATATTTCCTTGCCCGAGGCTTTAATTTTCTGTTTTGATAGTCATTTAATTAGTTTGAAGTAAAATTTACTTCAAACCGCCTTTTGGCGTCAAATGTGGCAAATGGGTGCTAGATTGAGGCTGGCTTTGAGAGTTTTTAATCTTCAAAACTAAATGACTGAGCCTGTTTATTTTAAACTTCCTGTGGTAAATTTAGCAGCATATAGCATCGCTAATAGCGCACTTATAATTTCTTTTTATTGAACAGCCAAGAGACAGCGGACAATACAGGTCATGGAGTTACATGATCTCCCTAAACAGGGGCTTGTACACAAAAATCCACACATGAGACCTGGAAGCCATAACCGGCACTGGGCACATGGACGACGGTAACTTTTGCATTTTTTGGCAGATTGGCTTTCAGTAGCTGTCCAATTTTCCTTTTTCTGGAAGTCATTGAAAGGACACTAATAACTAACTCGGAGGCATGCTTCCACTCGATCCATGAGCATCAACAATAAAATTCCCGTGCATTTTAGATGAATGAGGCCATTTTGTATTTCATGGAAAACAAACATTTGAAACTATTGTCCTATGTGAAACACATTGAGGTATAGAGACATTTTCTGAGGAAATGAGTGGGGCAAGGTTGTGTGGCTTCTGTTAAGAGCTTAAGCAGTCTAGATTCTTGAATTGATACTGAGTTGAACATCCATTGAAGACCTTGATTTGCACCTACCCACTTTCATATATTGCTTGTCAACATACTTTTTCTGATTCACTCAGAAAATATTCATTTACAACATGGGGATGATATACAAGAATTTGCACAGAATTAAGTGCTTTTTATTAAAGGTGCATTAGACTCCCAGATGTTAATGAATAAGATCAAACTTTTCACATTTTAAATATCAGCTGACTCCAGAAAAGTTCAATTTTATTTCTGTTTCTCCCTCTTCAGTAATGAATGTGCATGTTAATTCAAGACTATGATTCCACCTTTAGTTATATGCAAATGTATGAAGCAGAGAATCAGGATCGTGTAATACGACGACTTTTATGTCGTTTTTGAGATAGATTGCCAACTTATAAGCTGTGTTGGATATGCAAATTAATCCTTGTTAGCGATGTCAATTATCTCATCAAAGAAAAAACAAATTTATTTTTTGGAGGTGTGTTTGTTTTTATAATTTATATTAATCTAGTATTATGCTGAGAAAAATATTTCAGCAATGAAGATTTAAAATCTCTATTTTGAAGTTTTTGGTTTCAAGTTTGAATTTCATTGAAACGAGATGAAACTTGGAGAGATTTATTTAAGAAATTGACCTTTTTGTAGCTGCTTGATCAAAGTGGGAATGAGATAATATGATTTTTATTATTGTAGACATGTATGTTGATTTCATTTCCATGACTTTTTTTTTTAAATTATTGAAAATATTTCCTTAAATTATATATTTCCTTAACCATTTTTTTAAATGGAATACTAATTTAACTAAATGCTCCAAAATATGAAAAATGTAAAAAAAAAAAATCTTCCATAAAACAAATGGAGCTGAGGATGTCATTTACATGTATTGTATGTATATTAATTCTTCGTTGAACGTCGTTTATAAATTGTCTGAAGAATTAAAAAATGTCGAATATGTTTTTCAAGCTAAATTTATAAAACAAAATTTAATTTTTTCACGTTATTTTATTTTCTAACGGTTTCTATTTCACTTGATAGAATTAACCATCCTTTTTAATTTTTAATTTTATTTTTTGATAGTTTGGAAAACCAAAACGAGAGTCAATTGAAGGAGCTTGGAACACATGGGAACATGTCGGCTGGATGCTTTAATTGAATTTCATTTTGGATTGACCAGAAAATTTTCCACTTGTTTTTAAGACACGTTTGCTTGGTTTACCAAACTTACAATTTCAATTTGCACAACTTTGAACTGTTAACCAAAAATTTAAAACTGTGATATTATTATTAATAAAATAAAATAAAATAAAATTTACGTGTCACCCACATGTCCAATTCTTTTTTTAATGAAATTTCTTTTTTTTTTCAACCATGTCAAGGTAGAACTTTGCACAGTCCCACTTTCTAAAGTGAAAATACCTTTAACATATTCATGTGCTTATCTCTTTCTGAATAGAATAATTTCCCTTGAAAAAAAAAAGAATAATTTGGAAGGTCACTGTTGATCGCACTCAGGAAAAAAAAAGTAGGAAAAAATAGAGCGTAAAAATTGATTTCTGATAATTTATTGTTGTTTTTTTTAATATTACATTAAAGATTGTTCCCATTTTTTTATAATAGAAATCCCCATAGCATCTCCTTTTCTTTTTTTTTTTTCCCTATCCCTTTCTTATCCTGTCTTTTTTATGGACTAGAGTAGAGCAAATAAATTAAATTCTAATATGTATAACCTCTCAGATTTTGATATGGATGAATAAAAAATCTTTAAATAAAGCATGTAAATTATAAAAGAAATAATATGGAAACAAACTCATTTTTAGTTTTGTATTAAGATTTTTCAAGATAATACAATTTGAGAATGGAAAAGAGATACAAAAGCTAACAACTTACACAAAAGAAGATTGTTAAGCTTGCATAACACCTAAACTTCTTAATGTAAGCAGTACTCTAAATTGTGTTCTGCACCTTTATGATGAAAAAGTCGTCCCATTTATGGTAGAAGAAGAAAGGATAATTTTTGGAAATGCCAAATTGACAGTGAGATGACCTTTCAGTTGGAAAGAAGAATGTTGGAGATGAGCATCTGCATCATCACAAAGGGCAATGGCTTTTGGACTAATTAGGAGTCAATTAACTGAGGTTGGAATCTTGTACCTTTTTTTTTTCACAATTTCATTTATATTTATATTTATATTTTTACAGGTTTTATAAAATTCAGAATGAGTGGATTTTCAATTTCACCACTTTATGCCAGGAATTGAATAGTTTTTTTTATTTGGAATTCAAAACTTTATGTTTCGAGATATTTTTGAATTGCTATTTTTTTTTTATCTTATCAGAAATATTGAATGAGTCTCATTATTTAACTTTGTTTTTTTTATTAGAGTTGTAATTCCATCCCCAAGTTGATATTTTAGGAACCGAGCTAAAACTCAGGGTAAGAAGAACTTTGTAAAAATCCTTTTTTTTTTTTTTTAACTTTCTGATGGTATTTAGTTTTGATGAAAAAGGTCAGAGCCTCTGCAGATTTCTGGATTGAGGAGACCTGGGATTGATTTAAATTATATCCACCATTGGGTAAATCAGGAAACAAATTTGAAAGCATCTGAGTTGGTTATGACTATTCTTTAGTTTTTTTTTTTTATAAGAAAGATGTTAAAGCATGCTTATTGGTAATCATATTAGGTGTAAGATTTACAATGGTTTAATTGGATTTTAAAATTGGCAGAAAATTATTTGGGTCATTTCATTGGTGAATAATTATTTTTTGAATGAGATAGGTAGAATATGCCGGGTTTGGAATGGATAGGCTTTATCAAGTGAGGAATTTACCCTGTACATGGAATTTTATTTGTTTCTTTTCACTTTTACGGCCATATGTTTTGTTTACATTTCTATGCTTTTATGTTTTCAATTATGCGGAATTGTTCAACTTTTTTTTTTTTTCCTTTATGCGATAAGTATAAATGCTGGTTTTTTTTAATGATATTTATTTATTTTTTATTTTGTTTATTGTTTATTTTTTTTTGTTTTTTATACTGTTTATTTTTAATTTTTTAGACAAGTTTCAAATTAATTTTTTAAAATATTAAATTAAAAATATTTATATTGAGTTTTAGATTAATGAGTTATTATAGAATTGTAAAATTTGGATTTAATTTAGTAGATAAAAAGTCCTTTTTGATTTACCATTATGTTTGTATGCAAGTTTACTAGATAAAACCATATTTTAACGTGTCGCCTAATTATTTGATTATTTTTTCACATTAATAGTCTTATGAAATTAGATACTAATTAAACAATTATATATGTATATATTTTATAGAAATATATTAATCAAAATAGCATATATCTGGAACGACCCAACTAGCACAGTCTTACGACAACTGGTATATTGGGCATTTTCTCCCGTAGGTGGACCGTAGTCCCGGCCCTCAACCCAGCAGGCCGCCACAGTACTCGTTCACCTCACGGCTCCCAAGCAGGAATTTATTTATTTGGCTTCAAATGAGGTCGCTTCCCTCATTCGAACCCATGACCTCCTCCCTTAAGAGGAAACAGAATTAATTAAGATTTAGGGTTTGAATAACTTAGGGTTTAAGAAATTAGATTTGTGTTTTGAATGATTATATTATTTACTTTAATTAAAACCTTAGGTATTGTATGAATTAATTTATGCTACTGCATAAACTAAATTAAAGGAATAATTAAATAAATAAGGCAGTGTGATGATGGCTTGAAAGATGAAGATGATTAATGATTTAATAAACTGAATTTAGTGCAATTTACCTACGTTTGAAGGCTCCTCCAAATTGAAGAGATTGAACCAAGCTGCTGCCTGCTTCAGTGCTTATTTTCTGGCCGAACCTTATTGCCTTGAATTGGACAGTGTTTGATTTATTTTGAGTTGCTAGATTTTTGTTTGATTGTTCAAGGCTTAAAAGTTTAAGCTTTCTAAGTCTAAGCTTCAAAAATTCTTGTCCGTTGCTAGGGTTTTTTGTTTCTCTTTTCTTTTGTTGCTGCTCTCAAAGTCCCCTAAAATCTCCTCCCAAAACTCTCTCGAAAAAAATTTAAAGTCTCTAGTTTCTTCAAAAAATTGCCTCCTCAATCCGTGTGTGTAATGCTAGTATTTATAGAAAAAAATAAAGTCATAATCCTATTTTAAGAAGGAAATACCCACTGTTTAGGAAAAATTATAAAACCGTGTAAAATAAGGTTTGGTCAAAAATCGGCAGTGCGTGCGGGCTGTTGGGCCTGCAGCCTACGCTAGCGAAAATTGCTGCGAGGATCGGCTGGGCGAACTAGGGCTGCTTACTGGACTTGCGGAGAAATGATTTCTGAACCTGCGACGAAATTCCTTGCTGCGTGGTAGTGCTGCCGCGTGTCGCTCGCTGATTCCTCCGATTTTTTATTTTTTATATTTTTATTATTAAAAATAACTATTAAATATCATAAATATACCACAAAAATTATTTTGGACTATCAAATTGGACTGAGTAAAAAATTAAGGGTCTACAGTTTGCCCCCTGCTTGAATGATATGAGATTTTCAGTAGAAGAGAGTAAAAAGCAATACGAGTTAGAACAAATTTTGGATGAGGATGGGTACATAGATTCAATTTGGGTACTTGGACCTGATATTGGGTACTTGGATCCATGACTGGATTGGGTACTTAGGCCTGAGATAGGAGTTGGATGCTCGACCCAATACTGGATTTGGATACTCAATCTTAAACTGGATATGCTCGATCTGAAATTGGATTTGGATGCTCGATCCTAAACTGGATTTGGATACTCAATCCTAAACTGGATTTGGATACTCGATCCTAAACTGGATACTCGACCTGAAACTGGATTTGGATGCTCGATCCTAAATTGGATTTGGATGCTCGATCCTAAATTGGATTTGGATACTCGATCCTAAACTGGAGGGATTTGGATGCTCGATCCTAAACTGGAGGGATTTGGATGCTCGATCCTAAACTGGATTTGGATACTCAATCATAAACTGAATTTGGATGCTCGATCCTAAACTAGATTTGGATACTCAATCCTAAACTGGATTTGGATGTTCGATCCTAAACTGGATTTGAATGCTCGATCCTAAACTGGATTTGGATATTCAATCCTAAACTGGATTTTATGCTCGTTCCTAAACTGGATTTGGATGCTCATTCCTAAACTAAATTTGGATGCTCGATCTTAAACTGGATTTGGATGCTCGATCCTAAACTGGATTTGGATGCTCAATCCTAAACTGGATTTAGGGTGCTCGACCCAAAACTGATTTTGGATTTGGGTTCTCGACCCGATGGTGAGTTCTGGACTTAAAAGTGATTTGGATTCTGGACCTGGTAGTGAGTTCTGGACTTAAAAAGTGATTTGGGTTCTGGACCAGGTGGTGAGTTCTACACTCAAAAAGTGATTTGGGTTCTGGACCCGGTGGTAAGTTCTGGACTCAAAAGTGATTTGGATTCTGGACTAAAATATTTAAAAGTGAGTTTGAAAATATTTTTTATACGCATAAACTCAAAAAAATTAAAATGGAGAAACTTTGCCCCCTGTGTATGCTCAAACCAATAATTTTCTCATGTAGGTTCTGATTGATGCTTGTATTTTATCTTGATCTTTGCATAAGCATGCATCTCTTCTTTATTTTGTGAAATAACTAGAGCTTCCTCAAGCAATGAGTCTTCCATGCCCTCCCAATTCAATATCTTCTTTTGATTGCTTCATAAAATATTACTGTTTATTTTTTACAAAAAAAAATATGGAGTGTGATATACTCATGTATGCATGATATGCATGGATAATACTTACAATGTTTTCGTCGACTCACAGACCGAGGTGATCAGCTGAAGTGTTCTCATTGACTCCTTCCAGATGCTTATTCAGTTCTTACTTTGGAATGACAGGATGCTTCACATTTATGGCTTTTATCTTTAAGATGTTGAGAACATGAGTGATGGAGACCCCAAACAGCAGAGATACATCCATTTCAAATTATGATTCAGTATGTCAATTGGTAGCTTTTCACAACCTTGCCAATAATCATTTACTTTGCCTAATGCGTCCTTCAAGTTTTGATGGTTCAATAAACTTTTCTTAACTTGCAGGCTTTGTATACATTTATTATTATTATTTTTGAATTTTGATTTTGAAATCAAATGTTGGCTTTGCCAAATCAATGTCAATGTACCTCAGGAATTGATTTTTCAAATTAACATATCTATAGCATGACAACCCTAGTTACCATACTAAGCTCGGGAATCATTTCTATTTAAGCAAGAACTGTTGCACTTCAGATAGGCACATACATATTACTTAGTCAAAGGTCTCATTGAGTTTGAATATGGTCTATCTCATATGCATGCTTATCCAAACTATCTCCACTAATAGACTCTACCTACCAAGAGAGATCAATGGGTCTTTGATAGGCTTGAAATGGGGTCTATAAGGGACATGTGTTAAATAAAGGCCATTTATAATTTTGAACCATTGTGACACTATGTGCAAACCCTCATACTACAAATTTCTTGTTTAGACAGTTGGAAGCAGGAATAAGATAGACCTTTGAACATTCTTCTTTCTTCTTGACGTTAATCTGGATCTTGATTGGGACAATCTTTGTCTTTATAAAAAGTTTAGTACCCATATTCATTTCTTTTCTTCTTTTCCCTTTTCTTTCTCTTCCTTTTTCTTACTCTTCCCTTTCTTTAACCATTTTATCATTTTGTCCTTCTTCCTTGTAGGATTGTTAAGTGCAGGACTTTCAAAAACTAGATGGTCTTTCCCTTTTTTCTCCGATTTTGATTGAATCTTTGGTTGGGTTAGACCAATTTAAGTCAAACAGTCCTTATAAACCAAATGGAAGCCTTTGGCTGCCTTAGGTAAAAGAGAACTCGGTTGGATTTCTGAACTTCCATTTGGGTTTTATTTTCTTTCTTTCTCTTTTGTTTCTTTTGTCTCTTTTTCTTTTCTTTTCTTTTTCTTTTCTTTCTTTTTTTTCTTCTTCTTTTTTTGTTCTAGCTCTAAAAGAGTTGTCTTATTTGTACCAACTTGAGTTTCCAATAATGGATGAGTGGAGTGACATAAATCTTCTTTAACAGGGACAAATTATTTGTTACTCTGATATTATCTTGATAGATTGGAGATATTAGGAGAAATTCAACTACCCTTAGGAGAAATTCAACTACCCTTACAGTCTTGATAACATCAACTATCCTTATAGTTTTGGCTATGCATTCCATTCATTGATCTTCTTGCCTCTTCATCTTAGTGATCATAAGACTTGTCATAGGTATCACAACAGCTCAGGATAGGTTGTTGGGGTCTGTAAGCCAATGAAAAGAAAGCTAAAATTTTATGAAGGCTCAAAAGGACAACTAGGGATTGATATTTAATTAGGTGGATACTAGTTGGTGGCTAACCAAACAATGCCTAGATCATCTCTTCCTTAAATAAGTAGAGTTCAATTTCGCCTCGA
Source organism: Garcia nutans (assembly GCA_947685225.1). Taxonomy (NCBI): domain Eukaryota; kingdom Viridiplantae; phylum Streptophyta; class Magnoliopsida; order Malpighiales; family Euphorbiaceae; genus Garcia; species Garcia nutans. Next base: position 21,857,718 of record CANTUV010000001.1, read on the forward strand.
AAGTTTGTCAATGCATGTTCTAAGACTAACTAGGACCTAGACAAAGGTACTTATGCAGGAGCCCTCTCTAAGTAAGCATACACAACTCAATGCTATAGAGCAATTTCCTCATCTAGTAAAGTCATTCAAATCATGATGCATAGATACATTAATTTATGAATATCAAGCTAGATTCCTCATTGGTTGCTCACCCAAATGAACAAAGACCAACAAAAATTTTGATGAAAGTAATTTATTCAAACAACTTTAAATTTGAAAGACATGATTGTTCCATAAAACATCAAATAAAGAAAACAAAATAAAAAAAAAAACAAGCCAAGGGAAGTTTGTTGAGTTAAGCTTCTTCTCCTTTCACATCTTCAATATTCCCATCTTGAAAGGAGGATAAGACAAGATCTTCCTCCAATCCTCCTCCTACCATGAAAGTTGTTGGTGGTGGCATTTGTTGAACTTAGGTAGAGGATTGCTTTTGGTATTGAGCTTATACAGCTCGGGTAGCTTACCACTGTCAATCAAATCTTGGATCTCGTGTCTTAGACAAGCATATTTGTCCATCTCATGCCCTTGCATTTGATGAAATTGACAGAAGGCCTCAGCATTGAAGTCTAGTGGAAGAGAATTATATAACGGTCGAGGAGCCAACGGTTGTAACAACCCCTTCTTCTGTAGCTTGTTGAAAACCCAAGATAGAGGTTTTCCCAATTCTAAGAATTGTCTTTTATTTTCTTGACCAGTCGCATTAACATAAACTTTTTTTTTGTGTTCTTTGATTGCTAGGCTGATTATTCCCTTTCTCATTCCTTCTTGCAGAAAAGCGGTTCTTCTCCCTTTCCTACTCTTTAATTTGTAGACCAGCTTGGAGAAGATCTTTGAAGTCCCTCATAAGGGTATGAGATAGCCTTTCACGGAGGTTGGGAAGGACGCCTCTGACTATCATCCTGATTTGGTCCGACTCATCAGGCCTCCTTTTGAGAAGTGCAGCCTTATTTCTCCATCTTTTCACATAGTCTACAAAATTCTCATTTTGTCTTTTCCTAATGGTTTCCACCTCCATCAAGGTTACTTCTAGCTCGACATTGTACCCATATTGCTGAATGAAAGCTTTGTATAACAAATTTCAGCTTTTTTGAGTACTATTCTCTAAGGTGTTGAACTAATTCTGGACAACATTGTCCAATGAAAGCATGAAATACCTTAGAGTTTGAGCTTTAGTAGCTTGAGCAGACTGGATAGCAGTGATGTACTGCTTCACATGGAGATGAGAGTTTCCAGTACCATTGTACCTAGCGAAGGAAGACATCTTGAACTTATAAGGGACCTCCTCATTTTGTTCAAATAGTTTGTCGATCTCCGACATCTCTTTGATTTTTAACTTCTTTTCAAACTTCTTTTCTAGGTCAGCAATCATCTTTTCAACATCTGAAGTTTCAGTCTTTTCAAAAGTTGTCTTCTCAACAACCTTTGGCTCTTTCTTCTTATCTTGAGAATCATGGAAGTATTGAGCCCAATCGTCATCATCATCAATGATCACCTTCACCAACCTTAGCATTTCCTTTGTCCTTTGGCTTCTTGGTGCTAGCAGATGCTTCGGTATTATTTTCTAAAATTGCAGCCAATTGATTCTTCATGGTCTCGGTCAGGGCCTCTTTTATTTCTTCCATCTTGGCATTGAAGGCGTCATCCACCATTCTTTGAATTTGTTCGGGCTCCATTGCTTTTGGTGAGAAAGTAATTGAGTTGTTGCTAGAGTCTTCATCTCCGGCGTAGGTCGGATTGTCGTAAGCTTTTGAACTATCATAATCCAGGGCTGTGAGCCAGAGAGGATCAATGATATGAGATGCAAATGTATGTATGCATGTATACACAAACAATAGACAAAGATAAGTAGAACGTCCCTTCCAACCTTATAACTTTCACACACGAATGATGAGTCTATTTTCCTAGGTAATATGGTTAACAAAATACCAACATGGGGTATCTTATTTTTGAATAATTCCCTTGGACGTTTCAACCAATAGTTATATTTTCAAACATAGAAATCAGTTCATGATAATTCCCATTAATTAGGCTTTAATCCATCCAACCAACTAAAATAGCTTTTATGTCATATTGGATTAAAACTAAATTAAGAGGTTTATTACAAATAGATTTCTCACTTGAAAAAGTAACTAATGATTCATGCCAAAAACAAGCCCATTATTAATAATTCTTAGTATAAACTAGGCTCACAATTGATTTTTGGTATTTCATAATTGACCTAAATAATTTGTAAACTCTTTGTATGAAAAGGTTGGATAAAATGCAAAAATAATTTTGTTTGAAAAACCCATTGTAAAAAGATTTTTAGAAAAAATGGATTTTTGACTTTGTATTTGAGTCATGAGAAAAGAATTTTTGATTTATTTTTAGAAAAGTTTTATATCCAAAGACCATCTTGAAAAGTTTTGAAAATAGCTTTGGGCTTTTAGACTTTAAAGAAAAAATTTATTTTGAGCTTACAATGTAATTAGGTCATATTAGAAAAAGAACAAACCAAATAAGTCATGATTTAAACCAAGATAAATTAACCATAGACAAACAACAAGCATTTGGGGTAAAAATCTAAGAAAAGTAACTAGGCCAATTACATGAGCTTTAGTCTTTGGGTTAAAAGGCTTAGGTTTCCATATCAAGTATATACCAAAAGGTACAAGACTATGAGTGGTTATGCCATGCTCGATCTCCATACCTTGAGTGAAAGTATGGTATCCCTCACATAAAACAACACGGGTAACACGGGCATCCTAACTCACTCACACGATGTAATCTAATAGATACAATGGATAATATCATGATAAGAAATAATAGAATACTATAAAGACCAATGGAATCAACTTCTCTTATCCCCAGTGGAGTCGCCACTGTGAGTGAAATTTTTGCCCCCACTCCCGGTGGAATGGTTCTTGTGACTTCGGCACTATTTAGGCTCGGGACCTTAGAGAATATGAGCCTAAGCCTAGAGAAAATGGAGTCATCACTCGGACAGGCTGGGAAAAAGAAAGGAGAGAATGACTCAATTCCTAAGGAATCTCCAACCCCTAATAGGTTCGAAAAGTTGGGTATGTGTGGGGAAGGTGAGAAATGGCCCAGCACCCCCACAAAGCCTGGCTCATTGGAACCGGCCTCCTTTGCAGGTCTTAATATTATAAAATTCTTAAATATAACAATATTATCCATATTATATGCAACAATTAAAATAAAGCATCATTATATTAAAAAAAATAATATTCAAACAAAATAAGTAAATGGACACTCATCCGAAGATAGAAACGTGTCCTTACATTGTCCATGTCTAAAACTAAATAGAACACCCACCGAAAGGTGGAAATGTGTCCTTTACATTGGTCCAAAAACTTTAAAATAGAATAGATTACATAATGCTCATGACATTAGGTACCCAAAATATGGAAACATACCTCCTACAACGTTAATAAAAAAATACTCATCCATAATAAATTAAATAAATCAAGCATTGAAATTAAATAAATCAACCATCAAAACATATAATAAGCTACATAATCAAATCTAAAATTAAATAAAGCAAATAAAGATTCAAATTTAGGTTTATGTCTCAATTTAGATTTCTTTAATTAACATTTAGGGTTTTGGGATTTTGGGATAATTATTTTTGTTATTTAGGATACTGTGAGGGTTTTCAGAAAAATGGAATTGATTAGAATTTTATAATTTTAAGAAAGAAGTAAGGTTTTTAGTTAATCAAATTAGGGTTTAAAGCTAACATCACGAAATTAGGGGTTTTGGATTTCAAGACTTAGCACGCTGGATATTAAGATATTAGGGTTTATGGTTTGAAACCTTGATTTTGCAGATTATAGTTTTGAATTTAGGATTTGATGCTTTACCGTAATCAAAGTTAAGTGTGGTTTTAATATTGACTGTAACAATTACTTAAGTATTTTTTAGGTGAAACAAATATAGAAAGCCAAATTAATTATCGAAAGATTAAAATAACTTAATGAATAAAATTATAAAAAAAAATACTGTGAAGGTTTGAAAAAAGAATTAATTAAGATTTAGGGTTTGAATAACTTAGGGTTTAAGAAATTAGATTTGTGTTTTGAATGATTATATTATTTACTTTAATTAAAACCTTAGGTAATGTATGAATTAATTTATGCTACTGCGTAAACTAAATTAAAGGAAGAATTAAATAACTAAGGCAGTGTGATGATGGCTTGAAAGATGAAGATGATTAATGATTTAATAAACTGAATTTAGAGAAATTTACCTACATTTAAAGGCTCCACCAAATTGAAGAGATTGAACCAAGTTGCTACCTACTTCAGTGCTTATTTTATGGCTGAACCTTACTGCCTTGAATTGGACAGTGTTTGATTTATTTTGAGTTGCTAGATTTTTGTTTGATTGTTCAAAGGCTTAAAAGTTTAAGCTTTATGAGTCTAAGCTTCAAAAATTCTCGTCTGTTGTCAGGGTTTTCTGTCTCTCTTTTCTTTTGTTGCTGCTCTCAAAGTCCCCTAAAATCTCCTCCCAAAACTCTCTCGGAAAAATTAAAAGTCTCTAGTTTCTTCAAAAAATTGCCTCCTCAATCTATGAGTGTAATGCTAGTATTTATAGAAAAAAATAAAGTCCTAATCCTATTTTAATAAGGAAATACCCTTTATTTAGGAAAAATTACAAAACTGTGTAAAATAAGGTTTGGTCAAAAAATTGGCAGCGCGCGCAGGCTGCTGGGCCTGTGGGCTGTGTTGGCAAAAATTGCTGCGACGATCGGCTAGGTAAACTGGGGTTGCTTACTAGACTTGCAGCGAAATGATTTTTGGACCTGCGAAGAAATTCCTTGCTTCGCTGCAGCGTTGCCGCTGGTCGCTCTCCGATCCATCCGATTTTTTATTTTTTATATTTTTTATATTTTTATTATTAAAAATAACTATTAAATATAATAAATATACCCAAAAAATTATTTTGGATTATCGGATTATACTGGGTCAAAAATTAAGGGTCTACAGCCAAGAGCCTAATAGTGCTGAAGTTGCAAGTACCATTCCACCGAGAGTGGATGTGAAAATCTCCGCTCACAATGGCGACTCATTGGGGATAAGAGAAATTGATTCCATTGATCTTTGTATTATTTTATTTTTTATTATTATGATAATATTCATTGCATCATTTAGATTTGTATTGTGTATGTGAGTTAAGATGCCTTGTGGATCCGTGTTATGCATGTGTCAGTGATACTACACTTTCACTCAAGGTATGGAGATCGAGCACTGCATAACCACTTATAGTCTTATACCTTTTGGTATATACTTGCTATAAGAACCTAAGCTTTTTATTCTAAAGACTAATGCCCACATAGTTGGCCTAGAAATTTTTCTTAGGTTTACCCTAATTGGTTGTTGTTTGACTATAATTAACATGTCTTAGTTTGAGTTATGACCAATTTGGTTTGTCCTTTTCTAACATGACCTAATTGTGGTGTAAGCTCAAAATTTTTTTAAGCCCAAATAACTAAAATTATTTTTAAACTTTTCAAGATGGACATTGGGCATAAAACCTTTTTTATGGGTCAAAAATTATTTTTTACCTCATGGCCCAAGCACAGGCACAAATTTAATTTTTGAAATAATATTTTTTATAATGGGCTTTGAAAATATTTTTAGAAATAGGGCTCAAAACCATTTTCAGTTCATGACCCAAACTAAAACTTTTTAAAAACCTTTTCTAGAAATGAGCTTGCAACTAGTTGGATTAATTACGAAATATTAAAATCAATTGTGGGCTTAATTTATACCAAGACTTGTTAGTCATGAGCTTGTTTGTGACATGAATAATTAGTTACTTTTCCAAATGAGAAATCTATTTATGATAAGCCCTTTATTTAGTTTTAATCCACAATATAGCAAAAAAGACTATTTTTAATTGACCCAATGGATTAAGGCTTAATTATTGAAAAATATCATACATTGACTTCTATGCTTAAAAATACAACTATTGATTAATTCATCTGAGTAGATTTGTCAAAAACAAAATATCCCCTGTTGATATTTTATTGACCATAATACCTATGAAAAGAGACTCGCCCGTGTGTAGAAGATATAAGGTAAGAAGGAACATTTTAATTCTCTTTGTTTGATTATTACACATGCATAAATGCATTGCATTGCATCAAATTGACCCCTTCTGGCTTACAGACTTGGAGTACAACAATTCAAAAACCTATGACAATCCGACCTATGCCAGTGATTCAGAGTTCATTGAGAATTTATGTAACATCCTCTGACAATTCTTATATAAAAACTATCAGAGAATGTTATTCGATATACTGTCCAAGCTCCAATAAATTCATAGAAAACTCTCTTCATAAATAAAAAATTTTCAAATAATAAGACAATCTGTATATCACAACACTTATAGGTCCAACATTTAGACCAATTTTCAATAATCCAAATACTAGTTACAAACCAGATAACTATCATACATTTTTCAAATCAAATGATTATATAATACATTCCTTTCTTTAATAGTCATTCACTTTAATTCTCACACTTCATCCTTTAAATACATATATTCCTTTCATGTTTACACATTTGTACAATCTCTCAAATAGTCAAACAAAGGCATCTATATACATTTTATAACTTATGAATGCAATATACACTAGATCTTCATCTGTCCAATAGGTAATTTCCTGAGATTCTTAATTTCACTTCTTAACTTGTTCCGATGTCCTAATGCCTGCGTGTCAGAAAATAATTCTAACACGCTAGGCAAAGCTTAGTGGTGCTTGTATACACATATTTTATCACTTAATATTAAAGAAATATACTTATGAAAATATAGAAATAACACTTAGTTTTAAGAAGTATTTCAATATATGAACTAATTTCAGTAACAAATCAACATACCATGCTGACTACACAAAATAATAGTTGTACCTTTATAAAAGTTATCAAGCAATACAATACTTTCGGTACTGCAACTTGTCTCGTTAAGAATCATTTTATTTAAAACTTGCTTTCTCATTTGATAACATTGTTCACAATACGCTTATTTTGTTTTTCAATAAGTCTTCTTTTTCAAGTTCACATATAGGATCATTTCATTCAATATATACTTTTCAGCACTTAATTTTAGTACTATACTTTGGACCACTTTGTATCTCACATCATTATTTACACTTTTAATCATTTGATTAATTCAATACATTGAGCATAACATTTCCATTTAGTGCATTAGAACGTTCACTTGTAAACATTAATATATATATTAACAATCACTTGCTTGTACATTGTAACATAGTAATTCAATTTCAAGTAATTGACTTCTATCATTATTTTACATTTCTTTCATTAGTCACATCTATCATGTTCACATGTATTTTCAATTAAATATCTTCATTTATTATGCCCATACATACTAAACTTAGATCATAGGTTTGGATAACATGTTAGTGTAGCAATCTGAATGCCATCTCTCAAGAATTTATAATAGCAATCATGCCCACTATCACTGATAACACAATGTGTCCATTAATGGCACGAGGTGCCCACTATCACTGTGGCTATCTTTCCTCTGGTTAGCCATTCAATCCAAAGCTAGATATAAACTTAGTATGATTTGGGCCATTCATTAATTTTGATGAACACTACATTGTTTATATCATTTCATTGTTACTATACACTTATCAACATTTGGTAGGATATATATGTGTGTCACTTATCTAACGTTTATCACTCGTTTTCATACGTTTAACACATCAACACAAAAGTATGGACTATACACATATTAGTCTTATGTCATTAATTAACACTAACTTATTGATATCATTTCATTAGTACATTACTCTTATCAACATTTAGTATGATATATATATTTGTCACTTATCTAAAGTTTCTCACTCTTTTTCATACATTTAATACATACACATGAATTCTCAACACAAAAGTATGAAATATACACATATTAGCCTCATACTATGCTCGTATATCACAAAATACAAGCCAAAAACATTATTTAGATACCCCACGGCCGTGGCATCTCAACCCCACTCCCGTGGGATCCCAAATGAAGCTGTAAAATAAGTTTGAAGACCCCACGGTCATGGCATTCAAGAGGCCACGACCGTGGCATTGAACAGTGTTCTGTTTTACCAAAATTCGTAAAGAAACAGTCATGTTTTCCATCCCATGACCGTGGCACTCATTTGCCACGACTGTGGCATTGATTTTGGGTCTGTTTTTGGACTAATTCTTCCTCCAACAATTTCAACTTTGATGCCATGCCCATGGCACCTATAAGCCACGCCCATGGCATCACAAACACATGTATTTTGCACTTTTAACTTCATTAAACACACACATATTGAAGATCTAAGAAAATAATGTATCAAACTCAATATTTTGATATAAACAGAATTCATATCAAATATGTTACTACAACTTCACTTAGTCAAACTTTCATCCATTTCATATGGATAAAAACAACATCAAACCCTTCAATTCTCATAAAGATTGAGTTAACATTCAAACCTAACATATAAAGATTATTTTTCACTCAACAATCCATTTAATCAATATTTTCAAAAAATATATCATGATAAAGAATAGATTAGTAAAACTCATACAAATTCATAGCACATACCTCTTCAAACTCTTCTTTCTCTTTCTTTTTCTCTCTTTCCCTTTGATTACTTATTGATAATCTGCCTTTTCTAGCTTCTTCTTCTAACAATCTATACATATATTTGATTTACTCTTAATCCTTGATGGATTTGATGAAAGGAAGAAGAAATAAGTGAAGATGGTGATGATGGCGTGGAAGATGGAGAGAAATCAGAAAATTCTACACATTGACACATATACACACATATATATATATAATATTTTTTTCATCTAGTGAGGGAGTGCTCATAATAACTATGGTGCACCCTCAATCTTAACCGTTGATTCCAAATCGAGTTTTAATCTCGTAAAACAGTAACAATAATCTCTTCAGTAAAGTTTTAAGATATACAATTTACTATTCTTCATGTATAGCATTTATCCACAATACTGTTATCACTGTACACTATCAAAAATTTTTTTTTCAATATTAGTTAAAATGTCCTTGTTGAAAATCTTGACCATTACAATTCTCCCCCACTAAAGAAATTTCGTCCTCGAAATTTATATACTATGGCAATAAGCTATTTACTTTTTAAATAATCTCAATTTCACATAAAATCAATGATTTTCTTAACTTACATAACATTTATTTATATCTGATATTAATCAACGTAACACTTTCAGAATAATTGTCTTATAGAACTGTAGAAGATTCAGCTCTACACACTTACACTTTTCAAGTTCAATTTTGGATTTGCCTTTATTACTCTTTAAATTTTTTTTCTATAATTTGTATCATTACATTCTACTGTTATATATATATCTCGTTCTTTCTCTTATATACTAAACATTAAATTCTAGTTCCGGATAGCGGGTCACTGATGGCAAGTAAATGCCCACTGTATCAATATGGCCAAAGGCCCACTATGGCATGAATACCCACTGTATATAATGACACAGAGTGTCCACTGAGAGAAAGGAACCAAAGGTTCTCTATGATGCAAAGCGTCCACTGATGGCATAGATGCCAATATCACTGGGACATATATAAAAAAATGTCCTCTATGGCACAAAGTGCCCACTTTCGATATGGGACATAAGCGTCCTCTATGGCACAGAGTGCCCACTTTCAATATGGGACATAAGTGTCCTCTATGGCACAAAGTGCCCACTTTCAATATGGCATAAAATGCCCAATATCACCTTAAATATTTACCCTTTAGCTAATCCGGAAACTAGATTTAACATCAGTATCATTTCTTTCAATGGTGCAAAGTATTGTCAATTATAATATCCTTTGAAATATTACACTTTCTCTTTGAATGGAATATAACACTTTCTCTTTGAAATGTTTGTTTCTTACTGTAAGTTTATAAGATATAAACAATTATTTCAAACGCATGTATCATATGCTCATATATACACATCATATGTATTTTCGATTAGTTCGACTGATTTTATTTATTCATCAATCTTTATCTTTTTCAAATCATTTTCATGTTTCCACTGTAATAATGAAATCTACAAAGATTTTCACTCTTTTTACTTATTTAATTCTTTTCTTAACATATTAAGAATTTATAACTATTCTTTCACTTTAAGAGTACATGTACATTTATAATTTATTCGCTATGTCTCATACACACATTCACACACACACACACACACACACACACATATATATATATTTCTACCTTGTTCTACCATACATCATTTCACTAGAAGGATTAAACTACCTTCAAATCTCACTGCATTTTTTCTTTTTACATTATCAATTCCTTTCTTTCTATTGTAATCAATTAATATCAGTGAAATCTTTAACACTACTCTATATAATCTATAAATTATTTTTACTCACTAAATAATGTTACTATCACATATTTAATCAGTACACAATATATAAATCTCACATTCTTACTTTTATTACTTAATCAATTTGTATATACCTCTTTAGTTTCTTTAACTTGCTCTTCAAATTATGTACAATCATTACTAATTTATCAATATATCATTCTTCTCACCTTGCTTCAGAAATTATCTAATTTCATCATGAAGATGTTAAATCCACTAATCACTTGTAATTGTCTTTTATCTTTTCTCCACCTTTACACTTCTTTCACATATCCAATTACATTTATCCATACTTTCCTCATGTTTTCTTCACATTTCAGTTTCATCATTTAATGGATTGATTTCATTTTAATCTTATAAGCAATCAATTCTAACTATGTTTCAGATGTATTCAATAACTCTCTACTGATTTCCACCCATAAACCCTATTTTGTGAAGGAATAAGAAGGTAGAAATATGCATAAGCAAATGCATGACCATGCAAGTGATCATGCACATCACTGTTTCAATTATTTTTAAAGTTGTGAAGAATAGAAATATGCATAGCCAGATGCATATCCATATGAATGGTCTTACATGTCTCCACTGAAATTGCCTTTCACAATTTTAAGGGCACAAATATATGCATGTCCATATGAATGATCATCCACCTCAATATTGGAATTTCTTCTCAAAATTTGAAGAATAGAAATTTACACAAGAATATGACTATACAAATAATCATGCCTATCACTACTAGAATTTCTTTTCATGATTTAATCAATAAGTGATCAATAATTCAACTCATACAAATTGAGGAAATAGGATCCAACTCTTCAAAGCACAATCAAATTCAAATCTCAATTTCCATAACCCTAAAATCTTTCAAAACCTTATCTTCTTCCACAACCATATAGCAACTCATAAATGATTCAATGATAGATTTAATCATTATTCCAGTTAATACGATATAATTACACATTTACATATTCCAAGAATAACTTTACTATCATAGAAGTAAAGTTTTATACTCATATTTTTCACAATTATTTAATACACCATATCTTTCACAAGTAATGGCGTTTTATCAATTCACAAATCTCTTTACATAGTAAAAATCAAGAACATTTCACTAACTAGTAAAATAAATAGTATACAAGCACTAACCTCTTTAACAATACTCTTCCATCACTTTTCATTTCAATCTTTTGTTTTGATGATGTTTTAGAAGACAATAGAAGACACTAGAAACCTTTAAATAAGTTTTAGGCCTATTATCCAATATACTCACTTATACAATAGTTTCGATGTATTCACGTGCTTTCATTTAACTGTCACTTCAATCCTTAACGTTGAAACATTATAAAAACAAGTACTTTTGACACTACTCCATTATCCATATGTCACATTCAAATTACAGCTTGAATTCATTTCGAGCTATAAGGGTATTTTCATAATTTCTTACCTCTTCGAAATCTTTTTCCACTATACGGATATTATCCATACTCGGATTCACTGTTACTATTATTAAGGCTTATTTAACCTTATCACGATCAATTCCAAATGCTCTAATATCATAATCAATCTAATTTGACACTCATATATTCACTTAATGCAGAACATCAATACTTAAAATTGTAAAACATGACAATTCTCATTCTCGTAAGAAATTTCATTCTCGAAATTTATCTATCTGTCATAATTCATTCCTCATATTCCAATAAATTATTACACTTCCAGTGTGTTACTTTGACATATCTCTTTGGCTACTCATATCTTGTTTTTTTTCACATCCTTCTTTATCACAAATAGATCTAGTGCACTCCAAACAAAACACTACGAATGCTCAATCAATTCTTAGTAAACGTTCTACTACCATAAACATATGGAATATCAACTATATCAAAACACATATCCACTTATTCAATTCACATAACTTAGAAAATTACATTTCACTTCTCCCATAACTCCACATGCCAGAAACGCCTAAACCACGCTCTGATACCACTAAATGTAACATCCTCTGAAAATTCTTATATAAAAACTATCAGAGAATGTTATTCGATATACTGTCCACGCTCCAATCAATTCATAGAAAACTCTCTTCATAAATAAAAATTTTCAAATAATAAGACAATTTGTATATCACAACACTTATAAGTCGAACATTTAGACCAATTTTCAATAATCCAAATACTAGTTACAAACCAGATAACTATCATACATTTGTCAAATCAAATGATTATATAATACATACCTTTCTTTAATAGTCATTCACTATAATTCTCACACTTCATCCTTTAAATACATATATTCCTTTCATGTTTACACATTTGTACAATCTCTCAAATAGTCAAACAAAATTATCTATATACATTTTATAACTTATGAATACAATATACACTAGATCTTCATCTGTCCAATAGGTAATTTCTTGAGATTCTTAATTTCACTTCTTAACTTGCTCCGATGTCCTAATACCTGCGTGTCAGAAAATAATTCTAACACACTAAGCAAAGCTTAGTGGTACTTGTATACACATATTTTATCACTTAATATTAAAGAAATATACTTATGAAAATATAGTAATAACACTTAGTTTTAAGAAGTATTGCAATATATGAACTAATTTTAGTAACAAATCAACATACCATGCCGACTACACAAAATAATAGCTGTACCTTTATAAAGTTATCAAGCAATACAATACTTTCAGTACTACAACTTGTCTCGTTAAGAATCATTTTATTTAAGACTTGCTTTCTCATTTGATAACATTGTTCACAATACGCTTATTTTGTTTTTCAATAAGTCTTTCTTTTCAAGTTCACATATAGGATCATTTCATTCAATATATACTTTTCAGCACTTAATTTTAATACTATATTTTGGAGCACTTTGTATCTCACATCATTATTTACACTTTTAATCATTTGATTAATTCAATACATTGAGCATAACATTTTCATTTAGTGCATTAGAACGTTCACTTGTAAACATTAATATATATATTAACAATCACTTGCTTGTACATTGTAACATAGTAATTCAATTTCAAGTAATTGACTTCTATCATTATTTTACATTTCTTTCATTAGTCACATCTATCATGTTCACATGTATTTTCAATTAAATATCTTCATTTATTATGCCCATACATACTAAACTTAGATCATAGGTTTGGATAACATGTTAGTGTAGCAATCTGAATGCCATCTCTCAAGAATTTATAATAGCAATCATGCCCACTATCACTGATAACACAATGTGTCCATTAATGGCACGAGGTGCTTGTAGACCCTTAATTTTTTACCCAATCCGGTCCCATATATTTTATTTAGTCCAAAATGATTTTTGTTGTCTAATTGGTCCAAAATAATTTTTGTTAAATAATTTTTGCTTTAGTATCTAATTTATATTAATAAAAAATAAAAATAAACAAATAAAAACCAGAGTCGAAAAAATCGGCAGCAAAAAAATAGTCACGCGGGCCCGTGGGCACGGGCCCATGTGCATTTCGCACGCAGAATTTTTCTGCCTAAGCTATTTCACACGCAGAAATTTTCTGCCTGTGAAATAGCTTACGAGCCCACTCCGAGTGTGCTGCGGCAGATTTTTTCGGCAGGGCAGTTTTTCCGCAGCAGTTTTTTTTCGACAGCGCAAATTTTTCGACGCAAATTTTTTGAAACCAAATCCAATTAGATTTTGGTTTCTTTTTTTTTATTAATATTTCTTGCCTTAGCTAATTAGGATTAAACTACATCAAACCCTTATAAATAAGGATCAAAGGCAACCAAATTGGGGGAGGAAAAAATTTCACAGTGAGTTTGGAAAATTGAATCCGAAGGTGAAGTGGAAAAGCAAAAATTCAATTCAATTGATTTTTAAAGGAGCAGCATCACGATTTAAACAATTCAAAGGCAAAAAAAGCTTATCTTTGGAGCTTGGTCATCCAAGAAGCAATTTTGGTGCAACTTACAAAAGAAGGTATGAAATTCTAATTTCTTTATTTTTTTTTCACAGTAGCTAAAACTAGGAATTTGCTTTTTATTTTAAAATCTAAAATCTTAGAGTTTTAAATTAGTTTTTCTAAAGTTAAAAGCTTTATTTCGTTAGTTTATCTTCCAAAAGGCTTAAAATTGCTATTTTTACTTCTTAAAAATCCTAAAACTCTAATTGAACATATTTTTCAACAAAACTAAGATTTAAATTTTGTTTCTTTTAAAATTTTAAAGTAGGTTCTATTTCATTCAGAAAGCCTTAAAAAACATCTTTTCTACTTATAAAAACTTTAATTTATTTGTTTAAATTCATAAAACTTCATGAAATTATCAAATTGATTTCCAAATTCCCAAAATTAATTCACCACCCGTGACCCTAATTCTAAATCCTAAAATCCAAAATTCAACTTTTAAACCTAAAATAATAAACCATAATCCTTTTAAAACCTTAAACCCTAATTTTTATGAACCCTAATCCCTTTAAAACATTAAAAACCATAAAACCATAAATAGATTAAATTTACACAGTAGCTTAGAAACCCAATAACTAAAAATCACAAATCAAAGTATTTTAAAGTGTCTAAAATCCTAGTTTCATGATTTCACTATTCAAACCTTAATTTTGTTAATCAAAGAGTCTTACCAACCTTTTAAAACATAAAACCCTAATCTATTTTAATTCCATAAAAAGTCACAGTAGCTATAATTGAACTTTTATTTACTTTATTCAATTCCATACTTGATTATACTTTGATTTATCTCTTATGCTTTAATTTATTTAATTTCAATACTTAATTTATTTAATTTATCATGGATGGATGTTTATTTTCTATTTTGATTAATAGCTTTGATGAATGATTTATTTATGATGAATGATTATTTACTTTTATCAATTAATTTAGACTTCCAAAAGTTGTAAGAGGTATGTCTTCACTTGGTGGGTACCTCATTAGTTAAACACCATGTAATTTAATTTGCTTTTCTATTTTAGAACCTATGTAAAGGGCATGTTTCTACCTTTTGGTGGGTGTCCTATCTAGGCATGTGATGTAAGGACATGTTTTCATCCTTGGATGGGTGTCCATTTATTTGCTTTGTTTGGACATTGCTTTGATTTTAATATATTGATGCTTTCTTTTAATTATTGTGTGTAATATGGATAATGTTGTTATATTTAAGAATTTTATAATATTAAGACCTATAAAGGAGGCCGGTTCCAATGAACTGGGCATTGTGGGGGTGCTAGGCCATTTCTCACCTTCCCCACACGTACCCAACTTTCCGAACCCATTAGGGGATTCCTTAAGAATCGAGTCATCCATACCTTTCTTTATTCCCGGCCCGTCCGGGTGGCGACTCCATTTTCTCCGGACTTAGGTCCGTGTTCTCTAAGGCCCCGAGCCTAAACAGTGTCGAAGTCTCAAGACCCATTCTCCTGGGAGTGGGAGCAAAAATTCTAGCTCACAGTGGCGACTCCACTGGATAAGAGAAGTTGATTCCGTTGGTCTTTATATTATTCTAGTCTTTCTTATAATGATATTATCCATTGCATCATCTTAGATTGCATCGTGTGCATGAGTTAGGACGCCCGTGTTACCCGTGTTGTGTTATGTGAGGGATACCATACTTTCACTCAAGGTTTGGAGATCGAGCATGGCATAACCACTCATAGCCTCATACCATTTGGTATATACTTGCTATGGGAACCTAAGCCTTTTTACACAAAGACTAAAGCTCATGTAATTGGCCTAGTTACTTTCCTTAGGTTTTACCCCAAATGCATGTTGCTTGACTATGGTTGGTTTATCTTAGTTTAAATCATGGCTTATTTGGTTTGTTCTTTTTCTAATATGACCTTGGTATATTGTAAGCTCAAAATAAATTTTTCTTTAAAATTCAAAGACCAAAACTATTTTTAAAATTTTTCAAGATGGTCTTTGGACATAAGACTTTTTCTAAAACAAATCAAAGATTCTTTGGCCCATGGCCCAAATACTAAGCCCAAAATCCATTTTTCTAAAATCTTTTACAATGGGCTTAGAAACAAAACTATTTTCACCCAACTTTTTCTTACAAAGAGCTTGCAAAAATATTTAGGTCAATTATGAAATACCAAAAATCAATTGTGGGCATAGTTTACACTAAGAATAAATTAACCATGGGCTTGTTTTTGGCACGAATCATTAGTTACCTTTTTCAAGTGAGAAATCTATCTATAATAAACCTCTTAATTTAGTTTTAACCCAATGTAGCATAAAAGCTACTATAGTTGGTTAAATGGATTAAAACCTAATTAATGGGAATTATTATGAACTGATTTCCATTTTTGAAATATAACTATTGGTTGAAACGTCCTAGGGAATTATTCGAAAGAAAAGTCCCCATGTTGGTATTTTGTCAACCATATACCTAGGAAAAGAGACTCGCCATTCGTGTGTGGATGTTATAAGGTTGGAAGGAACGTCCTATTTATCCTTATTTGTTGATTGTTTGTGCATACATGCATACATTTGCATCTCATATCATTGATCCTCTCTGGCTCACAGCCCTGGATTACGATAGTTCAAAAGCTTCCAACAATCCGACCTACGCCGGAGACGAAGTATCTAGCAACAACTCAATCACTTGCTCACCAAAAACAATGGAGCCTGAACAAATTCAAAGAATGGTGGATGAAGCCCTCAATGCCAAGATGAAAGAAATCAAAGAGGCCCTAGCTGAGACCATGAAGAACCAGTTGACTGTGATCTTAGAGAACCATGTCGAGACATCTGCTAGTACTAAGAAACCAAAGGACAAAGGGAAGACCAAAGCTAGTGAAGTGGTTTTTGATGATGAAAAAGTGATCATTGATGATGATGATGATTGGGCTCAATACTACCAAGAGGTTCAAGAAACGAAGAAAGAACCGAAGGCTGTTGAGAAGGCAACTATTGAAAAGACCGAGACATCCGATGTTGAAAAGATGATTGCTGATTTAGAAAAGAAATTTGAGAAGAAGTTGAAAACCGAAGAGATGTCTGAGATCAATAAACTATTTGAACAAGATGAAGAGATCCCTTATAAATTCAAGATGCCTTCCTTTGCTAAGTACAATGGCACCGAAAATCCTCATCTTCATGTGAAGCAGTACATTACTGTCATGCAGTCTACCCGAGCTACTAAGGCTCAAACCCTAAGGTACTTTATGCTCTTATTAGACCCCGTCGTCCAAAATTGGTTCAATATCTTGGATGATGGAACATAAAAGAGTTGGGATCTACTTTACAAAGCCTTCATCCAACAATATGGATATAATGTTGAGTTAGAAGTTACTTTAATGGAAGTGGAGTCCATTAGGCAAAGGCCAAATGAGAATTTTGTGGACTATGTGAAAAGATGGAGAAACAAGGCCGCTTTATTCAAGAAGAGGCCCGATGAATCTAATCAAATAAGGATGATTGTGAGAGGGGTGTTGCCTAGTCTTCGTGAGAGGATGTCTCATACACTCATCCGTAATTTCAAAGACCTTCTCCAAGCTGGTTTGCAAATTGAAGAATGGGAAAGGGAGAAGAGCCGCTTTGCAACAAAAAGGAACGAGAAAGGGAGCTATCAACCTAGTAGCCAAAGCATGCAAAAGGCCATCAGTGTTAATGCTACTAACCAAGGAACAAGGAGACAATTTTCAGAATTGGGAAAATCGATGTCTTGGGTTCTCAACAAGCTTCAAAGAAAAGGATTGCTACAACCCTTAAATCCTAGTCCTTTGCCTAACCCTCTCCCACCTAACTTTGACACCAAAACATTTTGTCAATTTCACCAAATGCAAGGACATGACACCGATAGATGTGTGAGGTTGAGACATGAGATCCAAAACCTAATTGATAATGGGAAGCTACCCGAGCCCAATAAGCCAAACACCAAAGATAATCCATTGCCAAAATTCAATAGGGTACCACCGTCGGCAACCTTTATGATTGGAGGAGGTTTGCATGAGGACTTTGTCATGTCTTCTTTTCAAGATGTGGATGAAAAAGCAATCAAAGAAGAAGAGGCATTTGTCAAAATTGAATAAGCTATGATGGGTGGAGAAGTAGCAATTTGTGTTGTCAACGGGTTTTGGGATTCAAGTGATAGTGATAATGATATCATACCCAAGAAGGAGGAGTGGACTTGTTCCGAGCTCGAAGAAGATGAGGTGATGAATACTAGATCCGATAAGCCTTACACAAGGCCACCACCTAAGGAGATAGAAATGAATAAGGGAAAGGAAGTTGAAGCGGAAGAAGATGATGTTGTGCTCAAGCAATTGAAAAGAACCCAAGCAAGTGTTAGCATTTGGGACTTGTTAGCTACTTCTAAAAAGCACCGAGAAACTATGGCCAAAGCCTTAGCTAGCATGCCCATTTCTACCTCCACAACACCGGAGGAGTTGATCAACTTCATAAAAATTGGGAAAGTAATGAAATGTGAAGAGGTCCAAGAAAAGAGTGAAGTTAATATGGGAGCAGTTTCTTTTTCTGATGCGGACTTACCGGAGGAGGAAAGAGACCACATCCGCCCTCTCTTTATCAAAATAGAAGTCAAGGGGAAGAGGAATCCATGTGTAATGGTCGATGATGGGTCTGCCATAAATGTTTGTCCACTTAAAATATTGCCAAAGCTAGCCATGTCAACAAGAGATCTAAACCCAACCGAGGTGACAATTCGTGCTTATGATAACACTAAGAGGCATGCCGAAGGGACTTTCAAAGCGGCTGTCAAGGTTGGTCCAATTGAATCTATTATTGAGTTTGTTGTTTTAGACATACCAGTTACCTTTGCCTTACTCTTAGGGCGACCATGGTTTCACCCTCTTGGTGGAGTTCCTTCCACCCTTCATCAAAAGATCAAATTTCCCAACGAAAATGAGACAGTGGTCATTGAAACTGAAGATAATGAGATTGTTAATGCTCTAATGGTTGAGAGGCCTCTTAATGGTTTTCAAGTAGCTGTAATTTCTGATGATAAAGCAGTGGACTCCAAAGTCTTGAATATGATGAAGAACATGAACTACCTTCCCGAAGCTGGTCTTTGAAAGGGTAAGGCCGGTTTGACAACGTTACCAGATTTTAGAACTCAAACATCCAAGAAGGGGTTAGGATATGATGAAGACAATGATGTCCAGCCAAAGAAGAATGAGAAGATGAGCTTCCCACCGCTTGAAGAGATTTTTGTCAAAGCCTCAGATATGGGACAACTCCAAGGAAAGCCCGAGCCGATCATGTTCATGGGTAAGTTAATTTCAGGTTTTGAAATTTTTGCAATTGTTGCTGAGCTAGTGGAGCAAGTGAAGAAAGAGCTCACCCTGTTAACCAACAAAGAATCCAATCCAAAAGAGAAGAATGAAGCTGCCCTGAAAGCCGAGAAGACTCTGGAAGAGATTGCTGCCCTGGTCGAGGAAAAGTTTGAAGACATCCTGCTTTATGATTCTGAGAACAATGATTTTGATTTTGATTTTGATTTTAATTTGTCTGCTTTGTATGAGGATGATGATGTTTTCTTTTCCAAAATGAATGCAATAAAGTCTGATTTTGCTTACTTGTGTGATGTTTCTCCTGATGGTTGCATACATTTAAATAACAGTTACATGAGCATCTTTAATATTAATTTTGTTAACACACAATCATTAAATTTGGGAACAACTGAAAATCCTAAAAATATTATCGTAACATCCGACCTTACTCCTGATGAGAGAGAGAGATTTAAAAAAATATTTAAAAAATATGAAGAAGTGTTTGCTTGGTCCTATGAAGATATGCCAGGGATAGATCGAGACATAGCGAGCATCACATTTCTACTTACACTCACATTAAACCTGTCAAACAAAAGCTTAGGGATTAAGACCCGAGTGGGCTGAATTGGTTAAAGAAGAGATCACTAAGCAAATACAAGTGAAGTTCCTTGAGGTGATAGAATACCCAGATTGGCTAGCCAACATAGTACCCGTGCCAAAGAAAGATGGAAGAATAAGGGTTTGTGTGGACTATAGAGATTTGAACAAGGCTTCCCCTAAGGATGATTTTCCTTTACCTCATATAGATGTTCTCATTGATAGTGCAGCCTCTAGCGTGCTACACTCGTTTGTAGATGGATTTTCCGGATACAATCAAGTGTTAATGGCCCAAGAGGATAAAGCCAAAACTACCTTCGCTACTACATGGGGTATATTTTGTTATAGGGTGATTCCTTTCGGCTTAAAGAATGCTGGAGCAACCTACCAAAGGATGGCCACCACACTATTTCATGACATGATGCACAAAGAAGTTGAAGTATATGTTGATGATATGATGGTGAAGTCGGATGCAAGGGAGCAACACTTCCAAAACTTAGAATTATTCTTTGATAGAGCTTTGAAGTATAAGCTAAGATTAAACCCGAAGAAGTGTGTATTTAGTGTTACTTTAGGCAAATTGTTGGGACATGTAATTGGTCTGAATGGTATTGAGATTGATCCTGACAAAGTCAAAGCAATCAGGGATATGCCAGCCCCAAAGACGGAGAGAGAAGTTCGGGGATTCATTGGTAAACTGCAGTACATTAGCAGATTTATAGCAAAGCTCACAACAATCTATGAGCCTATCTTCAAGTTGCTTAGAAAGAATCAGTCGGTCGTATGGAATGAAGAATGTCAAAAGGCCTTTGACCGAATAAAAGAGTATTTGTTGAATCCACCTGTTTTGAAACCACCTAAACCCGAAAAACCTCTATTACCATACTTAGCAGTAGAAGAAGAGTCGATAGGAGCCATGCTAGCCCAAGCAGATGAGTCGGGGATTGAGCATGTCATTTACTATTTGAGTAGAAAGCTCCTACCTTATGAAATTAAGTATAGTATCATCGAAAAGACATGTATAGCTGTGGTTTGGTCTTCTAAGAAGTTGCGGCATTACTTTCAATCGTATAGTGTGCAAGCAATTTCCAGGTTGGATCCAATGAAGTACTTAAGGGAGACACCCTCTTTAATTGGAAAATATGGTTGATGGTTGATAATATTAGAAGAATTTGAGATCGAGTATGTAACCAGGAAAACAATCAAGGGTAGAACGGTGGCAGAATTCCTAGCTCAACAACCATTACCAGAAAGTGAAGAGGTAATCTTGGAATTTCCAGATGAACATCTAGAAGTAATTGAAGTACAAGGGTGAAAAATGTATTTTGATGGAGCAGTAAACAGGAAAGGAGCGGGTTTGGGAGTTATACTAGAATCGCCCGAAGGGGAACTTATCCCTTTAGCCAAGAAGTTGAAATTTAGGGCAACCAATAACATGGTGGAGTATGAAGCGTGTATTTTCGGTTTGGAAACCCTAATGATTATGAAGGTGGATAAGGTGGAAGTTTATGGCTATTCATTGCTAGTAGTATCCCAAGTAAATGGAGAGTGGGAGTTGAAAGAGGAAAAATTAAAACCATACCACCGTTATTTGACTATGATGAAGAGGAATTTTAAGGTGTGTAGGTTTATACACCTGTCAAGAGAAGAAAATTAGATGGCTAATGCCCTAGCCACATTGGCTTCAGTATGGGAAAATCCTGCCAGCCTATTCCTTAAGCCTCTAATCTTGACCAGTTCATCAACTCCTTGCTATGAATATGAGACAATCATGGAAGTTGATACAGACCATGATGCATGGTATGATACTATAAGGCGATTTTTGGAGGAAAGAGAATACCCGCCGGGGGCAACAAAGAAAGAGAGACGAGCCATAAGGAGCTGGTCGTTGCAATACATCACCTTCCATGGAGAGTTATACTGAAGATGGCCTGATGGAGTGCATTTGAGATGTTTAAGAAAGCATGAAGTGGAGCACATCATGTCTGAAATACATGTGGGAAGTTGCGGTCCGCACATGAGTGGTTTGGCCCTAGTTAAGAAGATTATCTAACAAGGTTACTATTGGTTGACCATTGAGAAAAACTGTATTGAATTTGTAAAGAAGTGCCAGCAATGTCAGATGTATGGTAACTTGAATCATATGCCTCCTGAAGAACTGCATTCAATGTCTTCACCCTAGCCATTTGCCACCTGGGGTATCGACATTATAGGAGAAATACATCCGACAGCCTCAAACGGTCACCATTTCATTGTAGTAGCAGTTGATTATTTTTCAAAATGGGTCGAAGCCGAATCCTTCAACAAGCTGGGTGCAAGTCAAATGGCTAGGTTTATTGAAAAGAATCTCATCTGCGGATATGAGGTCCCGCACAGTGTGATATCAGACAATGGGGTACAGTTTCAAGGAGCAGTTAAGGATTTATTCTCCAAGTATCAAATCCATCATCATCGATCCTCTCCTTATAGACCAAAGGCTAATGGTGCAGTAGAAGCAACGAACAAGTCAATTAAGCAAAATTCTGTCCAAGATGACTAAGACTTACAGGGACTGGTTGAAAATGCTTCCCTTTGCTTTATGGGGATATAGGACGAGTGTACGAACACCTACTAGGATGACACCGTTCTCTTTGGTTTATGGGATGAAAGCGGTATTGCCAATTGAAATCGAGATCAAGTCGTTAAGGGTGGTCTTGGAAGCTGAATTGCCTGAAACGGAATGGGTAATAGGCAGATACACACAATTAGCTTTACTAGAAGAGAGAAGGCTAAAGGCACTGTATCATCACCAACTGTATCAAAAGAGGATAGCTCGGGCCTACAATAGAAGGGTTAAAATCAGAAAATTCAGAGTTGGGGATTTGGTGTTGAAGCAATGTAAGCCTAATGTATCTAATCCAAGAGGGAAGTTCAGACCTAGCTGGGAAGGGCCATATGTCGTGAAACAAGTCATGAGCAAAGGTGCGGTAAAGTTATCAAACATGGATGGGAATGAATTTAGTGAGCCAGTAAATATTGATAGGTTGAAGAGGTTTTATGTATGATAGAAAAAAAAAGAAAAAAAAAAGAAAAAAAAAGCTTGCTAGGTTGAAAACCCAAAAAGGGCAGCCTAGGCAAAAGTTAGAGCAGTCCGCTAGTTTTGAAAACCAGAAAGGGCGGGCTAGGCAACAATTAGGGCTAAATGAGAGAAAATCGTTAATTAGAAAACCCGAAATGGCTAATTGGCAACAAGAGTGATCTTGTGTATGTTGGCTTTATGTTTGGTTGTTCCCTAATTTAATAAAACAGAATTAATGATTAAATTTGTTATATGTGCACTGTTATAAGTATTTGACCAGATACGGATGAAATAAATAATCATAATTGCAAAAGGTGATGACAAATTATAAATGGAAAAGAAGCATCTTTTATTACTTTAGTTATTTTTCATCCTAACAAAACACTTTCTGAATTGACAAATGTAAAAGCTATGGCAGTCGATTAGTGTAACGTGCAGGCCAGCTTTGCCTCAGCCGATCCAAGTAGGCTTCAGTCAAGCAAGGCATGCCTAGGTCAGGAGCAAAGTCAGAATCACGAGGCTCAGCTCCATACTGATGCCCAAGTCGGCGAGGATCATAGCATGTACCTTGACGAAGAGCAGCAAGAGGAACATACATCAAGTATGTCCGCATGGTGATACGAGAAATCTTCCACCAAGGTACCAACCAACGGATATTGACTTCATAGCGTGAATGGATCCAGTCAACCCAGTCAGCATATGAAGAAGCAGGATGGAGTAGCTTCCTAGCAGAACGATGACGTGGCAGATATCTAGCAAAATCCATAGAGGGAGTATCAAGTAAACAAAGATGCTCCTGAAGCCAAATATATGAAGAAAGAATTAAGTTAAAAAAAAAAAAGAGAAGTCCGTTGAGTTTAAAACCCGCAAGGGCAGCTTAGGCAAAAATTAGGACAGCTCGCTAGTTTCGAAAATCCGCATGGGCGGACTAGGCAAAAGTTAGAGCAATAAAAAAAATAAAAAAAACCTAAATTGAAAACCCGAAAGGGCAGTTTAGGTAATTACCTGAAGCAGCAACAGACTCCCAGTCAGTCTCTTTGACAATCCTGATTTAAATCAGTCTAATCCAACTAAGGTCTTGGCTAAAATCATAGGTACCGGCGACAAGCCTCATTCCATTTGATCCATAATATCCAATATTCGTGGATCAATGTCACCGTCAGAAGAAACAAGCAAGAATTGGCCAAGCAAGCAAAGACAAAACATGCATCCCCATGCCTTAGTAGGAGCTAAATAAGAGAAACAAAAGTCAATCAAAGTAGCAAGTAGAATTTTTTCACCTCTCATCAACTGAAGAACTTCGGGTTTTGGAATTTGAAATAACATCTGTATTTTCTGTTGAGTTTTGGAAATCAATGTGGGTAACGCCATTTGTTGATTATTAGGATGTCCAAGGATGGCCTCAAATTCTTCAATCAAGGGACACATTTCAAAGTCATTAATTCTAAATACCCTAGAATCCGTATCCCACAGGGAAGCCACGACATGTAAGAAGGAGTGGTCCAATTTGACATTTTGAAAGCATTTTAAAACATCAAGCTTTGACCATGAAATTTGCTTCCAATGGTTGGCATCCATATTCTTAAATATAATTTTTATTTTCTTTAAATGGTGCTCGGTCATGGTTGATGAATAAAGGGGAACCAAAATTGCTAAAGGGAGTCTTCACGTTGAAAGAGAGAGATTTTTGGTTTATGAATTGAAATATGGCATGTAAGGTGATTTATATAGAAGAAAATAAACCTTTTCCAAAAGTGAAATGGAAAAGATGATGGGAAAGGATAAGATCATATGGCATAAGGAAAGGAAGTGGTCACAATTTCTTTTTCCACTTTGGATTTGGTTTAACAAAAGAAGTGAATATTAATTATGATGTACTATATATAAAAATAATAATAATAATAATAAATAATTTTGGCAGTAACAAAAAAAAAAGAAAATTTGGCAGTAATGGAAAAATATGCAAAAAAAAGGGATTACAGTAAATAAGAAAATTGTATATTTTTCATTATTGTATAATGTTTTACAATTGCTACAATATTTACATATCACTAAGAGGGTGGTGGTAGGTCACCAAATAAAGACTTGAAAAAGTCGTCGCCTGTTGGAGGAGGGGGCAAATTACTCATCCCGGGATCATCCGAAGCAGAAGCACTAAAATCCTTATTGCCTTGAAGTTTCGATTTGTCATGGTCCTCATCAGAAGTAGACGAAAGGATCTCATGGTCATCAGTCTGGGGGCCTCTCAATGAAGAAGCACCGGGATCCCTCATTCCTTGAAAACGGAAGTCACAAAAATTTTGTTCGGATTGGTGATATAAACTTTCAAAATGAGAAGTCTGCTGACGACTTGCAGCCAACTCTTCTTGAAGTTTCTTATTTTATTCTTCAAGCATCCGCTGTGAGCCAAGAGAGAAAAAGGTAAGAGCATACATAATCATGCATACATATAGCGTAAACTATTATGAAATGAGGAACGTACCAGGTAGTTCATATCAATACCCTACAGATGAGATGACATATCCGGCAGGCTAGAATGAGCAAATGAAGGGTCAGTGAAAGAGGGTCAAGCTTCATGATCAAACGAGCCAATAGCCTGCAACAATCATTAAAGAATCAAAGGAAGGAAAAGCAGTTGCAAGGGAAAAGTGGGTAAAGTGCAAAAAACTCCCTTGGAAGATCAAAACAAGGAAAGAAGAGAATGAATCAAGCAAGACACGGCCAAGCCAAATCGAGCTTAGCCATGTCACCTCAAAAGAAATTTTGGCAGAATATGACACGGGTAGGCGACACGGCCAAGCCACTGGCCGTGTCTCATCTAAAGGACAAAGTCAAGAAGGACCAAACAAAGAAAGAAAAGAAACAGTAGGTGACACTGGCAAGCAACACGGCCAAGCCACTGGCCGTGTCCCATCCTAAGCCTAGAACAAAGAAAAATCAAAGAAAAGACACAGAAGCTGACACACCCAGGAAACACGGCCAAGCCACTGGCCGTGTCACTCCCATCTTCAAAGAACAAAGAAGACCCCGATCTCCAAGGATGAAGATCCATTTTCAAGGGTGAAGACCCGATCTCCGAGGGAGAAGATCCATTCTGAGGGTGAAGAATCACAATGCATAGAACATCTGGAGTAGTCAGACTTCTCAACTGATAAAAGGTTAGTCAAATTCATTCTCGGGTCCAGAACCCAAATTTTCTTTAGGTCCAGAACCTAGAATTATCCTTGAGTCCAAAACTCGAACCGGGTCCAGTACCCAAATTTTTCTTTAGGTTCAAAACCTAGAATTATCCTTGAGTCCAGAACTCGAACCGGGTCCAGAACCCAAAATTTTCTTATGTCCAGAACCTAGAATCATCCATTGAGTCCAGAACTCGAACCGGGTCCAGAACCCAAATTTTTCTTTAGGTCCAGAACCTAGAATTATCCTTGGGTCCAGAATCTAAATTTTCCTTAGGTCCAGAACCTAGAATCATCCTTGAGTCCAAAACTCGAACTGGGTCTAGAATCCAAATTTTTCTTAGGTCAAGAACCTAGAATTATTCTTGAGTCTAGAACTTGAACTGGGTCTAGAAACCAAATTTTCCTTAGGTCGAGAACCTAGAATTACTCTTGAGTCTAGAACTCGAATTGGGTCCAGAATCCAAATTTTCCTTAGGTCCAGAACCTAGAATTATCCTTGAGTCCATAACTCAAACCGGGTCCAGAACCCAAAACCTCAATCTCAAAAATTAAGTCTTATTGCTTTTCACTCTCTTTCACTAAGCTTTCAAATCATTCAAGCAAGGGGCAAACTGTAGACCCTTAATTTTTTACCCAATATGGTCCCATATGTTTTATTTAGTCCAAAATGATTTTTGTTGTCTAATTGGTCCAAAATAAATTTTGTTAAATAATTTTTGCTTTAGTATCTAATTTTTATTGATAAAAAATAAAAATAAACAAATCAAAATCAAAAAATAAAAATAAAAATCAGAGTCGAAAAAATGGCAGCGAAAAAACAATCGCGCGGGCTCGTGGGCACGGGCCCATGGGCATTTCGCCTGCAGGAAATTCCTACGGGCGAAATCACTGTGCTATTTCACACGCAGAATTTTTCTGCGTGCGACGCAGAAATTTTCTGCCTGTGAAATAGCTTACGGGTCCGCTCCACGCACGCAGCCACAGCCAACTGCGGCAGATTTTTTAGCCAGCGCAGTTTTTCCGCAGAAGTTTTTTTTCGGCAACGCAAATTTTCCGACGCAAATTTTTTGAAACCTAATCCAATTAGGTTTTGGTTTCTTTTTTTTTTTATTAATATTACTTGCCTTAGCTAATTAGGATTAAACTACATCAAACCCTTATAAATAAGGACCAAAGGCAACCAAATTGCGGGAGGAAAAAATTTCACAGTGAGTTTGGAAAATTGAATTCGAAGGTGAAGTAGAAAAGCAAAAATTCAATTCAATTGATTTTTAAAGGAGCAGCATCACGATTTAAACAATTCAAAGGCAGAAAAGGCTTGTCTTTGGAGCTTGTTCATCCAAGAAGCAATTTTGGTGCAACTTACAAAAGAAGGTATGAAATTCTAATTTCTTTATTTTTTTTTCACAGTAGCTAAAACTAGGAATTTGCTTTTTTTTTTTCTTTCAAACTCTAAAATCTTAGAGTTTTAAATTAGTTTTTCTAAAGTTAAAAGTTTTATTTCGTTAGTTTATCTTCCAAAAGGCTTAAAATTGCTATTTTTACTTCTTAAAAATCCTAAAACTCTAATTGAACATATTTTTCAACAAAACTAAGATTTAAATTTTGTTTCTTTTAAAATTTTAAAGTAGGTTCTATTTCATTCAAAAAGCCTTAAAAAACATCTTTTCTACTTTTAAAAACTTTAATTTGTTTGTTTAAATTCATAAAACTTCATGAAATTATCAAATTGATTTCCAAATTCCCAAAATTAATTCACCACCCGTGACCCTAATTCTAAATCCTAAAATCCAAAATTCAACTTTTAAACCTAAAATAATAAACCATAATCCTTTTAAAACCTTAAACCCTAATTTTTATGAACCCTAATCCCTTTAAAACATTAAAAACCATAAAACCATAAATAGATTAAATTTACACAGTAGCTTAGAAACCCAATAACTAAAAATCACAAATCAAAGTATTTTAAAGTGTCTAAAATCCTAGTTTCATGATTTCACTATTCAAACCTTAATTTTGTTAATCAAAGAGTCTTACCAACCTTTTAAAACATAAAACCCTAATCTATTTTAATTCCATAAAAAGTCACAGTAGCTATAATTGAACTTTTATTTACTTTATTCAATTCCATACTTGATTATACTTTGATTTATCTCTTATGCTTTAATTTATTTAATTTCAATACTTAATTTATTTAATTTATCATGGATGGATGTTTATTTTCTATTTTGATTAATAGCTTTGATGAATGATTTATTTATGATGAATGATTATTTACTTTTATCAATTAATTTAGACTTCCAAAAGTTGTAAAAGGTATGTCTTCACTTGGTGGGTACCTCATTAGTTAAACACCATGTAATTTAATTTGCTTTTCTATTTTAGAACCTATGTAAAGGGCATGTTTCTACCTTTTGGTGGGTGTCCTATCTAGGCATGTGATGTAAGGACATGTTTTCATCCTTGGATGGGTGTCCATTTATTTGCTTTGTTTGGACATTGCTTTGATTTTAATATATTGATGCTTTCTTTTAATTATTGTGTGTAATATGGATAATGTTGTTATATTTAAGAATTTTATAATATTAAGACCTGTAAAGGAGGCCAGTTCCAATGAACTGGGCGTTGTGGGGGTGCTAGGCCATTTCTCACCTTCCCCACACGTACCCAACTTTCCGAACCCATTAGGGGATTGGGGATTCCTTAGGAATCGAGTCATCCATACCTTTCTTTATTCCTGGCCCGTCCGGGTGGCGACACCATTTTCTCCGGACTTAGGTCCGTGTTCTCTAAGGCCCCGAGCCTAAACAGTGCCGAAGTCGCAAGACCCATTCCACCCGGAGTGGGGACAAAAATCCTGCTCACAGTGCCCACTGTAATACCCCAAAATATACCCTAGAGGTTTTGGGTTTTATTGTTATAATTGGATTTTTAAAGTATATGTTTCTTTGGAAAGAGAAAAGGGTTTTTAGAGAGAGTGTCTATGTTGTGTATATTAGTGTATATACAACATATACACAAGTCAATGGAAAGTCAAAAGGATGATAGTGGAAGAAGATATTTTGTGTTTTTGAATTTAATAATTAATTAATAAGGAAATTAATTGAGTGGAAGAGATTAATTGGATTAGTTTAATATTTTAATTGCTTGGTTGAGAGGGTTTTAAGGAAAAAGAAGTTTGACTTTGAGTTTTCTCTTTCTTCTTTCTTTCTTCCTTACCATGGCTCTTCTCCTTCTTCCTTTCCTTGCTTTGTTTTGGCCAGTTATCAAAGAGACAAGAGAACAAAGGAGAGATTTGAACCTCTAAACTCAAGATCTAAGGAAGCTTTCAAGAGATCAAGTGGAAAGGTTAAGAGTTTATTCATCCTTGGTAAGTTCTTCACTTGATTCTTTGATTTCTTTGAGTTTTTGAGTTGAGTTTGTGGATGGTATGTGATTATGTTTGTTTAAGATGGGTTTAAGAGTGTTTGGGTAAACTTATTTCTGGTTTTGGGGATGGTTTGAAGGAAAGAGTAAGTTGTTGAAAGTGAATGAATTGAGGTTGTGTTTTAGGTTTGTGTTGATGATTTTTGATTTGTGTTGGAAGTATGTTATTAGTTGTTTTGATGTTTTTGTAAGTTTGTTATGGTTTTTGGGTATGTTGAGATGAGTTTGGTTGAAGTGGTTTTTGGTGAAAGGAAGTGTTTTGTTGGTTGTGTTGTTGTTTTGGCCGGAATCTGGGTTTTTGGCCTGACATGCCCAAGGGCACGTCCAAGATTTTGGGCGTGTCGATGGTTCTGTATTTTGGGATGAGTGGCATGAGCAATGACACGCCCATGTCACTGAGCGTGTTATAGCTACTGTGTTGGTTAGGTATTGACACGACCAGTAACACGCCCGTGTTATTGAGCGTGTCATAGCCACTGTGTTTTGGGAATTTGACACGGCCATGAGCACGCTCATGATGTTGGACGTGTTAATGTGGTTGAGAGGCAGAATGTATTACACGCCCATGAACACGCCCGTGTTGTTGAGCATGTAAAAGCTTCTGTGTTGTGGAGTTAGGGCACGGTCAGGGACACGCCCGTGTTGTTAAGCGTGTCAAGTTTAGAGTTTGCCCTAGTTGGTTCTTAACCTTATGATCTTATATGGGTTTCATCTTCCTTTTTGGAATAGGTTGTGAAGAAGGTGAATTACCCTAATTCAAGAAATGAAAGATTTTGGAAGGAGAAGTGTTTGATATTGTGTGGGTTGCATTTAAAGTAAGTGCAAACATTGCATTGTTTCATACATCCATTTGATGTGGCATTGTTGATATATATATGAATAATTTGACATTTTGTACATTGTGAATCTTGTGGAATGTAATGTGTTATATGTATGATGATGAATTGTCTTGATGTGAATGGAGATGTAATAAAACCATTGTTGTTGGCTATGGTTATGCAAATGAAATTGATAAGGCATGATTGCCTATTTGAATATGAGATATGATTTGAGAAAGAGATTGATAAAGAGGCAAATGAAATAATTGTATGTTTAATATGTTGATTCAATTTCAGAGTTCTGGATTTGGCGGCATGCCTAATAAATGTGAAAAAAAAATAACAGTCTAGCCGGGTTGAGGATCTCTTCAATTTGAATTGAATTGAGGTCCAAGAGACTGGGTCTGTTACACTATGAAAATTGTGAATATGAAATATATGAATAGTAACAGTCTAGCCGGGTTGAGGATCTCCTCGATTAGTCGGGTTGATGGTCCAAGAGACTGGGTCTGTTACAGGTAACAGTCTAGCCGGGTTGAGGATCTCCTCAAGATTGTTGAGTTGATGGTCCAAGAGACTGGGTCTGTTACCCTATCCATGGATAGAGAGATATGTATATTGCCTACGGGCTTGATTATTGTGTTTATGGACCAAAGCAGCAACTCTGAATTTTGAATACCATATTAAATGCTAGTTGGGCCCATAGGTGTCTTTATTGAATGAGTAAAATGAATGATGATATGATTATTTAAATAATGAAATGTAACATTCATAATTATGATTTTATTGGTTGAATGTATGATATTGATATTGACATTTCATATTATCATTATGGTTTGCACCACTGAGTTATTGGCTCAGCGCGATTGTGGTTCATCGCGCAGGTGATAGGGTTGATAGGTTTGAGACGGAGGATTCTTCTAGACCTAGTTGAATTTATGCTTGAAGAGTTGGGCTAGAGCTTAAAGATCAGAGAGTCAAGCTGCCAATCATGTATATATTCTATGTTTTGTATATTTTGATTTTCATGTATTTGAACTTGTAAAAGTTTGTAATAACTTCCGCTGCGGATTACTAAACATTTTTATATATATAGTGTCTTTTGTATTTCTTTTAAATGTTGAGATTGTTTCACTTATTTTTAAAGATATGATTTGTGTATTTTTAAACTGTGGCATTTTCTATATTCAGTATACGTATTTTACGATCGTATAAGAATGCTTGGTACGTATACGGGATATAGGGGTGTTACAATTATTTTGGTATCAGAGCCTAGGTTTGAGATTCTCAACCTAGGACAAGTGTAAGAAAAAGAATACTTTGATTTTAAAAAGTGGATTTTGAATAAAATACATGGTTGGTATTGGTAGTCTCTGATCTTTATGTGGTGTATTCTGCTGTGTTTGCAGATATAGGTTATAATGGATCCTCATTCACGTCAATCTGTTGAGGGTAGTGCTGAGAATATAGCTCCTGATGAGGGAGCTAGAGTGGATAGAACTGGAGAGGCACCTGTTTCTGTGTCAGGGAGACCAGCTGATGAGGAGGTTCCGCCAGTTTGGCTTAGGCATATGGTTGATTTATTGAGGCAGGCACCAGTGCAACCACTGCCACCCCCACCCCAGCCAATGGTACCAGTGAGACAGTACGATAAATTAAGAAAGTATGGAGCAGAAGATTTTCTGGGTACAATTGATCCAGCGGTAGCTGAGCAGTGGCTGGATAAGGTTCAAAGAATTTTCATTCAGTTGCAAGCCACTCCAGCTGAAAAATTTGATTATGCCAGATCACTGTTGCAGAAGGATGCATATGATTGGTGGAAGACAGTTCCGCATGCCTTGGACGATCCACCTACTTTGTCCTACAGTGATTTTCTACTTGAGTTTGAACTGAAATATACTCCGAGGGAGTATAAGGATGTGAAGAAGATGGAGTTTCTGACCTTGAGGCAAGATCACCTGACTGTGACAGAGTATGAGCTGGAATTCATCCGGTTGAGCCACTACGCTGGGGGAATTATTTCTGATGTGATCGACCGGTGTCGAAGGTTTGAGGAGGGGTTGAGACCCTCAATTATGTGTCTGGTGGCTGGTTCGAGATACCAGGATTTTTCCCAGCTTGTTGCAGCAGCTAGGAGTGTGGAGAGAGCTCATATTATTGCAGCAGCTGTTACAGAGGAGGAGACCAGGGTTAGGAGACCCCAGTTTGAGGCAGGGTCTTCATCTGTGAAGAGAGGTAGGGGAAGTTTTGTTCCCAGGATCAGTCGGAGTCAGAGGCAGGCTGGTAGGTCAGTTCAGTTATAGAGACCAAGATCGAGACCTACAGCTTCAGTAGGGAGTGCTCCTACTCCTGTAGTTCAGAGATCCACTCTACCTGTGTGTGCTCAGTGTGGAGGGACACATAGAGGTACTTGTTGGCAGAGTAGTGGACCAGCTGTGTGCTTCAGATGTGGTTCTCCTGATCATTTTATTAGAGAGTGTCCAGAGATGCAGGAGCAGAGGCCGGCGGATTCTGCAGTTTCTCGACCTAGTGTCAGAGGTGGTCGAGGGGGCAGAGGTTTCACCAGAGGGGGTAGACTTGGTTATAGTCAAAGGGGAGGATCTTCGTCCAGGGATACTAGGCCAGATGAGGCTGGGCCTTCTTAAAGGGTATATGTGATGCAAAAACAACCAGATGCTTCTGCAATCATTGCTGGTACTTTCTCTTTATTTGGTATTTCGGTACTTGCTTTAATTGATCCAGGCTCAACTCATTCATATATTAGTGCATCGGTGTTATCTGTGTCTGAATTGCATGCTGAGTCCCTAGGATTTGATGTGTTGGTGACAAATCCGTTAGGGCATAGTGTGATTGTTAGCAAGGTGCATCGAGATAGTGCGGTTGTGGTACAAGGTGAGGAATTTCTTGGAGACTTGATTGAGATGCCTTTTAAAGAGTATGATTTGATTTTGGGCATGGATTGGTTGTCTAGACATGGAGCTGAGGTAGATTGTCAAAGGAAATGTGTCACTTTGAGAACTAGTGATGATACGAGTGTGATGGTGTTTAGTGAGCAGAGATAGCTTGCATCCTTGTTTGTATCAGTCGTATCAGCTAGAAGGATGATTAGAAAAGGGTGTGATGCTTACCTTGCTCATGTTGTGGATACTAGAGTAAGGGGTTCTCAACTTGATGATATAACCACAGTTGCAGATTTTCCAGACGTGTTTCCAGAGGAGTTGCCAGGGTTGCCTCCTGAGAGAGAGGTTGAGTTTGGTATTGAATTGTTGCCTGGTACCACTCCCATCTCTATCACTCCGTATCGCATGGCACCTGCTGAATTGAGAGAGTTGAAGGTGCAGTTACAGGAGTTGTTGGATAAAGGGTTTATTCGCCCCAGTGTTTCTCCTTGGGGAGCTCCTGTATTGTTTGTAAAGAAGAAGGATGGTACCATGAGGTTATGCATTGATTATAGGCAATTGAACAAAGTGACTATTAAGAATAAATATCCTTTGCCTAGAATTGATGATCTCTTTGATCAATTAAAGGGAGCATCAGTGTTTTCCAAGATTGATTTGAGATTAGGGTGCCATCAATTGAGGGTTAGAGCTGAAGATGTTTCTAAGACAGCTTTCCGCACCAGGTATAGGCATTATGAGTTTTTAGTAATGCCTTTTGGGTTGACAAATGCACCTGCAGCTTTCATGGATTTGATGAATAGGGTGTTTAGACCCTATCTGGATCAATTTGTGGTGGTCTTTATCGATGATATCTTAGTGTATTCACGTAATGAGGAGGAGCATGACAAGCATTTGCAAATTGTGTTGCAGATTTTAAGAGAAAAGCAGTTGTATGCTAAGTTATCAAAGTGTGAGTTTTGGCTTGACCAAGTGACTTTTCTTGGTCATATAATTTCAGCAGATGGTATTAGAGTTGATCCAAGTAAAATTGAAGCTATTTTGAATTGGAGTCCACCAAAGTCTGTGACAGAAGTTAGAAGTTTTCTGGGTTTGGCAGGCTATTATCGATGCTTTGTGAAAGGTTTTTCTTTGATAGCCACTCCACTCACCCGATTGCTCCGGAAAGGATTTAGATTTGTGTGGACGGATCAGTGTCAATCTAGCTTTGAGCAGTTGAAAGAGATGTTGACTCAAGCACCTGTTCTTACTTTACCCGTGGAAGATAAACCATATGTGATTTTCAGTGATGCTTCACATAGTGGTTTAGGGTGTGTGTTGATGCAAGAGGGTAAAGTTATAGCTTATGCTTCTCGGCAGTTGAAGCCGCATGAGCTTAACTATCTGACTCATGATTTGGAGTTGGCGGCTATAGTGTTTGCTTTGAAGATTTGGCGCCACTATTTGTATGGAGAGAAATGTTTTATCTATACAGATCACAAAAGTTTGAAATATTTGGGTGTTCAGAAGGAGCTGAATCTTCGGCAAAGACGATGGTTAAAACTGATTAAAGAATACGACTGTTTGATTGATTACCATCCAGGTAAGGCAAATGTTGTTGCTGATGCCTTAAGTCGGAAATCTTTAGCAGGTTTGGCTGTTTATTCGCTCTCGTTGCTTGTTGAGTTGAGAGCGTTGCATGCTAATTTTGAAGTATGTAATGATGGTGCATTATTAGCTCAGCTGTAGTTGAGACCAGTATTGTTAGATCAGATTAAGGAGGCTCAATTGACGAATGAGAAAATTCAAAAGATTGTATCAGATTGCCGAAATGGAGAGAGTCGAGATTTTCATGTGAAAAGTGATGGTAGTCTTTGGTTCAAGGATAGGTTATGTGTTTCTGATGATGATAATTTGAAAAGGATCATTTTGGAAGAAGCACACCAATCGATTTTTGCCATACATCCGGGAAGTACAAAGATGTACCATGATTTAAGACAGCATTATTGGTGGTCCGGTATGAAGAGAGACATAGCGGAATTTGTGTCCAAATGTCTCACTTGTCAAAGGGTAAAAGCTGAGCATCAAGTTCCAACAGGGTTGCTTCAACCTTTAACAGTGCCTGAATGGAAATGGGAGAGGGTAACAATGAATTTTGTATCAGGGTTGCCTTTGACGCTGAGGAAACATGATGCTATTTGGGTAATTGTTGATAGATTGACAAAGACAGCTCACTTTCTTCCGGTTCGGATGGATTATTCTCTTGAGAAGTTGGCTGAGCTGTATATCCGTGAGATTGTGAAGTTGCATGGAGTCCCAATTTCTTTAGTGTCGGATCGAGATCCCCGATTCACATCAAGATTCTGGAAGAGTTTACATGGGGCTATGGGTTCTCGATTGCACTTTAGTACTGCTTTTCATCCATAGACAGATGGGCAGTCAGAGAGAGTGATACAAATTATTGAGGATATGTTGAGAAGCTGTGTCATTGATTTCTCTGGAAGTTGGGACAGATTTTTACCACTTGTGGAATTTGCTTACAACAACAGTCACCAATCAAGTATTGGTATGGCACCATTTGAGGCATTGTATGGTAGGAGATGCCGAACGCCTTTATGTTGGAATGAACTTGGAGAAGGCAAACTAATTGGTCCTGACTTGGTTAAAGAGACTGAAGAGAAAGTGAAACAATTCGGGATCGGTTAAAAGCAGCTTCAGACCGACAGAAATCCTATTCAGATTTGAAGAGGAGAGACATTGAGTATAATGTGAAAGAAAAGGTATTTTTGAAAGTGTCTCCTTGGAAAAAGATATTGAGATTTGGTCGAAAAGGAAAATTAAGTCCTCATTTTGTTGGATCGTATGAGATTTTGGAAAGGATTGGACCAGTTGCTTATCGTCTAGCTTTGCCGCCTGAATTGGATAGAATCCATAATGTATTTCATGTTTCTATGTTGCGGAGGTATAGATCGGATCCATCTCATATTTTACCAGTTGAATATATCGAAGTGAGTCCGGATTTGACATTTGAAGAAGAGCCAGTCGCTATTTTGGCACATGAAGTAAAAGAGTTGAGAAATAAGAGAGTGCCATTGGTAAAGGTTCTATGGAAGAATCATGGTAGAGAAGAGGCAACTTGGGAAAGTGAGCAAGCCCTCAATTGTTTCGGACTTGATATCAGGTAATTTCGAGGACGAAATTTCTTTTTAGAGGGGGAGAATTGTAATACCCCAAAATATACCCTAGATGTTTTGGGTTTTATTGTTATAATTAGATTTTTAAAGTATATGTTTCTTTGGAAAGAGAAAAGGGTTTTTAGAGAGAATGTCTATGTTGTGTATATTAGTGTATATACAACATATACACAAGTCAATGGAAAGTTAAAAGGATGATAGTGGAAGAAGATATTTTGTGTTTTTGAATTTAATAATTAATTAATAAGGAAATTAATTGAGTGGAAGAGATTAATTGGATTAGTTTAATATTTTAATTGCTTGGTTGAGAGGGTTTTAAGGAAAAAGAAGTTTGACTTTGAGTTTTCTCTTTCTTCTTTCTTTCTTCCTTGCCGTGGCTCTTCTCCTTCTTCCTTTCCTTGCTTTGTTTTGGCCGGTTATCAAAGAGACAAGAGAATAAAGGAGAGATTTGAACCTCTAAACTCAAGATCTAAGGAAGCTTTCAAGAGATCAAGTGGAAAGGTTAAGAGTTTATTCATCCTTGGTAAGTTCTTCACTTGATTCTTTGATTTCTTTGAGTTTTTGAGTTGAGTTTGTGGATGGTATGTGATTATGTTTGTTTAAGATGGGTTTAAGAGTGTTTGGGTAAACTTATTTCTGGTTTTGGGGATGGTTTGAAGGAAAGAGTAAGTTGTTGAAAGTGAATGAATTGAGGTTGTGTTTTAGGTTTGTGTTGATGATTTTTGATTTGTGTTGGAAGTATGTTATTAGTTGTTTTGATGTTTTTGTAAGTTTGTTATGGTTTTTGGGTATGTTGAGATGAGTTTGGTTGAAGTGGTTTTTGGTGAAAGGAAGTGTTTTGTTGGTTGTGTTGTTGTTTTGGCCGGAATCTGGGTTTTTGGCCTGACACGCCCAAGGGCACGTCCAAGATTTTGGGCATGTCGATGGTTCTGTATTTTGGGATGAGTGGCACGAGCAATGACACGCCCATGTCCCTGAGCGTGTTATAGCTACTATGTTGGTTAGGTATTGACACGACCAGTAACACGCCCGTGTTATTGAGCGTGTCATAGCCACTGTATTTTGGGGATTTGACACGGCCATGAGCACGCTCATAATGTTGGAATTGTCAATGTGGTTGAGAGGCAAAATGTATTACACGCCCATGAACACGCCCATGTTGTTGAGCATGTAAAAGCTTCTGTGTTGTGGAGTTAGGGCACGGTCAGGGACACGCCCGTGTTGTTGAGCGTGTCAAGTTTAGAGTTTGCCCTAGTTGGTTCTTAACCTTATGATCTTATATGGGTTTCATCTTCCTTTTTGGAATAGGTTGTGAAGAAGGTGAATTACCCTAATTCAAGAAATGAAAGATTTTGGAAGGAGAAGTGTTTGATATTGTGTGGGTTGCATTTAAAGTAAGTACAAACATTGCATTGTTTCATACATCCATTTGATGTGGCATTGTTGATATATATATGAATAATTTGACATTTTGTACATTGTGAATCTTGTGGAATGTAATGTGTTATATGTATGATGATGAATTGTCTTGATGTGAATGGAGATGTAATAAAACCATTGTTGTTGGCTATGGTTATGCAAATGAAATTGATAAGGCATGATTGCCTATTTGAATATGAGATATGATTTGAGAAAGAGATTGATAAAGAGGCAAATGAAATAATTGTATGTTTAATATGTTGATTCAATTTCAGAGTTCTGGATTTGGCGGCATGCCTAATAAATGTGAAAAAAAAATAACAGTCTAGCCGGGTTGAGGATCTCTTCAATTTGAATTGAATTGAGGTCCAAGAGACTGGGTCTGTTACACTATGAAAATTGTGAATATGAAATATATGAATAGTAACAGTCTAGCCGGGTTGAGGATCTCCTCGATTAGTCGAGTTGATGGTCCAAGAGACTGGGTCTGTTACAAGTAACAGTCTAGCCGGGTTGAAGATCTCCTCAAGATTGTTGAGTTGATGGTCCAAGAGACTGGGTCTGTTACCCTATCCATGGATAGAGAGATATGTATATTGCCTACGGGCTTGATTATTGTGTTTATGGACCAAAGCAGCAACTCTGAATTTTGAATACCATATTAAATGCTAGTTGGGCCCATAGGTGTCTTTATTGAATGAGTAAAATGAATGATGATATGATTATTTAAATAATGAAATGTAACATTCATAATTATGATTTTATTGGTTGAATGTATGATATTGATATTGACATTTCATATTATCATTATGGTTTGCACCACTGAGTTATTGGCTCAGCGCGATTGTGGTTCATCGCGCAGGTGATAGGGTTGATAGGTTTGAGACGGAGGATTCTTCTAGACCTAGTTGAATTTATGCTTGAAGAGTTGGGCTAGAGCTTAAAGATCAGAGAGTCAAGCTGCCAATCATGTATCTATTCTATGTTTTGTATATTTTGATTTTCATGTATTTGAACTTGTAAAAGTTTGTAATAACTTCCGCTGCGGATTACTAAACATTTTTATATATATAGTGTCTTTTGTATTTCTTTTAAATGTTGAGATTGTTTCACTTATTTTTAAAGATATGATTTGTGTATTTTTAAACTGTGGCATTTTCTATATTCAGTATACGTATTTTACGATCGTATAAGCATGCTTGGTACGTATACGGGATATAGGGGTGTTACACCCACTATCACTGTGGCTATCTTTCCTTTGGTTAGCCATTCAATCCAAAGCTAGATATAAACTTAGTATGATTTGGGCCATTCAGTAATTTTGATGAACACTACATTATTTATATCATTTCATTGGTACTATACACTTATCAACATTCGGTAGGATATATATGTGTGTCACTTATCTAACGTTTATCACTCGTTTTCATACGTTTAACACATCAACACAAAAGTATGGACTATACACATATTAGTCTCATGTCATTGATTAACACTAACTTGTTTATATCATTTCATTAGTACATTACTCTTATCAACATTTAGTATGATATATATATTTGTCACTTATCTAAAGTTTCTCCCTCTTTTTCATACATTTAACACATACACATGAATTCTCAACACAAAAGTATGAAATATACACATATTAGCCTCATACTATGCCCGTATATCACAAAATACAAGCCAAAAACATTATTTAGATACCCAACGGTCGTGGCATCTCAACCCCACGCCCGTGAGATCCCAAATGAAGCTGTAAAATAAGTTTGAAGACCCCACGGTCGTGGCATTCAAGAGGCCACGACCGTGGCATTGAAAAGTGTTCTGTTTTACCAAAATTCATAAAGAAACAGTCACGTTTTCCATCCCACGACCGTGGCACTCATTTGCCACGACCGTGGCATTGATTTTGGGTTTGTTTTCGGAGTAATTCTTCTTTCAATAATTTCAACTTTGATGCCACGCCCATGGCACCTATAAGCCACGCCCATGGCACTTATAAGCCACGCCCATGGCATCACAAACACATGTATTTTGCACTTTTAACTTCATTAAACACACACATTAAAGATCTAAGAAAATAATGTATCAAACTCAATATTTTGATATAAACAGAATTCATATCAAATATGTTACTACAACTTCACTTAATCAAACTTTCATCCATTTCATATGGATAAAAACAACATCAAACCCTTCAATTCTCATAAAGATTGAGTTAAGATTCAAACCTAACATATAAATATTATTTTTCACTCAACAATCCATTTAATCAATATTTTCAAAAAAATATATCATGATAAAGAATAGATTAGTAAAACTCATACAAATTCATAGCACATACCTCTTCAAACTCTTCTTTCTCTTTCTTTTTCTCTC
The DNA here is from genome assembly GCA_947685225.1 of Garcia nutans. Taxonomy (NCBI): domain Eukaryota; kingdom Viridiplantae; phylum Streptophyta; class Magnoliopsida; order Malpighiales; family Euphorbiaceae; genus Garcia; species Garcia nutans. Next base: position 21,898,379 of record CANTUV010000001.1, read on the forward strand.
TTTCCCTTTGATTACTTATTGATAATCTTGCCTTTTCTAGCTTCTTCTTCTAACAATCTATACATATATTTGATTTACTCTTAATCCTTGATGGATTTGATGAAAGGAAGAAGAAATAAGTGAAGATGGTGATGATGGCATGGAAGATGGAGAGAAATCAGAAAATTCTACACATTGACACATATGCACATATATATATAATATTTTTTTTCATCTAGTGAGGGAGTGCTCATAATAACTATGGTGCACCCTCAATCTTAACCGTTGATTCCAAATCGAGTTTTAATCTCGTAAAACAGTAACAATAATCTCTTCAGTAAAGTTTTAAGATATACAATTTACTATTCTTTACGTATAGCATTTATCCACAATATTGTTATCACTGTACACTATCAATTTTTTTTTTCAATATTAGTTAAAACGTCCCTGTTGAAAATCTTGACCATTACAATTTAGTCAACATTGCACCAAAGCCAATGGATCGTGAACAAGTCTAGGACCTGGTGAATAAGGCCCTAGCCTCAAAGATGGAAGAACTGAAGGGGACCCTGGCTAAGGCTGTGAGAAGTCAGTTAGTTACACTATTGGAGACAATTGCTGAGGCATCTGCTAGTACCAAGAAGCATAAGGACAAAGGAAAGGCTAAGGTGGGTGAAGTAGTCTTTGATGAAGAAATGGTGGTGATTGATGATGATGACTGAGATGTATACTTCTAAGACCCTCAAGAAAAGAAGAAAGAAAAGAAGGTTGTAGAGAAAACTGAAACAACTGATATGAAAAAATAAATTGTTGATTTATAAAAGAAATTTAAAAAGAACCTGAAGGCTGCAGAAGTGTCAAAGGTGGACAAGCTATTTGAGCAAGATGAAGGAATTCCCTACAAGCTCAAGATGCCTCCTTTTACTAATTTTAATGGAACTGAAAATCTCCACCTACATGTCAAGCAATACATCACTGTCATGTAGTCTGCCAGAGCTATTAATGCTTAAACTCTAAGATATTTCATGCTTTAATTGGATATTATTGGACAAAATTAGTTTAATACCTTAGAGGAAAGTACTCAAAAGGATTGGAAATTACTGTACAAAGCCTTCATCTAGCAGTAAGGGTATAATGTTGAATTAGAAGTGACTCTGATAGAGGTAGAATCAATTAAATAGAATTAAAATGAGAATTTTATTGATTATATGAAGAGATAGAGAAATAAGGTTGTAATTCTTAAAAAGAGGCGAATGAGTCTGATAAGATTAGGATGATAGTGAGGGGGTGTCTTGCCTAATCTTTATGAACATATGTTTCAAACTCTTATCAGAGACTTCAAAAATCTTCTCTAAGCTGGCTTACAAATAGAAGAATGTGTACGAGAGAAGAACCATTTTTCTGAAAGAAAGAATGAGAGGGAAAATTTTCAATTTGGCAGTCAAGGTATATAGAAAGTAGTGGATGTCAATGCAATAACTGGTCAAGCAAATAGGAGATAATTTTTATATCTGGGGAGATCTCTGTCTTGAATTTTTAATAAGTTGCAAAAAAATGGGTTATTACAGCCATTGGCTCCTCGACCTTTGTCGAATCCTTTACATCCAAATTTTGATAGTATGGCCTTTTGTCAATTCTATCAAACACAGGGGAAAGAGACAGATAAATGTATTTGGTTAAGGAATGAGGTCCAAGATTTGATTAATAGTGGCAAGCTACCTAAGCCCAATAAACCCAACACCAAGAGTAATCTTTTACTTAAGTTCGATAAAGTACCTCCTTCAATAACTTTCATGATAGGGGAAGGATTGAAGAAAAGCTTTGTCATGTCATATTTTCAAGATATAGATGGAAAAACTACAAAGGAGGAGATTTTATGGGATAAGATTGAACCAACTACGGATGAGGAGGCAATGACCATTTGTATAGAGAATGAATTTTAGGACTTGACTGATAGTGAATCAGAGTCCAAGGAAAAAGAGTGAGCATAGTCTAAACCTGAAGAGGAAGAAGTGTAGACTACTTGCTCTAGCAAGTCTTATGGAAGGGCTCCACCAAAAGAAGTATAGGCTGACAAAGGAAGAGATGCTGAGATAGGAGGGAAAGAAGAGAAAGATGATGTTGTCCTTAAGCAACTGAAAAGGACCCATGCTAGTATAAGCATTTGGGATTTACTAGCTACATCCAAGAAGCATCGAGAAACTATGGCTAAAGCTATGGCTAACATGTAGATTTCTACTTCTACAACACCGGAGGAGCTAGTTAATTTCATGGGAGCAAAGAAAGTCAAAGAGGTGAAGAAAGGTGAAGATATTCAGAAGGAAAATAAAGTTAAAGTTAGGATGGTTTCCTTCTCATGTGCTAACTCACCAGAAAAAGGAAGAGACCACATTCGTCCGCTTTTCATCAAGGTGGAAGTCAATGGAAAATGGACCCCTTGTGTCATGGTTAATGATGGATTTGCTATAAATATATGCCCACTCAAGATTCTATCAAAGTTGGCTATGTCAATACAAGATCTAAGTTCAACTAAGGTGGCGATCTAGGCTTATGATAATACTAAAAGGCAAACTAAAGGAACTTTTAAGGCTGTTGTGAAAGCAGGCCCCATTGAATCTATGATAGAATTTATGGGGTCACCTTTGCATTGTTGTTGGGTCATCCTCTTGGTGGAGTTCCTTCAACACTCCATCAAAAGGTTAAGTTTCCAAATGGGGATGAAAAAATGGTAATTGAGGCTAAACACAATGATGTAGTGAATGCCCTGATGGTACAAAGGCCTCTTAACGGATTCCAAGTGGCTGGTATTTCTGAAGGTATGATAGGATGTTCTAAGATTTTGACTATGATGAAGCAAATGAATTACCTACCGAGAACTAGTCTTGGGAAAGAAAAAACATGTGTGACGGAGCTTCCAAATTTTAATACTCAAGTATCTAGAAAGGGGCTATGTTATGAAGGAATGGATGGAGCTATTCTACTAAAGGGAGCCAAGAAGATGAAATTCCCTCCAGTCGAGAAGATATTTGTTAAAGCCTTAGAATTGGGACCTCTACAAAAGAAGCTAGAGTCTGTCATATTCTTAGAAAAGATTATTCTATTTTTTAAGATCTTTGCTGATATTGTTGAGCTTGCTAAATAGGTCAAGAAGAAGACCATCTCACTAACTAACTAAAAAATTAGCCAAGAGAAGAAGAGAGAAGCTGGCCCAGGAATCTAGAAGACTCCAGAGGAGATTGTTACTTTCATTAAAGAACAATTTGAAAACCTTGTGATATGTGATCATGAGAACATTGATTTTGATTTGTCTGCTCTTTATGAGGATAATGATGTTTTATTTTCTAAATGAATACAATAAAGTTTGATTTTGCTTACTTGTGTGATGTTTTTCCTAATGGTTGCATTCATTCGTATGGTGATTACGTGAGCATTATTAATATTGCTATGTTAATACTCAATCATTAAATTTAGGAACACTTGAAAATCCTAAAAATATTAGTATAGTGTCTGACTTTACTCATGAAGAGAAAGAGAGATTTGAAATAATATTTAAAAAAGATAAAGAAGTTTTGCCTGGTCCTATAAAGATATATTGGGAATTGATCGGGATATAGTTGAACACATGATTTCAACCTACAGCCACATGAAGCTTGTCAAGCAAAAATTGATGCGGCTAAGGCCAGAATGGGCAGAGTTGATAAAGGAAGAGGTCACTAAACAGATACAAGTAAAGTTTCTAGAGGTAATAGAATACCCTGACTGGTTGGCCAATATCGTTTTTGTGCCGAAGAAAGATAGAAGGATTAGGATTTGCATGGACTACAAGGATTTGAATAAGACTTCTCTTAAAGATGATTTTCCCTTACCTCATACAGATGTCCTAATTGATAGTGTAGCCTTTAACATGCTACACTCATTTGTGGATGAATTTTCGGATATAATCAAGTGTTAATGGCCAAAGAGGATAAAGCTAAAATTGCCTTTGTAACCACATGGAGTATATTTTGCTACCTGGTGATGCCGTTTGGACTGAAGAATATTAGGGCATCCTATCAGATGATGGCCACTACCTTGTTCCATGATATAATGCATAAGGAGATTGAGGTATATGTTGATGATATGATGGTAAAATCAAAAATCAGAGAACAACATTTCCAAAACCTAGAGAGCTTTGAAAGAGCAGTTAAATATAACCTCAGGCTAAACCCAAAGAAGTATGTGTTTGGGGTAAGCAAGATGTTGGGACATATCATTAGTCTGAATGACATTAAGGTTGACCCTGACAAGGTTAAGGCAATTAGGGATATGCTAGCCCCTAAGACAGAGAAGGAAGTTAGGGGTTTTATAGGAAGGTTCCAATACATAAGCAGGTTCATTGCGAGACTCACAAAAATTTGTGAACCCATCTTTAAACTGCTTAAGAAGAATCAACCGATTGAATGAAATGGTAAGTGTCATAAGGCTTTTGAGTGCATAAAAGAATACTTGTTGAATCCACACCCGGTAGACCATTGATGCTATGCTTAGTAGTAAAAAAAGGATCAATAGGGGCAATGCTAACACAGATGAATCAGAAGTCGAGCACACAATTTACTAATTCAGCAAGAAACTTCTGCCTTATGAAATCAAGTATAATATCATTGAAAAGACTTTTATTGCTATGGTTTGGTCATCAAAGAAATTGCAACATTACTTTCAGTCCTATAGTGTACAGACAATTTCTAAATTGGATCTAGTTAAATACTTGAGGGAGACGCCTTCACTAATTGGAAAATATGGACGGTGATTGATAATCCTAGAAGAATTTGAGATCGAATATATAACAAAGAAAACTATTAAAGGAAGAGCAGTAGCAGAATTCTTGGCTCAACAACCACTACCAAAAATTAAGTAAGTGCCCTTTGAATTCCCATATGAACATTTAGAGGCCATAGAAGTGCAAGAATGGAAGATGTACTTTGATGGAGCAGTGAATAGAAAGGGAGTTAATTTAGGAGTTATATTAGAGTCACCCGAAGGAGAACTCATCCCATTAGCTAAGAAATTAAAATTCAAGGCAACCAATAATATGGTAGAGTATGAAGCATGCATTTTTGGCTTTGAAGCCTTGAGGATCATGAAGGTAGATATAGTGCATGTTTTTTGTGACTACTTGCTAGTTGTTTCCCAAGTAAATGGAGAAAGGGAGTTAAAAGAAGAGAAGTTGAAACTGTACCATGATTATTTGACCACGGTGAGGAGAAATTTCAAGGATTGTAGGTTCTCGCACTTACTTAGAGAAGAAAACCATATGTGTGATGTCCTAGCCACACTAGCTTCATTATGGGAGGATTCTATCAAATTATTCCTTAAACCCCTGGTTTTGACCAGTTCATTAAGTCATTACTATGAATATGAAATAATCATAGAGATTAGTACAGATCATGATACGTGGTATGACACTATTAAACAAATCTTGAAAAGTAGAGACTATGCACCAGGGGTAACAAAAGAAGAAAGAAGAGCTATAATGCGGTAGTCTTTTTAATACATCACTTTTCAAGGGGAGTTGTATCGAAGATGGCTAGAGGGGATACATTTGAGATGTTTGAGGAAGATTAAAGTTGAACAAATCATGGCAGAAGTATATGCAAGAATCCGTGGGCCTCACATGAATGGTCTAGCTCTGGTTAAGAATATAATTTGACAAGGCTACGACTGGTTGACCATGGAAAGAAATTGTATTGATTTTGTGTGGAAGTGCCAACAATGCTAGCTGTATGGAAATTTGACCCATCTACCTTCTGAGGAGTTACACTCTATGTCTTCACCATAGCTATTCATGACTTGGGGAATAGATATTATCGGGGCGATTCATCCAATAGCTTTAAATGGCTACCAGTACATAGTAGTAGTGGTCGACTACTTTTTAAAGTGGGAAGGAGCTAAATTTTTCAATAAGCTGGGTGCAAGGAAAATGGCCCAGTTTATTGAGAGAAGTCTCATATGCAAATATGGAGTTTCACACAGTGTAGTATCAGATAATGGGTTGCAGTTCCAAGGAGCTGTTAAGGATTTATTTGCCAAATATTGGATCTATCACCATCGGTCCTCCCCTTACATACCAAAAGCTAATGGTGCAGTAGAACAGCTAACAAAACAATTAAGCAGATTCTTTCCAAAATGACTAAGGCATACAAGGATTGATTAGAGATGCTCCCTTTTGCTTTATGGGGGAGAGGGGGTATAGAACAAGTGTTTGGACTCCAACCGAAATGACATCATTTTTTTTTAATTTATGGGATGGAAGCGGTGCTACCTATTGAGACTGAGATCAAATCCCTAAGGGCAGTCTTAGAAGATAAGTTTCCAGAGATAGAATATGTATTAAGCAAATATATGTAGCTGGCTTTATTGGAAGAAAGGAGGCTAAAGGAACTATACCATCACCAATTATACCAAAAAAAAAATAGCTCGGGCTTATAATAAAAGAGTCTGCATTAGAAGACTTAAGGTTGGTGATCTAATACTAAAACAGTACAAGACAAATGTCCTTGACCCAAGAGAGAAGTTTAGGTAAGTTGGGAAGGGCTTTATGTTGCGAAAGAGATAACGAAAAAAGGCCTTTAGTTGCGAAAGAGACTGAGATCAAATCCATAAGGATAGTCTTAGAAGATAAGTTGCCAAAGATAGAATATGTATTAAGCAAATATATGTAGCTGGCTTTATTGGAAGAAAGGAGGCTGAATGCACTATATCATCACCAATTATACCAAAAGAAAAAACTAAAACAGTACAAGACAAATGTCCTTGATCCAAGAGAGAAGTTTAGGGAAGTTGGGAAGGGCTTTATGTTGCGAAATAGGTAACAAAAAAAGGCCTTTAGTTGCGAAAGAGACCAAGATCAAATCCTTAAGGGTAGTCTTAGAAGATAAGTTGCCAGAGATAGAATATGTATTGAGCAAATATATGTAGCTGGCTTTATTGGAAGAAAGGAGGCTGAAGGCATTATATCATCACCAATTATACCAAAAGAAAATAGCTTAGGCTTATAATAAAAGAGTCTACATTAGAAGACTTAAGGTTGGTGATCTAGTACTAAAACAGTACAAGACAAATGTCCTTGATCCAAGAGAGAAGTTTAGGCAAATTGGGAAGGGCTTTATGTTGCAAAAGAGGTAATGAAAAAAGGCTCGGTCAAGTTGTCAGACATGGATGGGAACATGTTCAGTGAACTAGTGAATATTGATAGGCAAAAGAAGTTTTATGTTTAAAATAAAAAAATATATAAAAAAGAGAAGCTTGCTAGGTTAAAAACTTAAAAGAGCAGTCTAGGAAAAATTAGAGCAGCCATGTAATTCTAAAAACCTAAAAGGGCGGGCTAGACAACAATTAGGGCTAAAAGTGAGAGAAAATTGCTAATTAGAAAATCCAAAAAGATTGGTTAGCGACAGAAGTAATTTTGTGTATGCTTGCTATATGTTTATGGTTGTTCCCAATTTAATGAGACAAAGTTAATGATAAAATTGTTATATGTGCACCATGTCAAATATCAACCAAAAGGTTAAAATAAATTGCATAATATCAAAACGTGATGACAAATCAAAATAAATGAAATATCTTTCATCCTAACATTATTTTATCTAATACTAACAATTATAGAATATTTAGAAGCTAGTAAGCATAACGTGTTGGTTAGGTTTGCCTCATGCGATCTAAGAAAGCTTCAGTCTACAAAGGCATGTCAAGGTCAACTGTAAAATCAGAATTCCAAGGTTGAGCTCCATACTGGCGACCAAGAAGACGAGGATCACAGCAAGAACCTCAGAGGAGAGCAACAAGTGGAACGTACATCAAATATGTTTAGGTGGTAATGAGGCTGATTGTCTACCAAGGTACCACTAGAGAATGTTGATAATAGCTCTTGAATTGATCCACTCGATCCACACAACATGTGAAGAAGTAGGACGGAGAAATTTTCTTGTAAAATGGTATTGTGGTAAGTATCTTGCATGATCTACAACTGGGGTACCAAGTACGAAAAAATGTTCTTGTTGCTAGATTTGAAGGAAAAAAGTTATTTAAAAAAAGAAGAGAGAGAGCTGGCTAGGTTAAAAACTCTTGAGGGAGACCTAGATAAAAATTAGGGCGGTTCGCTAGTTTTTAAAACCTGTAAGGGTGAACAAGATAAAAATTAGGACCAAAATAAAAAAAATAAAAAAATCTCGCTAATTTCCAAAACCTATAAGGGTATGTTAGGCAAAAATTATAGCAATAAATAACAATCTAAGTTGAAAACCCGGAAGGGAAGTTTAGAAAATTACCTAAAGTAGCAAAAGACTTTTAGTCAATCTTCTCAATTAACCAGCTTTGAATTGATTCAATCCGACTAGAGTTTTGGCTAAAATAAATGGAATGGGCGAAAGCCCACCTTCCATTTGGTTCACAATTTCCAATACCCATGGGTTGATATTACCATCAGAAGAAATAGCAAGAATTGACCAAGCAAACGTAAGCAAAACATGCATCCCCATGCTTTTATGGGACCCAAGTGGGATGTGCAAAAATCAATCAAAGGACCAAGCAAAATTTTCTCACCTTTAGTTAATTGAAGAACTTCGGGCTTTGAAATTTAAAATAACATTTGCATTTTTTATGAGATTTTGAGGATAATATGGGAAATGGTATTTTTTGATTGTTAGGATATCCAAGGATGGCTTTAAATTCCTCAATCATGGGACACAACTTAAAATTATAAACTTTAAAGGTCCTAGATTCTACATCCCAAAAAGAACCTGTAGTATGCAAGAAGGGTTGATTCAATTCAATGTTTTGGAAGCACTTTAAAGCATTAATTTGAGACCAAGATACTTGTTGCCAATGAATGGCTCCAAGAGTTTTAAATAAATCTTTCATCTTCTTTAAATTGGATTTGGTCATGCTTGGGTTTGTGGGAATCGAAATTGTTTGGTTTGGTAATCAAAATCAAAATATTAATGATGGAAAAGACAAATTAATGGTGTGTGCAAAAGGAACTCATGAAAATAGCTTAAATAGAAGATAATTTGAAGACCGATCTAGACAAGGGGGAAGGTTTATATGGGAAGGAAGGAAAATAAATTCATCATGGGTTTGGAAAGGAAAATCCTAATCCATGATGAATTCATTTGAATGAATTTGTCATGGACTCTATTTACATATAAAAAAAAGTCAAAAGGGAGGGTCATTAATTAATTAAAAAAAGAGGAAAGTCAAAGGCAAAAGTCAATATTATTGCAAAATTCAATGTCATTACATGTGCATTACTAGATATAATACAAGATAATCACTGAGAAAAGGGGAGGTGGTCCATAGTCAAATAAACCCTAAAAGAGTCATTGTCTGAAGGTGGAGGAGGCATGTCATGGTCATTAGCCTGGGGTCTCCTTGATGAAAAAGCATCAGGATCTCTGAAGCCCTGGTACCAGAAGTCTCAAAAGTTCTATTCCGACTGGTGCTATAGATCTTTGAAATGAGCATCATTTTGACAGTTAGTGCTCAGTTCTTGACGACTGACATCTAGCACTTCCTGCAACTTCCTATTTTGTTCCTTGAGCATTTGTTGTTAGCTAGAAAAAGAAAAAGGTAAGAACATGTATTATCATGCATATATATATAGCATAAATCAACATGAAACATGGTTATAAACTAGGTAATTCAAGTCCAAGCCTTGATGACTAAAGGACAAATCAGCATAAGGCGACGGTATAGTAAAAGGAGCATGTGGCTAAGCTAGAGCGGTGTGCGAAGGTCTATCCTCATTACGAAAGGAACTGCTTGACTGTTAAACCACATGTAATGTTCATAAAGAGTTATACAACTACATAGGAAGAAATAATCTGGGACAATAAATGCATATTTTTTATCAACCTGAGAAGAGCTAGCCCTAGTGTCACTACTAGAATGGGAAAGAGAACTTCCCCTCTACTCCTCGCCTCCATCACCTTCTTCCTCCTCCTCTTTGTCTTTTTCTTCATCATCTTCTTCATCCCCTTCTCCATCTTCTCAATATTATTCTTCCTCTTCTTATTCTTTAGGAATTCTTCAGACACCGGCGGGAGAAACTTGAATACTCAAAAGTTACTCCTGGATAAATTGGACGTATGACTTAGCCGATGAAAGTAGCAAGGCTTCTACATCATACCCATTTCAAACACACCTCCAAGAGTCCTCTAGCATGGACATACTGTTCAAGGTGTATTTCAGGATATTTGCAAGTACCCTCGACTAGTCAAGACCAAGAAACTAGTTGTATACTCATTTTCCAAGGAACCAACCACTGAAAACTAGCCCTGCAATGATTCGATGGGAGTTTTGCAAAGGCAATGCCGTATTCATGAATGGGGTCCAGTTGGCCCACTTGTTAGCCCTCCACCAAGCAATGTCCACCTATAAAATTACAAAAGGGGTAAGTTGAATTTTTATAAATTTTAATACTAATTTTCTTTTTTACCTTATTATAGGTCAAGCGGCTTAAGTGATAGCGATGAGAATGCACATGGTGAGTGCCAGGCACTACTGTTCAACTTGATAGCTAGAAATTTAACATCAGATACTTGACCCTCTATCTAGAAACACTAGGTGCTCACATGAGGCGATGCTCATATGCCCAGACTTGAAAAGACAATCAAGATCAAGATCACGAGTCTCTCCCTTGAAATAAAAGTAGCGAGAACTTTACTACCTTGGTGATGACTATAAAGCTGGTAAATGATTTTTTTTTCTTTCAACAAAGCTTGTCAAACCCATAGTAAAGGCAAGAAAGGCTAGCGTCCCCCCAACAATAAAGTGGTAAGAGGTCTATATTGGCAAGGGCTCGCAGCATTGATAAATGGATGGTAGACTCGATATTGCATAAGATGGTGGATCCCAGTAAATAAACAAGTGTATTGTTCGACTCTTTCACTGCACATCGACCGGGAATAATTCATCCAATACTCCCAAATCAATTCATATTTTATCTCGAATGGCTCCTTTAATGAGGGTCTCATCCTATTAATTACCGAATCTCGTCGCTTGTTGGGAGGTCATCTGTAAAAGGGGTTGAGATCCCATGGTACCGAATGCCCATTATAGTATAAAAATTAACCGGACTGATTATTATCTCCCCCACAGCAAGTGAAAAGTGTGAGTGGTGTCCATCCACTGTTCCACAAGTGCTTGGATCACACTTTTATCAATCTAGAATCATTATGTTGGTAACTGCAGAATAAAATCTTCAAAATTGGACTCCTTGATCATCCACTTAATGGGAGAAGGTGCTTTATTATACCATCAACGAGCTTTATAAGCACACCCGCCACCATGGACAACGCATATGTCATGCTATCACAAATTAGGTAAGTCACTATGAGGTAAGTAAATAGGCCCAAAAATTTTATTTTAATTTTCTATAATTAAAATATTTGTGTATAAATCTTAAGTATTTTATTTTAGATGTTTTAATTTCTCTTTACCTTAATCTCATTTTTTATTTTCTACTCATTTTTTCTACATATATTAGATTTTTGCTAAACAACAATGAATATATACAGTTCTTTCTTGATAATTTAAATAAAGTAAATAAATAAGGTCCTAGAAATTTATTCTATGGCATTTTAATTTTTTTCTTTTATAATATTTTTATGCATAAATATTTCTTTATTTTATATTTATCAAGAAATTATGCTAATAAGCTTTGTACTATTAAATAATTAAATTGCAGCAAAATAACACTTACTTCAATCTTTTCGCCTTCACTGCGATGTAGCAACATCCGAGCTAAAAGAGAAATCATCCCACATTCATGAACCTGAATATATTCTAGCAGCTTGGCATTGCAATGGGGCCCAGTTCTAGAAGTATGTTGACTCCCCTCCATTTGCAAGATTTAAGGACTTGATTGTTTAATGAAGAAAAGAAATAAATTAAAGAGCTTGAAAGTTTAAAATGATGAAACTAAGGAATGAAGCAAAGGAACTTTGGATGAAGATGAAAATTGTGAAGGCAAATGATGAATCATTGCCATTTAAATTGGGAGAAGAAGTGATTCATGTTCGGATGAAGAAACAAAATGAAGTGAAAGAAAAGAAAAGAACATGAAAGCACAAACAAACAAGAAAAGAAAAGAATGAGCAAAAGCATTGAATGATGCAACAAACAAAGTAAAGCATATATGCTTTATTTATGCTCAGAAGGGTTGTTTTTTAGAATCAAATGAATATGGATGCAATAATTCATCTGAATTATTTCAGATGATTATTGGTAGAGTCACAAGGATACAATGTTGATATTTATAACTAGTCCAAATATATGTGTGTCTAAAATATGTTTTACCCATAAAAATATTTTTTTACGCAAGGGGCAAGAGTATATAGGAGGAAATACCTAACACAATATATAGTTAAAAAATAGCCAAAATTTTTGCTGACTTTAAAATCAATTTTTTTACAGATATTGTGGGTTTATTTGAAGCACACATACCAATTCAAGTCTATCAAACTAACTCGGATTTATTTGAAGTACCTGAACCTTTTTGAATTTATTGAAGCATCCATTAAAAGATTCTAGATTTATTTGAAGCATTAAGAGTGGCTCGAGTTTATTTGAAGTACCCAAACCAGTTTGGATTTATTAAAGTATTCATTAGAAAACTTTGGATTTATTTAAAGCATTTAGACCAGTTCCGGTTTATTTGAAGTACCCGAACCATTTCAAATTTATTGATGCATCCATTATAAGATTCTAGATTTATCTGAAGTATTCATATCAGTACGATTTTATTTCAAGCACCCAAACTAGCCCAAATTTGTTGAAGTATCTGAGATCAACTCAAATCTATCAAGGCATATTTCTTTTCACTCTCTAAATAAATTGAAGATCGTTCAAGCAGGGGCAAGACTATAGACCCTTAATTCTGCCCCAGATTAAATTCAATTCTAATTAAAAGCCCAAATCAAATTTGTTTTCAATTAAAAAGTCTCAATCAAAATTCAAATCCAATTAAAAAGCCAAAACCAATTCTGGTCTGATTCAAAAATCCAAAGAAAATGGACCGGCTCAAAACTCATGATGAATTGGCCATGCCAATTCATCTTGAGCCTGAAGGCCTGCCCTAATTTAACAATTCTGATTCTGCTAAAACTCAAATTGACTCAGATAAACAAGGCTTTCCTAAGTTAATTAAGATTGTCTAACATCTATCTTACCCTAATGTTGCCTATAAAAGGGGCAATTAACAAGATCAATGGGGAGGCCACAATGAAGAACTAGGAAGTAAGAATTAGCCAAGAAACCAGAAACCAAAAGAAAGAAAGATAGAGAGCAAAAAATAGACAGTAGCCAACTTGTGAGAATTTGCAAACAATCTCCGGGTTGTTTAAACATCAACTAAGAACCTTAATCTAGATTTTCCAAAGCAATTATACAATTCAAATAGTGAGCTTGGTTCAAAAAAATCATCTTGGTGGAGCCAATAACATAGCTATGATTTTATTAACTAACTCTATTTAAATTGATCATCTTCATTGTTTAGTTTACAGCCCCTTTTAAATTATGAGTTTGATTTTGAAATCCCATCCAGTAAACCAAAACTTTAGGATTAAGTCTAAGTGAAACCCTAATTGCATGTTAGTTTTATAATCTAAAACCCTAATATTGTATATTGGACCCTAGTTTTAAGATAAAATCCTAATTTGTATGATCAAGTTCTAAATTGAATGATAAAATCCTAATAAAATCCTAAATTGCATGTTTTAGCTCTAGTTTTAGGATCTAATTGCGCACGTTAAACTCTAGTTTTAGAATCAAACCCTAATTTTGCATGATTAAACTCTAGTTTTAGAATTTAAACCTTAATTTTGCATGTTAAACTCTATTTTAGGATTTAAACCCTAATCTTGCATTTTAAACCCTAGTGTAGGATTAAAACCTTAATTTGTATTATTAAAATCCTAAATTGTATGATAAAACACTAATTCCACAAAAAACTCTAATTTTGTATGTTTTAACCCTAATCTCATAACCAAAATTTTATTAATTAAAGCTTAAATTTTATGATTATTTGGTAATTAGTTGTATGTTTAAGTTAATTTTTTTTTATGAATGGTTAAATTGCATTTATTTACTATTTAGATTTTAAGGAAGATGTAAAAGGCATGTTTCCACTCTTGGGTGTCTTATTTATTAAGGTTGTATAATTTAATTTATTTTGACAACTTTGGGACAATTATAAATGATACATTTTTACCTTTTGATGGGTGATTTATTTTATTTATTTTTATGAATTTTAGACATTTGTAAAGACATATTTCCATCTTGCATGGGTGCCCATTTTGTTTGATTTGTTTGATTTATAATATGATATTGGTTATTTCAATAATTGCTTGTAATATAGGTGACATTATAATAATTTAAGACTTTAATGGTATTTAGACTTGAAAAGGAAGTCGATTCCAATGAACCAGGTGTTATAGGAGTGCTGGGTCATTTCTCACTTTTTCCATGTGTACCTAACTTTCCGAACCCAGTATGGGTTTGGGATTTCTTAGAAATTGAGTTATCCACCCCTTTCTATCTTTCCGGCCCATTATGGTGGTGACTCCTATGCTTCGGGTTTAGGCCCGTGTTCTTTAAGGCCTAACGCCTAACAATGTCAAAGTCGTAAAAACCATTCCATTGGGAGTAGGCGCAAAATCCTCACTCAGAAGAAGAATATGAGTTAAATAGCATTTGGGTCATGTTGAGCCGATTTGTGCTTAAGCTTTAGAGTTTTAATTAGGGTTTAAAGCCCAATTAAATTAAACCCTAACTAAACCTAATAATATATATAATTTTATAAGATAGTCATCAACATAAGATAACATAAAATCCTACCCACTCTCATCTATTATTCACGCTAAACAAAGATAGAGAGAGAGTTTTTGTCTTCTTCTTATTCATTTAGTGATTCCTTCTTGCTAGCATATAAGATTCATTCAAGTAGCCACCTAGGTATAACTTGGTGGCCAGGAGTAGGGGGCGGAACCAAGGGGGGTCCTGAGTGGGCAATGGACCCCCTTGGTTCAAACATTATACACACACACACACACGCACACACACATATATATATATATATGTGTGTGTGTGTGTGTGTGTGTGTATTATATGTGTGTATATATATATTATATGTGTAATATATAATGTATATATTAAAAATAAAAAATAATTATTTCTCATTTTATTTTTATATAGAAAGTTTTATGGCTAATTTAAATATAGATAAAAATACTAGTAATGGACCTAAATAAACAAAAAAAATTCTCAAAAAATTATTTTTATTTTGATATAATTTCATTACTTTCAAATTAACTCATATTTTTTTGTATAAATGTATTAAATTTTATTAATTATTTTTTTTTCAAATATGAAAATTGGTATAATAAAATTGAATTAAACTGAATTTTTCTAAAATTTAGATGTCTAAATAAAGATTTATTTATAATTAAATATTAATTAATGAAGTTATATTTTGAGCTAAATCTCAATGTTTTATATTATATCACATAAATTTATTTAAAATAATTAATTTAAATAATTTTTCTAAAAATATCTCCAAAATATAAAAAAAATTATTTAAAAACTAACATATATGGTATAATTTATGAAAATAACATTTCGTTGCAATTTTTTTTTTTGAAAATTTTGCCCCCCCCCCCCCCCCCTAACTACGTCATGGTTCCGCCACTGGCCAGGAGTATATGTTACTCTCATCTAGGTGTTGGTTTTGAGTCTTCTAGGTATTCCTCTTCCCTCATATATAATTAATAAAAAAATATTCATTTAAGCCACTCCAAATGGATTGGCAATTGATTCTTTCCTTGTTTGGATACTATTAGAGGCAATCATGATTTGAATTTTTGTGGTTTGCAATAACCCAACAGCAAGAGAAGGAGAAGAATTACGAAGAACTCTAAAGTATAATCTTTAAAACCTTGTATATTCTTCCTTTAGTTCAGTTTTTAACCAATAAGGGATGATCTTAGGGTTTTGAAAATTTTTTATTTTTTGCTGCTTATGGCTACTATTTTGTTGTTATACATGCATCAATTGCCAATAGTTGTATCAGAGCATGCCCATAGTGATTAAAATTGAAATGAAATTGATTTTAGAAAATCTAGCTTTCTGAAAATTGTTTTTAATTAATTTTGGTTGTCCCTTAATGATTTTGGTTGTTACTTTATGTTTTTTATAAGTTTTTTATTGAATACACAAAGTTTGTTTTGATGGAAAAGAAGAAAAATCAGAAAAATTGTGATTTTTCAGTTTCTAACAAGTACATATGCCCAAATGTTTGAAACATCCGTTAGGATGTATTAATTCATCTGTGCAAATGTACTATACTGCTGCGCAATGGTTCTTGTCCAAAAGCTAGGAATTATATTTTTGGGTCTTCCTACATGGTTTTTATATGGTCATAAAAAAATCATAAACATATGAGATATATCTTTCAAAGATGGACAAATTTTTAAACAACTTAAAGGGACTTTGATTAAATTAATAACAAGAAATAATTACTTAAAAGGATTTTATGCAATAATTTATATGTTTGATATGTTTTGGTAATTTTGTTTGATGATTTTAAGATCCTAAAATCTATTTGAATATGGAAATTTTAGAAAATTCAATTGAAAATTTTTATAACAAAATAATATTGGATTTTCTTAATCTTTTCTAAAACCTAAAATCATCAAATTTTTACATAGATTTTAATGAGATTAAAATCAAGATTGGACATATTTGAACTAAATTAATGAGATTAAATGGGATATAGTTCAAATGAATTTAATCAATCAAAACCAAAATAATTAAATGGTTGGTTTCAAAAGTTGGAACGTTAAGGCATAATATAGAAAATCAATTGTCTTTTCATGTGTTGCATTAGGCATAATGCACTTGAGGGTGTATGTTAAGCATGATGGATGATTATAGACTTGATCTAATGAGATTGAGCATATGCATGAATTTTTATTTTTTGTATATAGGGTCTACGTGTCCTGCCTTTCTCTACACTCTATTGTATTTCTCTTCTCATCTAACTCCCCTCAAATGTAACTTGAGGTTTTCTGGTTTCTAAAATTATGTAATTTGATTACATAGGATTATATAGGGATTGAAGTACAAGGAGATGAATATGGAGATGGTGCCAAATACAAGATGAAGAAAATTATAAATTTATATTTATATTTTTCTTTGTATTTCATGAATCTACCTAGGTTTAACCTATTAGTTTCCTACATGGCTTGAGGAAACCAGTGTAGAAATGTCTATAATCATACCATGTAATTTATCAAGTTACATGTTTATCTTGATGATGATATATACTATATAGATAAATTATGCATGCTAAAATTGATGAGACTTAAAATAAGAAATCCCTCAAATAATATTCAATCTAATGCCTTCTATTAATATAGTAAAAATAAAAGATTTTTTAGAAGATTGGGTTGTTGGCAAACCCAAGCCCTCTTTTACAAAAATATGTTTAAGCTATAGAATGATATTCTTGATTAATGGGCCAAACTTAACTAATTGTTTTAATTTGTTGAGCAAACCCAAGGTTAATATAAATTAGAGGCAATATTGAGTAAGTGCATATGAGATATGCACATATCAAGAGTTGATAGCCCAATGATTCGATAGTTTCCAAGAACAATTGGTATGAGATACCTACCTTTAGAGTTAAGTGGGCTTGTTAGGCAAACCCAAGGTTACACTTAACAATATTGGATACTAACCCACTAGGAAAGCTTCCAATAGGCTTTCTCATATCAACATGAGGGCAAATTGGTCTATAATAAAATAGTGGGAGTTATGTGCGCTTTATTAAAGACATTATAAAGATGTATTACATGTGCATATTTACATAGTAACATATTCTATCTTTTTACATCTAGGTTGCTAGAATCATGTCATCCAATGTGAACTTACGTAATATTCTCGACTCAAACAAGTTGACTAGGTCCAATTTCTTGGACTGTTTCATAAATGTGAAAATAGTTCTCAAATATGAATAGATTACTTATGTTTTGGGAACACCAATTCCACCTATTCTACCGAGGATATGATAGTTGAGGAGCACTTAGCATAAGAAGGACAATGAGATTGCTTCTTGTATTATGCTTGCTTTTATGTCTCTAGAGTTGCAAAAGCAACATGAGCATTATGATGCTTCCACCATGGTTTATTATCTTAAGATGCTCTTCGATGATCAGGTTCAAACTGAGAGATATGAGATATCGAAGCAACTATTTCACTGTAAGATGGTAGAGGGGACATTTTTTGGGCAACATGGACTGAAAATGTTGGGCTAAATTGAGAAGTTGGGATATCTTAAGTTCGCAATAGACCATGAGTTAAGTATTGACTTAATTCTACAATACTTGCCTGATAGTTATGCACCCTCTGTGCTTAACTGTCAAATGAATAAAATTGATGCTTCAATACCCAAGTTGATTAATATGCTCAAGATTGTTGGGCCTTCTCTCACTAAGGACCAGAAATCAGTATTGGTGATTAAGTTTTCTAATTCTTCTAAGAAAAAGAAAAGTTCTAATCAAAAGAAAAAGAAGAAGGCTCAAACCAAGGCTAAAGGTGGAATTAAAAAGGAAATCATAGAGAATGCTCCAAAGGGACATTGCTTCCATTATGGGAATGACAACCACTAAAAGAGGAACTATGAGGCCTTTCTAGAGTCTCAAAAGAAGGAGCTCTCAAACACTTTAACTGTAGGAATATTTATGATTGAGATAAATACTATTTTTAATAATAATACATGAGTATCTGATATCAAATGTGGGTCTTACATATGAACTGATATGCAAGGACTAAAGAGTAGTAGGAAGCCAAGAAGGAAGAGATGGACCTACTATTGGGAAATGGAGTAAGAGTTGTTGCATTAGCTGTATGGACTTATATATTATCTTTACCTTCTGGATTATTTTTGAAAGTTAATAATTGTTATTATGTTCTAGTACTTGTAAAGAAAATTGTTTCAGTTTCTTGTTTAAATAAGGATAGATTTTATATGACTTTTAAGAATAATGGTTATTCTATTTGGATAAATAATATTTTGTATGGTAATAGTTCATTATATAATGATTTATATGTTTTAGACTTGGATAATGATATTCTCAACATAAGCATAAAGAGATAGAAGTTAGATAACTTAAACCATCATTTCTATGGAATTGTTGCTTAGGCTATATTAATGAGAATCACATGACTAAGTTACAGAAGAATAGTAATTTAGGATAATTTGATCATATGATGCATACAAATCTTGTCTGCTTGGCAAGACGACAAAATCACCTTTTAATGGAATAGGCGAAAGGGCCAATGGGCTATTACACATAATACATACTAATGTATATGGCCCAATGGCAACCCATGCTAGAGGTGATTTCTAATAATTTATTACCTTTATCAATGATCATTCTAGATATGGGCATTTGTATTTAATGAAATACAAATATAAAGCCTTTAAAAAGTTCAAAGAATTTAGAAATAAAGTAAAGAAACAACTTAATAAAAAGTATTAAAAACTTAGATTAGATCAAGGTGGAGAATATATAGGCCAAGAGTTTCAAAATTATATAAAGGATAATGCCATAATGGTATATTATCTCAATGGACTTCTCCATACACACCACAATATAATGGAGTGTCTGAGAGGAGAAATCATGTCACACCCTTATATCCTATATACTATAATGCATACAATCTGTATATGTAAAATACATATATATAATATAAGAATGTCATACAAAATTACACTAGAATTTCTTATATTTGATACCAAAAATATAATTATAATTTTAAAAATGATAAATTTAATATATGAATACATATATGTTTAGTAATTCAATAAATATATATATGAAAGTATAGAAAAAAAATTTGCCAGAGTTTGGTCTATAATTTCAATAAATCTCAAACCAACAAAACACAACCTGCATATAATAAGACTTCCAAAATATCATTTTTTCCAAAATTCATCATTTCTCCCAACATCATCAAGTATTTCATAAACATATGTATAATGTAATTTATTTACTTTTATAATAATTTACAATGCCATAGTTATATAAACATATTTAGAAAAACATATATTGTACATGAACGTAATGTACTTGAACAAAATACATTTACATGCCATGAAATGAAACACCGAATGAAGGTCTCATGGCAAAATGCTACCTCAGATATCAATCACAAACCTAGACTTGTCCAGGTCTGTTAGAATTACTCTGCTCTACAACTTTATCACCTGTGTGATACAATTCAATCGCGATAAGCTAAAAGCTTAATGGCACATACTTTGATAGCACAACATTTTTCAAAAACCAATATATATACTTTTCATGGCACATACAATGTATTATGCCACCATTGCAATGTACTATTCATTGGAATATTTATTAACTCATACAATTTAGCCACATATCACAATCACACATATTGGGCCCAACAAGTCCTTATATAATATTTAGGTTCCAGAAAGATTAATTTGGCCGATTGCAACACTGGGGATCTAAGTGTCATATATATATCACCTGAAGGTCATCTCCTATCGACACTGGGGATCTAAGTGTCATATTTATCATCGAAGGCTATACCCTAAACACAAAGTATTCGACACCAATGTGTCTCATCCAAAGGTGTAATAATAAATGTTATAACAGTGTATCTCACCTGCAGGCATATAAAACATTGTGACATAACGTTGGTATGCCAACTCATCAATTCTCTGGAATAAGTAATTGTGCAGGGTAAACAAACATCTCACATCTAACCACATTCTCATATTCTCATTCCATATCATCATGTTTCCATATTTTTAAATCACATTGGGCTTTACCCTTAGTCATGTTCACAATGTAACTCTTTTCCCACATTATCAATGCATTTTCCACATTTCCAATACATAATATATTATGTTATCATTTTCCATTAAACAATAGTTTATAACTTCAAACACAGTGCACCAAATACATTTTTAGTAATAATGCATAAATTATATGAACAATCACACTTTAAAGTAGCTTAACATATTTTCAAAGTATCAAAGTATTTATGCCAAATCATACATAATTAAAGCACAAGTTATCAAATTATGTAATCACATTCCATGCCTCACTTCCAACAAACCCTACATTCCTCCACTTTGGCAACTTTGGCTAAAACATTCCTAAACCAAACAATAAGCCAAATTATTCAATTAAAATCGCATTCATACTTAATTTATATAAAACAATTACTAATTACACAAATCCTAACCAACCTTCCAACAAAATCCTAATTTCTCTACTACCTTACTCAAACTCCACTGTACCAAACTCATTTCCATAATCCAACCATAAAATCATCATATACTCATCAAAATAGTTTCAAAATAATCCATTTCAACAATTTATAGTCACCTCTATGAAAAATCCAAATTTCACATATTCATCCATAAACCCTAGTTTC
This sequence comes from Garcia nutans, assembly GCA_947685225.1. Lineage (NCBI taxonomy): Eukaryota > Viridiplantae > Streptophyta > Magnoliopsida > Malpighiales > Euphorbiaceae > Garcia > Garcia nutans. Next base: position 21,919,862 of record CANTUV010000001.1, read on the forward strand.
ACCAATCAACCTCACATTAACCAATTAATCACTAAATCATCATATATTATCATATTAGCTTCATAACTATATATTTTAACAATTAAAACTAATTTTCTCTCACTAACCAAATTATACATAATCTTAAAAATCAAAGAAAACAAACTTGAAAGATAGAATTCTTACTTGATTTCTTGTCTACTCTTTAAAATCTACTTGATTCCTTTAGATTTTTGGTGAGATTGGTGTGTTTGATGAAGTCAATTTCTTCCCCTTTCTCTCTTTAAAATTTGGCCTCCATAGGTAGAAGAAGAAGATGATGATAAAAACTTTTTAATTCTCTTTCCTGCTTACCATCCATATATATATTATTTTATTTTATTAAATTACTATCCATATACTTTTTGACTTTTCTCTTTTGTTGTTATTATTATTATTATTAACTTTCCACCAAAAAATTATTTTTTGGTTATGTTTATACATCATGTATATACTTATATATTTGTGTTTATATCATGTATATCTCATGTATACATTAGATATATACTATGCATATCCCTCCTTTAATACATTAATTAATCCTCCGTATATATTAATCTTATGTTTATTAAAATTACGGATGTTACAAATCAAACTTCATCAAAATGGTTTGATTCATGATAAGCATTGTAGACTTACCTAAATCCTTTTGGGGTTATACACTAGTGACTACTATTTACGTCCAAAATAGAGTTCCATCAAAATTAGTTGATGTTACTCCATATGAGATATGGAATAACAAGAAACCTAGTCTTTAATATATGAAAGTATGGGGATGCCCAGCTTATGTAAAGAGGATAATATCAGACAAGCTAGAAGCTAAGTCTGATAAATGTTTGTTTGTTGGGTATCCAAAAGAAACTATTAGACACTACTTCTACGACCCCGTTTGAATAAAAGGTTTTTGTTTTAAAGCATGTTGTATTCTTAGAGAAAAATTTTCTTTTAAAAGAGGATAGTGGGAATATAATTGAACTTGATGAAGTTTAAGAGTCAGAAACAAACATGGATCAATCGATTGATTTTGAACATGTTACTCATGTTGATGAAGTAATAGTTAATCCTATTAATACACAAGTTCTTCATAGATCCAGTAGGATACTTATGGCTCCATAGAGATATGGATTTCTTTTTACAGAGCACAATCATGTATTTCTCATTGAAAATGACGAGCCTAATACATATGAGGAAGTTTTAAATAGTTCAAAATTTTACAAATGGTTAAAAACCATGCAATCAAAGATGGATTTCATGATAAAACCCATAGGTTATAAGTAGGTATTCTAGAAGAAGATGGACATGGAAGGTAAGTATCTACCTATAAAGCTTGCCTAGTTGCTAAAGGGTGTCATTAAAGATAAGATATTGATTTTGATGAAATTTTCTCACCCGTGGCTATGCTTAAATCCATCAGAATACTCTTAGATTTTGGTGCTTGTTATGATAATGAGATATGGCAAATTGATGTGGAGATAACTTTCTTCAATGAAAATCTAATTGAGGATGTGTACATGACACAACCTGAGGGTTTCATATATAGTGATATCGATAAGGTATGCAAAATGCAAAAATCCATGTATGGATTAAAGTAGGTTTTTAGGAGTTCAAACATCTATTTTGATGAGACAATCAAAGAGTTTGATTTCTCACAAAACATGGATGAACCCTCTGTATACAAGAAAGTCAGTGGGAGTGCAGTTGTTTTCTTGGTGCTTTATGTAGATAACATATTGCTCATAGAAAATAATATCTCTATTCTTCAGTCAATTAAAATATGTTGTCTAAAAAGTTCTCCATGAAACAACTTGGAGAAGCAACCTACATACTGGGAATCAAGATCTATAAGGATAGATTAAGAAGGTTGTCAAGTCTTTCACAGTCTACATACATGGATAGGTTGCTAAAGAAATTTAGTATGGATCAATCCAAGAAAGGATTGTTACATAAGGCCCATGGGATAAGTCTTTCCAATTATGTGTCCTAAGACATAAGACGAAAGGGATCATATGAGTAAGATACCATATGCCTCAACTATTGGATCTATCATGTATGTTATGTTATATTATTTACTTAAATCCCTAATAATATTAATAAAGTCCAATAGGGTAAATCAATCATTAGTTCCATCCTCTCAAATACAATAATAATAATAATAATAATAATAATAATAATAATAATAATAATAATAATGTTACTGTACATGATATAAAATAATTTTTTTCCTATTAAAAAGTGATATACTACTTTTCCATTCTTTTTTTATCTAAGCAAGCAATAGATGTTCTTTTCAACAAAAATATGCTAATTTAAGTTATAATCTTACTCACATTTTATTTTTATAGAAAAGAAATAATTTATTTTTTATACTCATTAACTTTTTTTTATTATGTTTTTCTTTAAGTATGCTAGTGATAATAAGACTAAAATAAATAAAATCAAATCATCATATATGTTATAATAAAAATAATAATATGTTCAGGGACGAAGCCAGACATTGAAAGAAAGGGGGGGCAAAATAAAAATATCATACATACATACATATACATATATATATTTTAAAAATAATATAAATAATTAGCTTTTTATATATTTACAAACTAATACATAAATATTTTTTTATATAAATATTAAAGAAGTAAAAAAATATATTACTCTCATGTATTTTCATATCTTGATTGTAATTCGCAATTTCAAAAAAAATATAACAATAACAATTATGTAATTAAACATAATATTAATATTTATATATGTGTTCCTAAATTTACCTAATAATATATTATAAAAATAAAATAAAGAAAAATTATATTGAATCACAAATATAATCTCTTAATAATAATTGAAGTAAAAATTATCACACAATATTAAAATTATAAACAATAAAAACAAAATCAAAGAGAAGAAATTTAAAAAATATATATTAAAAATATAAAAATTATAATCTTATATTCTTTTTGGATGAGTTTATCTCTTTTTTATTTTTTTTTAATTTTAGAGAATGTTAATTATTTTTTAATTAATTTTTTAAGTAGAATTTAAAAGATTGAGGGAGAGGGGATATAATTTAAAATTTTAAAGGGGGCAATTAAATTTTTTCAAAATTTTAATAAATATAAATATATATAAATTTATTTTTGCCAAAAAAGCTCCATCAAGTAGCTTCACCAGTGAATATGTTTGTGTTTAGATTGTTATATTATTTCCAAAATATATGGAGAGATGTTATGTTTTTATTTATTTTTTTAATACATAATGGAAAACAATTATATTTTAATATTACTATTGTTTGATTAATTATATTTTTGTTGAAAATAAAAAATGATTGCTTTAAGAAAGTAAAGTCAAAGCAAAATACATATATAAGTTAAAAAGAAAATTATTTTAAAATAAGTAAACTTTAGATTTTTTGTTTTAATGTTTTTATTGGCTTTTAGAATAAAGAGAGCAACACAAGGGAAAAAATATAACCAAAAAATAAAGCACGCGAGTTTATATTCATTAATAACCTTTTGAATAAAAATCAATACATAAATCACATGTTTTCTAATATACTATACTACCAACATTGAAACATATTATATGTATCTTATTGTCAAGGGTTTTCACACATACAAGGTAGCTTTATTTTGACTTTTCATAAAATGCAAATGCAATAAATGATTGACACAAAACCCAAATGCAATAAATGATTGTCAATCGTGATGTATCAAGCTCTAGGAGCTTGATTGAACAATATAAAGCATTTTTTAGAAAAGAAAATCACTGCATTCTTCTACCAAATCAGGTGGTTGCTCCATGAAGATCACTTTATTCAAAATATCCATTCAAAAAATAGACTATTCAACAAGTAGGTTGTTGTACTGATAGTCTTTGCCATTTTTTTTTTTTTGCCTTTTTTTTGCATTCAAAAATACATGGACGTCTCTATTATTATCCTATTTTTTCTCTCACTCACTCCATTTTGTTAAGGTGTATAGAAGACAATAAATTAATGTTTAATTCTAGCAGCTTCTTACAACTTCACAAACCCTCTATTAGTATGCTCAGACCTATAGTTTATTTTGAGCATTTTTATTTTTGAACTATACTGATTTTCTACTAAGTTTTTAAACCTCCAAAACCCACTTAGAACTTCAAATTTTTATTGAATAAAAATGAACCCAACAACATCTTGATGAATCATCAATAAACAATAAGAAATACTTATTTTCATTTAAGGAAGGACAACTCATTGGTCCATTGATGTCATTATGGATCAGTTGAAACGTCTCATCTACTTTTCAACCTTCATACATTGGGAATGACTTTCTAACATGCTTCCCAGTACACACACACGCCATATACATCAACTGATTGGCAATTGAAGGAATGTAGTTTGTCATCTTCTTATTTTCTAGAAGTTTCAAGACTGAAAATTTTGGATGACCAAATATTTTGTGCTAGAGTGTAGATAAGCCAGCTATTCCAACAAAAGCATAAGCATTTAGCTCCCTCCATTTTAGAGTGAAACTTCTATTTGTCATTTTAATATGCGCATTTCTTTCCTAGATGGATTTATAATCATGCATGTTTATTTTTTAAACAAAAGTGAATATTATTTTTGAAGCATCTATCCCATACTTAATATATTTTGGTCTAGTTGAGGAACATATAAGACATTAGGAATCAGTCTTCTACTTGAGGTGGTTTGCACAAGAATCTCACATTTCCCTTTGACCTCAAGGAAATTCCCAATACTAATGCAAACTTAAGAGACTAATGGTTCATAAACTTCTTGGAACTAGCATAGATTGGATAACATGTGATGAGAACATCCACTATCTATGAGTTATGAGTCACAATAGTTATTTGATGTATAACAATAGTAACAAATAACTTAATTAGCTTCCTCTTGCTCCCGAGCTTTAAACTTAATAGCTTACTATGCCCAAATAGGTTCAATTCGGCCCAATAGGTAATAAATACTATTTAACCCATATTCTTATTTCTTAATGGATCTAATATATTAAATATATTATCTCATAATATATTAAAGCCAATGTAACTAATTTTGAACCCTTTTAGTGTGTGAACTATTAGGCTTCCAAACATGTTAGCAGCTAAATACCAGTTTTACCCTTAATTAAAATTAAGGTTTCTTAAAATGAACTCTTCGTTTAGGATTGATTTTCCAATCAGCTAATTGATATTAAGTAGACCAAGATTGTCATCTAGCAATTCATCATGCCCACCCAAGTGTTGAGAAAGTCAAAGTGGCTTGACTTGGACCTTTCCATAGATAGTTACCGTACACAATAAACTCATTACATCATACTATATCTCATTCAATTCAGAGTATGACTTTGTGTCAACTATTGCTAGACAGACTATGTCACACCTAGCCCGAATTTATAATTTCTTATTTTCAAAGCTCATTACTCTATAAAAGACTTCTTTGAGACTCTCTCAAAGATTCATCTACCTTGACCAAAGATTCCCAGAGTAATGTCTTCCTACAAGATATTGTAAGATATACTCTCTTTCTATTAGGAGTAATGTATCTTGTGTTTATCTCTCAACTATCATTGAATACCTCATGCAATACCCAATGTTCGCCCTATGAGCAATCTCTCAAAAGACAGCAAGGAATGAGATTAAAGCATAACACTTGACATCCAAGATATCTTGGAGACCTCAAGTCTAAGGATATTTGCAAAACTGCTATAATGAGATAAAACCACTGACATTAAATATATATCCATTTGATTATCTAATAGTTAGGTCATCCAATGAACTTGTTTTTCCAATAAGTATCCACATGTTAACATTAAGCATCGCCATGCCTACAGCTTAAGAGTACAACTGCTTGATCAAATCAAGAAGTATAACATGTGCTAGGTCTATCTGCATTAATAATGCCTCATATTGTTAATACTATGACTAGAGATAATTTTAGTATAAAAATATTTGCATGTAATAAGAATCCCATATCATAATCTCATATGATTTCTTTTACATTGTATTTTATACTATGGACTTTATTAAACAGTTTAAGATGTATAATCGACTACATGCATCATATGAATACTGAATAATAAGGATGCTTTAATTCGTTAATATAAATAAATGTAATGTGCATATTACAACCTAAAGTGGTTGTCTCTAAAGTATACATATCTAACGCTCACTACTGTGACTCATCTTTCAGCATATCTTATGTTTTTTTATCACCAATTTCACATGCCATGATGCATGTGAATGTAGTTTCAAACACTTTGTTTGTTTATAGGACAAGGCGTTGAATTTATTTACTGACTCTTTAGCATGATGTTTGATTTGAGTTAAGGTTGGATTAGCCTTTAAAGATAGAGAATTAGTACCTTGCTTTATTGCTTCGCATAAATCTAAACCATTTAACAAGGCCTTCATTCTCACAGTCCACATTTAATAGTTTTTTCATTAAAAAATGGGTTTCAGAGACATTTGAAATCATTCTCATAGTTTTTGGTTGAAAATCTTGTTATTTTCTAAAAGATCAAAATTGCACTAATACCATTCATTGGCTTTTAGAACAAAACGAGCAAAAATGGAGAATAAGAGAAATAAGAAAAAATGAAAAAAAAAAAAAGAGGAATTTACGTCAAATGTCTTTTTGTTTTGCACTTTTCAAATATATGGGCCAATATTTTTTTTATTCCTTAAATTTTTCGCTTTTTTTTCATTTTCACTTAAATGATGATTTTTTTTTTTTGGTTTATGTGTTTTTATTCATAAATAATTTTTTCTTTTAATATTCTCAATATACTCATATAAATACAGACATATATATAATATATACAAAATACATATAAAAAATATAGATATATTCACAACTACACCAAATACAAACACAAACACAATATCTACGCAATTTATTTAATATTCTTTAACTTTAATATTTTTTTATTTTATATACACACAACATCAACGCAACATGCACATAATATATTTACAATATATAAAATAAATATATATGTGACATACACATAATATTTACACATATATATAATATCTACATAATATATACATAACATTTAAACAACAAAATAAATATTTTTTAAAGTTTATTTTTATGTGTATATTATGTAAATTTTGTTTAAAAATAAATTTAATAACCTTTTAATATATTTAATATATTTTATTTTTTTATATTAATTTTTGTGTGTTATTTGTAATTTGTAGTCAAAATTAAAATTTCTTTTATAAAAAATTAATATATTTTATATAATTTAAAATATTAATTTTTATTATTTTATTGAAATATATTTATTCAATAGTAAAATTTTAAAAAATAAAAATTAAAGTAAAATATTATTTATAGTAAGAGAGAAACTATTTTTGAAAAAAAAAATCTTGTTTTAGAGAAGAGAGATATTTTTAAAAATTTAGCCCTAATCTTTTTAGAAGTATAAATATTTTCTTGGAAAAATTAACCCTCCTTTCATTTTCTATAAAAAATTTTCATGTTTTACCAGAAATATTTTAGTCATTTTATAAAAATATATAATAAACTCAAAATAAACTCATAATAAAATTATAAAAATTATTATGTATATAATAAACTATATAAATATGATAAATTAATCATAAATTCTTATAAATTTGAAAATATTTTAAAATTTTAGTAAATTAAAATTTGATAAATTAAATTTTTTTTTATTTTTTCTACATTTTTATCAAAAATCATATTTTTTTTCATGCAGTATTTAAAAAAAATTATTTTTATGAGTAATTTTATAAATGTTTCAAAATAAAACTGAGCTATTTGCATTCATCGATCAGCTTTTATATAAAAATCAATATATAAATCACTTGTTTTTTTGTTATTATAGTATACATAGGGTTAAATCCTTTGATACAAAAAATAGCATTGAATCAATGCATAAATCACAAAGTCTTTCTATGTATTATATTGTCAACGCTCAGTCCAATCGTTGTTCAACTTAAGCATGCTTTCACAATCAACAAAAAATAAAAGTAATTATGAAGTACAAAATATTAGCTTTCCGTTACAGCAAAAATACTTTTCGCCTATAAAAATATATAAAATCTCGTTGAGATGAAAATAAAAATTAGAAAAGAGAAATTCACATTAAAACACATCAGCCTTCATTTTCCAATATATAGACATGAAAACTCACAAATGTTAACCGTTACTATTCATTTATTTTTTTACTGAATCGGACAACCTTTTTCCAAACACATTTCATCTGTAGCCCATACGGAAGCAGATGGACCCAATCATGGAAGTTATTTGGACAAGAAATTCTTATTTTTTTTTCACATATAATTATTATAACGACAAATATGTAAATCCATAAACAACTATGCTCCTTATATACAAGGGTAAGAGACAGAGAGAGATTGCAAAGGCAAACAATTCAAACTGAAATATGGAAATGACGATTTTACTGACAGTATAAAGAAATGAACACAACTTGAAATGAAACATATAGAGCATACAAAACATCTATTCAATCCAACTTCATCAGCAATTACTTCTAAACTAGTATAAAAATAGGGTAATTTTCTTATGCTCTTGTTGAAGTTTTTTCACCCATCTTAAACACAGATACAAACTAAATATAGTGAAGTGGATATTCAGCTTTTACTTTGTAGTTAGGCTGCCTCAAGCCCTTCACATGTGTTCAATTTCCTCTTCCTCTTCTTCATACTCAACTTCCTCATCAGCAGTAGCATCCTGGTACTGCTGGTACTCTGACACAAGATCATTCATATTACTTTCAGCTTCTGTGAACTCCATCTCATCCATTCCTTCACCAGTATACCAGTGTAAGAAGGCCTTTCTCCGAAACATGGCAGTGAATTGTTCACTCACCCTCCTGAACATTTCCTGGATGGAAGTCGAGTTGCCAATGAAAGTGGATGCCATGGTAAGCCCCTTGGGTGGAATGTCACAGACACTTGATTTGACATTGTTAGGGATCCACTCAACAAAGTATGAAGAGTTTTTGTTTTGAACATTGATCATTTGCTCATCCACTTCCTTGGTGCTCATCTTTCCACGGAACATGGCAGAGGCAGTAAGGTACCGGCCATGCCTTGGATCAGCAGCACACATCATGTTCTTGGCATCCCACATTTGCTGAGTAAGTTCTGGGACTGTTAGTGCACGGTATTGCTGAGAGCCTCGGGAGGTTAGAGGAGCAAAACCAACCATGAAGAAGTGGAGACGAGGGAAGGGGATAAGGTTCACAGCAAGCTTTCGGAGGTCTGAGTTGAGTTGACCAGGGAACCTAAGGCAGCAAGTTACTCCACTCATAGTTGCAGAGATCAAGTGGTTCAGATCACCAACTGCAGCAGAAATATAAAACTAAATGAGTTCACATTCAATACAATAATCAACAAGCAAGCAATTAACAAACCAACAATATCAGCAAGTAAAGTAGCCACTGAACTTAAACAGAAGCACCTAAACATCTGTATAAATAAGTAGCAACTTGCTGACATACCAGAACCCAATTAACTAGAATTGCGCCTATTATTCCTAGCATCCTTGTACTAAGATGAAGATTAATTGCCATTGTCACTTAAAGTTATAACTTACACATACAGTTAACACAAAACCTCACTCATTAACTTGCTGACCAATGGGGATTATGATGGCAGGAATATTGAATATTGATAATGGAGGATGAAATTCAGTTTTCCTCTCCACCCCATGTTATGATACCAATTAAGAATAATATCTGAAGGTAGCAGTCTCTAGCAGAGCTACACTAATGCCATTTTCATCACCAAATAAAGTACGTAAAGTAATGTATGATTGCCAACCAAGTGGTCCCTGCAATCATTGGTAGCTTATCACTAATAATTCATGGTGGCACGGGCCCATTAATATGACTGCAAATCTACCATACGGACATGCTAAAAACAAATTAAATGAAATGAACCTTTTATCAGAAACCAGCTGGCTTTCACATTACTGAAAATGCAAGGGACTGATGATAATTAAAAGCAATAACTACAACTTCTGGAAATGGGTCCCTCCTTTAATTGTATGATTCCATCACTGAAAAGGCCATTATTAATATAACAAGTATTCATCTTCAACCACAAATCTAACGCATCAAAGCTAAATTAACAAGCCAGATCAAATTAATGAATTGTTCTTTTTTAAGCAAGTCAAATCATTCTTAACAAAAACCAATCAAATTTCCCATCTACAGGTTTCAAATACTTACAGCTTGGAGTGGTCAGTTTAAGAGTCCTGAAGCAAATATCATATAAAGCTTCATTATCAAGAACCATGCACTCATCTGCATTCTCGACCAACTGATGAACAGAAAGTGTAGCATTATAAGGCTCAACTACAGTATCAGAAACCTTTGGTGAGGGAAATACAGAAAAAGTGAGCATCATCCTGTCGGGGTACTCCTCACGAATCTTTGAAATAAGCAAGGTGCCCATTCCAGAACCAGTTCCACCACCCAATGAGTGGCAGACCTGGAAACCTGCATATATAACAAAGACAAGCTCAACACCAGCCATACATTCAGATACATCAAAGTGAAAATCGAGATCAACCCAATAACCAATTAACAAAAGCTAATGATCGAGAAGCAATAAACACAGAAACACAAACCTTGAAGACAGTCACAATTTTCAGCCTCCTTTCTAACAACATCAAGAACAGCATCAATAAGCTCAGCACCCTCAGTATAATGTCCCTTAGCCCAATTATTCCCAGCACCAGATTGTCCAAAAACGAAATTATCAGGTCTAAAAACCTGCCCATAAGAACCAGTCCTGACACTATCCATCGTACCAGGCTCCAAATCCATGAGCACAGCACGAGGAACAAATCTACCACAAGAAGTCTCATTGAAGTAGACATTGACACGTTCAAGCTGCAGATCTGATGTTCCAATGTACTTTCCAGTTGGGTCAATCCCATGCTCGTCGCAGACCACCTCCCAGAACTTGGATCCGATCTGGTTCCCACATTGTCCACCTTGAACGTGAAGGATCTCTCTCATTTTTCAACTGTATCGTATAATCAAATTGTCAAACAAATTCTGAACTCAAATCAGATGCATAAAAAGATATTAAAAAACCAAAAACTTTATCTGTACAGTGAAGATACTTACCTTAGATCTGAGTGAACTATAGATTCAAAAATTGAAAATGAGAGAGAGTGAGAGAGACAGAGGCGCAGACGGAGAGACTTGTGAGTAATGTGAGCGGCAGTGAGGAGATTTATAAATAAAATCCAGCGGGATCAGACAGAGAACGTGGGTTTCCTCCCGTTTTTTGTTTGGATCCCATTTGATGCCGTTGGATAAGAAAAATGGACGATTAAGATAATTGAAAGATTTGTATTAAAAATTTATTTGAAAATAAAATGGACGTAGACTAGATGCTCTTGGTTGACGTGACTGTGATTTTGAAATATGTCCTAACTGATCTGAATTATTTTTTGGTTCTAGCGAGTTAAATTACATGATCTGACGGACGTAATTTATCCAATGCCACCTCCCTGTATCATTTGTGCACCTATGTGACGGAGTAAAGTATTAAAATGCCCTCAACATTTTCGCTAAGATACAAATTGAAACTGAATATTTCGTTTGGCTAAAATATACACAAAATATGGTTAAAGTTGACAAATTATCTCTTATTTTAATGGAAAAATAATTGGGAGTGGATGTTAGTCAATTCTAACGTTAATTGGTATTTGCGTACTTTTAATTTTACAACGAATTAAAAATTAAAATACTCAGTTAAAAATGATTCCATATAATTATAGAAGCTTAAATCTAGTCTGGTATAATTTTAAAAGCTTGAACAACTTAAATTAAGTCCAAATTAATTTTAAAAATCTAAAATAAAAATGAACCAACTTGATCTAATTCGATCCAAAAATTAGACACCATATTAAATTGGAGAGCCAATTTTACTTGGGCTAAAGCTTATGGCTCCATGTCAAATTGGCAAGGCCTTATGCCCCGAGCCTTAATAGTTTTATTTTTAATGAAATTAGGGTTGGCTCAGACATTTTTTGAACCGTGTATGACTCTTAAATACCGAGTTACCCTAATTTAGCTTATAAATAACCAATTAAATAAACAGAGGAGGAAGCCACAATTATTAAACCAGCAACAATTAAAAAAGAGAGAACCTCAATTAAAAAAAGAAAAACAGCAGCCACCATTGATCAATGAAAAATAAAGAAGGGAGACAGTAGCAACAACAGCGGCAGTAGCTAAACCACTTTTAGATTTTTGAAGCTCAGCCAAGAACTCAATTTATTAAGGCTTTCCAAATTATTCAAACTGCGAGTTTGGTATAATAAACTCATCTTGGAAGAGCCAACAACGTAGGTTCAATCTTTGTTAACTAATTCAATTAAATTCATCAATTGATTTTTAATATTCCAGTTACTGTGTTAAATTCATTGAGATTTTCAACATCTCAATTATTGTGGTTATCTTCATTGTTAATTTAAAAACAAATTTAGTTAATTATTTCACAGTAATCAATTAGAAATTAATTGAAGGTCTATAAGATTCAAACTTGGATTTGAAACTCTAATTTCACTTTGTAACTTAGGATTATATTACAAAATCTCAATTACATGCTTAAAATCCTAGTTTCTAAATAAAACCATGATTTTCATTCCGAAACCTTAATTTTATAAGTCAAAACCTTAAAATCCTAGTTCAAAAATTTAAACCCTAATTTGGTATGTTGAACCCTAGTTTAGTTTAAAAAATTCTAATTCTGCAACAAAATTTATTTTGAAAATCGCTTACCTTTCGAGGGCGCTGCCCCCTTGACCTTTGCATGCAAACCAGCTAGCGGGACAACTGTAGGTGTGACTCGTGTCATTGTGCACTATATTTTCTTAATGAGATATTATTAAGATGTTTTTGTTTATTTTTTTAATTATTTAATTATTTTTATATGTGTTGTATTATTTTTTTCTTACTTTATTCTTTTCTTTAGATTTATATGTATTTTTAAATAAAATTGTAAAAGACATATTTTCATCTAATGTGGGTACCCTATTTATTTAGCTTATATAATTTAATTTATTTTAAGTTTTTTTGGGACTATTGTAAGGGACATGTTTTTAATTATGGTGAGTGTCATATTTTATTTATTTTATTTTCTTTGTGGACATTGGACATTATTGTAAGAACATATTTCTGTTTTATACGGGTGTCTATTTTGTTAGTTTGGACTTTCTTAATTTTAATGAATATTTCTTTATTTTCATTGCATGTAGTATGGATAATATTATAATACTTAAAAATTTAATAATATTTAGACCTGAAAAGGAGGTCGATTCTAATGAACTGAGCATTATGGGGGTGCTGGGTCATTTATCACATTCCCCATGTGGATCCAACTTTCTGAATCTAATATGGGGTTGGAGATTCCTTAGGAATCGAGTCATCCACCCCTTTCTATTTTTCGACCAGATGACGACTCCATTTTCTCAATGTTTAGGCTCGTGTTCTCTAAGGCCATGAGCTTAATAGTGTCGAAGTCGCAAGAACCATTCCACCAGGAGTGGAGGCGAAAATCCCTACTCACAATATTAAAAAAATAATTTATTTTTCTTTTTATTAAATTTAAGGACAAAAATACACCTAATCTCCTCCTTTAACAACATCTCAAACTGAATAATCTATACTTCCAAAATCTAAAATTTCTAAATTGATTGAAAGGAGTTGTGCCATTTTAATTATCCTTGAAATTCAAAGAGAAAAAAGTTATCAATTCATAGATTTAAGACTTCATTCCATCTATGGATTCATCAACATCATCAATCTTAGAAGCATTAAGCTCGTTAAGGAGAACAAATAATGAGCTGGATTATGACGGTCTTCTAAGATTCTACAATTGTGTGTACATACGGATGAGGGTGAAGGGTCCAAAGTGGATTTCATGGATCGATAAAATCACGGTAAAAAGTTTTATCAACTATAAAGTAAGCTAAAATGTAATAGTGAGTTGTTTGAAACTTAGATTGGTTTGATTTTGTACTTGAATGCATTTATATTGCATTTTAGGTGACATAATATAATACCCCATTTTGGATACATAAAAATTATTAAGAGGAAAGTAAATGTAATATCCCGGGTCAAAATAGACTATGATCAAAAGGTACATAAAAATATGAAATATCAGTATAAAAGTACTTATGTTTGAGGAATTAACACATGCATTTAGATAAAGCATATATATACATATACACACTAAGTTACACCCGCGTGTTGCTGCGAGATTATTTTTTTTCTAAATTTTTTTTATTTCAATATATTATATTAATTTTTTATATTTTTATGTCAAATATATTATTTGTAATTAATTTTTTATTAATAGTATAAACATTATATGCAGAAATAAGAAATGGACATATACACCTTAAAATTGTGATAGTGTTGCAAAGAAATGTTACCTCTTATTTCACTGGCACTTTCTACTACTAACATGGGTTTCTCTACGTGTACTTAGCATTTTTTTAACTTTTAAAAACTATTTATTTCTTTATAATAATGGTAAATATAATTACACAAAAAACATATGTTCTTAGATTGTTTTAAGCATAATCATTTTCAAACATATTTTGTTCAAAATATTCATAATACATATTGTTAAAATTATATAAATTATAAAAGGAATGAAAAAGTTTTAAAACAAAATTTAAGACAAAAACAAAAACAAATTAGAGATAAGGAAATTCATCCCATTAGGATAGCATTCTTGATTTGATGCAAAACAAACCCTGCAATATAAAGAATAAATGATTAAATTATTGTCTACGAAATATAAATATTATAAATATATAATAATAACTTAATTTTACCTTTAGCAAATTAAGTTAACTTTGATTTTTTACTCTCCTTATCAGAGGGTGATGAATATTCTTGTCTAGTAAAATAATATTTAAAAATATATATAGTTAATAAGAAAAGACATTTTAAATAAGAACAAATATTTTTAATAATGTATTTTTTGTACCTAACACATTTTTTCAATGGAGATTCTTATAAAAATAGGTCTACTATTGATGGAAGGATTATTTAACTTGCATTTGATGAACTAAAGACTTCTACCATATCAACTTTGTCTTTGTCTTGAAAATTCAGCTATGGCCAACCTGACATTTTTTTTGCCGATTATTGACATTGGCCTATGAAGAATTTTTGGATTAAAATGAATTGCTTTAATCAAAGGCACAACATATAATTAGGAAGATGATTCATCTTTAAAAATATGAGTGACATTATAAGAAAAATGATAGGCATCATTAGATTGAGTATTAAGAACGACTTGAAATAACCTAGGCAATCCATAAATTCTGATTATTAATGGTGGCATTGAAAACTTGTCTTTAAAGCCTTGTACATGGTTGCTTGCCGATAAACCAATCAATTCAGCTGTTTGACGACCAAAATATTGAAGGTAGTAGAGCCTGTATCATCCTCAATAATAGTTTTCAACTTGTACCTAAGAAAAATGTATTAAAAGCTATTTACATGTTAATTTTATTAATTGATTTTTTCAAAATGGAATGATTCACAATAGTATACCAACAAAGTGAAAGTTCTTCAATTATTCCACTTTCATTGCACCAAAGTTGGTAAATATAATTTTGCAATCCAGACTTGCATTGAGGACATGCTTTATACCACCAACATTTTGAAACATCAACTTCTTTTATGGTTGCTTCACATGTAAATTTAATATCCTAGATAAATGTATACAAATAAAATATAAATATAAAAAATTTTAATTAAGTAGTCTAAGAAATTTTTAATTAAGTAGTCTAAAAAAAATTTTAATATTAGTAAAAAATGTATAAAATGATTAAACATACCATATCGGAATGAATATCCAAACACAACAATTCATTAATTTTTTTTCTTAACATTTTTGGGTGTCCATGTTAACAAATAAAAGATTGTATACTTTAAGCTTAACAATTTTATCAAATGGCTTGATCAATATGAAATATAATTGTAGACCTTTGATTTTGGCCCTAAGCTAGTTTAGTCCTAAATAAAGATGACCTAAGTGCTTATCGATCCATTATCAATGGCTTAAACCTATTTTAAGCTTTTATCTTGAATGGCCCAATTTTTATAAGGCCCAAATGAGTCTGGTTTAGCTTTTAAAATCTTGAAATAGTCCAAAAGCGAGTTTTAAAACCTAAAAAATAGTCTACAAGTCATGTTGGTTCGATAATGGATTATGCATTTCGAATTGGGCCAGTCTGGTTCAGTATGGGCATGTCCATATCGAACTAAAGCATGCCCAGTTTGATATGGACACTAGTCCATGTCGAATTAAGATGTTTTTAATTTGATATGGTCAGGTTTTAGCTCAAATTCAATATATTTTAGTTCGACATGATCAAGATTTATCACGATTTTAAATTATTTTAATTCGATATGCCTCAGATAAAATCATGATTAAATAGAAAACTGAGACCCATTTAACAAATTTTAAACTAGTATTTTCTTATAAATATAGGAGCTAAAACAAAGTAGTGGGGGAAGGAATCAACAAGCAGCAACAATCAAAGAGTAAGCATTAAACCCTAGAAGTTAAGTGAGCAAAGACACAGAACTTCAAACCATCAAAACTAAGAAGGCAATGAATGACTGTTTTCATTCTGTCCAACTGATATTTAACCGTTGTTGCGAATATAAGGCTTGGATCAACATAAAAATGTCGGTGGAACCAATAACAGAAGTTTGCAATCTTTTATTTAGTTTGTTTTGAATTTACAATAATTCATCCAGTGTTATTTTATGGTTTTATTTCGTTCCTGTACTTCTATAAAATATCTAGTAAATTATTTAAGAAATCTACGCCCACTAAACCTATTTTGATTGTCCAATAAATTGTTTTATCCAAGGTAGTATACTTAACATATTTTCAATATAACAGTAACCTTAATTCTATATCACAGTAGCAATAGCCATTGATTTCATGCAGTATTAATTTGAATTACATATATCTAGTGATCTAAAATTTATAATTATAGTCACAATAGTTTAGTTTTCTTAAAATAAAAATAGTATCCTTGTTTTAATAACCAAAACCCTAGTTTTATTTCTTTAAAACCATAAAGCCAGTTTTAAAATTCTAAAACCCTAAACCCTAGACTTTTTTTTTCCTAAAACACTAAACCTAGTTTAGATAGAAACCTTAATTCCCCAATAAACCATATCATGTAAACTGTATACCTTTTGGGGGTGCTGCCCCTTTGACCCCCGCCCGCTAACCGGCTAGCAGGACCACCGTACGCGATTCCTCGTCAATGGGGTCAATATTTATTTATAAATTATAATTCTTTGTGATTTACTTTAATTCCTTTTATTAAACTCTAATTTATTATTTTTGTGATGATTAAACTATGTGTTTTGATTATTTATTTTGCTATGAATGGTTGAATGAAATTGCAATTTTTATTTGGATTTTAAGAATTGTAAAAGGTATATTTCCACACTATGTGAGTGTCTTATTTAGTTGGTTATTTAATGTTTTTAATGTACTTTAAAATTATTGTAAATGATACGTTTTCACCAATTGGTGGGTGTCTTATTTTATTTATTTGTATAAATATTTGAACATTTGTAAGGGCATATTTCCATCTTGTATGGGTGTCCATCTTTTGATTGATTTGTTTTAATTAATAATATGATTTTTTATTTTATTGCATGTAGTATGAATAATATTTTAATAAATTAAGAATTTAATAATATTTAAACATGAAAAGGAGGCCGGTTCTAATGAATCGGACTTTATGGGGGGTGCTGGACCACTTCTCACCTTCCTCATGCGTACCCAACTTTTCGAACCCAATAGAGGGTTGGAAATTTCCTAGGAATCAAGTCATCCACCTTTTTTTTTCCTGCCCGTTCGGGTGACAACTCTATTTTTTTTGAATTTAGGCCCATGATCTCTAAGGCCTTGAGTCTAACAGTGCCGAAGTCGCAAGAACCATTCCTACATGGGTGGGGCAAAAATCTTCGCTCATAATAATTATATAATAATTATTATTATTCATGATTTTAATTATAAAAATTAACAAAATAGAAAATTTACCTTTGTTTAAAATTATGGACATTAGGAATGTCCAAATTGAAGAAAAATTTTGTCGTTGAAGAGCTATTAATTAAGACTTCACTTGTAATAAAGATACAAAAAAAGTTATAAATTTGAATATATAATAAGCTAAATTGTATTGGTAGTATAATTTATTTTATTTACTATTAAATTTTTTTATATTCATGGATAAAAAGTAATTATAACAACTCCATTTAATTCCTGAGCAAAAATATCATCTTCAAAATATTTAATAGCAATCTTGTCCCAAGAGTAACATTTATTTTGTCATTGCTGCATATATAATATAAATTTTAATAGTCAAGCTTTTAAAAAAATAAGAAATAAAAGCTTTTAAAAAATAAGGAATAAATAAATAAAAGTATTTTAAAATATCCATACATATAATTTTTTATTTTTAATTGACGCCTTTTTTGCAATTTTTCCTATGATTTTTATTTCTTCAACACTTCCAATTGAAATTATTTGACCTATGAGATCCATAAAAAAAATTAATTATTGTTACTAAAAATTAAAAATGTGCAAGCTTAAGCATAAATATTTTTTAAATATACCTATTAAAAATCTGTTGTCATCTGCCTTTGATTTAGCTTCATTGAAACTATGAAATTCAAACGTGTCAAATGGGATTAGAGGATCATATTCATCAAGAGCTTTCACAAAGGCACTCTTTGGCAATCTAATTTGAAATAGATGGCTGATTTTATAATTAAGTTGGATAAGAACGCTATAAAACCAAAAATATGGTAGATGCACCCCTCAATGAGCAATGGTAAAAAAATGATTAATATATTATTTTGGTATTATACCTTGCATGGTATTTTCCTAATAAAATAATAAAAAACAAAAATAGTTATGCAATGAAATTTTGAAAAAAAAATAATTTAAATTACTAACCTTATTGTCTATCATCAAGAAGTCAAGTCTAAATAATTCACTAAAATTATAAATATTGATGAATTTCCATATTTTTGCAATGTGAACTTTTATTTTGATATTTTTGCTTTTAGTTGTGATATCAAATAAAGCTACGTATGTCAAATATTTGAAATATATTCTAAAAAAATGAAATACAATACATATTCCATACATTTAATTGCAATTTATCTAAAAATCCTTATTATACAAAAATGCATAATAAAAGAATAATATTTAATACTTTATATTTAATAATTTTAAAGCAAATCATTAAATATTTTAGTATATACAAATTTTTTAGCATAATCAAAGTAATCATTACATCCATTTTTTTCATATCTCACAACTTAACGACAAATAATTAAATATTTCAGTATATACAATATTTTTAGCATAATCAAAGTAATCATTATGTTCATTTTATGTTCATTTTTTTTCTTTGTTATTAATTAATATTTTTAAACATTTATGGTAGGTAACTCTCAACAATGCAACATACAATTGCCCATAAGAAAAAAATATTATCATGAAGATATAAACTAACTTGTTTTAATGTTTGCCCTTAGATTTTATTGATTGTCATACAATAAGAAACTCTTATTGAAAATTGTCTTCTTTTTAATATAAATGGAAATTTATTTTGGGTATAAGAAAGAATAATCCTAGATATATAAAGTCTTTCACCACTATGTGACCCTATTATTATAAGTATTTCTATAACCTTAGTTCCTAAATTAATGGACATTACTCTAGTTCCATTACATTAACCAATGCTAGGATTAAGGTTTCAAAACAACATAATAGAGATGTTTTTCTTTAGTTTCAATTCATGTTGAGGAAAACTTTTAAAATTCAAAGAATTTAGAAACTCAATTGGATAAAGAATCTCTAATTCTTCTATACCATATGATGTTTTACAAATTGAATCTAAACTATGGTAAATTTTTTCCTCTTCTGGTAACAAATTAATTATTTTTTTTATTAACAATATATACAATTTTGATAGTTGATGTGATAAGAGCTCTGTTCTTAATATATGAGTAATCAATATATTTACATAAAAAATCAGGATATGTTTCTTGAATTATTTATTCAATTGGATTAGTATAATTTTCGACTAACAAATCTTTAGGAATTTTAATCCAATTTTTTTCACTATTATCTTCACCTATTTTTATAGTTGTTATTGATCCATCACCAATCGACAAAATTCACTCAGATAAATCTCTAAGTTCATTACTTTTATTAATATTATTTGAAATTGAAGTAGGATGCATATTTACAGTTAATTTATATACTTTTAAAAATTTTCACAAGTAAGATTTTGTGATTGATGTATTTATAATATTACTTTTACCGATATTAACAATAATAGGTAATATTTGTCTAAAATCTCCTCTTAATAAAAGAAATTTTCCTCCAAAGGAATTATCTATTTTTTCTTATTCTGAATTATATAAAATATTTCTAAATGATCTATCTAATGCCTTAAAAAAATGCATATGACTTATATGAGCTTCATCCTAAATAATTAGTTGAGTTTCTTGTATTAATTTTCACAGTTGAGTTTTTTTTTAATTTCACATGATGAATGTTCATTTAAATTAATAAGTATTTTAAATCTAGTATGTGATGTTCTACTTCTAGACAGTAATAATGCTACAATACCAAATGAAGCAACAACTAATATATTTTTCCTTCACTTCCTAATTTAGATATAATAATTTCATATAAATATATCTTGCCTGTTCCACCATACTCATATACAAAAAATTAGGGATTGGCATAATTTGGTTAACCGACCATTCCAAAATTGTCGGTTCGATTAACCGATAATTCAAAGACCAGTCGGCTTGGTTATATATGAGAATTTTTTTGTCATTAGTTTAATTAACGATTAACCGTTATGGTTGATCGGTTAACTATTAACCAAAGTTTTTTAAAACATAGCATTTTATATTATTACTTGGTGGCATTTCCAATTTACTGAAAACCTAACACACCCTCTCATTCCTCAACACCAGTCGATCTCCTCTCTTCTCCCCTTAACTTCCCTCGCCAACAGCATTATCGCCAATCACCAGCAGCCAGCAGCCTCATCAGTTGTCACTGGTCACCAGCAGTCACAACAACCTCGCAGATTGATTTATTTTTGGGTCAACTATTTTGCTTCTTTATGGTGATTTATGAAAATGATTATGAATGCTTGTTTGGATTTTGTTTTATTGGATTATATTCATTAAATCTATGAATTAGACTTATCTTTTATGTATCTGCCATTAGTTATTTGCCAAAAAAAAAATAGAGAATAGCTAATTGCTTCTAAACCCATTTCAGTTATTTATTTCTTTTAAATTTTGATGGAATTCAATGTTTCTGAGTGTTAATGTGTTATATTGATTTATTTAATTAGCTTTGCACATGATTTCTTTTCACTTATTCTCTAGTTATTGGGATTTGATGATTTGGGAATTGGGATGCTTGGACAATAATGTTATATGGGGTTGTTTTATAACTGTCAATTGTTAAGAATTTTATCTAATTTCAAATAGATATTCTTGATGGCTTTAACGTGATGGCTTTAATTGACTATAAGAATATTTTATTATTTGATTAACATATTAAAAATAGATTGAGAATTATTGTATAATAGTATTTATGGATGAGAATTTGGACTTTGAATCAGTAGCCTTTAGTTGTTCTTAGATTTATTCTTTGAATATGGACTTTGAATTAGTACCACACTTACATTTGTTAATTTTCTTTAGATGTATGTAGAGTAGAACTTCTATATAATATTATCTTAAAAGTATTTGATCATTTAAACTTTGTCGAGAATGTATAGATTATAGATTCATGAGAAACCTTCAAAATCATTAAATTGGTTAAACAATAGAGTATGCATGAACCTACTTCTACTATATACTAATTACCCACCATTTACTTCTTTCTATAGAATATGAGCTTGGTAGACATTTAAAATTGGAGGAACTAATAGCCTTTTTTTTCTTTCTTTTTTCAATCTCTCTTTGTTCTGAATGTCGCTTATGACAATAGAATATGCTTGAATCTTTTTTTTAATTTTACTTTTCTTTTTACTTGTGTTGAAAAGAGAAACCATCTTCTTTGTGAATTTTGGAAAATATACTTGATAAAGAACAAGTGGGGTAAAAGAGTAATGCAACAATACATAAATGGGTGCTTGCGGGGGTCACATATTTATGTTCCTTTTTCCTTTTCTTCTTTTTAAAATATTAAAATCCATTGTCTCTTGCCAGACAGCTACACACCCAATTATTAGAAATAAGATATATATTAGTGCATACATATGTACTTTAGAGACATATTCTATAGGTGGAGGACCTTTGTTAATACCTATTTTGTATTTTTTCCCTTATTTCATGTTAATATGTTATTAATTTTTTTTTGCTCTTTATGTTTCTATGTGTCATTTTTTAAAAGTCTTTGAAAATGTTATTTTTGCTTATTATTTAGGCTGTTGGATTTTTTTAAAATTTTATTTGAGTTGATACTTGACAATCTTTATTTATTCACTATTTAATCAAGCTCTTTTTTAGCTGTATTATAATGCAGATTGTGAGTTGGCATAATGATGAAGTTGAATGTGGTCCTCAATCAAGCATGGGGACACATATTGCTGCCCCTAGCCCTTTCAAAAAGAAGAAAACAAGGGATAGATAACAAGTTTGGCAGCACTTCAGTGAAAATTTTGAGGATGAAGATGGTCAAATTAAGATGCAATGTAAGTATTGTGACATATAGCTTTTTTTTTTTTTTGTGATATGAAAAAGAATGGGACTGGAGATACTACAGATACATGTATAACTAATTGGAAATTTGATCAACTGGCTTGTAGAAAGACATTAGCTATGTTAGTAATTGAGCGTGAATTAGCTTTGAAATTTTTGAGCATCTTGGGTTTAGAAAATTTGTTCGCCAACTTTGTCCTAAATTTATTATTCCCTCTAGAAGAACTGTGACTAGAGATATGTTTGAATTATTTGCTAAAGAGAAAAAAAAATTAAAGAAGGTGTTGAACAATGATTGTTCTAGAGTATGTCTCACCAATGATACTTGGACTTCAGTGCAAAAAATCAATTATATGTGTCTCACTGCACGTTTTATAGATAAGAATTGGAACCTATGCAAAAAAGTAATTAATTTTTGTCCAATTAGAAGTCATAAGGGTGATTATTTGAGTCAAAGTGTGGAGAAATATTTGTTTGATTGGGAAATTGATAAACATATGACCATGATAGTAGGTAATGCCTCTAATAACATTGTAATATCAAGTTTGAAAAAGAAAATATCAAAATGGAGTCCAACTGTATTAGGTGGTAGATATTTGCATATAAGATACGTGGCTCACATTGTGAACTTCATAGTTGTGGAGAGGTTGAGTGATATTTCTGAGTCTATAGATAAGGTGAGATGTGTAGTTAAATAGATATCAGAGTATCACCAGCTAGAATAGCCAAATTTAAATAGTGCATTGCATTGGAAGGGATTCAGTGCAAGGCATTGTTGGCCTTAGATGTCCTCACCAGATAGAATTCCACATATCTCATGATAGATATGGCTGAAAAATTTGAGAGCATTTGAGAGGTATGATGAGCAAGATAGATCATTCAAATATGATTTAATGAGAGATAACAAAATTGATGGTAAATATGTGGAGATAAATGATAGGCCTAACTCAGATGATTAGGCATGTGTTAGGCAAATTTGCAAGTTTTTAGAAAAATCTTACAAGATGACTTTGAGGGTGTTGGGCTCCAAATATTATTGCAACTCTTTTTTTTCATGATATGACAGAGATCCATGTTTTGTTGAAAGAACTAAAAAAATAGTGACAATGATCTAAAGTTGTCCACCATGGCTATTAATATG
Source organism: Garcia nutans (assembly GCA_947685225.1). Lineage (NCBI taxonomy): Eukaryota > Viridiplantae > Streptophyta > Magnoliopsida > Malpighiales > Euphorbiaceae > Garcia > Garcia nutans. Next base: position 21,943,835 of record CANTUV010000001.1, read on the forward strand.
ATAAATAAATATAACGAATATTGGGGCAATCCAGATGAGAATAATATGGTAATTTATATCACTGTTGTGAGTGGAGATTTTCGCCCCCACTCCCGGTGGAATGGTTCTTGCAACTTCGGCACTGTTTAGGCTCGGAGCCTTAGAGAACACGGACCTAAGTCCGAAGAAAATGGAGTCGCCACCCGGACGGGCCGGGAAAAAAGAAAAGGGTGGATGACTCGATTCCTAAGGAAACCCCAACCCCCTAATGGGTTCGGAAAGTTGGGTACGTGTGGGGAAGGTGAAAAATGGCCCAGCACCCCCACAACGCCTGGTTCATTGGAACCGGCCTCCTTTACAGGTCTTAATATTATAAAATTCTTAAATATAACAATATTATCCATACTACACACAATAAAAAGAAAGCATCATTATATTAAAATCAAAGCAATGTCCAAACAAAGCAAAACAAATAAATGGACACCCATCCAAGGATGGAAACATGTCCTTACATCACATGCCTAGATAGGACACCCACCAAAAGGTAGAAACATGCCCCTTACAAAGGTTCTAAAATAGAAAAGAAAAATTAAATTACATGATTTAAATAATGAGGTACCCACCAAGTGGAAACATACCTCTTACAACTTTTGGAAGTCTAAATTGATTGATAAAAGTAAATAATCATCCATAATAAATAAATCATTCATTAAAAGTATTTAAATATCAATAAAATAAACATCCATCCATGACAAATTAAATAAATCAAGTATTGAAATTAAATAAATTAAAGCATAAGAAATAAATTAAAGCATATCAAGTATGGAATTGAATAAAGCAAATAAAAGTTCAATTATAGCTACTATTTCCATTTAGGGTTTTTTATCTCATGTGTTAAGGTTTTGAAAATTTCTAAAATTAAGCTACTGTGACTTTTTATGGAATTAAAATAAATTAGGGTTTTATGTTTTAAAAGATTGGTAAGACTCTTTGATTAAACAAATTAAGGTTTGAATGATGAAATCATGAAACTAGGGTTTTAAATACCTTAAAATATTTTAATTTGTGATTTTTGATTATTGAATTTTAAGCTACTGTGTGATTTTTTAGTTTTCATGTTTTTATGGTTTTTAATATTTTAAAAGGATTAGGGTTCATTAAAATTAAGGTTTAAGGTTTTAAAAGGATTAAGGTATTAAGGTTCATTGTTTTAGGTTTAAAGTTGAATTTTGGTTTTAGGCTTTGAAATAAGGGTTCTCAGGTAATCAATTTGAATTAGAGTTTTAAAAAGCAATTTGATGATTTATGAAGTTTTATGAATTTAAACACATGGATTGAAGTTTTTATAAGTAGAAAAGATGTTTTTTAAGGTTTTTTGAATGAAATAGAAGCTACTTTAAAATTTTAAAAGAAACAGAATTTGATTTTGGTTTCGTTGAAAAATATGTTCAATTAGAGTTTTAAGGTTTTTAAGAAGAAAAAATAATAATTTTAAGTCTTTTTAGAAAAGAAGGTCACGTTTTAGTGTTTTAATCTTGGAAAAATCAAATTAAAGCTCTAAGATTTTTTATTCAAAGAACCTTAAATTTTATAGATTTGCTACTGTGTAACATAAATAAAAAAGAGTTTAACATACCTTCTTTTGTTGATTCTTCCAAAAACAATTCTTCTTGGATGAACTAGCTCCAAAGACAAGCCTTTGTTGCCTTTGAATTGCTTAATTCGTGGTGCTCCTCCCTTAAAAATCAATTGAATTGATTTTTTACTTTTCCTTCCTTGATTTGGTTTCCAATCCCAAGTTCACTGTGTAAATTTTTTCCTCCTTCAATTTAGTTCTATTGGTCCTTATTTATAATGGTTTTTATGTTGTTTATTTCTAATTAATTAAGGTAAGCAATATTAATAAAAAAAAATTAAAACCTAATTGGATTAGGTTTCTAAAAATTGGGTCAAAAAATTTTGCGCTGGCGAAAACTGTGGCAGCAGGCCCGTGGCGTGCCAGCCCGCAGGAATTTCGTGCGGGCGAAACACCCGCGGGTGAGCTGCTGCTGGCCCGACGGGCCCGCGTGACCACTTTTCGCTGCCGATTTTTTTTCCGACTCTGATTTTTATTTTTATTTTTATTTTTTTTATTTTTATTTGTTTATTTTTATTTTTTATTAATAAAAATTAGATACTAAGGTAAAAATTATTTAATTAAAATTATTTTGGACCAATTAAACAACAAAAATCATTTTGGGCTAAATAAAACATATTAGATCGAATTGGGTAAAAAATTAAGGGTTTACAGTTTGCCCCCTGCTTGAATGATCTGAAACCTTAGTGAAAGAGAATGAAAAGTAATAAGACTTAATTTTTGAGATGGCGAATTGTTTTGGGTACTTGGACCCAATTTGAGTACTTGATTTAGGTACTTGGACCTAAGATTGGGTACTTGGACCCAAGATTGGGTACTTGGACCCGAACTTGAATTGATTTCGGGAACTTGGACTCGGGATTGGGTTGATTTTGGGTACTTGGACCCAGGATTGGGTTGATTTTGGGTACTTGGACCCGGGATTGGGTACTTGGACCCGAGATTGGGTACTTGGACCTGAAATTGGGTACTTGGACCCGAGATTGATTTTATTTGGGTACTTAGACCCAAGATTGAGTACTTGGACTCGAGATTGGGTACTTGGACCCGAGATTGGGTACTTGGACCCGAGCTTGAATTGATTTTGGGTACTTGGACCCGAGATTGAGTACTTGAAACCGGGATTGGGTACTTGGACCCGAGCTTGAATTGATTTTGGGTACTTGGACTCGGGATTGGGTACTTGGACTCGAGATTGATTTGATTTGGGTACTTGGACCTGAGATTGGGTACTTGGACCCGAGCTTAGGTACTTGGACCCGAGCTTGAATTGATTTTGGGTACTTGGACCTGGGATTAGGTACTTGGACCCGAGCTTGAATTGATTTTGTGTACTTGGACCCGGGATTGGGTACTTGGACCCGAGATTGATTTGATTTGGATACTTGGACCCGAGATTGAGTACTTGGACCCGAAATTGGGTACTTGGACCCGAGATTGATTTGATTTGGGTACTTAGACCCAAGATTGAGTACCTGGACTCGAGGCTGATTTGAATTTGGGTGCTTGGACCCAAGATTGATTTGATTTAGGTACTTGGACCCGAGAATAGGTGCTTGGACTCGAGATTGATTTGATTTGGGTACTTGGACCCGAGAATGGGTGCTTGGACCTGAGCTTAAATAGATTTGGGTACTTGGACCCGAGATTGGGTACTTGGATTGATTTTGGGTACTTGGACCCGAGATTGGGTACTTGGACCAGGGATTGATTTGATTTGGGTTCTTGGACTCGAGATTGAATTGATTTTGGGTACTTGGACCCGGGATTGGGTACTTGGACCCGAGATTGGTTTGATTTGGGTACTTGGACCCAAGATTGGGTACTTGGACCCAAGATTGAATTGAATTTGACTAAACTTTTAGTTGGGAAATCTGACTGCTCTGGCTGTTTTATGCATTGTGATTCTTCACCCTCAGAATGGATCTTCATCCTTGGAAATTGGGTCTTCACCCTTGCAAATGGATCTTCATCCTTGAAAATCGGGTCTTCACCCTTGAAAAGTGGATCTTCATCCTTTGAGATCGGGTCTTCACCCTTGAAAATAGATCTTCATCCTTTGGAGTTCGGGTCTTTACCCTGGCTTTAACTCTTTTAGCTCGATTGATCTTTCGTCTTTTGCATCTTCATTCTTTTGAGAGTTCTAATGTTCCATTCTTTTATTCTTCCTTTTTGCAAAGATTTAGCTATTTTTAATTGGACCTTATATACTCTCCTTGCCCCCATGTGTGGCAAAATATTTGTAAGTGAGTTTAAAGATATTTGGTATATAAACCCAAAAAATTGAAAAGGAGAAACTTTGCCCCCTGTGTAGGCTTAAACCAAAGATTTTTTTGGGTACTTGGACCCGAGCTTGAATTGATTTTGGATACTTGGACCCGAGATTGGGTACTTGGACCCGAGATTGGATACTTGGACCCAGGATTGGGTACTTGGACCCGAGCTTGAATTGATTTTGTGTACTTGGACCCGGGATTGGGTACTTGGACCCGAGATTGATTTGATTTGGGTATTTGGACTCGAGATTGAGTACTTGGACCCGAAATTGGGTACTTGGACCCGAGATTGATTTGATTTGGGTACTTAGACCCAAGATTGAGTACTTGGACTAGAGCCTGATTTGAATTTGGGTGCTTGGACCCGAGATTGATTTGATTTGGGTACTTGGACCCGAGAATATGTGCTTGGACTTGAGATTGATTTGATTTGGGTACTTGGACCCGAGAATGGGTGCTTGGACCCGAGATTGGGTTCTTGGACCCGAGCTTAAATAGATTTGGGTACTTGGACCCGAGATTGGGTACTTGGACCCGGGATTAATTTGATTTGGGTTCTTGGACCCGAGATTGAATTGATTTTGGGTACTTGGACCCGAGATTGGTTTGATTTGGGTACTTGGACCCGAGCTTGGGTACTTGGACCCGAGCTTGAATTGAATTTGACTAAACTTTTAGTTGGGAAATCTAACTGCTCTGGCTGTTTATGCATTGTGATTCTTCACCCTCAGAATGGATCTTCATCCTTGGAAATTGGGTCTTCACCCTTGCAAATGGATCTTCATCCTTGAAAATCGGGTCTTCACCCTTGAAAAGTGGATCTTCATCCTTTGAGATCGGGTCTTCACCCTTGAAAATGGATCTTCATCCTTTGGAGTTCGGGTCTTTACCCTGGCTTTAACTCTTTTAGCTCGATTGATCTTTCGTCTTTTGCATCTTCACTCTTTTAAGAGTTCTAATGTTCCATTCTTTTGTTCTTCCTTTTTGCAAAGATTTAGCTATTTTTAATTGGACCTTATATACTCTCCTTGCCCCCATGTGTGGCAAAATATTTGTAAGTTAGTTTAAAGATATTTGGTATATAAACCCAAAAAATTGAAAAGGAGAAACTTTGCCCCCTGTGTAGGCTCAAACCAAAGATTTTTTTTCCATTCAAGCTTTGATTGATATTTTTCTTGTCTAGTTCTTCACACAAGCACGTACTTTTTCTCTTTGCAAAATTACTGGAGCTTTCTCAAGCAATCGGCTTTTCATGGCCCCCTGATTTGACATCTTCTTTTGATTCTTTACTTTGCAGGGTGTTTGCTGTTATCTTTGATAAAGAATAAACAATACAAGATAAAAAAATGTGATGTGATATGCCCATGTATGCATGATATGCATGAATAATACTTACAGTTGTTCCATCGACTCACAGACCGAGGTGATCAACAGAAGTGTTCTTATTGGTTCCGTTTTGACGCTTGTTCAAGTCTTACATTGGAATGATCGAAAGCTTTGCATTTGTGGCTTTTATCTTCAAGATGTTGAAAACATGAATAATGGTAGAGACCCCTAATGGTAGAGTCAGGGATGCATCCATTTTGAATTATGTTTCAGCATGTCAATTGGCAGCTTGCCAATAATCATTTTCTTTTCCCAATATGTCCTTTGGAGGTTCAACATACTTCCCTTAACTTGAAGGCTTTGTATGACAACATTTTTTTTTAATTTTGATTTTGAAATCAAAGGTTGGCTTTGCCAAATTAATGTCAATGTACCTCAGGACTTGATTTTCCAAATTAACATATCTATAACATGACAACCCTAGTTACCATACTAAACTCGGGAATCATTTCTATTTAAGCAAGAATTGTTGCACTTCAGATAGGCACATACACATTACTTGGCCAAAGGTCTCATTTGAGTTTAAATATTTTCTATCTCATATGCATGCTTATCCAAACTATCTCCACTAATAGACTCTATCTACTAAGAGAGATAAACAGATCTTTGATAGGCTTGAAATGGGGTCTATAAGGGACATGGGTTAAAGTGGAGGCCATTTTGAGATTGGAGCTGGTGTGACACAATGGACAAACCCTCACACTACAAATTTCTTGTTGAAACTTTAGGTAGTTGGGAGCAATCTTGCTAGTCTTCCAAGTTCTTTCTATCTTCTTGGCATTAATTTGGATCTTGATTAGGACAATTTTTGCCCTTGCAAAAAGTTTAAGACCCAAATTCGATTCTTTTCCTCTTTTCCCTTCCTTTTTTATTTTTCTTATTCTTCCCTTTCTTTGAGCATTCTATCATTTTGTCCCTCTTCCTTGCAGGAGTATAGAATTTTCAAGAACAGTCTTTCTCCCTTTTTCAAATTTTGATTGAATCCTTGGTTGGGTTGGACTTTTGCTGCTTTGGTAAAAGAGAACTCCGTTGGCTTCCTGAATTTCTTTTTTAGGTTTTCTTTTCTTTTTTCTTTTCTTTTTGTTTTCTTTTTCTTCTCTCTTTTTTTTTGTTTTTTTTTGTTTTAGTTCTAGCTCTAAAAGAGTTGTCTTTTTTGTACTAACTTGGGCTTCCAATAATGGATGAGTGGAGTAACATATATCTTCTTTAACAGGGATAAATCATTTATTACTTTAATGTTGTCTTGATAGATTGGAGATACTAGGAAAACATCAACTACCCTTATGGTCTTGAGAACTTCAACTACCCTTATGCTTTTGAAAACATCAACTACACTTATGGTCTTGAGAACATCAACTACCTTTATGGTCTTGAGAAATTCAACTATCTTCATGGTCTTGAAACTTCAACTATCCTCATGATCTTGATTAATCATTGCTTTCTTTTATCTTCTTGCCTCTTTATCTTAGTGATCATAAGACTTGTCAAAAGTATCACAACAGCTCAGGGTAGGTTGTTGGGGTTATATGCCAATGAAAAGAAAGCTAAAATTTTATAAAAGCTCAAAGGGACAACTAGGGATTGATATTTAATTGGGTAGATACTAGTTGTTGGCTAATCAAACAATGCCTAGATCATTTCCCTCTTAAATAAGCAGAGTTCAATTTCACCTTGAAAGTTTGTCAAAACATGTTCTAAGAATGACTAAGACCTAGACAAAGGTAATTATGTAGGAGCCCTCTCTAAGTAAGCATACACAACTCAATGCTATAGAGTAATTCCCTCATCTAGTAAAGTCATTCGAGTCATGATGCCTAGACACATCAATTTATAAACATCAAGCTAAATTCCTCATTGGTTGAGCACCAAAATGAACAAAGGCCAACAAAAATTTTGATGAAAGTAATTTATTCAAGCAACTTTAAATTTGAAAAACACAATAGTTCCAAAATATTAAAGAAAGTAAGATTGAAAAGCAACATTCAAGCTAAGGAAAGTTCATTGAGTTAGGCTTCTTTTCCTTTCACATCTTCAATATCCCCATCTTGAAAGGATGATAAAATAAAGTCTTCTTCCAATCCTTTTCCTACCATGAAGGTTGCTGGTGGTGGCACTCTGTTGAACCTTGGAAATGGATTATCTTTGGTGTTGGGCCTGTCCGGCTCGGGCAACTTGCCATTATCAATTAAATTCTGGATCTCATGCCTCAACTTCATGCAATTGTCCGTTTCGTGTCTAGGCCTTTGATGGAATTGGCAAAATGCATTAGTATCAAAGTTAGGTGGAAGAGGATTAGGCAAAGGACGAGGAGTCAAGGGTTGTAACAATCCCTTCTTTTGTAGCTTATTGAGAACCCAAGACAGTGGCTTCCCCAAATCTGAAAACTGCCTCATTCCTCTTTCACTAGCGGCATTAACATCAACTTCTTTTTGTGTGCTTTGATTGCTTGACTGGTAGTTCCCTTTCTCATTCTTTCTTATTGAAAAGCGATTCTTCTCCCTTTCCCATTCTTCAATTTGTAGACCAGCTTGGAGAAGATCTTTGAAGTCCCTTATAAGGGTGTGAGACATTCTTTCACGGAGATTGGGCAGGACCCCTCTCACAATCATCCTTATTTGATCAGATTCATCGGGCCTTTTCTTGAGCAAAGCAGCCTTGTTTCTCCATCTCTTGACATAATCTACAAAATTTTCATTTGCTCGTTGCCTAATGGACTCAACTTCCATCAAGGTAACTTCCAACTCAACATTATATCCATATTGTTGGATGAAGGCTTTGTAAAGTAGATCCCAACTCTTTTGTGTTCCATCATCTAAGGTATTGAACCAATTTTAGACAGTAGGATTCAATGAGAGCATGAAGTACCTTAGAGTTTGAGCCTTAGTAGCTCGGGCAGACTGCATGGCAGTGATATATTACTTCACATGGAGATGAGGATTTCCAGTGCCATTGTAATTAGCAAATGATGGCATCTTGAATTTATAAGGGACCTCATCATCTTGTTCAAATAACTTGTCAACTTCGGACATCTCTTCGGTTTTCATATTCTTCTCAAATTTCTTTTCTAAATCAGCAATCATCTTTTCAAAGTCGGATGTCTCGGTCTTTTCAATAGTTGCCTTCTCAATAGCCTTCGGTTCTTTCTTCTTTTCTTGAACCTCTTGGTAGTATTGAGCCCAATCATCATCATCATCAATGACCATCTTTTCATCATCAAAAGCCACCTCACTAACTTTAGTCTTCCCTTTGTCCTTTGGTTTCTTAGTGCTAGCAGATGCCTCGGCATGGTTCTCTAAGATTGCAGTCAATTGGTTCTTCATGGTCTCAGCTAGGGCCTCTTTTATTTCTTCCATCTTGGTATTGAGGGCTTCATCCACCATTCTTTGAATTTGTTCGGGCTCCATTATCTTTGGTGAGCAAGTGATTGAGTCATTGCTTGATGCTTCGTCTCCGGTGTAGGTCGGATTGTTGTAAGCTTTAGAACTATCGTAATCCAGGGCTGTGAGCCAGAGAGGATCAATGATATGAGATGCAAATGTATGCATGTATGCACAAACAATGGACAAACAAGGACATATTAGGACGTTCCTTCCAACCTTATAACATCCACACACAAATGGCGAGTCTCTTTCCCTAGGTATATGGTTAACAAAATACCAACATGGGGTACCTTGCTTTCGAATAATTTCCTCGGACGTTTCAACCAATAGTTTTATTTTCGAAAATGGAAATCCATTCATAGTAATTCCCATTAATTAGGTTTTAATCCATTCAACCAACTAAAGTAGCTTTTATGCTATATTGGATTAAAACGAAATTAAGAGGTTTATTATAAATAGATTTCTCACTTGAAAAGAGTAACTGATGGTTCATGCCAAAAATAAGCCCATAGTTAATTTATTCTTAGTGTAAACTAGACCCACAATTGATTTTTGGCATTCCATAATTGACCTAAATATTTTGCAAGCTCTTGGTAAGAAAATGTTGGGTGAAAATAGTTTTGTTTCTAAGCCCATTATAAAAGATTTTAGAAAAATGGATTTGGGCTTAGTATTTGGGCCATGGGCCAAAGAATTTATTTTTTTAGAAAAGTATTATGTCTAAAGACCATCTTAAAAAGTTTTGAAAATAGTTTTGGTCTTTTGGATTTTAAAGAGAAATTTATTTTGAGCTTACAATGTACTTAGGTCATATTAGAAAAAGAACAAACCAAATAGGCCATGATTTAGACAAAGATAAACTAACCATAGTCAAACAACATCCATTTGGAGTAAAACCTAAGGAAAGTAACTAGGCCAATTACATGAGCTTTAGTATTTGGTTAAAAAGGCTTAGGTTCCCATAGCAAGTATATACCAAACGGCACAAGGCTATGAGTGGTTATGCCATGCTCGATCTCCATACCTTGAGTGAAAGTATGGTATCCCTTACATAACATAACACGGGTAACACGGGCATCATAACTCACGCACACAATGCAATATAATATGATGCAATGGATAATATCATTATAAGAAAGAATAGAATAATATTAAGACCAACGTAATCAACTTCTCTTATCCCCAGTGGAGTCGCCACTGTGAGCGGAGATTTTCGCCCCCACTCCCGGTGGAATGGTTCTTGCGACTTCGGCACTGTTTAGGCTCGGGGCCTTAGAGAACACGGACCTAAGTCCGGAGAAAATGGAGTTGCCACCCGGACGGGCCGGGAAAAAAGAAAGGGGTGGATGACTCGATTCCTAAGGAAACCCCAACCCCCTAATGGGTTCGGAAAGTTGGGTACGTGTGGGGAAGGTGAGAAATGGCCCAGCACCCCCACAACGCCCGGTTCATTGGAACCGGCCTCCTTTACAGGTCTTAATATTATAAAATTCTTAAATATAACAATATTATCCATACTACACACAATAAAAAGAAAGCATCATTATATTAAAATCAAAGCAATGTCCAAACAAAGCAAAACAAATAAATGGACACCCATCCAAGGATGGAAACATGTCCTTACATCACATGCCTAGATAGGACACCCACCAAAAGGTAGAAACATGCCCCTTACAAAAGTTCTAAAATAGAAAAGAAAATTAAATTACATGATTTAAATAATGAGGTACCCACCAAGTGGAAACATACCTCTTACAACTTTTGGAAGTCTAAATTGATTGATAAAAGTAAATAATCATCCATAATAAATAAATCATTCATTAAAAGTATTTAAATATCAATAAAATAAACATCCATCCATGACAAATTAAATAAATCAAGTATTGAAATTAAATAAATTAAAGCATAAGAAATAAATTAAAGCATATCAAGTATGGAATTGAATAAAGCAAATAAAAGTCCAATTATAGCTACTATTTCCATTTAGGGTTTTTTATCTCATGTGTTAAGGTTTTGGAAATTTCTAAAATTAAGCTACTGTGACTTTTTATGGAATTAAAATAAATTAGGGTTTTATGTTTTAAAAGATTGGTAAGACTCTTTGATTAAACAAATTAAGGTTTGAATGATGAAATCATGAAACTAGGGTTTTAAATACCTTAAAATATTTTAATTTGTGATTTTTGATTATTGAATTTTAAGCTACTGTGTGATTTTTTAGTTTTCATGTTTTTATGGTTTTTAATATTTTAAAAGGATTAGGGTTCATTAAAATTAAGGTTTAAGGTTTTAAAAGGATTAAGGTATTAAGGTTCATTGTTTTAGGTTTAAAAGTTGAATTTTGGTTTTAGGCTTTGAAATAAGGGTTCTCGGGTAATCAATTTGAATTAGAGTTTTAAAAAGCAATTTGATGATTTATGAAGTTTTATGAATTTAAACACATGGATTGAAGTTTTTATAAGAAGAAAATATGTTTTTTAAGGTTTTTTGAATGAAATAGAACCTGCTTTAAAATTTTAAAAGAAACAGAATTTGATTTTGGTTTTGGTTTTGTTGAAAAATATGTTCAATTAGAGTTTTAAGGTTTTTAAGAAGAAAAAATAATAATTTTAAGTCTTTTTAGAAAAGAAGGTCACGTTTTAGTGTTTTAATCTTGGAAAAATCAAATTAAAGCTCTAAGATTTTTTATTCAAAGAACCTTAAATTTTATAGATTTGCTACTGTGTAACATAAATCAAAAAGAGTTTAACATACCTTCTTTTGTTGATTCTTCCAAAAACAATTCTTCTTGGATAAACTAGCTCCAAAGACAAGCCTTTGTTGCCTTTGAATTGCTTAATTCGTGGTGCTCCTCCCTTAAAAATCAATTGAATTGATTTTTTAATTTTCCTTCCTTGATTTGGTTTCCAATCCAAAGTTCACTGTGTAAATTTTTTCCTCCTTCAATTTGGTTCTATTGGTCCTTATTTATAATGGTTTTTAGGTTGTTTATTCCTAATTAATTAAGGTAAGTAATATTAATAAAAAAAAGAAATTAAAACCTAATTAGATTAGGTTTCTAAAAATTGGGTCAAAAAATTTTGCGCTGGCGAAAACTGTGGCAGCGGGCCCGTGGCGTGCCAGCCCGCAGGAATTTCGTGAGGGCGAAATGCCAGCTGGCCCGCGGGTGAGCTGCTGCTGGCCCGACGGGCCCGCGTGACCACTTTTTGCTGCCGATTTTTTTTCCAACTCCGATTTTTATTTTTATTTTTATTTTTTGATTTTTATTTGTTTATTTTTATTTTTTATTATTAAAAATTAGATACTAAGGTAAAAATTATTTAATTAAAATTATTTTAGACCAATTAAACAACAAAAATCATTTTGGGCTAAATAAAACATATTAGATCGGATTTGGTCAAAAATTAAGGGTCTACAACTGTTATTCTTGACTTTTTGATATAATTATGATTACATGGAGTATGCTCTTAAAGAGTTGTATAGTGTATAAACGGGTATCAATTTTTTTAACAAGTTAAAGCAAGCCACCCTTGGGCTATTTAATGAGAGGAAAAAAAAACAAGTGGCTATCAAAGCCAAGGTGCTTCTAGTGTTGGTGTTGTAAGTGGAAGTAAAAAGCAAGCTAATATTACCCAAGATAGAGATGAGCCAATGTTATTTGGGGAGTATAAAAACCAAAAGGCAAGTGGAGATTACAAGACTAAATTGGATTGATATTTAACTGAAGATTGTGAAGATATTCCTAACTTGGATATCTTGGGTTGGTGGAAAATTCATTCCCCCAGATTTTCAATTTTATCATTAATGGCACATGATATATTGGGTGTCCCTATTTCTATTGTGGCTTCAAAGTATGCTTTCAGTACATGTGGTAGGGTGCTCGATCCATATAGAAGTTCTTTGACTCTTAGAATAGTGGAGTTACTTATGTGTTGTGGAAATTGGCCCCAGATTTTGCAAGAGCCGATGATAGTTGAGGAAACACCTTGATTAAGGAGTATCTTGCAAATAAAATAATTAAACAATCATATACTATTGTATCATTATTTAATTATTTTAAAACCATAAATAATTTATGGTTTAAAACACTTGCCATTTTAAACTTGCTAATTTTGGAAGATGAACTTGTATATAAACCTCATTTGATGAATGAAATACATAAGTAGAGCTTAAAACAATTCTTTTAGGTTCTTTCATTTGTTTCTTTAATTGTTTTAAAATTCCTCTCGTTCTCTTAATCCTTATAAACTAGAAGTTCTATCGACTAGAAGTTTTGGATCAAGTGGTATCAGAGCACCAGATCCAAAAGGGCGAAGTGGTTCATGGTCTCAACTTGCAACCAACGCAAAACTCCTAGAGAAGAACTTTTAGGTCCTTTGCATGTACACCAAAAGCCAAGGTCCCAGAGAGATATTATGATAGCAGAAAACAAACATGATACATCTAGTGATGGTAATCACATCACTAAGCCTAAGCAACAAGTTGAAAACTTGTCTAAATCAGTTCTTAAACTCATAGAGAGTTTGAAGACTAGAAAATCTTCACATCCATCAACTTCATTTGAGCCTGAACAAAAGCTCAAAAAGAAGGTTGTTGAGGATAGCGAAGATGAAGATGATATACAAGTTGACCTATTGAAAAAAATAAGGTGAATCAGGTGACAGCAGAAATTATATTGATACTTTAAAAATTGATTTTAAGGTGGATATCCTTATATATAAAGAAGATATTGATCTTAAAAAGCTAGATAACTAGATAGATATATTAGAAACATATTTCACAGTTTATAAGTCTTCTAATGTGTATAAGATAAAATTTGCAAGTTTGAAACTGTCAAGCCATGCCCTTGGAAGTCCTATCAGAGATAGTATGATGCCTCAGCATTGATTGATGTGGAAGAACTATAAGATGCTTTTAAGAAAACACTTTTATCCAATTGGCTATGAAGAAGAAAGATAGTATAAGTGGCAACACTTCAGACAAAGATTTGGGCAGCCTGTACAAGAGTATACAACAGAGTTCCAAAACCAAGCTATGGTTCTGGACATCAATGTTGATGACTATAATGTTCTTATGAAGTATACTGGAGCTCTTATTTTTTTCCATTGAGGCGAAAAATAAAAGAATTGACAAGAAGAATGATATATCAAAATATGTCAGCAAAACTAATTGGCATAAAAAGGAAAGGTAGAGTAAGGAAGGTTAGACAGAAGTCTACTGTGATCATTATCAAACCAGCAAACATGCCAAAGACAAGTGTTGGATACTCCATCCTGAATTGCGGCCAAACCATGAGAAAAACAATTAGGAGAGCCTGATGCCTCACCCAAGCACTAGGCCTCAGCAAGCAATGAGGGAGCTGAAAATGCTCTTTTGGGTTAAGTCTCATATGACACCACCATGTATGATCTCTAATCGGTTCGGTAAGCATGAGCTTAAAATCCTCTTTTATTTTTTTAAAAAAGAAAACTCTGATTTATTTTGAAAAAAAAAAGAGATGGTGGATTTTATTTTGATAAGCGCAGATTGGAGAGTTATCACCTTAGTTTATTTTTATGCGGAAAAATCAAGGAAAACTCATTTTAGTTGACTCTATTAAATTAATTTTTATCCAAAGAGGGCACCGGTCAAAAATCAATTATGATGAGTCCCAGGCTAAATTTTTTAAACCAATTTTAGTGGAAATGATTTTTTTCTATTTGACTGACTTCACTCTTCCATTTAATTGATTTTTAGAAAAAATGTAGTTTTCATGAATTATGCCATAATGCCTACGAATGATAGAATATAGCAATGCATGAGCATTTTATAGTATGACATCCACGAGTGTAATATTAAATATATGAATAATAAATATTATAATGCCCCAAAATGGCAGTTCCATGGGAGCTTCAACTCTAGCCTTTATAGGTCTTAGATTGAGCATAGATCCCCAAATAAACTCAAAAGAAGAAAAATGAAAAGGAGAAAGTAATCACAGCCACATGACATCCTTTTGCAAAAGTCTTACCAAAATTTGCAAAGGGAATCGCAAAAATAAAGAAAATAATAGTGGTACTGAAAAGAACTAAAGAATAATAGAAGAAGATCAAAGTTAAAGAGGTAGTTGGTTGTTAAAGTGTGGGCTCGCCACTCAGAGCAATATTCCAGGCATGCCTATTTATCCCGTTTGAATGGAAATCAGAGCCGTTAAGTAGTTAATACCTTTGTATGCAAAGTATTAATTAACCAATTTTATTGTTGCTTCATTATCGAATTGAAGGAAGGATTGAGAAAGATATACGTTACCTTGGGTGAATGCTTTCTCTTGACAACAATTTGAAGAGTCTTGTCACTTTGAAGCTTCACTTGCGTTGAAAATAAGCAAAAATTAATTAATGATAATCCTAAAAGTCCAAAGTAATTAAAAAATGTTAACTTGTGTTAGAAATATGTTTAGGTAAAGTTTCGGGTTTCAAAAATCTCATCCTTAGACAAGAGGGGTAGACTCTTATTTATAAGAGTCTAAATTTTGGTCCAAGCCGCATGCAATGCAGCTCGCGGGCTATCCGACACGCCGAGCTATGTATATTATTTTTATTATTTTTTGCGTGGTATATATATATTATTTTTTTAATGTATGTATATATTTTCCAAATTTTCTTTTCCCTAATTAGGTTCACATGGTGAAATGACAGAAAAGCCACCTTAACTGCACATTAGCCAGAAGAGCTTCCATAGTTGAAGCAACCTAATATGGCACTTACACTTCTGACAAGACCAACAGATATTGAAGACACGAACAACCATGAAGAGTTATTTCATGTGAATATTCAGGTGAAGCAAAATGTTGTACTACCTATCATTGATCCTGGAAGGCAAAAAAACTTGATTTCAGAATCTTTAGTAAGAAAAGTGAGTTTAGACACCACACCACATCCTAAGCCATACACTTTAGGATAGATTCAGATGGACAATGACTTATAAATCATGAAGCAATGTGCCTTCAAATTTTCTATCAGCAATCGATATATCGATGAGGTGACATGTGAGGTGGTTCCTTTAGACATTTGCCAAGTCATATTAGGTAGTCTGTATTTATGGGACCAAGATGCCATTTACATCAACGCTTGCAAGCCTCAAGCTATAGATAATTTACTGATAGCTAACCAAGCCAAGAGGTTAGTAAATTCATGGGGGCGATTCGTTTTATTAATGATTCGATCGCAAAATAAGAGTTCTATAGCTGTGCCATTATCTACTTTGTCTTTATCTCCTATGCAATGTTCAAACACAAGGAAATGGAAAGAGAAGTTCAAGGACTTATTTCAAGATGTGCATGGTTTGCCACCGAGAAGAGATGTGGAGCATGATATCCAATTGGTAAGAGATTCACCTCTACTGAACTTGGGTTTGTAGCGCACTTCTCCAACGAAATTTGATAAGATCAATAAGCAAATTCAGGGACTTCTTAAACAAGGATCATCAAACCTAGCTGCTCACAATATGGTTCACCAGTGTTACTTATGCCTAAGAAAAATTGGAGGCTAGTGTATGTGTGTAAATTACAGGGCACTCAACAAAATAACCATAAAGAATTGATATCCTTTTGCCTAGTGTTATCCTAAGATGGAAACCAAGAGGGAGGGGGATAATTGGTTATTTTGAAGAAGTGATGGTACATTAAAATTTAAAGCAAACAAAACAAGAGAAGAATATAGTAGAGAAGAACAAATACAAAGAGTTTATAGTGGTTCAGATTACCTTAATCTTACGTCTACTTCCTTAACAACTTGTTAAGATTCCACTAATCTTGAGTTTTTACAAGCTCAACTCTAATTTGATATTTTTAGAAGCTCACACCGAACTTTTACAAGGCTTGAGTAACTTCCTCACAACCCCAACAAGAGTTTTTCAGGCTCGCTCTGAAACCTAAGTGTTTGAAAGCTCATACTCAAACTTATAATAGTGTTTAATGCTCATACTCAATACTCAAACAAGTACAAAGAGAGTTTTAATGCAAAGAAATGAAAGTTATTGATCTTGGCTATTATAAAACACATCAACACTTGTAAGTGAAGTTTCTTGGGGTATGTATAGCCAACTTAGGTCCAACTAGCCATTACAAATAGTGTTTAAGTGGGTTCCAATTTTATTTGACTAGTTGTTACAAGTGTAATATGTTTAGCATAGATAGTGGTTATCCATGCATAGTACATGGTCGTCCAGTGACTTTGCATGGTCACCTGTTGATCATGGACA
Source organism: Garcia nutans (assembly GCA_947685225.1). NCBI lineage: Eukaryota > Viridiplantae > Streptophyta > Magnoliopsida > Malpighiales > Euphorbiaceae > Garcia > Garcia nutans. The sequence goes on from CANTUV010000001.1 coordinate 21,960,733, forward strand.
GTCGCTTTATTTGAAAGTTTTCCAAATGTCATGTGTTAGTGCCCAGACAGAGATGTTTTGCCCATCAATTGCCAACTTGTAGTTGTCAGGACAATCGCCTAAAGACCAGAGACGGACGCCCTTTTCAAATTTTAAATCTTCTCTTTTAATAGTTATTCTACATGTCATTGCTTCATTTGTCAAAAGGAATTACAGCTAAAATGTGAAAGCTGTGGTCGCCCCTCTTCTGAATAGCAATCGAATTGGTTGACTCATGTCAAACTTCTAAGACCAATGTTTATGATTTCAGGTTTAAAATGTATGGATGGTCACTAAGATTTAAGGATGGTTGCGAGGTTCTAACATGTGACAGTTCTTCTCACCGCGCTTGTCATTGCGTCCTCTATTGTAATTGTTGAAATGTTTGCCACTTGAGGTACGATCGTCCATATTGGTAGATGGTCGCAAATTAACTAATGGCAGTCCTCCTTGATGTTGAACTTCTCACAGCAAACACTACTGAGACTTTATTTCTTTTTCCAAACATTAGGGGGGGTCGTCCAATGCTTGAGGATGACCGCTATATGTGTCCTGTTCTGGCAATTTTCCATATTTCATTCCTGAATCAAGAATCTTAAAAATTATAGTAAATGCATCATTCAATTTGAGTACTAAAGATAAAAAACTGAGGTTGTTTAGATAACAATCTCCCCCTTTTTGACTTTGGAAATTAAATTGAATGGAGATGAAAGATGATTAAAAGATAATTTAAACTGAAATTGAAAAACAATCTCCCCCTAAACTTATGCTTATTCAAGTTGTTTTTATAATTATGCATCTACAATTCTATTTCAAGATTTAAGATTATATTTCTTTTAGTGCAATGTTTGGGATTCATTATAGGTTTATCATTTGATAAGTTACTTGCTAAGGTCAAATTTTCATTCCATTTTATTTTAGTCAATTTGTTTTTAATCAATCAATTTCTCCCCCCCCCCCCCCCCCCCCCAATTTGAAAAAGGAAAAAAAGAGGAAAAAAAAAGAAGAAAAGAAGGTAAAAGAAGTTCATTCATTAAAAGAAATAAGTTTATTCATTAAACAAAGGCAAAATAAACAGAAAAACATTACATGCAAAACAACATTAAAAAAAAGAAACTAGTCAAATTTTTATCCTCTGGTTCTTCTTCCCTATGCGCCTTGCCCTTGTCAAGAGGAGGTTGCTCACTAGTGCTGGAGCTAGCATCCTCTCTAATAGATTTCTTCAAAAGGACTTTCTTTATGATCACTAACTTCCCATTCTTTGAGGTCACATTGAGAAAATTTCATTTTGCCTTGCATCTCATACAAGTCATGATGGATGTGGGATAGAAGATTGATTCGTTTATTGAGCTTCTGGACGCTCTTAAAAACATCCCTTTTGAAGTGAGACAATTGTTTTTAAAGGGATTTGATGGCTTTGAGGATGAGTTTGGTGGGTGAACTAACTTTTGAGGAAGAAGGCTTTTGTGGCATTTCCACAGCTACTTCCATGTTTTCACCTTCTCCTTCAATTGTGTACCTAGGCCTCTTCTTGTCTCTATCTACTACACCTTTGCTCTTAAAAGGATACACATATGTGCCATCAATTTTTCTCACACACCAAGTATGCTCTAGATAGTCCATGGTAATGACACTTGAAGTTAGGTTAAAAGGATTTCTCAAAGTAGCAAGGTTAAGATCATTGAGCAAAATCATGTGCCTAGCTATTTGAGTAATATATAGGGAAAGAAAGAAGGTTTCTAACCTAGTTGTGGTATGATGATAGAAGGTGTCTCTCAAAAATTTTGGTTTATTAATGGGAATGTTATAGGTATAGGCATAGAGAAAAATTAAATCTCACTTAGTCACTTTCTCATTTTCACCAGCCCATTGGTAGATAGTATAGGTTATGATTCTGTGAAGCATCCAATGAGAGAGAGATTTAATGCGCTTAACTTCAGACTCCTTCATAAAAGAGGTTTCTACAGAAATTTCTTGCCAAAAGGAGGAAAGAATTTTGTTAGAGAAGGATGTATCATTGTAGGTGATGGCTCCTACAGTTGAAAAACCCCAAATTCTTGCAAAATCCTTTAAGGTCAAGGCATGGTATTGATCAAAGAGCTTAAATCTAATTCCATACCAACCTAAAGTAGAATTTTCACTCTAATCTATTCGAAGGGACATTAAAAATTCTCTACTAAGGCTAGGATAACCTACCTCATCTGGATGAATAAACTTTCTCCACCCAAGCACATCTAGATACTTATATATTTTATCCTTAATTTGAAGTGCAACAAGCATAGCTCCAAAAGGGCTTTTTGTACTTTCCATTTTCTTTTTCTTAAGCATGGCATTTCTAATGTCTTTTTCAGGAATTTGGCGATGGGGTTTGTGAATTTTCTCTCCTCTTCTAGGTTATGGAGGAGAAGGAGGAGCATCTACTTGTTCTCTAATCATTATCCCAGCAGGCTTCTTCCCTTTCCTTTTAGAAGAGGTCTTCTTCTTAGGTGCCATCAGCAAGATGAAGAGAAATAAAAGAAAAACATAGAAGGTTTTTTAGAGTAGAAGGGATTTGAGATTAATTTGAGATTATATATGGTGTTTATAAGTTTAGAGTGATAAAGGAAGAGTGGTAACTGAAGTTTGTGGGTATAAATAGGGAGAATATAGAAAAACTAGTTGTTTCTAGCTGCTAGAGAGGTGAATATGTAAAATTAGTTTGATAGCTAATGGATAAAAGATTTTAAGCAGAGTGCATCAAGTGTGACCTCCTTATGAACTAGGACCACCATGAAAAGACGCGAAGCGACCATTTGTCATGGTAGGACACTTGCAACCTGGCAAATAACCTGTAACGGTTTAGACGATTCAAATTCTCTCATCCGATTGAGCAGAATGTGCGACCGCTCAGATAGTTTATTAGGAGTTATCATGTCAATTAACTTGTGATTGTTAGAAGGTTCAGGATGACCGCCTAAGACATTATGAAGAAAGTAATTAACTTATGACCGTTAAAAGGTTCAGGATGACCACCCAAGACAAAATTATGAAGAAAGTGAGAACTTTTTACAAGAAAGAGTATCATTGTATGGATATGACAAGTTGTGATCAAAATTGACCCTTTTTTTATTGTTTAAATTTATGAGTTCTTACACAAACACTAATATTTAACACAATATATAGAATGCATAAGATTATTTATTCAAGAAGCTTCCATTGATAGTCTTCAAAATCTGAAGGCTGTTCAACATAAACTTTCTCATTAATAAATCCATTTAAGAATGCACTTTAGATTCATATGGCATGCAAATGCAAGTAAAATTCTAATTGCTTCTAATCTAGCAACAAAAGCAAATGTCTCACCATAGTCAATGCATTTCTCTTGGTTATAGCCTTTGATTATCAATCTAGCTTTATTTCTAGTAATGAGACCATCTTCATCAAGTTTATTCATGTATACCCATTTGTATCTAATAATTAGATGATCATCGGGTCTAGAAATAAGGTTCCATACTTTGTTTCTCTTAAATTAGTTAAGTTCATCTTAAATGGCAATCACACAACATTCATCACCAAGAGCCTCTTTAATAGTCCTTGGCTCAATTTGAGAAATAAAAGCAACATTAGAACCTAAATATTTAAGCTTGGATATAGTAGTTACTCCTTTTGAAGTGTCACCAATGATGAGTTCTTTTGGATAATCCTTTTAATAATGCCAATCTTTGGTTAGTTCTTAGGTCTCTTCTTATTCCACAATTTATTCTAGCTCATCATTGTTTTCCTTTGGATCATTTTTTATCTCATGCTCTTCAAATGTACCAACAAAATCATCAAAAATACTACATTTTCCATGATCAAGCTTAGAGGATTCATCAAAGGTAACATGCATTGATTCCTCAACTACTAGAGTTCTCCTATTAAATACTTTATATATATTACTAGAAGATGAATATCCTGAGAATATACATTCATTCGATTTGGATGAGAATTTTTCAAGGTTATCCTTGGTATTTAATATAAAGTATTTGTATCCAAATACTCTAATATAAGATATTTTGGGTTTTCTTCCATTCCATAACTCATAACAAGTTTTATTTATTAAAGGTATTTTTAAAAAAACTCGATTTGAAATATAACATGTGATATTAATGGGTTCCGCCCAAAAGTGAAAAGGTAAATTATGTTTTATTTTTTCTTTCAATCATACCATTTTGCTACAGGAGCTGAAAAATTATTTGATATTAAAAAAAATTTCAAAGTTATTATTTTCAAATTCTTTGTCGTGATCATTTCTAATAGATGTGATCACATAGCTTTTTTTTTTCTCTTTATGCAAAAATTTTGAAATGATATGAGTAATCATCAACAAGTACAAATGTATATAACTTACCTCCTAGGCTAGCAACTCTATTTAGTCCAAGTAAATCTAGATGTATTAATTTTAGAGGTCTAGATGTACTTATAAAATTTTTAGTTTTGAAAGAACTTTTATGTTCTTTTCCAAATTGACAGGGTTCATAAATTTTATCTTTATTAAATTTCATTTTGGGGAGTCTATCTACAGGTTCTTCTTTACTTAGACAATGTAATTGATCCATATTAGCATGTCATAATCTTTTATGCCAAAGCCAAGCATCATTGCTAATAGTGACCAAACATTCAAAAGCATTATTACAGTGTAGATCAATTTTATAAGTGTTACCAATTCTACCTCTTTTGAATGCAAGCTCACCATTTGAAAAGGTGATTTTGCATTCCTTAGAGTTAAAATTGACATTATATCCTTTGTCACAAAATTGACTAACACTAAGCAAATTATGTTCCAATCCATCAACAAGCCACACGTTATCAATCAAATTTTTACTAAGCATACCAATAGAACCAATGCCTATAATTTTTCATTTAGCATTATTTTCAAATGTCGCATTACCTTATTGCTTGTAAATAAGAGTTGTGAAGAGTTTTACATTACCTATCATGTGCCTTGAACATCCACTATCTACATGCCAGACGTTCTTACTAATAGTAGACTTTAAGCAAGTCTCATTAGTCTGATCATCTTCATCTCCAATAGCCATGAGATAAAGATTTTCAATTCCTTGCTCTTTCTCCTCTTCTTCTTCACTTGAAGTGTCATCATCCCATGTGACTTTAAGAGATTTCTTCTTTTCCTTGTCCCATTTCTTCTTGTTCTTCATTTTAAAGAAATCCATTTTGATATGACCTATCTTGCCACATTCATAGCATTTTATTTCATTCTTCTTCTCCTTTTCTTTGAAAGAAGATTTGGAAGAATTACCTTTATTTGCTTACCATCTCCTCTTTCTTTTCCATTCACTTACTCTTCTAGATAGAATGACCAATTCTTCATCATCATCACTATCTTCTTCAATTGAGCTCTCAACTTCTTTGGTGACTTTGAGAGCAATTGTTTTTCTTTTATCCTTCTCACCATTATCATCTTCTTTTTCAGTATGCAATTCAAAGGTGAGGAGTTTTTCAACTAGCTCATCGATTATTAATTTTCTACGATCATGAGCTTCTTCAATTGAAGAAACCTTTGATTCAAAGCTCTTCCTAGCTCTAAGTGCTCTCAATATTTTGCTATTGACATCACATTGATCATAGAAATTTTCATATTTCTTCAAGTTAGTGACAATAACAAGCAACCAATTTGTCATTTCGGTGACATTTTTATTGGGCTTCATTTTAAAAAGTTCATACTCATTCACAAGAATTCGAGTCTTGGTGAACCTCATTTAGGCGGTACTCTCATGATAATTCTCAATAATTTTTCAAATGCTATGTACACAAATAAGATGTTGAACTCTTTCACTTTCTTCTCTAGATAAGGAGTTCGCCAAGATGGAGGTTGCCCTATTATTCTTGTAGAAACCCCTTTCTTGAGCATTGGTCCACTTTTCTTTAGGAAAAGGCACTTGAACACTATCAACCTATGAGTAGGAAGTTTCCACTAATTTTTTGCATCTTTTCAAAGCTCAATTCCCTTACTATCAGGGAACAAATACATCTTACATTTTCAATAAGAGTAATTCGTTCCATCAAAGTAAGGTGTAAGATAATAATTGAGATTTTTATAAGATAAAGAGGTTGAGGTATTAGATGGAGGAATGGCTGCCATGGTGGATCAAATTTCACAATAAAGTTTTTTGAAATTTTAACACTCTGATACCAATTGTTGTCCCAAGATGTCAACCGAGAGGGGGGATGAATTGGTTGTTTTGAAGAAGTGATGGTAAATTAAAATTTAAAGCAAACAAAGCAATAGAAGAGTAGATTAGAGAAGAACAAACAAAAATAGTTTATAGTGGTTCAGATTACCTCAATCCTATGTCCACTTCCTTAACAACTTGTTAAGATTCTACTAATCTTGAGTTTAAGCTCAACTCTAATTTAGTATTTTCACAAGCTCACACTGAACTTTTACAAGGCTTGAGTAACTTTCTCACAACTCCAATAAGAGTTTTTCAGACTCACTCTAAAATCTAAGTATTTCAAAACTCACTCAAACTTATAATGGTGTTTAATGCTCATACCCAATACTCAAACAAGTACAAAGAGTGTTTTAATGCAAAGAAATGAAAGTTATTAATCTTGGCTATTACAAAACACATCAACACTTGTAAGTGAAGTTTCTTGGGGTATTTATAGGCAACTTAGGTCCAACTAGTCGTTACTAATATTGTTTAAGTGGGTTCCAATTCTATTTGACTAGTTATTTCTGTTGTAATACATCTAGCACAGGTAATGGTCGTCTACGCATAGTACATGGTTACTTAGTGACTTTGCGCGGTCGCCTGTTGATCATTGATGTTCGCTCCATTTAAAAGTTTTCCAATAGTCATGTGTCAGTGCCCAGACAAAGATATTTTACCCATCATTTACCAACCTGTCATTGTCGGGACAGTCGCCCTTTTCATATTTCAAATCTTCTCTTTTAATAGTCAGTCCATGTGTCATTGCTTCATTTTTCAAAAGGAATTACTGCCAAAATATGAAAGGTGTGGTCACTCTTTTTCTGATTAGTGGTTGAATTGGTTGACTTGCATTAAACTTCTAAGTGCACTCTAGACTGCGAATTATAATGCCAATGTTTGTGATTTTAGTTTAAAATGTACGGACGATTGCTAAGATTCAAGGACGGTCTTGAGGTTCTAACATGTGACCATTCTTCTCACTGCACCTATCACTGCATGCTCTATTATAAGTTTTAAAATGTGTGCCACTTGAGATACGATTGTCCATATTGGTAGATGGTCACGGATTACCTAATAGCGGTCTTCCTTCAGGTCGAACTTCTCACCGTGAACACTATTAAGACTTTATTTCTTTTTCCAAACATTAGGTGTGATCATCTAAGGCTTGAGGATAACTGCTATATGTGTCATGTTCTGGCAATTTGCATGCTTCATTCATGCATCAAGAATCTTAAAAACCATATTAAATACATCATTCAATTTGAGTGTCAAAGATAAAAAATTGAGGCTATTTGGCTAACACCTAGGATTGATGACCTGCTAGACCAACTATTTGAAGCATGCTACTTCACTAAGCTTGATCTCAAATCTGGCTATCACTAAGTCTGCATCCATGAAGCAGATACTTGGAAGACTGCATTTAAAATGAAGCAGGGACTATTCCGATTATGTAATGCTCCAACTACTTTCATGAGATTGATGAATAAGGTACTTTGCCCTTTCATTGAAGACTTTTTCATTATTTACTTGGATGACATCTTAATATCTAGCATTTCATGGGAGGACATATTACTCAAGTTTTGGAGGTTTTTTGAACAAATCAACTACAGTTGAATGGTAAGAAGTGTGAATTTGGGAAACAACACCTTGTATACCTAGGATTGATTGTTGGTGCAGGAGAACTAAAAGTGAAACCAGAGAAAGTGCAGGTGGTTTCTCAATGGCCTACGCCCAATACAATGATTCAAGTTTGGAGCTTTACAGGTGCATGTTAATATTTACGAAAATTTATTCAGCATTTTTCACAAATTGTAGCACCCTTACATTCTCTTACAAAGGCCAATCAAAAGTTTGAATTGTTGAGAAACCATGAGGAATCTTTCTAGTTTTTGAAATGGAAGATTATAAAAGCCCCATTATTAGCATTACCAAATTTGCTAAGACCATTTGAAGTGGATGTAGATGCATTAAACTATTCCATAGGAGCCTTATTATTTTAGGATGGGAAACTAGTTGCATACCATTCTGAGATTTATAGTGGACCGATATTGAACTATCAAACTTATGACAAAGAGCTGTATGCAATGCATCAAACAGTGAAGCATTTGAGAGCTTACTTGTTGGGAAAAGAAGTCATAGTTCACTCAGACTATAAACCTCTTCAGTTTTTAACTACACAGTCTAAGTTACAGCAAGTTCACCATATTAAATGGATGCGTTACCTATAACAATTCAATATTGTGATAAAGTACAAGAAGGGAGCAACTAATAAGTTGGCATATATGTTATCTAGGCCACCTATACCAGTTGGTTCCACATTATTGGTGGCTATTAAAATCCAAGCCATTATTCCTTCTGAATATGCCAAAGGGTACGATATAGATGCTTATTTCCACTTAGCCTATGCCAAACTACAACAAGGAAAACCAGTGAGTACCAATTGAAGGATGGACTAATCTACAAGGGAACATATTATGCATACCAAAAGATGGCAACAGATTACAATGGATTGTTGAGGCTCATACTTCCAAAGTAGTAGGACATTTTGGAGTTGAGAAGACTATTAAATCTTTATCACTATATATATCGGCCAAAGATGCATCTTGATGTCTCACGATACATTTGAGGTTGTGTTCTATTCAACACATCGAAGCCTTCCAACAAAAAGTTAGGACTTTATCTTCCATTGCTAGTACCTAGCCGACCTTGGAAGAGTATTTTGATGAATTTCTTAGGTGGATTGCCTAAAAATAAGTTTAGAGATGACTACTTATTTGTGGTAGTAGATCATTTTCATAAGATGGCGATTCTCATTCCATACAAGAAAACTATTACTAAAGGAGCAATTAAGTTATTTTTCCAACATATTTGGGAGCATTTTGGCTTACCTACATCTATCATTTCTGATAGAGACAATAGATTCTTAGGCCTTTTTTGGAGGTCGTTATGGGCAATGATGGATACCAGGTCGAAAAGAAGTACTGCATTTCATTCATAGACAAATGGACAAAAAAAGTAGTAAACCGGACTATGGTACACTTTTTGAGGGGTTATAATTCCAAACATCCTAAGATCTGGGATGAAAGACTCCCTTACTTATAGTTTGCTTTTAACTGAGAAATTCATGGCTACACACTTAAATCTCCATTTGAGGTTTGTTTGGGTTATGTACCCTGAAGTCCTTTTGATTTAGCATTGACTATGAGTGACCAACCATTAAGTGGCAAGGAAGAAGAACATGTTTGAGCATAGATATTTCTCGAACGAGTCAAAAAGATTCATAATGAAGTGCAGGTACAATTGAAACATTATCATCAACAATATAAAGCTCGCCATGATAAGCATCATGTGCCATGTAACTTTAAAGAAGGTGACCTATTATGTTTGCACCTTGGAAAGGAGCGGCTAACTGGTGAATGCAAGAAACTAAAGCCTATTCGCTATGGATCATTTAAGATCATTAAACAAATGGATGATAATGCCTTTCAACTTGAATTACCACCAATCTTAAACTTTCAGAGCCATCTCTAATTGATGATGATCACAATGAAGACACATGCCTTCCATCAATTGATAACTTAAAGATTGAAAAGAGAAGAACATTTGCAAGAGGATTGTATCTTGGAAAAGAAGGTTTGTGAAACTCATCGTAAAAAATATGAATATTTCCACAATGGCAGACAAGTTCAACTTCCTAGCAAGTCAAAGTGATATATTCTAGATAAAGCAATAATAAAATTTCCTTATCACAAAATTTAGCTTGACTAAGAACTCAAGCATCTTAAATGGGGGAGCCATGATCAAGGAGGATTTTGAAAATAAAATAATTAAATAATCATATACTATTATATCATTATTTAATTATTTTAAAACCATAAATAATTTATGTTTTAAAACAATTAGATTTAAACCACCAACTTTGTATTGCTTATGGGCGTAGGAGTTCTAAAACCATTCAACTCTTATGGTTTAAAACACTTGCTATTTTAAACTTGCTTATTTTGGACGATGAACTTGTATATAAATCTCATTTGATGAATGAAATAGATAAGTAGAGCTCAAAACAATTTTTTTAGCTTCTTCCACTTGTTTCTCTAATTGTCTTAAAATTCCTCTCATTTCCTTAATCCTATAAACTAAGATTTCATAGCTCGATCGACGATAAGTTTTGATCACACTTGAAGACATTGAAATGTTTGAAGATGTTAAAATTTAATTTTTTTTATATTGTAGTTGTCATTCTATGTTTAATTTAATTAGTTAGTTTATTTTTTTTTTCTCTTAACTCATTAATTCTTTTTATATTTTTTTCAACAATGGTTATAGTTGCATCTGAACATGAATCAACAAATGTCATTATACAATCAATTATTGTGGATGTGGATGAAGATTAATGATGAAGTTTGTTGTTTTTTAAAAAAAGTTTGGGGTAATTTTTAATGTTTGTGTTATTGTTATATTTTATGATTGTTGTGTGTTGTGATCTACCGGATTATGTTGAATGGTTATTTTATTTTGTCAATTTGTAATTTTATAATTGTTTTGTGTTGTGATTTGGACACAACCTTGCTACTTCTTGTGACGGATTTGGTTTTTTAATACTTGATCAAAGCACCTAGAACAAATAGCCTATATATTTCATATTTTGAGATTATCTTTCCCATAACACCCCGCAATTATAATTTATAATAATATTCATTCTTATCTATATATTCTTTTTTTACTTATATTAAATTATAAAATTTATAAATCTAATACTATATATCACTAATCCTTTTGTGGAAATAATTTATTATAGCCTTCATATTTTAATTATGGAATTAATCTCCCTTTTGGAGGTTTAATTATTCATCGTAATAACATTTTAAAGTAATGGATCTACAAGCTTAATATGGACAGCTGATTTTTGAGTAACAAATATAATCTTTTAATAAAATTATCAATAAATGATAATCAAGATACATGAATTTCCTATATAAATGATATTTATTCCATATATATATAATTACTTATATGTCAATCACCAAATATATATATATAGAAGGATTACCTTAAATTCTTATTAATCATAACATTTGTTAAAAATAATCAATATAATTATTAATTTTTATAAATGGCTAAGGTGAAACTACATTCATTGAATGGTAGGCAATTGTCACAAAGAAGTGATATCATTCACCTAGAAATGAGGTCTAGGTTCCATAAGTATAACTTAAAAAAATTAAGATAATAAAATCGATTAAATGGATAATTAATCGAACCAACCAAACTTTGGTTCGTTTAATGATAGAATTCAATATTTGGTCAATTCAATAAAAAATTTGTCTTTTCAAAATAGTCGATCAATTTATGATTACCGAACACCCACTCCTACAAAAAGTAATTCTCTTTTATTATTATTGCAAGCATCAACAATATTATTATACACTTGCAAATTTTCAACATTTAAAGTTAAAATTAAGTGATTATATTTTTCTTTTAATTCCTTGATATTATATTTTAATTCTACAATCATCAACCGATTATTATTGTCCCTAAGAAATGATTTATCATGCATCAACAAATTGTGATATGCTAAAGCAGAATTTTTATTAAAAATTCTTTTAATTTCAAGAAGAACTTTATTTTTTAAATATACATAAGAAATAGATGAAAGTAGAATATATAATGTATTATGAAGTTCATGTTTTATATCATCAGAAAAAATTTTTCAAAATAAATGAAAGAGTTTATATGAATTACTTATTTCACAAAAAGAATATAATAATTGCAAATAAATGACGAGGCTTAAAAGATGATGCATATAAAATTGCTTCTTTTATAGCATTAATCCATTCAATATCATTTCTTGTTAAACCATATGCTCTATAGGCTAATTGAAAAGTAGAATGTATAATTCCGTTAATAGTCATTCATAATCCTAATATCTTCAGAAATTTTAGGTCCTTTAATAATATTTAAAAGTATTCTTAAATAATAAAGCTCACAAGAATTTGGATGAACATAAACAATTCTACCAACACATATTTAGAGGAAATTCAACATATGTTAATAACCTAGCATCTTCATACATAATATTATACATTCAGTAAACATAATTTGACAAAAAAAAGGGCAGCCCGGTGCACGAATGCTCCCGCAATGAGCGGGGTACGGAGAAGAGTCAAATTATGACCAAAATCAGAATTATTTGCAATATAGATTAAACTACAAGAAGGTTTGAACATAATATTATTCATATTAAGAAAAATGTATTGTTAATTTTTCAATGGCCGAATCTCTAAATTGTATAGAATATTCATATAACCTACAAATAGACTCATGGGGTGCAAAAAATTGACAATCTAAATATGTTTCGCTTCATTAATAACATTATCATTACCACTATTCCCATTGTCTTCATCATATTTACCATAATTTCTAATCATTATTAGAATTCGATATCTACCTTTACTAAGATATTTAAATAAACATTTTACCATTGTAAATTGGATAAAAAATTCAGCACAAATATATGCTTCATATTTACATATTAAATCTTTATTATAAGGAACCACAAAATAATTATCTACCTTTTCATTTTTTTAATAATAAAATTACTATCATTTCTACTTTTATAAGTTGAAATCCATTAACATCAATAGTAGTTTTATTTTGAAATTTTTTTGAAAAACATTTAGTGCATTTTTCATGCAAGGTGATGTAAGATAAATAGTGCCACTTGGACCATGAACCATAAATCTCGAAACTAATTCATATACATCAAAATCAGTATCTGAAGGTGTAGTCAGCTTATGCAACCACAACAAATAATGGATACGAGAGTCCTTTTTTAAATTTAAAAATAAGACAAACAATATCAAGCTTATCTTCTAATTTAAGCTAGTTATAGAATCTAACATTCATTATATATCATTCCATAATGGATCGCACGTAAATGTTAAACAAATCATGATGTCCATAAAATCTACATATAGCCATAACATCATAAAAATGTTTAATTATATATCTCGGGCTTTCTATATAAGTAGATGGCAATATTCCTATATGTTTGATAATATCATTAGAATTAGTTATTCCATGACAAACAACATTTTTTATTTCAGAACATATTTTTTATCTTAATTGTTTTTTATTTCATCTAATATAATATAATCTTTCTGCTTCAACACATAAATATGCATCTATGATAAATTGTTAAAATAAACGACTACATCCCAATAAAATTTCTCTTTATGCCGTATTCTATAAGCATAATATTCACACATTGAATTTAAATTTAAATGTGAGATTGCATAATCAATATCTATTGAATAACATTTTCACCATGAGGGAATAATATTGAATATTGCATTACTATAACATTTGGATGTAAAATGCTAATAATTTAATAAAATTAAATAATAAACGATTATTTTATTTATTTTTTAATGACATCGTAAATTTTTAACAAAATATAAACAAAATTATCAACATAATTTTTTTCATCCTACATTGTAAAAAAGTAAAAATGAGTAATAATAATGTTCATAAAATCATACTCGAACTAATGATTAAAAAAATTAAATTAATAATCTAATAAAATAACTTCATTATATAAAAAAAGAAAGAAAAAGGAATAATAATAATAATAATGTTATAAATAAACAAATTATAATGATAACAATTTTAAAACAAAAGTATAAAAAAGTAAATATTTTAAAAATAGTATTTTGATTTTCATAAAAATTCTAAAAATAATAATAAAATTTTAATTAGTGACCTCATGTTCTCAACCTCCAAATTTTATATTCCTTTTTAATTTAAATAGTCACAATAGTTACACAATTGTCTTTAAATAAACAAAAGTGACCACTACTATGCTCACATTATCATGACAAATAAATAAATAATTTTTGTTAAAGACCAAACTATTTTTTTTATTCAAAACATAGTGTATACTTAATTATGAAGGAGTACATGTAACATCCAATTAACTTCGTATATCCACTTTTTTTTTTATAACTTCTATTTATATCATACTGGGTTATTTTTAGACCCCATTGCTTTATAATGATTTGTAAATAAACGAAGGCTCTCAGTTTTATTATTGACCTTTGTTTATTGGTCATCTCAAAATATTAGATTTGTTAAAATAACAACGTAACCCAAAAGTAAGACTACTTTCAAGTCCTAAGCTTTTAAGCAGAATTATTTTGTAATTTTTAACATCTTTTAGAAAAAGAAAAGAGCAAGCCTATTTTATAAATTAACCATTTTTTTATGTTGCTTGTTTTGTGTGCCTCATGCTATTATATATTAATCTACTGCAGTATAAATTTTGATTGGATCAAGTATAAATATCAATAGGATTGTGGGGATGTCTTTAGTTATTTTCACATAATTTTCATTCTTTTAGTTATAAAAATGATTCTAATATAAAATACTCATAATAAAAAAACAATACTTATGAACATTAAAACTCCATATATATAATTAACAGTTATATAATATTTAAATTTTTACAAAATGCCCAAATCTTAAAAAAATAATAGAACAAATTTTAGCACATTAAACACATTTGGGCAAATATCCTACCAAGAAAACATAATAAAAAACATTTTTGTAGATAGGATTAAAAAATGATCCAAATTCTTCCACATTAGATGAGATACACCACCAATTATAGGCTTAACTTCCCTTACCACCCTCATTAACTTTTCACATTCTTTTTCTAATCTTTGGAACTCAGCAGTATGTTTTTCACATTCAAATTTTAAGAGACCTACATCTTGCTTTTGAAGCACCTCACAATTAAGTTTATACATAAATAATATTTCTATGATTATAGTCCACATTATCTATGTCAAACACGGATCTTAAATAATCTAAAACAGCACGAACAATAGTATTTTTGTATCTTCATGAGATGCAAGACAGAAGCCTACCATTATGCATGGCATCTATTGCCTAAAGCATCAAAACATGCATAATAAACTATACAAAATATTTTTCTCCACTTGTTTGTACATGATATTCAACATTAGGCAACCCTAATTGTTGTAAGACACTGTCCAAAATAATATTCAAAAGGATTTTCACCGTAACCATTTGTAAAAAGATAAAATAATTAGAAATATTATAACTAAATAATATCTAATATGTAATTAAGATCTAGATATGAAAGCGAGTGATGTAAAAACTTAAAAAGAAAACAAACAAATATATTAAAAATATCAAAATAATAATTATTTGAGGCAAAAAAGGGAAAACCAGAAAATAGATTTAAAACAAGTAGTAATCATTCAAGAAAAACAAATATATCAACAAAAAAACTATTATATATATACAAAAAAAGTACACATATATTTATTCCTTTAAAACAATAAAATAACAACAAATAGGATCCCATAAAAAAATCAACAAATCATAAATGAAAAAATATGATACAATAAAAAGAGAAAAAATTAGTAAGTTATAAATAGGCAATTGCATAGAGTCAGTAATAACAACAATGAGGTATAAATAAGGGCAGAACAAATAAAGAAAAATAAATACAGAAGAAAGAAAATAACCTTAATGAAAGAAAGTGCTGATTGTAACAACTAAAAGAGCAAATTGCGTTAACTCAAAGAGCATATTGCATTTACTACTATCAAAAGTCCTTATTTATAACCACACTCCATCAAGAAAGCTAAAGAGTAGGTAAAAAAGCAGCAACGTTTTCAACAAATAAAGTAAACATTTCATGTTTGTAGCAGGTACAAATACGATAAGATTTGATTTAAAAATATTTAAAATAATTTTAAACTTAAAATACACTATCAAGAGTTTAAAACAATACAGATTAAAAAAAAGTTGATGTTAAAAATACCATTAGGAGTTATGGTGCAGTACTAGGATTTACTATTAAACTGCAGTACAAAAAAAAATTTATATAGTTGGCTTCCTAATTATTATACATATAATCTTGAAATGGAGTGGGGGAAGAAATATGGTTCAATAAATGCTCTTATGGCCCTCATCCAATATAAAAACTTGATATATATATATATATATATATATATATATATTTGTGGAATTGAAGCAATGAAAAATTACAGCCAAAGAACTTTAGAAGATTTAAAATAGCAAATGAGTTTAAGCCCAACAGCCAAAAAATGTTAATATATAAAATTCTTATGAGAGCTTAAATTTTGGGACAACTCTTATACACGTAGGAAGATAGGGACAAATAAAAAATAAAAAAACCCACAAAGCATTGAACACATTTCAATGTATTAAATTAAAAACACTTAAACAATGGTTATACGACATTTAGATGAGTAAAAACCTCATTTAGACTTGCAATAAAAATTTTATTTTTCTTATTAATAAGGTGGTTGACCTATAAGAATATTATTATGAAGTATATATAGACTGATAATGAACTAAAATTTAGTATTTCAATCTTACAACTTATTTATATCTAAAGTTGATCAATCCCACAATTTTCATTCAGTAAATTTCTAAGTATCAACTTATCAATTTTATAACTATCTAATTGAAATCTTCAATTTCTTATGAAGCTTTATGCAAAAAAAAAAAGCATAATTATAAGAAAAATACTTCAAAAATTGTAAGAGCATAATGCAATTCATGTTACAACTACATAATCACATTTTTACATTTACAACAATCAAAATAGAAGCTCCTCTCAATTAATTTAAACAATCAAAATATAACCACTACATCAAAATGGTGAAAAAAAAATAATTAGACTACCCTTTGCCCGGACAAAATCTACATGCCACCCCACATAAAACAAACATAGTTGGTCAAAGAACAATGAAATGTTTGTCTATTTTTTTGCACAAAGATAATTTTAGTTTTAGTATGAAAGGGGCGCATCAATATGGTGAATTTTAAAGGCGACCATTATTTGATGACAACAAATGAGATCAAATTATCTGCTTTAAGTGAACACTTGACAAACACCAGTTTAAGAGACCAACTTACAACCTATTATTAAAAATAACAATTAAGTCCATTTTCTACTATCTATTATATCTAATTTTTTAAGTTGGATAGTAATTATTCATATAGTAAATAATTCTATTACCTTGATGTTCATTTTCAATCTTTTACAAAGTAAATGCAATTATTTAAAATTATCTTCAAATTATTTGTGCATCATTCAACAAATCAAATCTATATATACTTGTTCTTGACTCAGAGTTCAAATAGATAAAAGATAAAAATAATATAGAAAGCCATCACTTGTATTTATATGCTAAATCACATCCGCAAACCAAGAAAAAGCACAGTTCAAGTTCAACACAAAATATTTAGTTAGATAAACCTGTTGGATTTTTTAATTTCAAATTTAAATTAATTCTCTGAATTATCTAGATTGCAAAACCCCGATTTTTATGTATTTTAGAATAGTAAATATGGGAGAGTAAATAGTTATACAAGATAGAGAAAATATAAGATTAATATGTATGATAGATGTGATATATATGTATATGTTATATATATTTAAAATAAACATGATATATATAAGACATACATATATCCAACATATACACCACATAAACATGAGGTAAAATTGATTGTAGGGAAAGTTAATTTTAATTAAGTAATAATAACTAGCGATGCGCCAGTTAGAAAAACCGAACAAATTAGAGTAGATATAGCTAAGAGAGGCAGAGGTAGGTCTAAACTGACTTGGTCAAAAGTGGTCCAAAATGATCTTATGATGTTACATCTACTAGAAGAGATAACCTTAAATCGTATTGAGTGGAAAAGAAGAATCCATATAGCCGACCCCAATTGACTTGGACAATTGACTTGGGATTAAGGCTTTGTTGTTGTTGTTGTTGTTGTTGTTGTAATAATAATAATAATAATAATAGTACTAATAATAAGTGAAAAGGACAAAGTCAAAGAAGGAAGAAGATGTATGGTGGAAAAATAAAGTGGGAATTGTTTACAATATTTTATTTATATAAGGATGAGAAAAAAAGATATAAGTCTTCTCCTCCTCCTTCTTCAACGTGAGTTTGTGAGAGAGGGTGGAAGAGTGAACTTTCTATGTTACATATCAAATTTTACAAGAGATTCAAGATGGATTAAAGAAAATAGTTAAGATTTCGCAAATAATTCAAATAAGTACTTTATTCTTGAGCTTATTTTATGGATTATATATATATATATATATGTATGATATAGTTAGTGAGAAAAAGTGATGATTAGTTGAATAATATAATGATTGTTATTATGATTTTGTGTTTAGATTAACAAGAAATAAAGAAGAGTAAGCTTGGAATAACCAAAGATTGTACATATAACTTCTTTGGTTTGTATTTATGATCTTGAGTTTATATATATAATTTTAAGGTTGTACATATTTGATTTACCATGATTTGGAGTTGTTTATGTGATATGTGAGTATTGTATTGATGAAAATAGAGTGTGAGTATTTTTGCGATGTTATAGGCATATCCAGAGATTTAGCATGACATGCCTAATGATACGCCTATGTCTCTAGGCGTATCATAGTCACTGTAATACAAGATTAAAGACATGACCAGTGACATGCCTATGTCTCTGGGCGTGTTGTAGCTACTCTAACACAGGACTAAATGCATGGGCAGTAACACGCCCATATCTCTGGGCGTTTCATAACTACTGTAAGGCAGAATTAAGAACATAGGCAGTGACACTCCCATATCCCTGGGCGTGTCAAAGTTTCTATAAGTTGAGTGTGTCACTTGAAGAATTATGATAAAATATGTTGATTATGCTAAAGTATTAGTATGTTGATGAGTCATATGGTGAGTGTGGCTCATGTTTGCATGATGAAAGTATGAAATGGGAAAATGTATTTGGATGCCAAATTAAGTGTTATGAGTTGAGAAGGAAAGAGAGAAATTAAGTTATATAATTGAAATATATAGATCGATGTTATTAATAACTTGACTATTCATATCTTGATTAGAAGATGAAGTTATAACGAGTTAGAGAAAGTAAAGATTTAGAGAGTTTGACTTGAGTTTGAGTTATGTTGTATTACATTCTTAACACATTTTGGATAGGAAATGTGTTAAGCTATTAGATATATTGAACATCGATGAACAATGTACAATGACATGTGATTTGTCATGTATGCATTAAATGCATTGTGAAACCATTGATAATGGCTAAATTGAGTATAAAGTGAAACATGTACAATATGTGAAAATGACCCAAAGTGTTTGGATAATGTGGTTTGTTGTGCATTCATTAAAGATATTGTGAAAAGTCATTGACAATGGCTAGATTGTATAAAATGTGATACATTGTGATAATATGACATTAAAATGATGAAATGAAATGATATAACATTGAAATGATGAAATGAAATGATATGACATTGAAATGAATGAGAAAAATGAGAAATGAGGCAATGTGCCTAAATGACAATGAGAAATGAGACAACGTGCCTAGTTAAATATAAGAAAATGTGAAAGAAATGGATAAGGAAAATATGAAATAATTGTGTGACTAGTATGTTATTCAATTTCCAGAGTACTATGTTTAGCGGCATGCCTATGAGATTATCCTTATTTAACTTCGGGGCTAGCTTTTGAGCAATTATTATGATCTGTCTTCGGGGCTATCTTTTGAGCGATTACTTGATTTGCTTTCAGGACTAGACACATTGTGTCAACTTAGACCAAAACAATAACTCTGAGATTTGAATAGTATATTAGATCATTTAGGCTCATGCTTGTGTTTGTTATTATGTGAATTGTATAATGATTGATAAATATGCCAAAAATAAAATAGTATGTTACATATTGACATGATGTACATAAGCATCACACATTGGCATTGCATGTATATTGGTAAATGATGAAAGAATATGATGATAAATGAAGTTAGTGTGTGAATGTGATTTTCTATAATGTATGTATATGTTGTTTATAAGTACCACTAAGCTTTTGAGCTTAGTGCGGTTATGTGAATCGCGCAGGTGAGTAGATTGCTGGTCCGAGAATTGGAGAGTGGTGCTACAAGAGAAGGTATGAAATAAGAGTATTACCAGATGAACTAGAAAGTGGTGCATGCTTATAAAATGTGTTGTGTTGTATTTTGATCATATGCATATGCATATAAGTGAATTCTGGAAAGATAATCTATAAATGTATATATATGTAATTAAATGAAAAGTCTAATGATTTTGGAAATGTTACTTCTTAAAAATGAGATTTGATAACATAAAATGATCTTACATTAAATATATTATTAATGTGGAATTAAGATAAATGTTTAAATAATACTAAAACGTGACATTACTATATTTCATATGCGTATTGTATGTATACGGAGTATATATATGATACGTATATAAGATATAGGGTATTACAATTATTTTGGTATCATAGCTTAGGTTTGAGATTCTCAGCCTAAGTGAGTTTTGAAAAAGAAATGAAAACTTTGGAAAAGTAAAGCGAGTTCTAATACATGTATATGCATTGACATCTAGATTGGTCTCGGATGTGGCATTATATGGTTTATGATGTGAGGTGTTTGAATGATATGAGTTAGATTATAGTGTGAAAAATAAGGTTCCATATGAGAGTAACGCTAGATAAAGAAATGATGTGGGAAGAGTTATACAAGTTTAATTGATGAATTAAAGAAATGGAGTCTTATTTAAGTAAAACAAATTTTAAAATTATCGAGTGTTGAAATGTGTTTGTAAAATAATTTATAAGAGAATGAATGTGAGAATAATGTTAGAGTTACAAGATTATAAAAGGAAATGAAATATTTGTTAGCGAGTAAAATTAAGTATGATATGATGTTAATTTAAATGAATCATGCTGGTTATAGTTTATGGTGATAAAAATGTGTACAAGTAAGAGAGCTTATAGAAATGGATAGATATTTCTGATGCCTTCTTGGTCAAATTGATTCTCAATTCATTGCCATATCAATATGGGTCATTTAAGATCTCCTATAATACACATAAGACTAAATGGATTGTTAATGAATTATTGGTCATGCGTGTGCAAAAGGAGAACATGCTCATTGTTGAGAAAGGCCGTACATCCTATGAGGCACATCTTGTAAGAGGTTCCAGGAAAAAGGAACATAAAGGAAAGGGCAAAAAGAAAGGTATCCCTCTTGTTCATGTTTAAACAAGAAAATGGCAAAGTGCTCTTCTTCTACAGTAAAAAAGGTCATTTCAAGAATGATTGCCTCAAGAGGTATGCTTGGTTAGAAAAGAAAGTTAATCTATCATTTGTAAGGTTTGAATCTCATTTAGTTAATAGTTGTCATGACACTTGGTGGATTGATACTAAATCAACTATCCATATTGCTAATACCATGCAGGGCTTTCTAAACAAAAGGAATGTACATCCCAGTGAGCATAAAATCTTTCCAGGAAACACGATTGACTCAACTGTGGAGGCAGTAGGAACATATAAAATAATTTTATCTTCTGGTTATGTATTGGATCTTGAACATACATTTTATATTCCTATTTTTTTCTAGGAATTTGGTTTCTGTTTCGA
Source organism: Garcia nutans (assembly GCA_947685225.1). Taxonomy (NCBI): domain Eukaryota; kingdom Viridiplantae; phylum Streptophyta; class Magnoliopsida; order Malpighiales; family Euphorbiaceae; genus Garcia; species Garcia nutans. The sequence continues at coordinate 21,982,475 of CANTUV010000001.1, forward strand.
AACTGATTCCATTAGGATTTGCTATGAATATTTCTGATTTTTTATCAATTTAATAAAAGATCCAGTTTCTATTGGGAAATTTCCTTTCATTGATGGTTTGGTTAAGCTTCATACTATAAATAATGTTTCTTGTTCTTTTGTAACTATGCATGATAACTCTAGAATTAAAAGGTGTCATGAATGAGAATTCTGCTAGCTTGTGGCATAAGAGATTAGGACAAATCTCCATAGAAAGAATCAAGAAATTGATAAAGAATGGAATACTTCATTCTTTAGACTTTATTGATATTGATTGATGTGTGGATTGCATTAAGGGTACGCAAACCAATATATCATGAAAAGGGGCTAGGGGAAGTTCTGAATTACTTAAGATTATACATACTAATATATGCTCCCCTGATTTATGTTCTGATGGTTAGAAATATTTTATTTCCTTTATCGATGATTTCTTACATTATATGTATATCTACTTGCTTTATAATAAAAGTGAAGCATTAGATGCATTCAAAACATATAAAGCATAAGTAGAAAAATAGACTTAAAAACAGATCAAGATTGTGAGATTTGATAGGGGGTAATATTATGAAAGCTATGCTGATGACGGACAGGCACTAGGTCCATTTGCTAAGTTTCTTTAAGTGCACAATATGGTTGCTCAATACATTATGCCTGGTTCACCTGATATGAAAGGTGTTGCTGAAAGAAGAAATAGGATGCTATTGGATATGGTAAGAAGTATGCTTAATGACTCTAAACATGTTCCTGTATGGAGAGACACTTAAGACAGTTGTGTATATTTTAAATAGTGTTCCAATAAAGGTAATGTCAAAAACACCCTTTGAAATCTAGAAAGGTTGGAAACCTAGCTTAAATCATACACGAGTTTAGACCTATCCTACTGAAGTAAGAGTCTATAATCCACATGAAAGGAAGTTGGACCTAGGATAATTATTGCATATTTTGTTGGCCATGCAGAAATGTCCAAAGGATATAAATTCTATTGTCCATCACACTCATTGAAATTTGTGGAATCCAGTAATGCCAAATTTCTTGAAAATGACATAATTAGTGGAGTGATCAAATTAGTAAACCAATCACTAAAGATTATCACATCAAAGACACGCCCACTACTAGTCAAGGTAGAATATTGATTCTACATTACACCCATCCAGTTAGGGTGAATGTTGAGCATAACATGGTTCCTAAAGTCAATATTGATCACGATGAAAATCAAGAGAACCCTTATCCTATATAACCTACCATTAATGATGAGGCACCTCATATTGAGGAAGAGGTACCTCAAATAATGGTAGAGGATGTTCCTATAGAACAGCCTCAACCTGTTCAATAGGTTAAATTAAGGAGATCAAATAGAGTTAAGAGATCGGCGATTCCTAGTGACTATGTGTTTGTACTTATTGAGTCTAACTATGACAAATATCAAGGATGACCCTATAACTTTTTGTCAGGCTATGTCAAGTAGTAATTCTAGTTTGTGGCATGATGCAATGGTTGATGACATAGAATCCATGTCAAACAATCATATTTGGGACCTTGTTATGTTACCTAGTGGAGCTAAAGTCATTGGCCGTAAAATAGGTTTTTAAAACCAAAGGAGACTCACTAGGAAATATTGATAGATATAAGGCAAGATTGGTTGCTAAGGGTTTCATTAAGAAAGAAGGAATTGATTACAAAGAAACCTTCCCTTATGTGTCAAAGAAGGATTCCTTTCGTATCATCATGGCATTAGTAGCACATTTTGATTTAGAATTACATTAGATGGACATTAAAACTGCCTTTCTTAATGGTGATTTAGAGGAGGAGGTATATATGAAACAATCTGAAGGGTTCATCTCAGACGCTGGAAATAACTTATTATGTAAGCTAAAGAAGTCTATTTATAGACTTAAGCAAGCATCACAACATTGATACCTTAAATTCCATGACGTGATCACATCCTTTGGTTTCGTTGAAAATATCATAAATCAATGTATATACCACAAGGTAAGTGGGAATAAGATCATATTCTTGATCTTATATGTGGATGATATTTTGCTTGCTTCAAGACATTTGGGATTGCTACATGAAGTGAAACAATTCTTGTCCAAGAATTTTGATACGAAGGATATGGGTGAGGCATCCTATGCCATTGGCGTTAGGATAAATAGAGATAGGTTCCAAGGCATCATGGGGCTATCATAGGAAACCTATATCAATAAGGTTCTTGAACGATTTAAAATGAAAGATTGTTCACCTAGTGTAGGACCCATAGTAAAAGGGGAAATTTTTTGTTTGTTTCAGTGTCCTAACAATGAGTGAAAAGAAAGAGATGAAGAATATTCCCTAGGCCTCAGCTGTTGGAAGCTTGATGTATGCATAAGTCTGCACTAGACTTAATATAGCATTTACTGTGAGTATGTTGGGAAGATATCAAAGTAATCTAGGAATCAGTCATTGAAGAGCTGCAAAGAAGGTTATGAGATATCTTCAAAGGACAAAAGGTTATATGCTTACGTATAGAAGAACTGATAACTTGGAAGTCATTGGATATTTGGACTCGGATCTAGCATGATGTGTTGATACTAAAAAGTCAATATCTGGATATATATTTTTGCTAGCTGAAGGAGCCATTTCATGGAGAAGTGTAAAACAATAATTGGTAGCCACTTCCACCATGGAGGCAAAATTTATTTCTTGTTTTGAGAAGAGTTCACATAGCATATGGTTAAAGAATTTCATTGTTGGACTCAAAATTATGGAATCAGTCTCTAGGCCTATTAGATTGTACTATATAATGCAGCTATTGTTTTCTTTGCCAAGAATAACAAAAGTGGGAGTCAAAGTAAATACATCAACATAAAATACTTGGCATTAAGAGAACATGTTAAAGCTGGTCAAGTTATCATAAAACATATTCAGACAAAGGAAATGGTAGCTGATCCACTAACAAAAGGTATGCATCCAAATTAGTTCTAGTAACATGTGCCTCAAATGGGTCTTAGACCATACTTGGTTGATTAGAGGTATGTAAATAATGAAATTCTATATTATATTTTGTTTTCTTTGAAATTTGGTATATACATTGTGTGAGATTGACAAATATTTCAGATTGAACCCGAATAAACATTAAAGGTTTATTCATAAAATTTAAGCCCATTAAGTTTAAATACAAAATTATAAGTGATGCATAGAGGGAATACTCGTTATTCAATGGACCTACCGCCATGATTCTTTTGATGTGTATTTAATGAGACCATGTACATTTTGTGGTAAATTCATATTCGGACCAAGTGGGAGATTGTTGGATTTTTTAATTTCAAATTTAAATTAATTATCTTAGATAATCTTAATTATCTAGATAATCTAAGGATAATACATTAGATTTTAATTTTAAACGATCCTCATTCTATGAATTTACCAATATACCCTTATGGGTAGTTACATGGTGGGATCTCTTATTTAATTTACTATACACGTTCTCTGACTACACCTTAATAGTAGATATAGTTTTTTGAGAGTACACATATTAATAAGTGGGTTCCTCGTCATTATTCTTCATTGCTCTCTTCCATCACAGTGAAGAAATCAATTGCCCAGATAATCTTCTCGTTGTTCTTATCTCACAGGCTTCAACTGGTTCAATTTCTACTATGGCTGGAGGTACACATTTTCTTTTCCACTGCATAAACTATTATAATCTCTATTATGTAATATTGATATTTATATTGTAGTGATATTATTATTAGTTTTAATCGTGTTAATTTAAATTTATGGAGAATATTAGTTTATCTCACAAAACCAATAAAATAATTATGATAATGGCAATAAAATTAAGTATTTCGATCCCACAACTTATTTTTATCTAAAGTTTATTAATCCTACAATTTTCATTTAGCTAATTTATAAGCATCAACTCATTAATATTATAACTGCACAATAAAATTCAAAACATAGAATAATTATAAGGAAGACAAATAAAATACCACATAAAAAAAGTAACAGCCTAATACAATTCATGTTACTAATAAATAATCCCATTTTCCATTTATAGCAACAAAAATGAAGCTCCTCTCAACTAATACCTCAAACAACACATCAAATAGGCAAAATGAAAACTTAGACTTAGTCTCTTTGCACATAAAAAATCTCTATGCCACGCCACATAACACAAACAAAAGTAATGAAAAAACAATGAAATGGTTATCTAATTCTTTGCACATAGATAATTTTAGTTAGTATAAAAGGGGCACAATAGTATGCTGAATTTTAAAGATAGATTCAGAATCTAGTTATTTCACAAAATAAATGCAATTTTTACGTAACTAAAAAATAAATACATAAACAAAATTTTCCCAGAAATACCACATTCAGGTTATCAGATTTCAATTCCAACAAAAAGAGTACTTTTATTTATTAAGAAAAAGAAAATGCACGATCCATTTGATTTCAAATCAATTAATACAAAAAATTATGATGAATAAACAAAAAAAAATCAAATTTCGACCAAAAAGTAATGAAAAAAATAAATTAATCATACCTATTGCTTATTCAGATTAGCGGATAAAGAAGATTTTAACCATTAAAGATTTTTTTAATCAATAAAGCTCAATCTTATCACCAAAAAGAATATGGACCACATACAATATCGCAACAAAAACAAACTAAAAACAATTGATAAAATGAAACCTCTAACAAATCACAATTAACAAGACAAAAACCATTAGCGACACTTTCACGTAGGGGATCAGACTTGAAATAGAACAATCCAAAAAAGTATAGACTCATACAATAAAACTACTAAATAAACCGATACAAAACTTCTCAATAGAATCAACCAAACTCATCCTCCAAAGCCACACCTAAAATACAAAAGAAATTATGATGAATAAACAAAAACAAAAAAAACTTTTTTGTATAATTAAATAATTTGTGTTTTACGTTATTAAAAAAATAATCTATAAACAAAATTTTGCAACCTATACTACATTCAGATTGCCAGATCTCAATTCTAACAAAAAGAGTTTTTATTGATAAAAAGAACAAAGAAAATGCAGGTTCCGTTTGATTTCAAATCAATGAACACCAAATATTATGATGAATAAACCAAAACAAAATAAAATTTTGACTAAAAATATTGAAAAAAAAATTCTATGAAACATGCAATATTTTAATAAAAACAAACTCAAAACAACAAATAGACAAAACAAAACCTACAACAAACCAAAATTCACATAACAAAAACCATATATTTAAATATAGTAGTTTAATATAAAAAAATAATACTTTGGCCAGTAATTATTAAAAAACTATACCTACAAAGAAAGGTACGATGAAAAAATAATAATTCGGCCGGTAATTATTTAAAAACCATACCTACAAAATAAAAAAAGTATGATAAGAAATAATACTTTTTGAATGATTACTTTGAAGTTTGAATCTTAAATATTGATATGAATATTTTAATTTAATTCTAAAATAATTTAATTTGACACTTGAAATTTTAAAATTAGTATTAATATTTTCTAATTGAATATCTTAAACAATTATTATTTAAAGAAATTATTTTTAATTAAATATTTAAAAATTTAACTTAAGAAAATATGACAAATGAAAAAAATAATAGTGAAACGCATAATAAAATACCATTTTAATGACAACAAATTTAGTTAATATATATTTATTTATATCAATTCAAGTTTATACCATTATTTGGAAAAGTACACATTCGAAAATTACACACACATATTAGTTTTGGCATACATTTCCGTCTTTAAAAAATTATTTAGGCATGAACTCCATAATATTATTTTATTTTTAATTTTTGGCAAAAATTGGGAAATAGTTTTAATATGATCATCTTAAAGTATAAAGACCATATCTGATTTATTGTCAGAATTCTAATTAAATTAACATGCGCAACATTAAGAATATTTTTTTGGTTAAAATTAAATTTATATTCATACGTATATTGGGATATGTAAGCTAAAAACTATAAATTATAAAGCAAATAAAAATTTTCTAATGAAATAGACTTGAAATTATATAAAATAATTTCAAATATATATCACATAATATATTACATAATTTTTATAGGGTATTTGTCTACATAATAGAATCACATGGGCAGCATAATCTTTTTTTTATTAATGATTGATTAAGGTGATAGTAAGCAACTTCAGAAGCTCTAGTGCTAAGTGCTAACATTGAATCGAAACACTTAGTATTTAATTACTTCACATCAGCATAAATATCACGGACAAATATTTTGATTTTATGAGGAACTCCAATTTTTATTCTCACTCCATTGACATGGTTTTCAAGGCTAATTGATCCTCTTAAAAAAATGACCTTGTCATTGATTTTAATGTTATTTTTAGCAATTGAAGCCACCAATTGTGTATGGACATCTTTGGAGGCTGAGAATACTACAAATTTCAAACATTGTTCTTAATTTCTCTTTATTTATCAGCTATTTTTTTTCTTTTTCTGCACCATTAATATCCTTTTTTTCTTCTCTTTACTGTAGTGTCCCTACTTAATATCTATCACCATCATACCAATTTGAAACTACCAAAACCAATAATGTAGCAAAAATAAAATACAGAGCAAACAGACATTCACCATATCCTTAAAGGACTAAAACTTTAAGAAAAGAAGATATTGGATAAGTCAGATGATAATTTACCAAACACCTTTGGGTTTGGTGATTGAGGAGCAGAATCCACAGGAGACATTGAAGTGGATTTTATCGCCAACTTGTAAAAGCCACAACATTGTCATATTGCTGCTTCAGGTTTCTAGACTCAAGAAGCCCCAACATCAATTCCAATCCTGCAGGAAAATCCCAAATGAACATATTTGCGAATGAAACGAAGGCAATAACAATATTCCAGTGCAAAGATGAGAGATAAATACTCCAGTGCATCCTAGCCAAATCTAGTAAAATAGACTAATTGAACCATTAACTATGATTAACTACATAATCAGAGTAATATACACTTCCACTTCGATTTCATCTTCACAATAATGATATACAATAAACCATATGCACTAAGATAAAGAAAGTAGTTAGGAGGCCTAGAAACCAAAGAGATTAATCTTTTTCCAAAACCTATACATCCTACATGTAACTATAAGTCTATGACTATAACATAATCAATTTTGTGAACATCAATATTTTTTCTATATAAATTAACTAAAGAAAATCATTTTTCTGGCGGTTAGAGTTTCTCACAAAAATCCTTGAAGTCTTCAAGATTGAACGTCTCATTTGTCATCTACAGCGTATAAAGTAAATTTATGTAGTAAGAACAAAGATGCCACACTCTTCACCATTTCTTTGTTGTGGCACCTGACATTAATTCAAAAGCCATAAATAAGTAAACATCCAAGCTGCTACATCTTGAAAGTCTCCAAGAGCTCAAGTTGTACCCACCTTAGGCGCTAAAAGTTGAACTTGCGAGATTGACAACTTAGTTTCAATCCTTCCTTCTAATATGTAAATGTTCAACACAAACCTAAACATAGAGAATTCTTTAAATACCCAATTTGGCAAAGATATTGAAAGTAAAATGTAATTAGTGAAATGAAAGACATACTTTCATATTGCTGGTTCAAGCCACCTAGACCTGCCATCAGAAGTGAATCTAGCATTAACATGCAAGGACGTCCATTTTCTTACTGTAAAATCTCACCAAAATTGCAGAAGATCAAATGGTTCCAGTGGCTTAATATATCAAGGCTTTGAATCAAAAGGATAATATGAGAAGAGAGATCCATTTGTAGGTAGAAAAACATAGAAAGAGAGATGGGAGATGAACTCAATGGCAGATGAGAGATGAACTGATCGAGAGGTGGGTGAAGAAAAAAAGAAACACCCAAAGCTTTAATTTTCAATTTCGGTTGAAGTATGGAGATGGGAGATGATTTGATGGCGCGTTGCATTGGCACGATGAAAGAGAGATTATTTTCATCGGTTAGTGGATTGAAAAGAGAGAATGGTAGTGCACGATTCTCAACATGTCAGATCACAAGGCTCATGGAAATATAGCTAAAAGACTATTAAACCCTTTATGAAAAGGGCTATACATCATTTTTGCTATTGGATTTCAAACAGTAAAGACTATTAAAGTAATTTCAATTGTACACAGCTCGTAGCGAACCCACTAATAATATAATAATATAAAGACTAAAATGTCATATATTGAAACACTTTGTAATAACTTAAGGGGCAACATTAAAAATTCATCTAAATCAAAATCAATTTTGATTCTAGGATTCCTAAAAATAAGGATTATATTGTTATGTTATAGATAAATGGCATGAAACTTACAAATTAAAGTGGATTTAGTAATGTAACTATACTACAATAAATTAAATACTATATGTATAATCGGATACAAATTAAAAGTATACTATAATAGTCGGTAGAGAGGAATTTGCAAATTATTCTAGACACAATATGAATGCTAAACTAATCTTTAGAAAAGCATCTTTTATTAAGCGCATGCACATTAGATGAATTAGTGAATTATTTAACAAATTGCCCCTACAAGAGTATGGTTATTAACTATTAAACAAATATATACATAATATTTATCATAATAAGGAATTCAGATTAGTGAAATTAACTTGTTGAGCTTGGTAAATGTTAGAATTAGTACATCAACTAAATAAATGATTAAGTAAGATATATTGGATTGGGAATTTATTTAGAAGTAATTAAACTATTCTCTATAAAGAATGTAATTGTTAAATGTACAACATGGTTTGGGAAACTAGTTAAAGCTCAACTAGGATATAAATTACATACTAAACCACCCTTTCCCTAATAAGCTAAAACTAGAGCATATGGAACAATGTCTTACAGAAGGATGCAAGAATGTTATTATTACCCTAAAAAGTTAAACCCGAACCTCTCTTGTAAGAAATGGGACAGTTGTTTTACAAGGCGATGTATGTATGGTAAGGTGCACTATAATAACGTAGCATATTATCGAAAAAAATTATCCACAGAAATAATTTTATTTATAATATCGACACAATATCAAGAGAAAATATAAAAAAATAAAATAAGAAAATACATCGATAAATTATCGACAGAAAAATTTACCGATAAATATTTTATCGGGAATAAAGGTGTCAATTGATGGTGCAAGATATTACCATCAAAATTTACCGATATAAACAACAAAGAGTCGGTAATATTTAAAGCAAATTATTGAAGAAGATGTTCAGCGATAAAAGTTTCCGACTAAAAAAATTATATCGGTAAATTTACCAACAGAAAATAAAATTTTCTCAGTATTACCAATAGATAATATATTTCTATCGATAATAATTTGCCGACATAAAACTATTCTGTCGATAATACTTATAAAATAACTATTTATCGGTAAATGATAAACGTGAAAGGTAATTTTCAGGCTCGAATTTATCCATTTACCGACATAAGCAATATATTTGTTGGTATTACAGACAAAAATAATTCTATTATCGACAGACAATATTTTTCTGTCAGTAAATTGTTAGGTTCAATGTTATTTTCATTTAGCGAATGAAAAATTTTTCTGTCGGTAATATCGACAAAAAACTCGATATGTCGATAAATGATTTACGTGGATGGTAATTTTTAGGCCTGAATTTATGCATTTATAGATAAAAGTGACATATTTGTTGGTATTATCGATAAAAAATTATTTTTCTCGGTATTACCGACAGATAATATATTTCTGCCTGTAAAAAATAAGGTTAGAAGTTGATCTTTCATTTACCGATAAAAGAATAAGTTATGTCGGTAATACCGATGAAAATAACAATCTAACAATAATGGATTAACGAGGGCAGGAGTTTACCCACCTGAAGCTTATATGTTTACCGACAAAAATATTTTATCTATCGATATTACCAACAGAAAATAAAGTTCTCTTGATATTACTAACAGATAGTATGTTTCTATCAGTAAAAAAAAGTATGTTGCATGTTGACCTTTCATTTACAATATGAACAAAAATAGCAATCTATCTATAATGAATTAACATGGGCGAGAATTTTTTTTGCTCGAAGCTTATTCGTTTACTGATAGACAAAATATGTTTATTGGTATTACTGACAAAAAAAATTTTCTTGGTATTACCAACAGATAATATGTTTTATAAGTAAAAAAGTAAGTTATATGTTGATCTTTTATTTACTGACAAAACAGTCAATAATACCAATGGAAATAACAATCTACATGTAATGGATTAAAGTGGACGGTAATTTTTCAGCTTAAAGCTTATGCATTTACTGACAAAAATATTTTATTTGTCTGTATTACCAATAGAAAAAAATTTCTTCAGTATTACCAACAGATAATATATTTCTGTCTGTAAAAACGTAAGTTATATGTTGACCTTTCATTTACTGATAGATTTTTATTTCTGTCGATAATACTGAGAGAAAAACTTATTCTCTTAGATTTACTGACAGAATATACCGACTATCGGTAAATTTATCAACATTCACTTAAATTGGTCAGTAATATGTCAGACCTATAAAATTAGATTTTTTTTTATCAGTTATCTTATTTCTGTTGTCCTCTCCTCCTCTTCTCCTCTACTCTGCCTCTTCTCCCCTCCCCAATCTGCTGTCGGTTTCTGTTTGAAGAAGAAGACGTAGGAGGTGGAGGTACAAGTTTTTTTTTTATTTTGTCATTTTTTAATTTTGATATAAAATTGTGAGTTTATGATTATTGTAGATTAGGTTATTATTTATATGTTGCACACATACATATAGAAAAAAAAAAAACTAGTGTTGTGAATTTTTTTTTTCTTAATATGAATTTTGTATATATAGAAATTTTAAGTTAATTTTTTTTAAATTTTGGTATAAAAAAAACTAATGTTGTAAAATTTTTTTGTTAATCCGAATTTTGTATATATAGAAATTTTAGGTTAATTGTTTTTTTTTAAATTTGAAATAAAAAAAACTAGTATTGTAAAATGTTTTTTCTTAATTTGAATTTTGTATATATAAATTAGAGAAATTTAAATTTTGCATAGTTTATAATTTTTTGATATATAGAGTTTTTTGTAGGTTTTTTTATTTTTTAAAAAAATTAGATAAAATTTATTAATTTTTTAATTTAAAAAAAACTAAATTTGAAATTTTTTATAACTTTTATAATTAATTCAAATTATATATATATTTAGGAAAGTTTAAAATTTTCATAATGCATTTAGAGAATTTTTGGTATTTAGATTTTTTTAGGTTTTTTGATTATTGGTTAAAAATGTTAGTTAAATTTTATTGATTTTTTTATTTTCAAAATTTTAATTATAAAATTAAACAAATTATTAATTTTATTTTCCATTAACAAAATATATTTTTGGGATTTTTTGAATAATTTATTTATACTTTTAGAAAAATTTTGGTAAATAGATAAATTTTACGGTGTTAGTTTTTATATTTAGGATATTTTTTTATTTTAAAGAAATTTTAGGTAAATTGAATAAATATTTATAAACTTTCAAATTTTAAATATAAAAATAAACTAATTTTTATTTTTTTTAATTAATTAGAATATGTGAAAGTGAATTTTAGGGTGTTAGATTTACTTTTAGTCTATTTTTTATTTTTAAAAAATTTTAAGTAAATTTAATAGATATTTATAAATCTTAGAATTATAAATATAAAAATAAACCAATTTTTAAATATTTTTAATTAATTAGGATGTGTTCTAGTGTATTTTAGGGTGTTAGATTTATTTTTAGGGTATTTTTTATTTTTAAAAAATTTTAGGTAAATTTAATCGATATTTTTAAATTTTAGAATTTTACATATAAAAATAAACTAATTTTAATTTTTTTTAATTAGTTAGAGTATATTTTAGTGAATTTTAGTGAGTTAGATTTATTTTTAAGGTATTTTTTATTTTTAAGAAATTTTAGGTAAATTTAATTAGATATTTTTAAATTTCAGAATTTACATGTAAAAATAAACCAATTTTTAAATTTTTGTAATTAATTAGAATATGTTTTAGTGAATTTTAGGGTGTTAGATATATTTTTATGGTATTTGTTTATTTTTAAGAAATTTTAGGTAAATTTAATAGATATTTATAAATTTTAGAATTTTTACATATAAAAATAAACCAATTTTTAAATTTTATTTTAATTAATTAGAATATGTTTTAGTGAATTTTAGGGTGTTAGATTTATTGTTAGGGTATTTTTTATTTTTAAAAAATTTTAGGTAAATTTAATAGATATTTATAAATTTCAGAATTTTACATATACAAACAAACCAATTTTTTAATTTTTTTAATTAATTAGAATATATTTTAGTGAGTTTAAAAAATTTTTATTATATTTTTAGAAATTTTTTTTTGTAAGTATAAAATTTTTAGAGTGTTGGAATTTTTTTAGGTATTTTTCTTAATTTTTAAAAAAGTTTAGATAAGTAAATTTGATAAATACTTATAAATTTAAGAAGTTCAATTAAAAAATAAATAACTTTTTAATTAATTAGAATAATTTTTTGTTGAATTAATTAATTGCCATAGCATTTTTAGAAATTGTTAAAAAACATAATAAAGTATTTTTTTATGATTTTAGTGAATGTTGTGTTATATTTAAAAAATTAATTATTGATTATATGTATGCTAGGCAATTGAAATTGTGAAATTTGTATGAATATTGGATTATTCTTTTTATTATATTATTTGTATTATTATATATATATATATATCGGTTCATTGTTAGGGATTTAAATAAGATTTATGTATATTTAGAATTTCAGAGAAATTAAATATCGATATAATTTGAACTCGATAATATATAGAGATATAATGAAAGTCATATTGTCTTACCTCGAAATAAAAAAAATTCTTATAAAAATAGTAGAAAATAATAATTTATTTCATATATTTTAATTTTTAATATTGAAAAGAAAATTAAAATAATTTTTTGTACAGATTTGTAATATCAATTCATAAAGTTTTAAAAAAATAAAAGTTTTAATAAATAGATTAAGAAATTACACTACGTAAAAAATGAATTAACCAATCAATTTTATACTAAATAAAAATCAAATTTGGTTATAAGTCCATATATGCTTATTAAATTAATAATTTTCTAAAAAGTTGGGTAATTATTTTCAAAAATTAGTCATTAATATAATACATAAATACATTAAATTAATTTTAATGTTTATTGGAGTAAAGAAAAAAAATAGTAAACCGATAGTTAATAGTAAATTTTAGTATATGTTATATAAGAAATCTAACAAGTTAAAAAGTTAGGAGTATGAAATTTTATAATGTATAATAAATAATAATTTAAAATATTCAAAAAGCATATATTTAGGCTTATATAATTTCATAATGTGTAATAAATAATTATCTAAAATATCCAAAGCGCAAATATTTATGAGTATGAAATTTCAAATATACGCAAAAATTAAAGTTTAATAATATCTATATAGCATATATAAGGGTGTACTATTTAAATATCGATTACTGTTTTTATTTTGAATTTACATAATATAAAATAACCTTAATACCATTTTGGTAAGTTACTCATTTATTTTGTAAAATGAGAACTTACTAAATTTTCACATTTGAATAATTTAGAAATAACAATATATATCTATTTTAATTAACATTAATGCGAGAGATGAAAGTATGCAAATTTTATAAAAATTTTATAGTTTTTTTCTTATTTTGTTCTCTGAGGTCATATCAAATAATATAAATATTCAAAATATAAAATATTTTTGAATATAAATATTATTTGACGTCGTGCACTTAGAGAACCTAGAGATAATACTGCCAGATTTTCTCTAAAATTTATAAAATCTTGTATTATGTTAATTAAGATATTTATTTTGTTTCTGAATGGATTAGGGCCCAACTCTTTAGGAAAGAGAAATAATGAGATTTAATTTATAGTATTTAATAACATTGTCCTTTTATATACATAAGAAAAATGAATACAAATCGAGATTGGATGTATGAACGGCTCAATCCAGATCGCACTCTTAATATCAAATTTATTAATGGGGAAGAACATTATATTGCTTTTGCATCAAGTTAGATAGATTATATGCAAGGCAATAAGATTCGTTATCCTTGCATAAAATGTTATCATCGTAGAATTTGAAAAATAGATGAAGTGAAATACCATGATGTAAGGGTTTGCACGAGATTATTTCATTTGGAATAGAGATGGTGAATAAAATGTAGACAACTAATTGGTTCCACAACAATATAGTACATTTTAAAGTATGTTTGGAAACTCATACCAACAAATGGTATATGATACTATTGGGCCTAATGTGTTTGATTAGGGCATGCCAAATACTGGTGTAGCTAGAATAAGTGAGGTAAAAGATAAACCAGTTGATGAGGTTCCTAACTCGGAATATCAACGGTTCTACAATTTGTTGAATTCATTGGATATAGAAGTGTGGCCCGGGTGTCAAAAATATATTAAGCTATTTTCCATAGCACGCTATTTGAACATGAAGTATGAGCAGCATATAATAGAAAAGTTTTTCGATCAATGGATCCAATTTATTACAGAGATGATACATGAAGATAATGAAATGTTTGATAATTTCTACCAGACAAAAAAATTTGTTCAGATGCTTGGGTTGCTAGTAGAAACTATTGACTGCTACAGAAATGGGTGCATGTTATACTGGGGTATTTACGAAGAAGACATAATATGTAGAGTTTGTACAAAATTCATATTCAAATAGAGTCGTGTAATAGACAGACAAAAATTTGTGCCTTTTAAAAATATATATTATTTTTCACTAAAACCTAAACTTCAAAGATTATATGCTTCAAATGCTACAATATAGCACATGAGATGACATTATAAGCATGAGCAAGAAGATGGAGTCATGTGTCATCCCTCTGATTTTGAGGCATGGAAGCATTTTAACCGACTGTATCCTGATTTTGCAGCCAAATGTCGTAATGCCAGGTTGGGTATATGTACAGATAGTTTTTAACCTTTTGGCTCATCAGGATAACAATACTCTTGCTGGCCGGTAATACCCACTCCTTGTAATTTGCCACAGTGGCAGAACTAGAAATTCATCGAGGGGGCAAAATTTACACAAAAAAATTATCGACTAGAAATTCATCAAGGGGGCAAAATTTACACAGAAAAAAATTATTGACGAGTAATTATAAATTTATAGTTCCAATATTATTAACTAATCACAATTTATATTAAATTTTTATTTTATATTCAATATTTTAATTTATTATATAATTTATATAGTTTACATGTATATATATACACATGTGGGGGAGGGGAGGGGGGTCCATTGCCCCCCCCAGCCCCCCTCTCCCTCCGCCCCTGATTTGCCACCACGAATATGTATGAAAGAGTAATATTTATTCCTTTATGTACTCGTACCTGGTCCAAAGAATCCAAAATATCAAATTGATGTATTCCTTTAACCATTGATAGAAGAGTTGAAACAATTATAGAATGTTGGCATTGTGACTTATGATTGTTTGAAAAAATAGAATGTTTGTATGAAAGCGACACTTATATGGATTATAAGTGATTTTTCTGCATATGCGATGTTATCTAAATGGAGTACTGCAGGAAAATTGGCATGTCCTTACTGCATGACTGATTCTAAAGCATTTACTCTTCCGAATGGGGGCAAAACAAGTTGATTTAATAACCACAAGAAGTTCTTGAAGACAGATCATTCGTTCATAAGGAATAAAAAATGTTTTAAAAAATATTATAGTAAGGAGAGATGCTCCTCCTTTATTGAATATGGATCATTTATTGTTTCAGATTGAGCAACAAGGGCTTCAAAAGGTAACTGAATATAATGAAAATTTGAGTAGTAGTGTATGTCGAAATTGTGGATGGAAAAAAAAATATCTTTTGGGATTTACTATATTGGAATTCAAATCTTATAAGACATAATCTAAATAATATGCACAATGAAAAAAATATTTTTGAGAATGTGTTTAATCCGATTATAGATGTTTCGGGTAAAACAAAAGATAATACAAAGTCAAGAGAGGTTGAGGATGTTTTATAAAAGGCCGGAGTTAGAAAAAGATGAAACAATTGGGAGGTATCTAAAAGCTAGTTACACATTAGATTGTAATAAAAAATAATTAATATGCTAATGGGTAAAAATTTAAAGTTTTCGAATGGATATATCTCGAATTTATCGAGGTGTATTGATATGAAGAAATATAAATTGTTTGGAATGAAGAATTATAATTGTCAAGTATTTATGCAGCGACTATTACCCATTGCATTTAGAGAGTTATTGCCAAAAAAAATTTCAAAAGCTCTAATAGAGTTAAGATTATTTTTTAAAGAACTTACTGGAACATCTCTAAAAGTTTCTCAAGTTGAGCATTTACAAGAATAAATTCCAATTATTCTTTGTAAATTGGAGCAAAATTTTCCTTTGAGTTTTTTAGATTCAATAGAACATTTGCCAGTTCATTTGCCATATAAAATCAAAATTGCAGGACTGGTACAGTATCGTTAGATGTATCCATTTGAAAGATATTTGTGATACCTAAAGAAAAATTTTAAAAATAAAGCAAAAGTAGAAGCATCAATTTGTAATGCCTTTATAGTGGAAGAGATATCAACTTTCTGTTCCTATTATTTTAAGCCTCATATAATAACAAAATTATGTGAAATCCCTCAGAATGATGATGGAGGTATATAAGGCCAATCTGAAGGTCTTATATCTATTTTTAAATATCTGGGTCGACCATATGGCAAATCAACCTAGCACAGATTGGAACAAAGATAATATTCTATAACTCATACTTACATATTGTTGAATTGTAATGAAGTTACACATTATCTTATGTAATATCCTCATATATGGTCTAGAAGTTTTGATTATGTTATTGTTATTGTTGTTATTGTTGTTGTTGTTATATTGGATTGTATATATGTGTTAATTGCAAGAGAAAAGAAATTGGGAAAGAAAATAGGGTTTAGAGAGAATGGTATATGTTGTGTATATGATGATATATATAACATATAAATTGGTCAAATGAAGAGTCAAGGGGGTAGAGATATTTATTTGGTTATTGGTGAAATGACTATTAAGGGCATTGGATTAAAAAGAAAGCTAGAACAAATGATAGAAGGGTGTTTTGGTAATTGTTTGAATTGGAACACTTGGTGGAGATTAAAAGAAGAGTTGACTTTATTTTTTGTGGTTCATTTCTTCTTTCTTCTTTGTGTGGCCGGCTCCTTCATAGACAAAGGAAAACAAGAGACAAAGTGAAGATCTTGATGTGTTAAGCTCAAATTGATGGAAGATTGAAGTGATCTAGTGGATGATACAAGAAGTCTTATAACTTTGGTAAGTTCTCTTGTGATCTTTGTGTTTTTTTGAAATGATATTTGAGTTTGATAGATTTTTAAGAGTGTGTTGGTTGATTTTGAGATGGGAGAAGTGTTTGAGTGATTGGATGATGGATGTTGAGTATGGATTGAAGAAAGAGTTAGTGGTTGGAAGAGATGATGTTGTATATGTGTGGTGAGGGTTTTGAGATGATTTTGTGTTTTGTGCTTGATGTGTGTTTGGCTTGTTTTGGTGTGTTGCAAGTTTTAGATGAGTTTTGAGTATGTTTTGTTAAGATGGTGTGAAGTGGATGTTGTTGGATAAAAGTGTTTTGTTGAGTGTTTGGTTGTTTTGGTCGGAATCTTGATTTGTGGCCGGACACGCCCATGAGCACGTCCAGGGTCTTTAGGCGTGTCAATTGTGTTGGAGGCAGTAGGTTTGACACGACCAGTAGCACGCCCGTGTTATTGAGCATGTCATAGCTACTGTGAGATTTGAGAATTTACACGCCCAGAAACACGCCCATGTTGTTGAGCGTGTAAATACTTCTGTGTTGTGGAGTTAGGGCACGGTCATGGACATGCCCGTGTGGGTGAGCGTGTCAGGGTTAGGGTTTGCCCTAATTAATTCCTAATTGGATTATCTCTTGTGTATCCCTAAACAAGTATATGCTATTACTTTTGATTTAGGTCTTGAAGATAGTGATTAATCATTGATTTAAGAGGTAGAAGGATCTTGAACAAGGAAGTGTTAAGAGTGGTGTGATTTGTTTTTGAGGTAAGTACAAAACCTATATGATTGTGTGTAAGTTCAAATGTGGCATTATTACATTGTTAATTTATTTGAGCAATGTGTATTGTTATGTTTATATCACTGATGATATATATATATGAATAATGTGAATGACATGATGATGCAAATGAATGTGTTTATGAAAGATTGAAATGTTATGTTGTGAATTGAGATGAAATGGAATATAGAGCCATTGTGATTGGCTATGATGATATAATTGAATGATGTATGGCATGTTTGCCTAATTGATGAGAAAGATTGAGAAAGAGTTTGATAAAGAGAATAATGAAATAAGTGTATGCTTAATATGATATTCAATTTCAGAGTTCTGGTTTTTGGAGGCATGCCTATTTAATGAAAGGTAACAGTCTTGCCGGGTTGAGGATCTCTTCAAATTGAGTTGAATTGAGGTCCAAGAGACTGGGTCTGTTACACTATGATAATTGATATTATGAGATATTTGATTTGTAACAGTCTTACCGGGTTGAGGATATCCTCGAGTTAGATGAGTTGATGATCCAAGAGACCGGGTCTGTTACGCTATCCATGGATAGAGATATATATATGTATATGTTGCCTACGGGCTTGATAATGGTGTTTATGAACCAAAGCAGTAACTCTGAATTCTGAATATCGTATTAAGTACTTGATGGGCCCATAGGTGTCTAGGTTTTATGTATAACATAAATGTTGTTCTAATGTAATGAAATGTTAATATTACTTATATGATGAAACGGACTATTCAAGGAATATTGTTTGTTGAGTATGATCTTTACTAATTGTGTGTGTATCATTGATGTTGATTTATTAATACAAATGTGAAACATTGCATTGCACTAAAGCATAACATTAGCATGAATTGTCTTACTAAGCCCTTGGCTTAGCGCGATAGTGTTTGATCGCGCAGGTAATAGGGTTGAACCCGAGAGCTCTTCGAGACCGAGTGAGAGTAGACAGTGAAGAGTTGATTTTGGGAACTTAAAGATCAGAGGAGACTTGCCAATCATGTATAACTCTTTTATATTTTGTAAATATGGGTTATAATGTAAATATATGTATAATTGTAAATACGTATTCAAATGCTTTCATATATGTAAATGTTTTCTATATTCCGCTGCGTAATATTTAAATGTATGTATATATATATCTAATATGTTTTGTTTATAAGTAAATGATTTACTTTTCTATAATATATAACGATAAGGGTATTGTACCAAGTTTAAAATGTTTTGAATGTTAAGAAAATCCGTAGCATTCCTATATTCGATACATGTATACTACATTGTGGTGTATGTAGTGTGTATGTATTGGGTGTGGGGGTGTTACAATTGTTTTGGTATCAGAGCCTAGGTTTGAGATTCTCAACCTAGGTAAAATGTAAGAAAAAGACTATTTTGATTTTAAAAAAAGTGGTTTTTGAATAAAATATATGTTTGGGATTGGCAATCTCTGATCTTTAATAAGATGTATTCTGCTGTGTTTGCAGAAATAGGTTGTGATGGATCCTCATTTGCGTCAGTCAGTTGAGGGTAGTGAGGAGAGTGTAGCTCCGGAGGATAGAGCTAGAGTTGATAGTGCTAGGGAGGCACCTGTTTCGGTGTCGGGGAGACCAGTTGGTGAGGAGGTTCCGCCAGCTTGGCTTAGGCATGTGGTAGAGGCTTTGAGACAAGCACCAGTGCAACCAGTGCCACCACCCCCTCAGCCTGTGGTACCAGTGAGGCACTATGATAAACTAAGGAAGTATGGAGCGGAGGATTTCCTTGGTACTACTGATCCAGCTGTAGCAGAACAGTGGCTTGACAAAGTACAGAGGATCTTTATTCAGTTGCAAGCCACCCCAGAGGAAAAGTTTGATTATGCAAGATCATTGCTACGGAAGGATGCATACGACTGGTGGAGAACAGTGCCCCATTCTATGGATGATCCACCAATCTTGTCATATGCGGATTTTCTGAGAGAGTTTGAGTTGAAGTATACTCCTAGGGAGTACAAAGACATGAAGAAGATGGAGTTCTTAAGCTTGAAGCAAGATAGCAAGACTGTAACTGAGTATGAGGTTGAGTTTATTCGATTGAGCCAGTATGCTGGGGGCATTATAGCTGATGAGATAGATAGATGCAGGAGATTTGAGGAGGGATTGAGGCCCTCTATCATGTGTCTAGTGGCTGGATCTAGATATCATGATTTTTCCCAGCTTGTGGCAGCAGCTCGGAGTGTGGAGCGAGCTCAAGTTATTGCAGCTGCTTCAGAGGAAGAGATTAGGGTTAGGAGGCCCCAGTTTGAGGCAGG
Organism: Garcia nutans; assembly: GCA_947685225.1. Lineage (NCBI taxonomy): Eukaryota > Viridiplantae > Streptophyta > Magnoliopsida > Malpighiales > Euphorbiaceae > Garcia > Garcia nutans. Next base: position 22,002,905 of record CANTUV010000001.1, read on the forward strand.
GTCTTCTTCTGTTAAGAGAGGTAAAGGAAGCTTTGTTCCTAGAGTTAGTAGGAGTCAGAGGTCAGCTGGTAGGTCAGTGCAGTTTCAGAGACAGAGATTTAGACCTACAGCTTTAGTGGCGAGTGCTCCGACCCCAGTGACTCAGAGATCCGCTCTACCTGTGTGTGCTCAGTGTGGTGGATCACATAGGGGTGCTTGTTGGAGGTATAGTGGGTCAGCTGTGTGCTTCAGATGTGGATCTCCTGAGCATTTTATTAGAGATTGTCCAGAGAGACAGAAGCGGATGTCAGTTGATACTGCAGCTTCTCGACCTAGTGTGAGGGGAGGTCGAGCAGGCAGAGGTAGCAGCCGGGGAGGCAGATCTGGGTTCAGTGCTAGAGGAGGTGCTACATCCAGGGAGAGTAGACCAGAGGAGGTTGGATCTTCCCAGAGGTTGTATGTTATGCAGAGGCAGCCAGATGCATCGGCAGTCATAGCTGGTACTTTTTCTTTATTTGATACTTCAGTGCTTGCTTTTATTGATCCGGGTTCCACACATTCTTATATTAGTGCATCTGTTTTGCCTGTGTCTGATATGCATGCTGAGTCCCTAGGATTTGATGTGTTGGTGACAAATCCGTTAGGGCATAGTGTGATTGTGAGTAAGGTGCATCGAGATAGTGCAGTGAGGGTGCAAGGTGAGGAGTTCCTTGGAGATTTGATTGAGATGCCATTTAAGGAATATGATGTGATTCTAGGTATGGACTGGCTATCTAGACATGGGGCTGTGGTGGATTGTAAAAAGAAAGTTGTGACTTTGAGAACTGCTGATGGTAGAGAGGTGATAGTATCTAATGAGCAGGAACAGTTAGCCTCCTTATTTGTTTCAGCTGTTGCAGCTAGGAAGTTGATTAGAAAAGGGTGTGATGCTTATCTTGCTCATGTGGTAGATACTAGAGTAAGAGGTTCTCCTATTGATAGCATTGCCACAGTTGCAGAGTTCCCAGATGTATTCCCAGAGGAGTTGCCAGGATTGCCTCCTGAGAGAGAGGTGGAGTTCGGTATTGAATTGTTGCCTGGTACCACTCCTATTTCTATTACTCCTTATAGAATGGCACCAGCAGAATTGAAGGAATTGAAAGTGCAATTACAGGAGTTGTTGGATAAAGGATTTATTCACCCCAGTGTTTCTCCTTGGGGAGCTCCTGTGCTATTTGTGAAGAAGAAAGATGGTACTATGAGGTTGTGTATCGATTATAGGCAATTGAACAAGGTGACTATTAAAAATAAATATCCTTTGCCTAGAATTGATGATCTCTTTGATCAATTGAAGGGTGCAGCTGTGTTTTCTAAAATTGATTTGAGATCTGGGTACCATCAATTGAGAGTTAAAGCTGAAGACATTTCCAAGACCGCCTTTCGGACCAGGTATGGGCATTATGAATTTTTAGTTATGCCTTTTGGTCTAACGAATGCACCTCCAGCTTTTATGGATTTGATGAATAGGGTGTTCAGGCCCTATCTGGATCTGTTTGTAGTGGTCTTCATCGATGACATTCTGGTGTATTTGCGGAATGAAGAGGAACATGATATGCATCTGCGGATTGTGTTGCAGATTTTGAGAGAGAAGCAGTTGTTTGCCAAATTGTCGAAATGTGAGTTCTGGTTGGATCAAGTCGCTTTTCTCGGACATATTGTTTCAGCAGAAGGCATTAGAGTTGATCCGAGCAAAGTTGAAGCTATATTGAATTGGAGTCCACCCAAGTCGGTGACAGAGGTTAGAAGTTTTCTGGGTTTGGCAGGCTATTACCGACGGTTTGTGAAAGGGTTTTCTTTGATAGCTACTCCACTCACCAGATTGCTTCGTAAGGGAGTGAGATTTGTATGGACGGATCAGTGTCAGGCTAGTTTTGATCAGTTAAGAGAAATGTTGACTCAAGCGCCTGTTCTTACTTTACCTGTAGAAGGCAAACCATATGTAATCTACAGTGATGCTTCACATAATGGTTTGGGTTGTGTACTGATGCAAGAAGGTAGAGTGATAGCTTATGCTTCTCGACAGTTGAAACCGCATGAGTTTAATTATCCGACCCATAATTTAGAGTTAGCAGCAATTGTGTTCGCATTGAAGATTTGGCGACACTATTTGTTTGGGGAGAAATGTTTCATCTACACTGATCACAAAAGCTTGAAATATTTGGGTGTCCAGAAAGAACTTAATCTTCGACAGAGGAGATGGTTGGAATTGATTAAAGACTACGACTGTTTGATTGATTATCATCCAGGTAAAGCAAATGTTGTTGCTGATGCCTTGAGTCGGAAGTCTTTAGCTGGTTTAACTGTTTACTCGCTCTCGTTGCTTGTTGAGTTGAGAGCTTTGCATGCCAATTTTGTACCTTGTGATGATGGTGCATTGTTGACACAATTGCATTTGAAACCAATTTTATCGGATCAGATCAAAGAGGCTCAGTTGACTGATATGAAGATTCAAAAGATTATTTCAGATTGCAAGAATGGGAAGACTAGAGATTTTTTTGTGAAAGGTGATGGGAGTCTCTGGTTTAAGAACCGATTGTGTGTACCTGATGATGCTGATTTGAAAAGAGTCATTTTAGAAGAAGTACATCAGTCAGTGTTTGCTATGCATCCGGGTAATACAAAGATGTATCATGATTTGAGACAGCATTATTGGTGGATTGGTTTGAAGAGAGACATTGCTGAGTTTGTATCGAAATGTCTCACTTGTCAGAAGGTAAAAGCAGAGCATCAAGTTCCAACTGGATTGCTTCAACCATTATCAGTACCAGAATGGAAGTGGGATAGAGTGACGATGGATTTTGTGTCTGGGTTGCCATTGACACAAAAGAAGCATGATGCTATATGGGTGATTGTGGATAGATTGACTAAGACAGCTCATTTCCTTCCGGTTCGGATGGATTACTCTTTGGAGAGATTAGCTGAGCTGTATATCCATGAGATTGTGAAGTTGCATGGTGTTCCAACTTCTTTAGTTTCTGATCGAGATCCCAGGTTTACTTCAAGATTTTGGAAGAGTTTGCATAGTGCTTTGGGTTCTCGATTACACTTCAGTACTGCTTTTCATCCACAGACGGATGGACAGTCAGAGAGGGTGATACAGATTATTGAGGACATATTGAGAAGCTGTGTCATCGATTTCTCTGGAAGTTGGGATAGGTTTTTACCTCTTGTGGAGTTTGCTTACAACAACAATCACCAATCCAGCATTGGTATGGCACCGTTTGAAGCATTGTATGGCAGACGGTGTAGGACACCTCTTTGTTGGAATGAGCTTGGAGATAATAAGTTGGTTGGTCCTGATTTGATTCAAGAAACTGAAGAAAAAGTAAAGTTGATTAGAGGCAGGTTAAAAGCAGCTTCAGACCGACAGAAGTCTTATGCAGATCTGAAAAGGAGAGACATAGAGTTTGATGTTGGAGATAAGGTATTTCTGAAAGTGTCTCCTTGGAAGAAGATTTTAAGGTTCGGTCGGAAAGGGAAATTGAGTCCTTGTTTCATTAGACCGTATGAAGTTTTGGAAAGAGTTGGGTCAGTTGCGTATCGACTTGCTTTGCCACCTGAGTTGGATCGTATTCATAATGTATTTCATGTTTCTATGTTGAGGAGATACAGATCGGATCCATCTCATGTGTTGCCGATTGAATCTATCGAGGTAAATCAAGATTTGACATTTGAAGAGGAACCAGTTGCTATCTTGGCATGTGATGTGAAAGAATTAAGAAATAAGAGAGTGCCACTTGTGAAGGTTCTATGGAAGAATCATGCAAAAGAAGAAGCAACTTGGGAAAGTGAACAATCCATGCGAGAGCAATATCCTCAGTTGTTTCAGCTTTGATATCAGGTAATTTCGAGGACGAAATTTTCTTTTTAGAGGGGGAGAATTGTAATATCCTCATATATGGTCTAGAAGTTTTGATTATGTTATTGTTATTGTTGTTATTGTTGTTGTTGTTATATTAGATTGTATATATGTGTTAACTGCAAGAGAAAAGAAATTGGGAAAGAAAATAGGGTTTAGAGAGAATGGTATATGTTGTGTATATGATGATATATATATAACATATAAATTGGTCAAATGAAGAGTCAAGGGGGTAGAGATATTTATTTGGTTATTGGTGAAATGACTATTAAGGGCATTGGATTAAAAAGAAAGCTAGAACAAATGATAGAAGGGTGTTTTGGTAATTGTTTGAATTGGAACACTTGGTGGAGATTAAAAGAAGAGTTGACTTTATTTTTTTGTGGTTCATTTCTTCTTTCTTCTTTGTGTGGCCGGCTCCTTCATAGACAAAGGAAAACAAGAGACAAAGTAAAGATCTTGATGTGTTAAGCTCAAATTGATGGAAGATTGAAGTGATCTAGTGGATGATACAAGAAGTCTTATAACTTTGGTAAGTTCTCTTGTGATCTTTGTGTTTTTTTGAAATGATATTTGAGTTTGATAGATTTTTAAGAGTGTGTTGGTTGATTTTGAGATGGGAGAAGTGTTTGAGTGATTAGATGATGGATGTTGAGTATGGATTGAAGAAAGAGTTAGTGGTTGGAAGAGATGATGTTGTATATGTGTGGTGAGGGTTTTGAGATGATTTTGTGTTTTGTGCTTGATGTGTGTTTGGCTTGTTTTGGTGTGTTGCAAGTTTTAGATGAGTTTTGAGTATGTTTTGCTAAGATGGTGTGAAGTGGATGTTGTTGGATAAAAGTGTTTTGTTGAGTGTTTGGTTATTTTGGTCGGAATCTTGATTTGTGGCCGGACACGCCCATGAGCACGTCCAGGGTCTTTAGGCGTGTCAATTGTGTTGGAGGCAGTAGGTTTGACACGACCAGTAGCATGCCCGTGTTATTGAGCATGTCATAGCTACTGTGAGATTTGAGAATTTACACGCCCAGAAACACGCCCATGTTGTTGAGCGTGTAAATACTTCTGTGTTGTGGAGTTAGGGCACGGTCATGGACACGCCCGTGTGGGTGAGCGTGTCAGGGTTAGGGTTTGCCCTAATTAATTCCTAATTGGATTATCTCTTGTGTATCCCTAAACAAGTATATGCTATTACTTTTGATTTAGGTCTTGAAGATAGTGATTAATCATTGATTTAAGAGGTAGAAGGATCTTGAACAAGGAAGTGTTAAGAGTGGTGTGATTTGTTTGTGAGGTAAGTACAAAACCTATATGATTGTGTGTAAGTTCAAATGTGGCATTATTACATTGTTAATTTATTTGAGCAATGTGTATTGTTATGTTTATATCACTGATGATATATATATATATGAATAATGTGAATGACATGATGATGCAAATGAATGTGTTTATGAAAGATTGAAATGTTATGTTGTGAATTGAGATGAAATGGAATATAGAGCCATTGTGATTGGCTATGATGATATAATTGAATGATGTATGGCATGTTTGCCTAATTGATGAGAAAGATTGAGAAAGAGTTTGATAAAGAGAATAATGAAATAAGTGTATGCTTAATATGATATTCAATTTCAGAGTTCTGGTTTTTGGAGGCATGCCTATTTAATGAAAGGTAACAGTCTTGCCGGGTTGGGGATCTCTTCAAATTGAGTTGAATTGAGGTCCAAGAGACTGGGTCTGTTACACTATGATAATTGATATTATGAGATATTTGATTTGTAACAGTCTTGCCGGGTTGAGGATATCCTCGAGTTAGATGAGTTGATGATCCAAGAGACCGGGTCTATTACGCTATCCATGGATAGAGATATATATATGTATATGTTGCCTACGGGCTTGATAATGGTGTTTATGAACCAAAGCAGTAACTCTGAATTCTGAATATCGTATTAAGTACTTGATGGGCCCATAGGTGTCTAGGTTTTATGTATAACATAAATGTTGTTCTAATGTAATGAAATGTTAATATTACTTATATGATGAAACAGACTATTCACGGAATATTGTTTGTTGAGTATGATCTTTACTAATTGTGTGTGTATCATTGATGTTGATTTATTAATACAAATGTGAAACATTGCATTGCACTAAAGCATAACATTAGCATGAATTGTCTTAATAAGCCCTTGGCTTAGCGCGATAGTGTTTGATCGCGCAGGTAATAGGGTTGAACCCGAGAGCTCTTCGAGACCGAGTGAGAGTAGACAGTGAAGAGTTGATTTTGGGAACTTAAAGATCAGAGGAGACTTGCCAATCATGTATAACTCTTTTATATTTTGTAAATATGGGTTATAATGTAAATATATGTATAATTGTAAATACGTATTCAAATGCTTTCATATATGTAAATGTTTTCTATATTCCGCTGCGTAATATTTAAATGTATGTATATATATATCTAATTTGTTTTGTTTATAAGTAAATGATTTACTTTTCTATAATATATAACGATAAGGGTATTGTACCAAGTTTAAAATGTTTTGAATGTTAAGAAAATCCGTAGCATTCCTATATTCGATACATGTATACTACATTGTGGTGTATGTAGTGTGTATGTATTGGGTGTGGGGGTGTTACATCTTAAGTGAGTTAGCAAATCTAAAATAAAAAAAAATTATATAAATTTACATATAACAAAAAATCTTCAAATTTTGAATGATAATGATACTTTTGTAATCTATTTCAGCATATTCATTGAATAATTATGAGATTTGGATGAAAGTATAATGAGTTCACAAGTTGATGTTGAGGTCGAGAGTAATTTTTCCTTATGGTTCCAAAAATATGTAAGTATTAATTCGTTGCTATTAAGATTTTCTAAGTTCTTTGTCATTAGTTTAGTTTTCTGCAATTTGAACTTATGCAAATTTTCTTGTTGATTTAGGCAACTGAAAATGGGCATATGATTCTTGACAAATATTTAAAGGATCTAGTTCAAGGTTCGTTATCAACTGTTAGATGTCATAAGGTTTATTTTGTTAATGATTATACATTTCACATTGAAACTCAATGTACTTTGAAAGTAACTATAAATAGTGGTGTTTGTATGGTCAAACTATAGTGAAAATACTTTTGATTTCTATAGTCAATTAGTAGATATTATAGAGTTTGAATATCCAGTATTACCAATTAAAAGGGTGATGTTATTTAAATGTGACTGGTATGACCTTATAAATGGCACAAAAGTCCATCCAGTATATAATTTAGTGGATGTGAACAGAAGAAGAACATATGATAAATATAAACTGTTCATTCTAGCCATTCAAGCTGTCTAAGTGTACTATATTTCTTATCCTAGCACAAGGCGAGACGCTTCTGATTGATTGGTGGTTTGCAAAATAAGAGTTAGATCACGGATTTATCTACCTGAAAAATCTGCTAATAATCAGGGGTCTGATACTGTATTTCAAGAAGATAGTCTTAAAAATGTACAAGCTATTGATAGGACAAATGATGTTGATCCATGTCCTTTAAATGACCCAACTGGACAACTCATGGATATTGATGCTATAGTTGTAGAATGTGAATCAGAAGAATCAGTACTTGAATCTGAATCTAAATCATCCCAATTAAATGAAAGCGATGAATAAAAATACGAAGTATGTATAATTAGGCTATAACTATTACTAGATTTATTTATATATTTATTGTTCTATTCAAATTAATTATTCTTATAATTATCTTTTTAGATATGTACCGCGGACCTAGAAGAGTATTGGATCGATCGAGGTCTAGCAGTCGATCCAGTGAAGGTCGAGGTTCTAGTGGTATGGGCCAGCACATCTGCAGCTATGCGATGTCCCAAATGATGTCCCGCTTGAGGATCCTCATGTTGATGTGGCTTCAAAGGATCCTGCTTCTACTTCTCACCCGGCCACTACATATGATCCTTCTTCTACTTCTTACCCTGCCAGTATAAAGGATCCTGCTTCTTCTCACCCAACCACTACAGATGCCCTCATGGGTGATGCTAGTGCTGCAGCATCAGCTGTAGGTCCTGATGGCAAGATGTTGCGTCTAACTATTCGGGAGTCTGAGTAAGTATTTTACTATTTTGTATTACTTATATTAAATTATGAAAATTTAATTGGTGAATATTTTTTTATTACATATTTTTTGTTCATTTTGCAGCTATATGATGGATCTAGTTGGGCCTTTCACGAGGCACATTTAGAAGGTCATGATACAAAAGATGGACTCTACAGGGGTTTCTTGGAAGGTCGTCTCTCCGGAGATGAAGAATTTTTAGTTTAAGGAGTTTAAGGTAAAAAAATCTAACCAAATTCGAATATTTAATGTATATGTAAAGCTTAAAAATTTATAATTATCAGATACTAATTATTTTGAATATTTTTTGAAGAAATATTTTTACTAGGACAAGGCTATTGATAATTTGGTCTGAATTGCCTTCATGAAGAAGGCAGCTAATCGCTACAGCAATATGCTAATGATTAGTTATGGGCTAACCTGCAGGTCCGGTGGAGTTCTCCCGAGGGGCAGACACGTTCTGCCTTTGCCTCTTGGAATAGGATGTCAAGTCATATGGATGGTGCAGGTTCATCCACCCATACGGGAGGCAGCATATCACATTATGATCATATCGATACACTTGTAAGTATAATTATGTTTTTTTTAAAAATATTTTAATTCATATTTTTTTTGTGTTATTAGACTAATGTTTTTTCCATTAAATAAGAGTTTACCATGGTTGGCCGCCGAGCAGCTATGAGCTATTTGTATATATGCACACCTGTGGTCACAATGTACGTTCATTTATTGATTGTCAAACCCAGGATGTAAATGTAAGTAATTTTTTATTTTTTATTTTTAAAATTTAAATTTAAAATATAAAGTTAATAATTTTTTTATATTGCACATGATCATTTCATTGCATCTTGGGAGGAGGCCTCTCAATCTGACACACCTGTTGAAGATGATAGCTTATTTTGAGCTAATGTGGGCGGAGAGAATAAGAAGAAGCTGTATAGATTTGGTTAGCAGTATGTCAGCACATGTTCTTCTTCTTCGTTTACTAGTTCATCTGCTTTATAGGAGAAGATTAAGCATTTGAATGAGCAGTTAGCGAAGCATAATCGGACTGTTCAGCAGCAGATCTAGATGCAGGTGCAGGTTCATACCCAGATCTAGGAACATATACAAACAGAGGTGCAGAGGTTGGTCCAGCAGCAACTTAATGAGTTTATGACCAAATTTATGCAAGGGACCTTCGATCCGTCAAGGCAATTTCCACCTAGTGGTTCTCCTCCACCTCCACCACCACCACCACCTTGACCGCCTTCTACATGTATTTGATTTTATTTTTTTATTTGTACTTTATATTTTAATTTTATAGTTTTTATATATAAATTTTTAATATTTTTTGTACATTTATTCTATACTTGTTGATTTATTATATTTAATTTTTATTTAAATATAAATATAAATATATTTTTTATTTTTTATTCTTTTCAACATTCAATTAATTCATGCATTTATTTATATACATTACAAAAATTAGAAAGACTAATAAAAAAACATATTTTTAAACTCACAAATAATTAAATTTTCAAAAAAATAGATTTTTTACTGACAGATTGCACTTTTTGTGGGAAAATTGTATTGATGACCGTCAAAATTTTCAAGATAATGAATTACTGACTAAACACACTTTCTGTCCATATTACCGATAGGACAAAAAATTTTATCGGTATTAATTTCTATCCATATCACAAACACCAACAGAAGAAGTGTTAGTTGGTAATTACCGATGAAATTTTTGTCGGTAATTATCCACAAAAATTGGTTTTGTTAGGAATCTCATTTTTATGTACTATAATATCCTTCGTCGGTAATTACCGATAAAAAAATTTTTCATCGGTATTACCGATAGAATGCTCTTTCTCTTGGTAAAATTTACTCAATAAATGAATGAGTTTGGTTATGAACATTAAGAACATGAGATTTACGACCCCTAAATAAGGAGTTAAATAGTTGGGAATGATTCTTAAAACATAGGAAAGTAAAGAAATAGGAATATGGCAAAAGATTTAAAAAGAAAGAAGACCTTAAGAATGAAGTATATGTTTTGTATACGTGGCATGTACATGAGATATAAACTTTTGAACTTTGATGATAGTTCACAAAACTTATATGGTTGCATAGAGTACATTAAGCATAGCTTGATTATTAAATTAGAATCAAGATCTAACGTGTAGTTTTAAAGATATGAGATCAAGAAGTTAAGAAACCTCTTAAACCAAAAGTTGGCCGAAATTACTGAGTTGTTCTTTAAGTTGTTGTATTTTATTTATGTATGTGTGTATAGTCATGCATGTGATGTTGGCTTAGTAAATATGGCATGCAAGGTCTGGCACATAACATATAGAAATAAAAGACCACTTGTAAGTGGGTAAGAGGAGTGTTAATAGAAATAAGGTTGATTAGTCCAAAGAATTAAGGTTGATTAGATTTTATGATTAGATTTTATGATTAGTCCTGATCCGATCCAATGAGTTTAAAATATTTATAATTATAAAAATAATGATAATAATAAAATAGGGTTGATTAGTGGGGAAGTCCAATGAAACCAAGGAATAAAATCAGAATTTTTGTTTTCCAAGGCTGCCATGCACGAGTTTGGGAAGAGAAAGGAACAAAAGTATGTTAAAAGGTCATGGTTACTATTATTATTATTATTATTATTATTATTATTATTATTATTATTATTATTAAAGAAAACCTTAGTTAATATATTTATGCTTGTAGACGAGTATAACCAATCTTCTAAACTGAGATTAAAGGAATAACTTAAAGACAAGGGAAGTAAAATAAAATACAATAATATTAAAAAAAAAATAACACTTTTGATAAACTACATGGACAAGAATTAAGAATTCTTGATTTAAACATTTATCTAGAAAAAAGAACTTAAAAACATAGGCATAGCATGTAATTGGAAGATTTTATATTAAGCTTCTTGATTATATACTATGTGTTCTATATGTGTATATGTATATTATAATAGATCTCGTGCTATGTTGCGGATAGTCATATTTTTTTAAATATTATAATAATTTTAATAAATAATTATTTACCTACAATTATAAATAAAAAAAAATAAAATTAGTAAATATATTGATAAATCTAAGCAAATAATTTGCAAATATCAAATTATAAAATAAATAGAGATTTGCAACAATCTAATGTTATCATCATAGTTCGTATAAATAACAAAAATCATATATTAAATTAAAAACATTAATACCATCAATAACAAATAAAAAAAATATTTACATAAAAAATTAAAAGAGTAATATCAAAGAGAACAAACTAACAAGTTTAATTTGAATTTAATATGAATATTTTAATTTAGTTTAAGAAACTGGGACACATTGTAATATGTAAGGGAGACACATGATAAAAAAATTGTATTATTAATTATTGATTTAGTATAATAATATATAGATTCTACAAATGAAACACTTACACATTATTGTTTTTTGGTAAAAGTGGACGGCACCACCGAGATTTTTATTAAAATAAAAAAGAAGTGGGAAAACTCATGAAAGTTCCGTATAAAACCCTTATAAGATGGGGAAGAAATTATCTAAATCTCAAATAAGGAGTACCTAAACAATCGGATAGAACAATGCCTTTCAACATCTTAGGCAAAGAAGCAAAAATAAAGAAAGAAGAAGAGTGAGAATGAAATTTGCAACTAGTGGCAAGATAATTAGCAGCACTGTTAGCCTCCTGAAATATATGATTGATCGAGGAAGCAGAATCCAGAAGGAGCCTCTTGACAGAATCTGTCGCGTGACCAACACTGGAAGATGAACCAATCTGCTGAACTGCCCATGCAGAGTCAGATTCAACAATTAACGGGAAAAACAGCAGCTGAAGACATCGTTGGAGGCTGACCAGAATAGCTTGAAGCTACGCCATCTCCGATGAACGAGCATCCAACCCAAAACTACAAGCCGCCACAAAATGTCCTCGGGAATCTCTAACAATTGCACCTCCAGCCGAAGCCGAAGTGGTAAATGAGGCATCGACATTGAGCTTAAAGTGATGACATGGAGGGAACCAACGAACAAGCATGGGTTTGAGACCACGCCCACAGCCGAAGTTTGAAGGAAGAAAATCACAGAAATCCGGCAAAAGCTTAGCCTTCTTATCTGCAGCATGACAGCAACCCCAATTATAGATGGTTTTCCGTATAGCCTGTATGATGATAGGAGCATAGAAACCTCCCTCTCCCCAAGCGATATTACAGTAGGCCAGCCAAACATTATAAACAATAATTAAAGGAACAAGATTCATAAGCTTTCCAGCACCAGTATTAGGAGATTTGTCCGGCCACCAAAGCATTAATTCTTGCTTCAAACCTGGTTGAGGATTCAAGCAAGACAAGAAAGCTGACCTGAAAAACATCCAAATTTTTTTAATTTTTCGACAAGAATAAAAAATATGAGAAGCAAAAGCTGAGTCGGAGTGGCAGAAGGGACAACAAGAGGCAAGAGAAAAACCCATCTGCTACAATCTAGAGGGCAGAGGCAAAGCCTTGTGTAAAATACGCCATGCTAGAACCGAGAACTTAATTGGGATAGCCGAATCCCAAATCATGGAAAAGGAAAGTAGCTTCGACTTTTTTTTGTCTCATCTCATCATAGGCAACAGAAAGGACAAATTTTTCCCCTTGAGAATGATTCCAGACAAGCGGCCCCTCACAATCAATCAAATCCGTAGCCTTAGCAGCAACCTTACAAACCCTTTTCCAAATGTTAGAATCAATAATCTAAAATTGGAAGAGGCCTTTATGATGATATTTTTGGTGCATAAGTCTCGACCATAAGGAATTATTTTCTTGATACTTCCACCAAAGCTTTAACGAGTAGGCTTCCTGAAGAGATCCAAGAGATCGAATACCTACTCCACCTTCAGAGACAGGAAAGCAAAATTTATTATAAGCTACCCAGTGATACCGCTTATCCATACCATGATCCCAAAAGAAATCACTAAACTTCCTCTCTAGAATATTAATGACTTGCTTCGGGGGTTTCATTGCACCCATAATATGTATGGGGATGGAATTCAGAACATGTTTAATTAACAGAAGTCTTCCTCCAGATGTCAGAAGCTTCTTAGTCCACCCAAGCATCTTGGAATCAATTTTATGAATTAAAGATTGGCAATACTCCAACCGATTAATACCCTGATAAATTGGGGCTCCAAGATATGTAAAAGGCAATGAGAGGCACTTAATTGAGAGCAACTGGATGATTTTATCCACAAAGCTCGCAGGAGCTTTCTTAGAGCAGAAGAAAGCACATTTGTCAAAATTTATGGATTGACCCGAACCCTGTTGATACATAGAAAGAAAAGCCTTGAAACTTTTAACACTTTTCACATCACCATTAATGAAAATCAAGAGATCATCCGCAAAGGCAAGATGAGACACCACTTCACATCCCCTTTTTGTTTTAAAAGGAAGAATTTTACCCTGAATAATCATTCTATTCAGCCCTCTTGAAAAACCTTCAGAAGCAATGATGAATAACAAAGGAGATAGAGGGTCTCCCTGCTTGACCCCTCTAGAAGGCTTAAAATAACCATAGCTCAAGCCATTAACAATGATTGAAAACCGAGTAGCCTTCAAATGGGAGCTAACTAATGCCACAAACCTATCCGAAAACCCAAACTTACACATCACTGCCTCAATGTACCGCCAAGATACCTTATCAAAAGCCTTTGCCATGTCTAATTTAATTGCCAAATTATAGCCTTTCTTTTTCTTGTCAATATCATGAATTAATTCATTGGCTATAAGAATTTGATCATGAACTGACCTGCCTTTCAAAAAACCCGCCTGTTCACCAGAAATAATCATGTCCAGGATGGGAGTTAGCCTGTTGGCAACTATACGAGTGCATACCTTACTGATAAACGTAGCAAGGCAAATAGGTCTAAACTGACTAAAAGAAGATGGATTCGCCACCTTAGGTAAAAGAATGATATGAGCCGCACCAAAAGAATTGGGAATAGGCACACCCAAGAAAAATTCTTTTACAGCACTGTAGACGTCCCAAGCAACAATATCCTAGCAAATCTGAAAAAATTTCCCATCGAACCCATCCGGACCAGGGGCACTAGAAGCATCTAACTGCCATACAACGGCTTTAATTTCTGCATCATCAGGAATCTTGACTAATTCAACATTATGATGATTATCAACTAAATGAGGTATAGGCTCCAATAAAGCATCGTAATTAGCCTCCTCCTTAGAGAAAAAAAGGGACTGGTAAAAATGCTCAGCTTCTTGACCAATTTCTTGTTGAGAAGAAAACATAATATCATCAGAATTCTTGATAGCTGAAATACGGTTACTTTTCCTTCTAGCCTTAACATAATGATGGAAGAATTTGGTGTTAGATTCCCCTTTCCCTAGCCATTTTATGTGAGCCTTCTGTCTCCAGAAGGTTTTCTCAATCTTATATTTATGCACCAAATTGGCTTGTTTAACCTGCCAAGAAGAATAATTCTCTTCCATAGAATCAGACAAATATAAACTTTTAGCCTCCATAGCCTCTTTCTCAGCCTCCTTAACCCCATCAAAAATGTTCCCAAATGTGGATTTATTCCATGAACAAATGGCACGTTTCAAAGAACTCAATTTACGGAAAAGGCCATGCATGCCACCACTAAAAAACATGGAATCCTAATGATGTTTAACCATAGGAAGAAAAGTATCATTTTCAATCCACATGTGCTGAAATTTGAAAGTATTGACAAAAGAAATAACTTCCTGCTTACAAGTAAGAAGAAGGGAAGAGTGATCAGATGAAGACTTACCCAAGTGCTGAACCAAAACATCAGAAAATAAATCCAGAAAATCCACATTGGCGATAAGTCTGTCAAGCCGCTCCCAAACTCTACCCGAAGACCTAACTCCAGTCTAGGTAAATTCACAACCCTGAAAAGGGATGTCAATCAAACCGCAATCATTAACGCAATCCACAAAGTCATGCATGTTAAGAAGACACGGTTCCGAATTCCCTTTGTACTCAGAGCGATATTTTATGACATTGAAATCCCCCCTACTAACCAGGGGCCAGATAAATTCTCAAACACTTGCAGCATATTACCCCACAAATTCCGTCTGTTACTTCTGGAATGCAACAACCGAGTAAACGAAAACCAAATTCAAAGAATGAACAGAAACATTGCAAGTCAGAAGCTGAGAAGCATCACGAAAATCGGATAAAGATAAAATATGATCCTTCCACATTAACCGTATTTTGTTGTCCTCCGAACAAAAAACATTCGAAAACCCCAACTTATTCATAAAAAAGAAACTTTTATTACTAGCTACCATGGGCTCTATAATCGTAAGAAAAGAAATATGATAATCATTGCACAATTTAAATAACCAAGAGGAAGAAGAATCTAACCCCCGAAGATTCCATTGTAACAAATTCATTGAGACGGAGAAGAGAGAAAATCTGATGGAATGACCCCCTGTTTTCGGGTTCTCCTTTTGCGCACATTTTTCCTCTTGACAATAGTAAATTAAGGATCCCCAACATCCACATTATCAGCTTGAGAAATAGCCTTTAGCTTGTTATTAATTGTAGAGATGGAATTTCGAAGTGCATCAGAAGATAATTGCTCTGGCGCATGAGGAAGATTAGAATCAGAATTGTGCTGCATAGCATCCTCATCAGAATTGTGCCCCTTATCCGGATCAGAATTAAAACTAGAAGCCAAAGGAACTTTAGAATCCCGATTTATAGTGAGAACACAGGAGTCATAAGCCTGGATAGTATCATCAGTTCCAACATTCACCTGAGGCTGCTGCAAAGCAATAGAAGAGGGACTCGAAGTCTCAACCATTATTTCTTTCGAATGACCTCCAACATTAGGCTGTTCTGTCGTATTAATGTCATCATTTAATAAGTCATCATTAACATCCCTATTAGGAAGCTGTGAAAGGACATTCACTTTAGGAACCCAAACTTTCGCCTCCACCTTCTTACCCGAATCAGCTTTGGACAATGGAACACGTTCTGTAGGAGCAGTCACAGATAAAGGACATGTGGAATTTTTATGGCCAAGTTTCAAGCACCTAAAGCAATAGAACGGTAAATCTTCGTAAGTAACATTCTGGAAAAAGCCCCTGCCATCATCATCGATCCAAACCTTTGAAGGAAGCTCTTTGGAAACATCTAACTCAATACAGACCAGAGCAACAGACGGTCGAGTAAGTAAAGCTGTTGCAGCATCAACTTTTAATGGAGTGCCAACCAAATTAGCTACAGAAAACAATGCAGACTTGTCAAACAGATGCACTGGTAAACCTTCAAAAGAAATCCAAACAGGCACAATCGGACTATCCACATCGACACAAAAATATTTCGACCACTTTGAAACCCTCATCGAAAATCCATCAAAGTACCATGTTTGCTTGAGCCAGCAGCAATGGAAATCCACTTCCAAATCAAATCGAAGTAAAACATGAGAATTGTCTAACACACCCAAAGAGAAGTTCCCATTAAATCCAACTTGATCAAGCATCTTCTTTAAGGATTTAATAGACGGTCTGCCCGAATTAAAAGTACCAATCAAAGCGTATTTAAAAGGAAGGGCAAGTTGATCGAATTCACTTTTGGAGAATGAAACAGCCGGCACTCCCTTGAATGTGCATGGCGGCTTGAAAGCCATATTTGGAGCCTTGACGATAGCTGATGCGAACGAACGATTAACCTCAGGAGCCACATTCCCTTTCAAAATATCAGCAAAGGAACGAACTGTCACAGCGGTAGGCTCCACAGGAGCCGCCGCCGGCGGAACTTCAGCCATGATAAACGCGACTGCGTGGCCTCCAATGAAGAAAACAACAAGTTTATCACAGATCACCTATAAATCAGAAGGGCTTCTGCTGATTTCTTGGAAACTGCTCACTTCTTGAGGTTTTGTTCTCTCACAGGCATTTCATCAAACACTTTGTACGCATTGATCAATTCTCCAAGGAAGCACACAAACTCACAGCAATGGATAAAGAGATAATATATACAGCAAATACCCACCAAAAATAATGCAAATAATGCTTTTGCTGCTGCAGATCAAACTCTCATCTATAGATGAAGCGTCTTCAATGAAACTGACCAGTGAAAGAATTGAAGGGTCCTCTGGTTTCTGTAATTTCTGTTTATAGGTCTGCCTTGCTTCGTCTAGCTGTGCTCTGATGTGAACAAAAATGAGATTAAATGTCAAAACCTAACTCAAAGGAGAAAAAAAGGAAATGTTATTGACTGGAGCTCAAATTGGTCATTCACACTTACACATTATATATATATATACCTTGCTTCTGGGAATTGTTAATTCTTGTGTCAGTATATTTTTAAAAATCTTTCCCTCTTGCTCCCTTCCATCGTCAACTGATTTCCATCGGCAACTGATCAAGAAGATCTCACCATCTCCATCAGCGATTCAGTGCTTCTCACCATCTCAATCGATTACCCAAAACCGCAATCTCCTTCAACAAGTTCTCCTGCAACACAGAAACCACAATTCACTCAGCTCAAAATTATATATATATATATATATGTAAGGACGAAGTAACTTGCAAATCCAGCAGAATCCATTAAAACATAAGAGCCTCATCAGATTTCATAAAGCGATAGCTAAGAGAAAGCTTCAGATTTATTGATTTACTGCGGTGGACAAATACTGTATTTGAATTGATAAAAGGAGGTGATTAGAGTGTGTTCTGGAAGCCACGCAATTCACCAACTCATCATCCGAGCAGCAACTGCCTCTCTGTGACCTTTGCAGATTGCCTACCAAGTGTTTGATGTTTTTCCCATATGAAAAGTGAATGCTTCATTATGCCAAATTCCGCTGCATCCAAAGTGGCGGTTTCTCATGACTCACATCCTATCAAGGATCAAGGTTCAGCTCCTGGGTTGAGCTATGTTGCAGCAGTCCATGGACAGTCGAACGTTGACAGATCTTTTCTTTCGACAATTGAAAAGGAGCCTTGCTTGGCTTTCAAGAAACCTTGCCAGATTAAGGGTGTTCCAGCAGTCTCTTTCTCACGAGAGGAATCCTCACGCTTGGCTTCTCAATTTCGATTTACTTTGGTCTGGATTTTTCAGTCAGGAAGGCCAAGTATGAAATCTCTTCGTCAATCAATGGACATGGTGGGTTTTAAGGGTGATTTTTCCTTTGGTCTATTGGATTCATCGCATGTGCTGATAAGGTTTGATTTGGAAGAGGATTTCCATAGGTGTTGGTTGAAGCAATTGTGGTTTTTTCAAGGTTTTGCTATGAGGGTTGCTAAATGGACTAGGGATTTTCGTCCCAATATGGATTGCTCGATTATACCAATTTGGATTGCCCTTGAGGGCTTACTTGTGCATCTATTTGATAAGGCAGCCCTCTTTCCTATTGCTAATTTAATTGGCAAACCATTGAAGGTGGATGCAGCTACGGCAAAGGCAAGAGGACATAACATTGCCATAAAGTTAGACATGGCAAAGGCTTTTGATAGGGTCTCATGGGCTTATCTGGAAGACATTTTGTTGAAGTTCGGTTTCTCACATAAATTTGTGGATTTAATTGTCTCTCACCTGAAAGCTACTAAATTTTCTGTGCTTATCAATGGGGTCAGCTTCGGTTCCTTTAGTCCTACTCGGGGGGTCAAACAGGGAGATCCTTTGTCTCCTCTTCTTTTTATCCTAGCTTCTGAGGGGTTTTCGAGAGGAATCAAAGCTCTGATCTCAGATAGAGCTATTACAACTTATAAGACTGCAAGAGGATGTGAAATCATCTCCCACTTAGCCTTTGCAGATGATCTGTTAACTTTTATTAATGGAGATGTTAAAAGTGCTAAGCATTTTATGAGTTTTTTACAGGATTATCAGAAATCATCAGGCCAGCTGGTTAATTTGGAAAAAAGCTCATTTTATTGCTCCTCAAAGTGTTCGTTAGCTTTTAAAGACAAAATGCGATCAGTCCTTTCTATTCCATGTAAAGATTTTCCATTCCAATACCTTGGAGCTCCTATCTATAAAGGTATTAACCGATCCCAATATTGTGCTCATCTTCTTGATAAAATAGATGCTAAACTGTGTGGATGGACAAAGAAATTCTTGTCGACTAGTGGTAGACTGTTGCTAATAAAGCATTTATTGAGCTCAATTTCGATTCACACATTAGGAGCCATAACTCTTCCTAAGAGCATCATTTCCATTTTGGAAAGAAAATTTGTGGATTTTTTCTGGTCTTCGGACATATAGAAGAGCAAATATCATTGGGTCAATTACAAAAAAATATGTCATCCCTATGAGGAGGATGGTCTTGGATTACGATCTTTAAAAACCTTGCAGGAATCTTATTCGCTCAAACTTTGGTGGAGATACCAAGAGGGCAAATCTGTCTGGTCTAGGCTTGTCAGGTCCAAATATCACCATGAGGGCTTATGCAGGCAAAAGCCTTGGATTCTAGTACATGGAAAAGGGTTTGCACCATCCACAATGTTGCTGTTACTATGATATCTGTAGAACCTACTGGGCTTTGCTGGAATGATTCGGGTAAGAAGTCGTTTGTATTAAAGGAAGCCTATGATACACCGAGACAGCATCGAGCATCTACATTATCCTTTAGTATGCTTTGGGGCAACAACATCCCACTCAAAATTTCCATCTTATCTTGGAGGCTTTTACAATCAGCGCTTCCAATGCCATCTCGTCTCCA
Organism: Garcia nutans; assembly: GCA_947685225.1. NCBI lineage: Eukaryota > Viridiplantae > Streptophyta > Magnoliopsida > Malpighiales > Euphorbiaceae > Garcia > Garcia nutans. The sequence goes on from CANTUV010000001.1 coordinate 22,022,595, forward strand.
AAGCATGGGTGTTCAATTGGCCTCATGCTGCCCATTTTATTTATCGGGTGAAGGATCTATCTCTCATGTGTTTTATAGCTGTTCTCAAGTGCAACAAGTCTGGAAATTTTTTCGGGAATCCTTCAGTCCTCGATCTGGAGCTCCAACGCTTAGACAGGAGCTGATCCAATGGTGGATTTGTTATTCCCCTCAATCACCTTCGGGTATTATATTGCGGTGTGTTTCTCAAATTATCCTCTATGTAATTTGGACTACGTATTGTAGTATTACATGGGGTGATGGTTCATTTTACACCCCAGCCATCATAGAACAGGTGAGGAATTTATTTTACAAATGGTGCATTGCTCATGGCACTTCGAAAATAGCAAAAACATTCACCTTGTTTCCAGAGTTTTGTCCAACTGATATTAGCAGAGGTAAAGCTGGTTTTCTGAAAAATGTCGTGGACAGGTGAATACAAAGTCAATGTAGGTGCTTCTTTCTCATCGTTATCAGCTGCTGGGGTTGCGATCTTGCGCGACTTGGGAGGAAACGTGATTGCTGCCTGCTGTTTTCAGGTGGCAGCAAAAGACGCTGCTGAAGCAGAGCTGCACTCTATTTTCTTTGGTCTCAAGTGGGCATCAGATATGAACTTTCACTCTTTTCTTTTGGAAAGTGATTCCTTAGCTGCCATCAATAACTTGCAAAGCTCCACTGTTAGTTCGGGAATTATAGGCACAATCAGATGCTTGGCCGTAGCAAACAGTGTAATATTCTCACATGTGCATCGTGAAGGGAACCAAGCTGCTAACTTCTTGGCACGGTATAGCCGGCTATGTTCTTTACAATGTAATTTTCTTTCCTTTGATTCTTTGCCCCGTATTTTAAAGGGCATTGTACTCTCGAACTCTTCTGGAACTCCTTACTTAAGGTTTCTTTGAATGAATAAAATATCTGATAGGCTTAGCAGTTTTCGGAGCTGGTTATCACTGAGCCGCTCTTTAAATTGCTAAGTTTATTCAGCATTTCATAATATATATATATATATATATTGTTAAGTAAATAATAATTTCAATTGATTATCACAAACCAATTTAAAAGTAAATAATAATTTCAATTGATTATCACAAACCAATTTAAACAAAAAAAAATACATTCAAATAAATTCATTCAAGTAAAAATAAATCTTAAACTAATTATGAAACAGATTCATACAATTCTATTAAAAATTGTAAACAAATATATAATAAAAATAATTTATATTAACATCTAATTTGATCATTTTATCAGTTTAATAATTAAGATTAAAATGAGAATAGAGAAGTCTTTAATCAATATTTTATTTCTTGATAAAATGGATTGTTGAAGTAATTCTTTTAGAAATAATTAATAGTTTAATTAATTGATTAATGTTTAATTCAGCAGTTTCTTTTAGAATAGAAAGAAATTTCTTTTTTTGAAAAAAAAAAGTTTTTTTGGTAAGTTGATTTTAATTTTTGAAATTAATTTAAAATTAAAAATGTTAATAATAACAATATTTTTAATTGAAAATAGCATTTGTTATTAATAAGAGATTATTTATTTCAAAAATAAAGTTATATATAAAATAAAATAAAATATGAAATATATAATTACTTATTTCATTACAATATAAAGGCTTTATATGCATTTGTATCATTTTTCTTCAAATGTACACATATATAAAAATACAAACATATATTTTAAAATGGATTTCTGTAAAAATGGCTAAAATAAAAATATTTAATAGAAATATCCTTTTTTATTTTTTTAAATATTCAGTTTTTAACTTTTTTTTAGAGCATTCAGTTTTTAACTTTTAATTTAAAAACTAACTTACTTTTAAAATATGTATTTAACATACCAAAAATATATTTCATTTTCAGATATATACATTTAATATATTAAAAATATATAAAAATTACAAGATACTTTTTAAAAAATAACATATAATATAATTTTTTCATTTCAAAATATACACAAAAAATATGTTAACTTGCTATATAAGTTTAATAGTTTATTATTTATTTTTTTATATTACGTAAAAGATAAGAATTGAAACTCTATATTAAAAAAAAAAAGATTTGTAATGAATTGAAAAGTATATATAGAATTTCTATAATACCAATTTCAAACTACTACATATAGTATAATTACGGTAGCAATTAAATTGACATGGATCAAAAATAAAATAATTAAAATATTTATTTTTTAATAGGAAACTCCTTATTTTGTAAGAGTTTCATAGAAAATAAATATAAATAATTTTAATTTCTAAAATAATTAATTTTAATAACAATTCCTATTACTTATAATAATATGTGAAATTTTATTTTATATTTATTTATTCATGAATTATTCTCTTTAATTCAATTCTATGGCAAAATACTTCAAATTATAAGTAGGACAAATAAAAAAAGATGATTGAATATAAAATTAAATTATCAAAATTCATCAATCTAAACCGAAAATTATGATTAACTGAACTTATAGTTTGGATTTAGATTTTTTAATTTTTAACATTTTTAGTTTTTGATTTTGATTTTTATTAACAAAAATAATTTCATTAAGTTAATCGAATTGAAATGGTTTTTATATAATAAGTAAATATATATTTTATAAATTATATATATTTATTATAAATTATATTTTAAGTTATTGTAATATCCGTAATTTTGGAGAAAATAAATAAGTATTTAGAGATATAGGTATTATATATACCTAATGTATATTTAATGTATACATAGTATATACATATTATATATATATATATTATGTATATTGGTTATATGTATAAATATATTATACTTGATATATATATATATATATATGTAATACTTGATATATATTAAATATACAATATACATATATATATACATAATATAAGTACATTACATAAATATGTATATAAAAGTATATGTAACATATAAGTAACATATATATGAAATATACATATACATAAAATATATGTAACATATAAATGATTATTTATGGATGGAAAGATGGAAAGATGGGAAATTAGTAAATAAATAAATAAATAGAAAAGAAAGTCAAACTAAGAAAAAATATTTGGTAGAGATTAAAAGTTGTTTAAAAAAATGAATAAAATAAATTAAAATTAAAAATAATTTTTGATAGTGGAAGATGATGAAAATATGAAAATTTAGTAAATATTAATTAATTAATTATATATGGTTAGAAAGAAAAAAAAATAAAAAGATTAAATTAAATTAAAATTCATTTATGGATAGGAAGAAGATTATAAATATCTTAATATTATATTATTCAATTAATTAAATATATATATATATATAAGTGGATAGGAAAAAAGAAAGAAGTAAAAATTAAAAAGATAACTGTGATCTTTCTCTTCTTCCTTGATAAAAATGAGCCACCATAGTCAAGAGAGGAAAAAAAATTATTCTTTCATCATGTAACTCAAATTTTCTAAAGAAAACAAAGAAATTAAAAAGATTTTGAAGAAAAGTAAGAAATCAAGTAAGTCTCTTTTCTTTAAAGTTTTAATTTCTTAGTTGTATGTTTATGTTTAGAATTTTTAGACAGAGAAAATGATGGTATATTGTTTCAATAGATAGAAATGATATTAATATGATGAATATTTAGTGAATTGTTGATTAGATATTGGAAATAAGCATAAATGATGGAAGTAGAGTTTGATGATGAATATGTACAATTAGGGTTTTTAATATGGTTGATGATAATTATTGTAATGGATGAATTCAATATGTGATAATTTTATGATTATAAATTGAATATGGTTAAGTTTGGTTGAAGTTAAGGTTATAGCCATATTATGTGAAATTAGGGTTTGTGGAGAAGGTGTTTTTAATTGTGATAATGCATTGCTTTGATGTTATATAAATATATTATAGATGATTATATAGTTGAATGATGAAAATGAGATTGATAAGTTGAAGTTTGAATAAGGTAGTAATGGTGAAAATAGTATTTTGGTAAAATGTTATATAGAATTGATATAAATGGTGTATGAATAATTAAAGTGTATTAAAATGAAATTCTAATGTTATGTTAGAATTTGTAATGTGGTGATTTTAAGGTTGGAAATATAATATGGATAAGTTTTGGTGAAGTTTATATTAATGGTTGCATTATGTGAAATTTGAATTTTTGAAAGAGATTTTGATAATTGTGAAAGTGAATTATTTTAATGTTATATTAATATATAAGTAATGTTTTTAAGGTTAAATGTTGAAAATGAAATTAATAGAATGAAGTTTAAATAAATGAGTGAATGGTGAAATTAGAGTATTAATGAAGTTTTGATAAGAATTGAATAAATAATAGTAATTTAATAATCAATGAGCATGTAAAGTGACTTTAAATGAGTAATGTTGTTTATTATGGATTTATGCATGTGTAGATTAAAGTGATAAAAGAAATAAAATTGAAAGTTTGGCTTGGAAAAAAGAAAAAAATGTTAGTACATATTACTGAATTTTGTGTTTTCATTAAAATATAAATAGGCATTATGTATGTATAATGCTATTTTTTTTAAAAAAAATATAGATTTGCATATAATCTATGTAATGTGACATAGTTATATGAGGGGTATCACATTGGCAAAAATCCAATATAGATTGATATATATATATATATATATATGGTATGATGTCCAAAATAGACATATTTATGACTTGTGAGAAAATGTAGAAAATGAGTCACATTTTATGGATAAGAAATTTGATGAACGAAAAATATGAAAAATGAAAAAATATAAAAAAAAATGAAAAATAGATAAAGAAAAATAAGAAAAATTATTGTAGAATAATAAATATGATGAAAATTGATAAAATATGACAAATGTGCTAATAATAAATTTATGATGTATAACGTGATGTTTATACAAAATATGAAAGTGCAAGTTGTGCACTTTAATGTGGAAGTGAGTCACATTTGATTTGAATGTGATGATGGTTTTATGAGTCAAAAATGTGGAAAAAGAATGTGAAATGTGGATAATAATTACAAAACGAGAAAAAAAATATATTAAAATTTAAAACTTATATGAGACGTGATGGTGATCATAGTTTGATATGATCACAAGGGATATGAAAAATGTGATAAATGTCGTAGAAATGTAATTTACTAGTTACATTTTAGTTGTGGCTAGAAAAATGATGAAATATGTTGCAAACATTTGAAATATAGAAATTAATAATGTTTAAATGGTAATGTTGAATGAAATATGTGTTTGCCTTGTATAGTATCTTGTTTCAGAGAATTATTTTTGGTACTATATGATTTGCCTTCGGCCCAGATACTGAGCTTCGTTATTATTTGCCTTCAGGCTAAATGCTGGACATCACTATTATTTACCTTCTGGCTAGATGCTGGGCGTCACTATTATTTGCCTTCGGAGCTAGACACAGAGGTGTCAACAGGAGACAGTTGCGACACTTGGATCCCTGTTGTCGCAATAGACTATGAAAATATCTCTGAAATTCGAATACTATATAGGGTTTATTTGGGCTCAATGTGTGTGTGTGTGTGATATATTTATGTGTATGTGTATTGTGTTCTGGATAATGAAATATGACGTTTGGATGGTAAGATGAATTATGACATGTGATTAAAAATATCAGTGTTGATAAACTTAAGTAGAGCTGGGTCTAGAGACGGAGTTGTCATAAACATAATTAGGTCATGAGATTGCTCGTATGTGTACTGAATTTGATAGTTGAGATTGAAAAATAAAGAAGTATAGATATATATACACCATGTATAAAATAAAAAGTAAGAATGTATACGCATAATGTTTATTATTTATAGAATGTATATGTATAATGTTTATTATTTATAGATATGTACCACTAAGTTGTAAAGCTTAGCGTGGCTGTGTAAATTGAGCAAGTAAGAGTGTATCGATAAGTGAAACGCAGACTGTGGTAGATACATGGTGATCTAGACTACCGCAAGACCAACGATGATATTTGCTTATATGTATATTTATGATTTAAACATTTTGGTTTATATAAATTAACTCATGACACTTGTGTTGAATTATAAAGATTTAAGATGACAATGCGTATATATTTACGTCAGTATTTGATTTTAATAGATAAAATTTAAAGTGTTGAGATTTTAATTCTATATTAATAAAGTAGCGAGTTTGGAGAATGAATGAAATTATTAATATTTTGAAAATGTAAAATTTTTATGCAGATTATGTGGTTGTTGTTTTGAGATTTATCTATATTACAGATAAAACTCTAAAGAGTTTTTTCAGAGATTTTTTGTTAAATTATATATTTTTAAATTTTAAATTATTAATAAATATTATTTATTTATTTATTAAAGTATATTTGAGTTGCAAAATATTTTTTTGAATTTATAAAAATTTTATAAGACTGAAAACTGTGATATTCTTATACTGTATATGCATATAATATATATATATATATTAGATGTATGTATTATATATATATATATAATATAATAGTGTTACAGTTATTTTAATATGATTATATTTATATTTAAAATATATATTTTATATTTTAATTATGTTTGTGCTAAAATTTATTATTGCAATGAGTCATATTTTATATTTTTTATTATATATATAAAATTTATTAAAATTACATATTTTTTATTATATAATGAAATATTTAAAAATTGAAAATATTAATTAACTATTTATTTTAAACTATTAGCTGATAATTGGTTAATTATTTTTTTATAATTAATTTTGAATTAATTTTTTAAATGAAATTCAACAATTCAATTTTTTAAACCTAATTAAATTGCAAGAGGAAAGAATAAGACAAAATAATGGATAAAACTAAAATTGCCCAAATTTTTTTACATCTTTAATTATATTTATAATGTTTCAATTATTTATAAATCTGTCATAAAAATATCAAATCAGTCATATTAACATAATAAATAATTAATAATATATAGTGATGATGATTGTGGCAACATCGCCGCCACCATTATCATTTTAGAAGACCCGAAGATAAGCCCAAGAAATCCTCAGTATAAGACAACTCATTTTAGAGGCAAAAAAAAAAATATTATTATGCAAATATATATAGATAATTTAAAGAAAAAAATTACATAAAAATAATCATATATATATATATATCCCTTTTTATTATTTGTGGATTTTCTATGTTTATATATATATATATATATATTGGCTATCTACTTATTTTTGGCTACCTATATATGTTTGGCTACCTACTTATTTTTGGCTACCACACAACAATGTAAAATGTTAGGGTAATATTAATAGCATTTTCAAATAGAAAGGAAGCCTTATTCAACTGTAATTTCCTTTTACACTCGATTGATTGTGTTAAGGATTTTCCTTTTTTTCTTTCCTTGATCAATATAAAAGTAATGCTCTAATATAATTTGTTATTATATTTAATTTCTAAAAAAAATTGATATTTCATAACTATATATAAATTACAAATGCAAAATGTGACTGATTATTTTAGCATTTATGATTTAAATTCGTGATCAAATAAGCTTTTGTCTCTCTCAATATAAAAAAATGTATAATAAATGATATATTGGAAAAAATAAGTCCAAATTAAAACTTTTTAGTCTTAAATATCCTGAACTTTTAAAATTATTATATTTAAAATTTTAAAATTATTTAAAATCATAAACCTTCCCACAAGTTATGTTTTAGATTTTCTTTTTCTTTTCGTATAAAATATTTATTACAATAAAAATTAAAGTAGGATGATTAGAATTGTTAGTTGAAATATTTAGCGTTAGCGAGTATCTCTTTTTCTCTACTCCCTCATTGCTGTTTTGCCATTACAAAAGTAAATAAAAAAAATTATTACGCTTACAATGGTTTAAATATTTAATTAATACCATTTCACAATTAAATTATAATATTGATAAGAACCCTGCTTAACTCCACACCAAAACCCCAATTCTTAAAGAACTCTGTATACGCTAATTGCAAAATCAAATTTGTAAGCACAAACAAATCAAAAAATCATAATAAACGAAGAAGAAGAGAAAATCTAAGTGAAAGAGAGAGAATTGTTAAAAACATAAAATAAAACCCACTGAGAATATTAACATTAAAATTGAAATTTTTACCATAGATCTGCAAAAGTTGGAAGGAGATCGAAATAAGAATGTTGAATAATAAAATAATAAAGCTCAAAACTTGGTGAAGAATAAGAGAATATTGTTTAAAGAGAGTTTTTCTAAACAAAGAGAAACATACGAAGAAAGATAATTGGTAATTGCATTTCAATGGTCGCTGGAGAAGGAGAAGGCATATTGAAAAATTGAAAAGCATCAGTGAACGTGCATGGGAAGGGATAAAAAAACATTAAATATTAACTCTTTAAAAAATTAAATTAGCAAAATGACATTGAACGGCATCGTTTTCACTATTGACTTTTTTAAAAAAAATCTATAATGGTAATTTCAAATGCATTCACTACGAGCGGACCACCAACGGACAAAGACCAAAAATCCCTTGTAAAAACAACCAGATTGGATCAATAAAATGAATAAATTTAAGGCTAGGACTGACTTTTCTCAAAAGTCAAAATCAAATTGGATTTTACTATTTATAAGCAATAAGCCCTCTATTGTATTGTTTATTGTATGTACTAGTGAATTAAATGTTTGATTAGTTAGTGAATTTGATTATCACAACCTGATTAAAATGTTGAATACTCATAGAAAAATAATAGTAATAATAGTAAATATTTTCATAGAAAATTAAGTAAATAATATTGCTTAAACAGGAGAGTATTAGTTTTAATTTCTAAAATATGATAACTTTAAGTGGAGATGCAAATATACATATGTACAATTGTAAAATAAATTCTTTTGGTGAAATTGGAAGGACACTAATAATAAATTTTGAGCTATGGATTCAATTAAACACATGAATTATAAGATATATATATATATATGCAATTTTTCTATTTGAAGCTCATGGAGTTTCTTATTGACTCTGCATTATTTAGAAATATGTTCTTTCTTGCCACACTTATAACAGGTGACATCTTGTCTGGTGATTTTGGAAGAGAAAGGCTTAGATTTTTTGGGAAATTTTTTTATAAGTTTTGGAGGGTTTCCTATAAAATTCTTCCTTGAATTTACTTTTTTTTTAAAAAAAAAAAAATATTATGTGGCAGTGGTGGGAAGATTCTAAAATAGTCATATTCATTTTTATCTCTTTGGTCAATGAAATGGTCTATCTTTGGTTTAGAGGAGGTAGAATGGGTCTGCTGTGCCTGAGAGATGATGTCAAAATATTCTTCTTCTATCTTTGCTACTGCCAGGGCTGACATGAGAAAAGATTTTTGTGCTAAAACTTATGTCGTTTGTGGATTTCGCTTTAAGAATCCTTAGTTTTGAAGATATGCTTGGATTTTTATGCTAGTAATGTTAAAAGAATCCTACCATTTTACTTTGAATTTTTTGAATAGTGTATAATGGTGGCATCTTTTGTTGAAAATTTCAAAGGCAGTCAACCATTTAGGGGTTTTGCTATATGATTTATATTTGGGATAAAATCTAAGCTATAATTACGACTCCTTAAGAATCTTTGCAACTATGTTTTTCTAAGATTTTATCAGGAAATTTACTAAGAATCTTTGCAATTGTGTTTTTCCAAGATTTAATAAGGAAATTTACTTGCAAATTTCAAAGATCTTTCTATTGGGATAATTGTGCCTTGAGAAATGTGATGCTCTAAGAATAAAGATATTTTTGGATTAAAAATGCAAAATTCTAAGTATGGATTAAAAATTTCATTCATGATCCTTTGGAATTTAGAATGATTATTTTTTAAATCCAAATGACATTACTATCTATTCATATTGTCCAAATGGAACAATAAAAGTAGTCTTGTATCGGTCTTTAAGTTAAATTTGAATTTGTCAAAATCTCGATTTCATATTAAATTTTGAAAAGACAAAAGAAGAATGTTGTTTATGTAATAGATCTCTTTTGTTAGGAATCAGATATCTTATCCATTTTAGAGTTTTATTCAGTGGCTAGTAATTAATTACAAGTCTAGGAGTATCTCGTTCTATTTCTGAATTCTTATTTATATAGAACACTGCACAACTCCAAAGAGATCTAAACTTTATAATTAATCTTTTTGACTCAAAGTCTTGAATTTGTTTTCTCAGTGAGCTTCAAGATCTTGGTTTATTTGGATTGGTCAAACTTTTGTGGGTATTTATTTTTCATCAAAATCATTTTCACATGGGAGATATCTCTTTATAAAATTATAATATTTTATATATGTTGAAAATATAATTTAAAATATACTAATTTTTATTATTTTACTAAAATATATTTATTTAATAGTAACATTTGAATAAATAATAAAAATTAAAGTAAATATTATTCGAAGTGATGGATGAGATTTTTTTATAATTAAAATATTTTTGAAGGTAGTAGTTTAATTTAGATTCTTCTTTTTTTATTTATTGTTTCTCTACAATTTGGGCATAGAGGCTTAAATTCTAAGGCCTTGCAACAATTATTGATTACTAGTTTTGTCTTTAGGTTGCTAGAATATTGAAGGTTCACTTCTAAGTCCTTGCAAAATCTATGGTGCCAATCTTTTAACTAAAATAAATATCATTATGGTACCAAATTCTCTCTTCAAAATAAGTTATCAACATTTATAACCAATTTTTAATCTCTTATAAATATGAACCTATTGTGACCATATATACATAGTTATCACTAATAATATGAGCACAAAATTTTTTCTCAAAAATTAATCACTATTTGCGACAAACCTTTCTATTCTCTCGCAAATATTAACCAATTTTGATCACATATAAAAAGTCATCACTAATAATCTGGTACAATTTTTTCCTCCAAAATAAGTAATAACTAGGTATGACAAACTTTTCTAATCTCTTATAAATATGATCTTATTGCTACCACATATAAAAAGTCATCACTAATAATCCAGTACCAATTTTTCCCTCCAAAATAAGTAATAACTAATTATGACAAACTTTTCTAATCTCTTACAAATATGATCCTATTGCGATCGCATATAAATAGTCATTACTAATAATATGGGTACCAATTTTTTTCTCTAAAAAAATTGATCACTATTTGCAACAAATATACCTAATCTCTCATAAATATTGACTTATTATAACCACATATAAAAAGTCATCGCTAATAATAGATACCAAATTTTTTTCTCTAAAATCTTTATCAAGTTTTGCAATAAAATTTTCTAATTTATCGCAAATATTTAACCTATTGCGACCACTTATAAAATTTTATCATGAAAAAATAAGGCACAAACATTTCCCTTTGAAAAAGTAATCACTATTTACAACAAACTTTTCTAATATCTCACAAATATTTGTGTCCATATATAAATAGTCATCTCTAATATTACAATATAAAATTTTCAATATAAGTTCTATTTTTTATTTGCTACAAAAAAGTTTTATACTCTCTCTAATAAATAATATTTAGCAATGAAATGACATATTTGATTACAAATAATTTTGATATTTCTATGATTCACAAGATGACATTGCTAATAATATGTCGCCGAATTTTTCCTCCAAAAAATCATTATTATTGACGACTTATTATACTATTAGTGATAATAAAAAAAAAATATAGCAACTAACAAACATATTTTTTTCTAGCAATATAGTAATAGCTATAGCTAAAAGTCTATTAGCAACAAGTTTTAGTATTAACTCCTAAATTTTTATTGCGATTTACATATTTTTTATGGGGTGGATCACAATTCCACCTTTGAAACTTGAGAAAATCTTGAGGGACATTTGATGACTTTGATTTGAAAGAGAGCTTGATAAATCTTGATGAGGACTAGGAAAAAATCTTGGCGAAGGGACTTGGAATGACCTTGACTTGATGAACTTGAAGGATCCTGAAAGAGGGATTCTAATAATTTTAACTTGAAAAGGGAAAATTCTAGAGCTAACAAGATTTTAGCTAAATTTATTTAAATATTTCTCAGCATATTTTTCTGAGTTGAGCTATATGAAAAAAGTGAAAAGGACCAGTATATATAGGCATGCAGATCGAGGTGGTGGGTGACCAGGGGCACCTGGGCAGTCACCTGTGACCAACACAGTCACCAATGATGTGATCAGCCAAGAGACCAATCTCTGTTTAGGATTCTGGTGAGTGAAACTGTTGGCGATTACTGATCAACAGGTAGGTGACTGCTCTACTGATCGGTGACTGCTTGACCAATCAGTGATTGCCACAGGTCACCGATCTCAAATTTTCACGCACTAGACACTCTAAAGCTTCTTTTGGGACCATTCGAAGTCATCTGATCAAGGTGATATAATCCATTAGAATCATGACAGGATGAACTTCAACATGAGGTATAAAAAATAACGGTTCACAAGGAGCTTAAGGGCCACAATGACATATATAGTATTGCATTCCAATCTCTTGATTCGTGAAATGTCATAGAGCTTGTTGATTTCATAATTGTGCATTTCCATTGAGCCTTGAACCTTAACGGTTGAATTAATCTCACTTTTCTTATTAACTTATTTAAACTCTAGTATTTTGTTAAATCATGTAAGGATGTGTTTTGCCTTCTTCAATGCATCCTTGGAATGTTGCTCATGTAGACATCTTATATTCTTGATTTTCCATTTTGAGCATTGTCCTCTCTGCCATTACATTGCCCTTAAGACACTCTTTGAGGTTGAATGTGGATTGATTTGGAATTCCTCACATCCAACATAGTTCTTGATCATTATTTATTTATTATGCTTTGATATGTTCTTATGTTAGATGTGCCTTAAATCTTGCCTCCACGATTAATATGTTTTAGTTGATGATGTTGATTACTTCTTTGATTGATATGTTCATTAATTATTTAAGCTCCGTGATTCAGCTTATCTTCTTTCATTATGGCTGATGTTGAATTTGTGATTAATGATTATTTGCCTCTGACCATGTGTGTGTGTGTGTTTAGCCTAAGGTGAGGGAAAATACATATGTTAGTTTTGTGAATATTGTTGGAGAATATAAATGAATCCCACATCTGAAAAGTATAATAAAATACAATGACATATAAGGTGGTGTAGATTGGGCCTTAACATAAGCCAATTGGTTTTGTGTTGAGATGATGTTCCAAACCCATTTATATGGTCACTGTATATTTGTCCCAACACTCGCAGAGTCTGTGTAATTTCTATATAGTATCAAAGCTAACAAGGTAATGGACTAACCACCAGATGATCCTGGACTCCGTTGTTAACCTAGGGCCTCAGTGAAAATAGGCCTAGGCAATTGTGATGGAACTAAAAAAAAAAATAGATTGCCATCCATGTTTGGCAAGTGACAATTGGGCTATGCCCAGTTGTACTTGAGAGAGAGAGTTGGAGAATATAAATGAATCCCACATCTGAAAAATATAATAAAATACAATGACATATAAGGTGGTGTAGATTGGGCCTTAACATAAGCCAATTGATTTTGTGTTGAGATGAGGTTCCAAACCTATTTATATGGTCACTGTATATTTGGCCCAACACTCGTAGAGCCTGTGTAATTTCTACAAATATAAGAAGAAGATATTGTCCTGTTTTGAGCTTGGTAACATTTCCATTATTTGATGCAAGCAGTCAATATCTCTTTTGAAATTTGTTAAGTATATGTGACTCAATCTATTTTCTGATTGATCCTTGATTTGAGCACTATTGTGTTTCACTATTATTATTTTTTGGAATCCATACAACCCTTTGAACTCCATTCGAATGCAATGCATCCTATTTTATTGATTGATTATGCAACATTTGATTCATTTCTGCATGCTATTATCTTAATAAGTTGACAGATCATTATATCGTTTGTGACTAGTTTTGTAATTAATTGTTTGACCTATAGAAGCTCTATGTTATATCAAAGCAAAATAGGGACTTAACAGGGTGCTATTGATCTTTCAGTTAGGGCCGTTTCAACATATATAGAAACCTAAAGCAAATTTGAAAAATGAGACATTTTCTAGTAGGTTTTATATAACTAATTCTTCTTCTCCCTCCATAATTTCTTTCTCATTTAGATATATGTTATTAACTTGTTCATTCAAAGAACAATCATCAATATTTTCTGATTTATCATTTTTATTAGCTCTTATAAATTTATCAAGAGCATCTTTTTGTGATTCTATCAAAGCTTCAACTCTTCTTCTTCTGTTTTTTTTTTATTTGAGTTTTGAATAACTAGATTTGTATTTGCAAGTTAACATTATAAACTCTTATACAACCCAAGGCAACCACACATACAAATGTTAATGCATATGAATACAATATATATGAATTATATGAAACAGAAGAGAAAAAAAAATACAATAAACAAAGAGTGGAAAGAAAGCAAAATGTTAGAACAATAAAACCTGATTATTTTTAAGATTCAAAGGGGATGAAATATTTGATTCATTAATGAATCAAATGATTTTACTTCTTGCCAAACCAAATTTAAACTAATGAAGTGCAAAATTTTCCCATTTGGCTCTCGATGAAACAACATGAATAAGAAAAATTTATAGAAGTTTAAAAAAAATAAATTAAAAATTTATATGTAGCAATAAAAAAATATAACGTTAGTTTTTTTTATGGGTTAGCAACGTTACCTTAGGGGAAATTGGAAAAGAGAATTAATACGAACAATAAATATTAGTATTTTGGGGAATTAGGGAGATCATAAGCAAATCCCTTATTTAGCAATAACCATACTTTGTTTTTTTTAAAGGAATATTAATCAAAATTTTTTGGGGGCCTAAAGCACTTGCTTTAGAAGCTTCACTGTTAATCCAATTCTGCTTCTGGTAGGAGAGTAATAAAAAAGTTGATTGAGCATATGTGAACATGTGTGTATATAAATATGATTGTATATAAAAGACATTGGATAGTAATGTTGTTTTAGATGTATATTGATTTGATTGGCTTACTAGATTTCTTGGCTGCTAGATAAAATAGTTAATATATTTTATGTAAAATATTGTTCTTGTGAGATTCGAAATATAGCAGGTGAGGGGATTTTTAAGCGGTACTTGGTGGCCTTAAGCTTTCATGGACCATAGGACCATGCGCGCCTCCAAAAGTGAGGTGTGACATTTTGCAAAGATGAGACTAAAAATTGATACATCTTAAGTTCAAGAGAGAGATTCGTTGTCTTAATTATAAGCACTTGAAAACATTTAGTTTCCATAACTTCCAAAAATACAATTGAAACGATTAAAGACAACATAGCAAACCAAGTTCCAAAATGTCAGATATTTTAGCTACCTGGGCCGTTGAGCCAAACCTAATGTTGATTCAACACTAGCTAAGTTTTCAATTTTTCATTTGTATGATTTTGTAAGTAATTTAGAAGAAAAATAAAGATAATAAAATATGGTTTATTAATTAAATATTAATATTATTATACTTGTATTTTAGCTTCATTGGCAGGAGCTAAAGCTAATTGGAATGTGTAGTTTCCCATTAGGCTCGCTATTTTGAGTTCGAAAATTATTTGCCATGTGGTTATCCTGTATATCTTATTTCATGTAATCCTGCAAAATTGCAATGTGAGAGAATAACATTTAATATGATCAATTTGGCAAACATTTCAAATTAACAGTAATAATTAAAAAAATATCCTTAAATCAATAATTGAGAAATAAATTACATGGGAACAATAGAGTTTTAACCTTTTTTAATATCATTATTCCAAGCTGCTGCTGCGAATAGGCGAAGTGTGTAACATGGAGGCTGAATCCATTAAGCTTAATTTTGGTGGCTGTAGACCTGGAATTTATGCTGTGTGGAATGAATGTAGGCAAGTGAAGCTGCTGTTGCTACTGATTTTGGGGTACTGGTTGCTGGTTTTGTCCTATTAAGGATAATGGCTGTCGGTGAGATGTGTTTTGATGTCTGAGGTCGCAGGTTCTGTTCACAGCTAATTGAGCTGGTGGTCTTTCTTCATTTGTGCTGTTGTTTAACTGTATTGTAGACCTATGAAGATGGGATGCAGGGGTTGGAGAAGGTTGCTTGAGGCCTGTGGAAGCCTCTATGTGTTCAATTTTGCTTTGTTTGGAGTTCTGTGTTTTTTTTCTACATTTTTGATTTTTTCATACTGATAAATACATATTTTCCTTATATTTTCTCACAGATATAACATGTAATTGAGTTGAATTAATCTATTTTAAGTTTATTTATATGTTTTTATTTTATTATTCTTGAATTAAGCTTAGTTTGAATTAATCTCCTGTAAGTGTGTGTAAACTGATATTTTAGGTATAATTGGACCTTTAGAGTTTCAAATAATATTTCAGTGATGATAAATTACAAGAATGGAAAAGTGGTCTTTATTAAGTTGACAGAGGACATCTCAAACTTTTCAAAGAGGCCTGGCTCGTCAAAATCTGAGTTTGTTTGGGCCTCCAACTTTAAAGTCAAAATTATACTTTAAAAACAGAAATAGATTTTCAATCTAAACCATTGAGAGTAATTGGGCCATAACTTGAATGTCTGAAGTTCAAATTAGGTGATTCAAAAGCCTAACATCATCTACGCTTCAAGAGAAATAATTTTACCAAAGGATTCAATTTGATATAAGGCATCTTTGATAGAAAATGGGCTAGCAAGTTTGAATTCAAATTCTGGTAAAAGTTGAGTAGGAATAGGAGTTAGGTTTTTGAGAGAAAGGTGAGGAGGATGTGAACAGTAACATACAAAGGGATCCGAGGAAATTTTCAATCAGACTTTTTCATCTTTTCAAGGGTAGATTAGTTTTTCCACCATTAGAGATTAAAAGAAGAAGAAGATTATGCTGGAAGAGGATTTCGTCATCTCTACATGATTCTTCATCCGTCTAGTTTGAACTCTCTATTTGGTTTAGACTTTTAATTTTATATTTTATTTAATGCTTTTGTTTTTTTATTGATTTGGATATTGGAATTATGAATTTTATGTTTGGATTCATAATTTCTATAGTTTTTATGTTTAATTTAGTTATGAGCAATTAATCTCCTAAGTGAGATTAGGTGGATTTAAGATTGAAAAAAATGGGTATTGATTAATTTGATTACTAATATTTTTTAAAATTAAAGTTTTGTTGATTTTATTCTTAGTACTTGTGATTGACTGGTCACAAATTGCATGTTCAACTGAAATCATATTATGAGTAAAAGATATGTATGATTTTAGATTAAGGAATCAACAACTTAAAAAAATTCTATTTAGAGATAAAAGAATAATCTTAAGATCAACTTAGTTCATTTGAACTTGATAGGTTGTCGTAATTTATTGTTCATAAAAATAGAATTTATAAATTACATTAATCATTAATTTTCTTGCTTGAGAAAGAGAAAGAGTAAAATTTAAGGAATTGGTAACTTTGATTCAAGAAAGATTTGAATTAGTTTGAAAAGTTCTTTTTATCTATTTGAAATAATTATAATGAAACCTAATCCTATTTGATTATCTTAATTATTTAAATTTAGAAATTTAAAATTTTATTTTAAGTTTAAATTAATAGATAATTATCAAGTTTAATTTAATTTTGAATTTGAATTTAGTTTTGAATTTTAAGTTAAGGATCAAGTATTTAATTTTTAAAATTTAAAATTAATTAATTAATTTTCAGATAATAGTCAACTTGAATTTCGGTTAGTTGAATTACTCATTCTCTGTAGGATCGACCTTTACTTTCACTTTATTACTTGTTACGAATCGTGCATTAGCTGTTAGAATCGATACACACATAAATCGGCTAATAAAATTTTGGAGCCGTTGTCAGGAAAGGAGAAATTAATTTGATAATAGTAAGTTTAAAGAGACTATTAATTTAAAATTTATTTTAATTATTTTCATTTTCTTTTCTGCAGGAGTTTTATGCGTAGTAATAGACAAGCAATATTAGAAGAATTTAATCCTGAGATTGAAAAGCAGTGCAGAGAAAATAATAGAGCAAGAAGAGAAGGACTTTGTTTAGAAAGAGAAGGAAGGAACAAATTTGTGCCCAAGAGTTAACATGGCAGATCCACAAGATCAACTTCTACAAAAAAAACCTTACTCTGTGAGAACATGTCATGCCTAATACTAAAATTAGGTCAAACATCACTTGACCTGCAGTAAATGCTAACAATTTTGAACTTAAACCAGCTCTCATCAACATGGCTCAATAACAACTTTTTATGGCTTGAACCAGGAAGATGGTATTGCACACTTGGCAAATTTTCTAGAAATTTGTGACTCAATCAAGATGAATGGAGTAAGTGATGATGCAATTAGGCTACCCCTTGTCACTTTCTCATTAAAGGATAAGGCAAAAGCTTGATTACAAGGTCAAGCTGCTGGAACTTTCACCACTTGGGATGAACTTTTTAAGGAATTTTTGGCAAAATATTTTTCTCCAGGAAAAAATTGCAAAATTCAGAAATGACATCACTAGTTTTGTGCAGTTTGATGAAGAGTCACTTTTTGAAGCATGAGAAAGATTTAAAGACTTTCAAAGGATATGGCCTCACCATGGGATTCCTGAATGACTTATTGTTCAAGTATTTTATAATAGGATAATAGGACCATTAAGAAGTACAATAGATACAGCTGTTGAAGGTGCTCTAGTAAACAAAAATACAACAGAAGCTTTGAAACTACTTGAATCCATAACAGAAAATAATTACCATTGGTCTAGTGAGAGGTCTTTACCTAAGAAGGTAGTTCATGTACATAAAGTAGATGGAATTCACTACTTTCAGCTAAAGTTGATGCCTTAGCTAAGAAGTTAGAACATGTTAATCTTGTCACTAAAGGTTATAAAGGGTGTGGTGGAAACCACCAATTTTTTGAATGTCAAGCTCAAGAACAAATGCATTTTGTGGGGAGTCAAAATAAAGCTCAACAAATGTCTTATGGAAACACATACAACCCTAGTTGGAGAAACCACCCAAATTTATCTTGGGGTGAAAATTAAATCAATCAAGAAAATCAGGGGAACTAATTTAACTAATGAGAAATACACCAACTACCATTTTCTAATCGGAGTTAAGGTCAAGCTAATTACCAAGATAACAAGACGAGATATGGAGCTGCTTTAGAAAAATTTACTACTGTTTCTAGTGAGAGGTTTGACAAGTTAGATAAGCAATATGATCGATTGAAAGTTAAGATGGATCAAATTACAAGTTAAACTAGGAACCTTGAAGTACAAATTGGGCAAATTACTACTTCTTCAAATTCAAGAAGTCAAAGAGCTCTTCCTATTAAAATAGAAAAAATCCTAAGGAATATTATAAAGCAATTACACTCAGAAGTAGGAAACAGTTACAAGAGGTGGTTCCAGTGAAAGTTGAATAAAAAAGAGAAGGTGAGGTAATTAAAGAAGATGAGCAAAATAAAGAAATTGAGACTGAAAAAGGAGGAAAGTGAGACAATCCCACCAAATAAAGAAGTGGAGCCTTATGTACCACATGTACCATTTCTTCAAAGGCTTCAAAAGCAAAAAGTGGAAAAATAATATGAAAAATTTATTGAAGTGTTCAAACAATTAAGAATTAACATTCCTTTTGCAGATGCTCTGGCTTAAATGCCCTCATATGTTAAATTCTTGAAGGAGATTCTTTCCAACAAGAGATCCATTAAAGAAAATGCAAGAGTTATGCTTACTGAAGATTGTAGTGCAGTTATCCTAAATAAACTTCCATCCAAGTTGAAGGATCTAGGGAGTTTTTTTATACCTTGCACTATTGGTGATGTTGATTTTAATAAACTTTATGTGATTTAGGTGCTAGTGTAAGTCTAATGCCAAATTTTATTTGTAGAAAGCTTGGATTCACCGATTTGAAGATGACAAAGATGATAGTATAGTTGGCTAATATATTAATTAAACATCCCTTAGGGATTATGGAAAATGTACCGGCAAAGGTGGACAAGTTCTACTTGCCTATAGATTTTGTCATCCTAGAGATGAAAGAGGATATAGAAATCCCATTAATTCTTAGAAGACTATTCTTGGCAATGGCTGAAGCACTAATTGATGTACGAAAAGGAAAGCTGATATTAAGAGTTGGGCATAATAAAGTGGAATTCAATATAATAAAATCAACAAATAATCTACCCCCAATGTATAGTTATTTTTGAGTGGACACTATTGACAATTTAATGCATGATGGTCTTGAAAAGAAAAATCAATATTTATCAAGAAGAGTGTAGTAAAAATTCTCAGGGTGAAAACAATGGAATTGCTATTGACATTTTATATTAGAAAACCTACCATCAACTCCATTTTTAAAGAAGTATGATTTTGAAGAGTTAGAGAAGAATGAAATTGCAGACAAGATAATGATATGTCGATTCCTGCCTTGAAAGACAAAAAAAAAAAGTCAAGCTGAAGATGTTAAACAAAGCGCTCTTGAAAGGCAGCCCAATTTTATATCTTTTTATTTCCATTTAATCTTTTTGTTCTTAGTAGTTTTAGTTCTTTTGATTTAGTTAATTGTTTTATATAATATTGAAATTATTAATTTAGTTTGTTGGTTTTTGCAGGTTGGCATTTGAATGTTATGGTTTTTAAATTCTTTACTGTTGTATTCGTGATTTTGTTTGTTAAGCAAATAGCGATGATGGAGAAGAAAGGGAAAGAAAAGGTATGTTTGAATTGTAATTACCAATTTATTTATTTGTCGTTGTGAACAAGCCATTGTGTCTTGATCGCGTCAAACAGTGCGATCGCGACGAGATGGGCAGATTTTTATTAAAAAAAATAAAACATTATTTTAAAAACTAAATAAACCCTACCAGACCTCCTCTCTCTTCACTTTTCTATTCTTCTTCTTCTTTTCTCTCTCACCCCAAACTCCTCCCCAAATTCCTAACTACAAACCTCTCAAATTTGCTCAAATCTCACTAAAATCCACTCAATTTCTTCCTTAATCTAATAAATTTTTACTAAATCTACTATACCCATTCTTCAAATTATTCAACAATAGCTTCAAGAACAAAAAGTGTTGCACGCAAAACTTCTATAAGGAAAGGGAAGGAGAAAGTTTCAAGCTTTTCAAGAGATAAGATAGATATATCTTCTCATTTTGATGCCCCTTTTCCAATTTATGATCAATAAGAAGGTAAGAAATTTCTCTGTTTATGTTTAATGAATATTACTTCTTATATATATTTTAGCCATGGTATTTTTAAGCATCTGGGTATTGATGATAGAATGAAATAATTATTTGATAGATTAGCATGTAAAAAATTGGAACAAAAGAGATATGACACATATAAAGAACTCACTCTTAAATTCTTTACAACCCTTTAAATGTCTAAATCTAATGATAAAAATTTTGAGTGTAGAATGTTTGGTGTGAATTATGAAATTGATCATGGTGTTATGTTCAATGTTTAAGGCTTGCCTAAAGGAGTTGCTAGTACTCATTCTAAAGAATTTAATGTTGATAAATTCTGAAAAATATTAACTGTGTTTGATTCGTTCAATATAAAAAAGGCACCTAATGGATTGATTCATGATCATCGTTTACTATTATTTCATAAATTTATGTGTTATTTTGTGTTTGACAAAAAAGAGAGTAATAAAGTATCAGTTCAAGAATTAGTTATGTTGTATTATGCTTATAAGAATAAAAAAGTGTCTATAATATATCATATTTTTCAAAGTTTGATGTTTATTGCTTAACATCCCAAGAGCACCGTTGCATTAGGTCATATTTTTGGCAGTCTATTTTAATATTTTTGATCCTAACAATATCTCAATGGAGTGTATTAGTGGAAAGTCATATTCATTTGACGCTTTATGTTGTTCTAAGATTTTGGATGCTAATAGTAATTTAAGAGATCCCACAACAAGAAGGTGTTTCAAGAATCTACTTCAAGGAGGTTTTAGTAGTACTGCACTAAGTGATCGACCAACACATGAAAAAGAAGACAATGAGGAAGAGGAAAGTGATGATGAAGGAGGTGATGATAATGCCAATGAGGAGCAAGGATGGCGACATGTTTTAAAAGCGGCTCGATAAAATGGATGAAACAAATAAGCAAATGAACTCGCAGCTGAACATTATGGAGGCACAACAGAGGCAATATGGAGATCAATTAGGAACCATGAATCACAGACTTATCAACATGGAAAGGAGTTAGACTTATCACAATTACAAGCTAATGAAGTATATTGAACTTTCGAGGTTGTCTGTTTCTTCTCTGACTTCGTCACCTCCATCGTCGCCATGACTAAGGGAAGCTTTCATCCTTTCTCTTTTTCTTAATATATTTTTTTTTCTTGCTATTTATTGTGTTCTTATTTGTGGTTGCATGGTTTTCATTGGGGACAATGAAAATTTTAAGTGTGGGAGGGGAGTATTTAGCTTTTTTTGTTTTGTTTTGTGTTGTTATTTTTTGTGTTTTGTGAATTTTGTTCTTTGTATTGTTGTTTTATTTTTGTTTTTGTCTTTTTGAGTTTTTCAAATTAAAACAAAATAAAGACAAAATAAATTTTTTTAAATTAAATAAAAAATAAAAAAAATTAAAAAATTAAAAAAAATTCAAAATTAAAAAAATTAAATATTTTTCTAGTTTTTTTTCAAAAAAAAAACAAATAAAAAAATTTTATTATTAGATTTTAATTAAATTTTAGTTAGATGTCTTAGTTTATCTAGAATTAAGATTATATATTTTATTTTGAATTGAATTCCTTATCCTAGTAAACTAAAAGTTTATTTTTAATTAATAAACTTTAATAATAAGAGTGTAACTAGAATTCTTTAATTGAATGATTTTAGTTATGAGCAACTAATATCCTAAGTGAGATTAGATGAATTTAAAATTGTGAAAAATGGGTATTGATTAATTTGATTACTATTATTTTTTGAAATTGAAATATTGTTGATTTTGTTCTTAGTGCTTGTGGCTACTAATTGCATGTTCAATTGAAATCATATGATTAGTGAAAACTAGGTATAATTTTAGATTAAGGAATCAACAACTTAAAAAAATTTTATTTAGAGATAAAATAATAATTTTAAGACCAACTCAGTTCCTTTGAGCTTGATAGTTTGTCGTAATTTATTGTTCATGAAAATAGAATTTATAAATTACATTAAAAGATTAAATTTTAAGAAATTGGTAACTTTGATTCAAGAAAGATTTGAATTAGATTGAAAAATTATTTTTACCTATTTGAAATAATTCTAATGAAACCTACTCCTGCTTGAATATCTTAATTATTTGAATTTAAAAATTTAAAATTTTATTTTAAGTTTAAATTAATAGATAATTATCTTAGTTTAATTTAATTTTGAATCTTAAGTTAAGGATCAAGTATTTAATTTTTAAAATTTAAAGTTAATTAATTAGTTTTCAGATAATAGTTAACTTGAATTTCAGTTAGTTGAATTATAAATTTTTTGTGGGATCGATTTTTACTTTTATTTTATTACTTGTTACGAGCCGTACACTTGCGGTTAGAATTGATACACACACAAATCGACCAACACGTACTTTTTCCTGAGTTGTGATGATGGGGTTGAGGCTGGTATAGATTGTTGAGATTTATGGTGCCTGCTATTTTTTTTTTGTCCCTGTTGAGTGCAGTACTGTTCACGGTGTTGCTTTTTTTCTGCAGCGGTGCCTGCTGGTTTTTTTTTGTGTCCCTGAATGTGGCTGCATTGTTGTTCTTGCTCGACTTGTCATATTTGCAGGTGGTTGCTGTGTTTGGGAATTGTGTTTGGAGTCAGGCCTGACGCACCTTATTATTGAGGGGCTGGGCTGGGGTGGTACTGCTGGAGTTCTTGATGGTTTTGTGGCTCTTTATTTTCTGGTTTTCTTGTTTTCTTTGGAGGCCTGTATGTTACAATGAGAATATATTTGTATAGATATTTTTCTTTTGGCAATAAAATTTGATAATCTAGCTTAGAAGGCATTGTGCAACAATCTGACATCAAAGATGAGTGTTGTGCCTTTTCTTGGTTTTTCCTTGTGATGTCGACTTGAATGTTGAACCACATAAAAGCCTTACAGAGTCGTCATAATTCTAACTATTTTAACCAACTTTATGTTGTCTTTTATTTTTATTTCACTTAGGGTTAAGCCTATCTATCATAGTTTCATACTTTTACTGATGTTTCTCGTTTCATCATAAATGTTTTTAAGACATAACACTCTTTTTCTTATATGTTTCATGCTTATTAATAAGACCCCATGACTAATTTTCATTAGGCAATGATGACATCAATATATGGTAGAAATCCTTAATATTCCTATAAACATAGAAGAGTGAAATGCATCACAGGACAAATTTGCTGATGCTTTCCCTGATTAGAGTTTGCCTAAAAACATGAAAAAACTAATTATTTTATTAATTTATGATTAAAAAATTGAAATGAATAGGACTGATTCCAAAATATTGCTATGGCCAAAGCAATTGACCTTTGTATTGCTGGTTATATTTTAATGAATTTATTAAAAAAAAGAAATTTGCCTAGACGTTGTCTTTAATGGTAGATCTGCTATTTTTTCCAATAAAATTGATAATGAATTAGGATGGAGCTTCCTCTGATTTGCCAGGTGCTTTTCTCTCTAAGTCAATGCAGTTAGCACCATATTATGTTAAATGTACAATATCAGTATGCTACTAGTTTACCAGAGGCGGAGATAAAGGGGGTCCCATGGGGCCCTGTTCCCCCCTCAGTTAAAAATAAAAATTTTTTAGGTATATTTGAGAATGAATATTACATTGGTTGAGATGGAACAGCTTGGCCTTACTATGTGAGAGCATGCAATTTCGATTCACGCTCCCAACATTTTTCATCCTTTTTTTTCCAATATTTAAAACTGGGCCTTTTAATCAAGCCCATTACAAACAAACAAGATTTGTGTATGGCTTGTCTTGATCCTAAAGATTCATTTTCTGCATTTGATGTGAGCAAATTAGTTGAACTTGCAAAGTTTTATCCCTCTGACTTTTCGCCAGTTGATTTAATTGAACTCCAATCTCAACTTCAGAACTTCATTGTTGATGTGCGTTTGGATAAGAAATTTTCTGAATTGAAAGGAATTGGAGATCTCGCCAAAACTATGGTTGCTATAAAAAAGCATAAAGTTTTTCCTTTAGTGTATCTGTTAATCAAATTGGCATTGCTTTTACCAGTTGCTACAGCTACAGTGGAAAAAGCTTTCTCCGCAATGAAAATTATTAAGAGTTCACTTCGTAATAGAATGGGAGATGAGCTGCTAAATGATTGTTTAGTTACCTATATTGAAAGAGATGTATTTGCAAGTATTGACAATGAAACAATTATGAATAGATTTCAATCAATGAAAAATAGGCGAGGAATATTGTAATTTAATGTTTTAAATTTTCTTTGTATCCAACATTTTTCTTGTTTTATTTATTTTATTATAAATGTTATTTTTGTGAATTATAAATTTTAAGTTGAATTGGACCCCCCTTATCTAAAATCCTGGCTACGCCACTGTAGTTTACTACGTTATGTATGTATATTTTCACCAGTTATAGCGACCCTCTACTTTGTTGTTTCCTCTCTGCCTTTTCAATTATATTTGTCATTCGGGTGGTTGAAATCTTGCTTTCTTGGCTGAGCGACTTGAAATCTAATTTGCTTTTTACATAATTGTAAAATCATTGTTTCTTCATTTCTATATTTTGTGTATGACTCTCTTCTCTGCTCTTTTGTTGGTATAAGACATTTTTCAGTGACTTTATACAGCTTGAGGGTTATTTTGTAGCTTGTTCGGCTGGTGGTTGATTGATTTTATGAAACAATTTGTGACAATGTAAAAGAAAAAGCAATCATACCTACTACAAAATGGTTGATAGTTAGCCATTTGATGGCACCAATAATATGCTTAGGCCAACAAACCCTTTACTAATTGTCCTTTATAAATATCCAGGGCCGTCTTAAACATTTAAGAGGCCCTGTTAAGACGGTTAGAATTTTATTAACACTATGTGTGAGTCACAGGACCGGTTAGAATTTTTTAAAAATCACAACTTTTTTTTTTCTTTTCTGAAATTGAAGGATTTATCTCTTAAAATAAGGTTTAAGAAGTAAACAATTTTGTTGCCCATATATAAGATATAAATAAAATTAAAAAAAAATAAATTTAAAAAAAAAATAAACTGACCTCTGAAAAATTGAAGAACTCAAAGAAGTTACTTCTTGGTGGATGAAAAACTGAAAGCAGAGAAAGGTGAGGACTGAAGAGGCGCTGCAATTTTTTTTTTTTGTTAAGATGATTGAGCTGCTCATTTAATAAAAATTGTGCGATTTTTTTTAATTAAGACAAGAAAGAGAAAAAAAAATTGGAAGCATAAACATGTTTGGATTTATATTATTGGGCCCCCATAATTTTTTGAGGCCCTGTGCTATTGAACTTGTTGCACATGGTGTTAACCGGCCCTGTAAATATCCTAACCACTTATAGGAGGTTTTGATTCACTAGCCTAATATCTTGATTTGTATACTGATTTGTTCCATTTTCTGCAGCTGTCTAATAGTAAGCATTATAATGAGAGGATCATCTTTCAGTAAAAGCATTCTTGATTATCATAATTGTGACTACAAGTATTATTTCCCTAATTTTCAAAAAAAAAAAAGTATTATTTCCCTCTGGCTGTATAGTCCTAAAGCACATACAACTGAAAAAAATACAGGGCAGAATTATTTATATATGGAAGGCAATATACATCAGAAAAAGAAATAATTGTGAGCCTCATGATTATTCCAGTACAACAGAACAAGCCCTACAATCCAAGCAAATCCCAAACACCAGACCCATTTCGTGTCAAAACTTCACCTGTTGATATGGCCTACATATTTGAAAATCTAGCTTAGAAGGAATTATGCAACAATCAAACCAGAAAATGATATGCTATGAAAAAAAAAAGAATAATATGTATGAAATATGATCGAATATAACAAAAAGAATGCAGTTGTGGAGTTGCTGATTGCCATTGATTAACAATTAAGTTTCGCATCTATAATTGTTTTCAATTTTTTGGTTCAAGGTTGTTTATATTGAAATAGTTCTACCATTTCTATAACTTCTCATTTTGTTCTCCAAATCCAATTGCCTTTACATTCTATTTGCAAAGTTTTTAATTTTTTCTTTTTATTTCGCTGCTCATTTATCACCAAAAGGGGCGGCTGGCTAGACTTTGATAACATAGATTTAATTCTTTAATTATAAAAATTTTGTCGCTAGGGATCATATGCATGCAATTATTAATCAATAAGAAAAGGACGGGCACATGGGAAAAGGACCTGCTTTTTGCTGGACACATGGTGTAATACTGATACTGATATATATATATATATTTTTTATATAAAGGCGGGCGGCACCACCGGGCTTAATTTATTTATATCTAAAATAAGGTAAACCAATTCTTTCTGTTCTCACTAATCCTCTGATAAACTGAGGAAGTGAAGCTTCTGTGTCAAAATAAAAATTACACAAGTTAAGTCTACTTAGGCTAGCTAGAGAGTGAGAGATTTGATTAATTTCCCTATAAACATGACTAACAGTAGAACCAGAGGAGATCAGAAAATCACGAATAAAATTTAGTCTATGGTCCGTTGATCTGAAGTCTCGCAAGTCCAGGAAAAGTTGAGTAAGAGCCAAGGAATCCACTTCTATTTCTACCATGCTATTGTAAGCATTTGCATACCAGAATGTAGCAACATATAGAGCTTGAATTTCTGCTTGGAAAGGAGATGTAGCATTCAATAGAAAGCCTTGGCCAACAATAAATTTCCCTAAGGAATCCCGTAATATAAAGCCTCCAGACATTGCTTGTTTAGTGTAGGAACCATCCACATTCATTTTTAATCTAGCACGAGTAGGCCTCATCCATTTTACCAGCATCGGTTGCTGTTGCAAACGACCAAAACCTTCGGGCATTAAATCAATAAGCTCAAGAGGAAGTTGCTTACCATATTTTTTAGCCGAGACAGCAACCCCCCAACTGTAGAGGTAGGACTCTATTTGCTGATGCAGATCACCAATCCTTATTTTGCTCTCACCCCACCTGCAAGAACAGTACATTTTCCAAACATGCCAAATGATGATTTGAGGGATGAACCGTCTCAGCAAGCTCACAAAGGAACCCGTATTCTTAACTAACCACCAACTAATCAAAGTTTGTCTGATTGAATTACCAGTATTGATGACATCCAGGAAAAAAGAACCATAGTATCTCCAAATATTTTTGACAATTTTGCAATTAAGGAAAAGGTGATCCATAGAGTCCGAATTGATATATATATATATATATTGAAAGGGTTAAATTAATCCTGTCTTTTATAATATTATTTTAAAAAAAATTGTGATAATATGCCTTTCTCTTCATGTTTAAGTTTCAACCACATTTAATTAAAAAAAAAAAGAGAAAATTTAATCCTTTGCTCAAACTTAAAGTGTAATCCTTTTATAAGAAAATTTAAAGTGCAATCCTTTTATAAGAAAATTTAAACCACATTTAATTAAAAAAAAGAGAAAATTTAAATATTTACCGATGAATATTATTTTTGGTTAATAATATCTTTGCTCAAACTTAAAGTGTAATCCTTTTATAAGAAAATTTAAACCACATTTAATTAAAAAAAAGAGAAAATTTAAATATTTACCGATGAATATTATTTTTGGTCAATAATATCTTTGCTCAAACTTAAAGTGTAATCCTTTTATAAGAAAATTTACTGATAGAAAGAGTTAGGCATCAGCAAATTTTCATTCCTGTGGGAATTTTAGGCGCCACATCTCTCGAAAGATTGCGTATTCCATCGGTAATGTTGGTGCATAGTTGCAAGTTTACTGATAGATTGTAATACCTCGTTCCAAGTATGCATGGTTCGTGGGACATCAGTCAAAAAGTTTGAAAATTTGGGAATCAAATCGGAGTGTGGAGTTGGAATTAAGAATTTGAATGTAAAAGCCATAATTAAGAAGTTGAAATTTGAAGAAAACCCTAATTAGTAGATTATTTAGGACTAGGAAGAGACCCTAAAGATGTTGTGTCCATATGAAATAATTAAAAATTTAAGGAAAAATGAGCTAATTGAATAATGAAGGAAATAATTATGGGCTATAATCTAAATAAAGAGACATTGGAGGAAGTATGGAAGGAAAGAGGATGTAAATAAAAAATATGTGAAAGAAATGTGGTGGAAATCTTAAAAATGGAAAAAACTAAGTATGGCATGAGAATAACCCAATAGCCAATGAGGGGAAGCCAACAAATTGAGACTACAACTTGTTTAGAGAAGCTAAAGACCTTAGGTGGCAAAGAAAGATGCTATCAAGACCTTTAATTAATAATAATCTGAAGTTTTGAGAAGGAAAAAGCTCATTCAAAAGAGAAAACCACCCAAAATTTCTCATCTGTCTTTCCTCTTGGTTAGTTGTTCTTGGTCATGTATTAAGAGAAGATAAGAGTTGGTAAAGTTTAAGTGTAGCTAATAAAGAGCCAAAGTCTCATCTCACTTCTTTATCTGCTTTTGTACCTTATTGAACCGTATTTCAAACTCAAAGGAGATGTTGGAGTTAAGCAAGTGTGAACTTGAACTCTTTGTGGATTAAAGAGCTTGAAGGACCAAATCAAACGTTCTTCTTCTCCTTCTTTAACCATTCTTAAGGGGTATTCACCAAGGGTAAATTTTCTATCCTTACTTTAGATTAGTTGATGGGGATTGTTTCTTAAGAGTGAATTGATTATTGAGAAACTGGATGTAAAATTAACCGTGGGAAAACATGAAACAACACAACATAGTTGTATAAGATGAGTTATGAATGATTAATAAATTTGATATGATAGATCAAGCGTAGTTAATTAAGGATTGATCAAATATCAATATTTAGAAAGCAAATAGAAAGAACTTGGACACTAAAACCTCATAAAAATATGTTAAAAGTTGATAAATGAAAGAACATGAACATATGTGTGTATAATCGTGAACCTTGAAATAGGGTTTGGAAAAATTGAGAATGAATGTGTCAGTTAGATTTGGATTCATATGAAATTGATTTTGGACTTAGTTAAGAGATGAAATTGACATGTTAAAAGAGAGTTTATATGCCTAAGCATGTGTCAAAGTTGATTGAAATTATAACACCTTTATATCCTATTTACGTATAATTCATACATTACATATATGTAAAATACATACATAGAATATAAGAATATCACTGTTTCAGTCTTTAGAAAATTTCAAAAAAATTCCAATAAATAATTTATTTCTTGAAACATGATTTTATTAGATAAACAATTGTATTTATATATAATTAAGCATTAAAGTAGCATTTTTATAAGATTCTGAAAAAAATTCGTCAGAGTTTTGTCCATATTTTGGACATTTTTTAAAAACACAACTTAACTTGCAAAAGATTTTACACTCCTAATAAAATGTAAATGAATATTCATTTCTCTAACATTCTTCCAAGATATATTCATATATATATATATATATATGTACAAACAAAAGTAATCTAAATTTGTAACATTTAGGCCAAAACTTCATAATTTACAACATAAAAAAACTAATATAATTACGTATACATATGTACATTATACAAAATTTTTTCAAAACTTATTTAATATATAAAATCAATGTTCATATTGTCATTATATATATATGCATCACTCTCTGAATTGGTATCGTGTCATGCTTAATCTTGAAACTCCAACTTCAGTTTTAATCATATCGGTCTACACTTCTAATCACCTGCACGATACACACTACCGCGCTAAGCCCTAGAGCTTAGTAGTACATTCATATTTTTTTTTATAATAACAATACAAATTACACACATATTTATTATTTTTTTCTCAAATTATAGCTTTTCAATCTTTTTATAAAACCTTAACTTTTATTTCATACTTCATATATAAATTATATTATCAATTTCTCAAATACACACATTCACAAACTCACTAGCTTAATTTTCTTATTCAATTACCAAGTTTAGTGCGCACAATATTAATTCCATGACCCAACTATGCTCTGGTTATCTCAATTTTTAGATCCAGCTCTGCTCAGACCTATCAGTATGTACATTATTATTCTCATAATTTAGTCACAACCCATTACCATACATTATTCACAACACAATACATATATATACACATAAACACATCACAAACACACACATTGGGCCCAAACAACCTTTTACAGTATTATGGTTCCAGAGATATTGTTATGGTCTATCGTAACATCGGAGATCTAAGTGTCGCATGCGTCCCCAATTGACATGTGTCTAGCCCCGAAGGCAAATAACAATGACACCCAGTGTCTAGCCCGAAGGCAAATAATAGTGATGCCCAGCATCTAGCCCAAAGGCATATAATAGTGACATCTAACGTCTAGCTCGAAGGCAAATAATATCAATAGCACCAAAAATAATTCTCTGAAATAAAATGCTATATAAGGCAAACACACATTATTTCACATTTTCTCAATTTACCACTCGTAATAAACATCTTTATTATATACATTATAAATGTGGCTCACTTCTACATTTTAGTGCATAATTAGCACTTTTCATAACTTGCACATATCATCGCATTGCTTATCACCATGTTCACATTCTTATCACAAATCACTTTCGTATACATAATTTATAGCACAATATATATTACTTAAATATCATTGCAATGTGAATATTTATCACATTATCAATAGTTAGCTTATATTCCTATAATTTATGCATAATATTAATACTAACCATAATTCCATGGCTTATCATTAAATTTATAAAATATTACACATATCATGAACACTAACAAACACATAGTCTCATTTTATCAATTTTTCATATTTTTTGCTAATTTCATATTCTTAAGATTTTTCAATCATATTATATTTTATATTTCATTCTCATCTTTTCAAATCATTTCTAATTATTGCTTGACCATTTCTTATATTCTCGATCACATTTCACATTTTCAACTTATTATTGTATTTTACTAAAATTTCAAATTTCTCACATTTTCTATTTATTTTCATTGATCAATTTCTCAATAAAACATATATTACATAACTATCCAACAATGCATAGATTACGTGCTTGACCTTTTTTTTAATTACATTTTATCTTACACATTGTTTCTACATTTAGTCTTAATATTATCAATGTACAATACTACTACTTTAAAGGATTAAGAATATCCTTTAAAGTACACCAAAATAAGTAATGTCATTCATATAAATTTAATTTAAGAGTTATTAAGGAATGTACTAATCTCAATTTGTCAATTTCCAAGCCAATTACATCTTCCAACTCAAACCTCACCAATGCCCTTCTTCACTTTGATTTTAAAATTTCACCTTAATTAATCCTAAACCACATTATAAGTTCCAATATAGTATTAGCAACTTATTTTAACACACTTTAGTCATTCAAACACCAATTATATCATTTCTACAAAAATTTCATCAAAACTTTATTTCCACCATTACTACCTTATTTAAACTTCAACCAAACCCACTCATTTCTAACATTTAACCAAAAAAATATTATCTATATATTTAAAAAACATTAAATTCATCCATTTCAACAATTATAACTATCCATACAAAAATCCTAAATTAAACATAGCATTTTCCATAACCCTAAACTTAACCAAACTCTCTTATAATCAATTTTCAATCATAGAATTATTACATACATATTAAAACAATATTAAATTATTCTATTTCAACAATTATAACTACCTATATTTGAAACCCTAATTATACATAATCATTCCAAAACTACAATTCCATCATTCTTTATTCTTTTTAAACAATCAACCACCAATTTATCACATACTTACCTTACCAACTATAATTCTATCAATTAACAATTTTTTAATCAACTTTCTCTCTCTAGATATTCAAAATATAATCTTAAAATAGAGAAAAATAAATTTTTTTCTTCAAAATTCTACTTGAAACCTTAGAATTCTTAAGTAATTTAAAGTATTAAAAACAAAACTCACTCACTCTCTCTCTCTCACTCACAGGAAGGATACAACCATGATGGAACCAAAGGAAGAAAAAGAAGACTTTTAACTTTTCCTTAACCTTATTTACATCCATATATTTATATATTAATTAATTAATTAATTATTTTTTATTTAATTTTCTTTAATTGCCATCCACACACACATATATATATCTTACTTTTTGACTTTTCTTTTTCTTTTATTATTATTATATCATCATCATCATCATCATCATTACCTTTCCACCACCAATTTATACTTGATATATATGTGAGGTTTATTTTATGTATATGTATATATCTTATATATTTTACTTATATTATATATATATATTTATTTACATATATATGTAATGTATATGTTATGTATATATGATGTATATTTAATATATATATACCCATATGTATATATATTATGTGTACCATATGTACACACCAAGTATACCATATATTTATTTTATATATATCAAGTATATAATATATACATATACATATAACCAACATATATTATTTATATAATATGTATATACTATATATGCACTAGGTATACATTAGATATATATAACTCTCATATCTCCAAATACTTATTTAATTTCTCCAAAATCAAGGATATTATAGAAATTGAAGTGGGAAAAAGTTAAAATTGAAAAACCATGAAATTATTGAGTTTCGGGAGGAGACATCCTTAAAATAAAAGGCATGGGCGTGCAGATCAAAATGACATGCCTGTGCATATCATTTTGAGGCTATCCAAGATGTTTAAAGTTGAATTTAATAACGCAGTTATGCCCCAAACCCAGGGTAAGCATGTGCCTAAACATTTGGGTTCATTTTAGGTGAAAAAATGAAGTAACCTTGAACTATTTTGCCTCCTAAGCCCTAGACACTTGTAGTAACATGATTAAAACCCTAAAATGCATCAATAAGAGACCTGAAGATGATAAGGTAAATGAAGCTTTAAAAGTCTTAAGGATTACAGTTGAAGTTTAACAATTCAATTTGCGATGTTGTATGCAAAGTTTCAGCAATTGAAGAAATGTTTGCAAAAGAGTAAACCTTTAGGGTGAGATGTGATTTACTTTGAACATTTAATGTTTGCATTCTTATATTAACACTTTGAACCATTGTATTGATGAGACTTATTTTGTAACATATCTGTTAAAATGATAAGCTCTATTGTGAACCATACCTTATTGTGAATCTAAACTTGATTTGATAAGCTCTTTGCTCCTTTATGAATATTTGTTTCGTTTGAGCTTGCTTTGTTTGAAACCAGATTATTTGTCGTTGTTCTCTAGATAGAAATCCTTCTAACGGGGATAATACCAATAGACTATATGTACACCAGTGCCTTTCTCTGAGAGGGTATTAACACTCTGGGCATACATCCCGATCTAGTGCACATATCGTATCTGTTGTGATTCAATATTATCACTTAACCTTTGATTTTATTTTTAATATATTACGATCAGATATGATCACTTGTACTCTGATTTTATTTCTGATCTTATATGATATGCTCAGTTATGTTCTGTTCTGTCTGATGAAACATGTCTATGTTAGACATATTTGACCAAATCAGATTAGATCACTAGAAATTAGGAATAATTAGTGCAGTATAATCTTTCTTACCAAAAATAATTATTGCCTATATTACAATGTACATATACAATGAAAGGGCTGAATAAAAAATATACAATTTTTTTTACACAATTAAACATGGTATCAGAGCGGTGTTGCGATCCAGAATAGGATCGAAGTTTGCTGTCATCATCATCTACCATTACTGTTCTTTTTCCCTTCCCGGCCAAAAAATTCAGATAGCATGTTCTTACTGAAACTTTGTCAAAAACCAGCAATGACTAACTCACAAGAATCGACCAGCAATCCTGGGCCAGGGATCACAGAGAACCCTGATCTGTTGGCAATCCAACTCGCCAATCTTCTTAGAAATGGCATCAACCTCACAGGAAACCAAACAAACCAGTCAAATTCAGATCAGTTAACAATTTCTGTCAAATTAAATGGCGACAATTACCTTCTTTGGGCAAGACTTATGAGGATGTCTATCAATGGGAGAGGGAGAACTAGTCATATTACTGGTACTCCAGCACCACCTGCAGTAACAGACCCAGAATTTGCTCGATGGCAGCAGACTGATGATTTGGTTTTTTCATGGATCATTCAAAATTTAGAGCCTCATCTCATCAACAACGTGACAGAGTATCCATCAGCAAAAGAATTATGGGAGGCACTGGCAACTACATACGGAAGTGGAGGAGATTCACTCCAAATCTATGACCTGCACAATAGAGCTAGTCGACTACAACAAGGAGCCATGTCCTTGGAGCAATACTGGAGTACACTAACAGGCATATGGATGAATATAGATAGACGATGTCCAAATCCAATGACATCAGCAAACGACATAGCCACATACAATAGAAAAACACAAGAAGCTCGCCTGTTTCAATTCCTTGGAGGATTGGACGAAGGCTATGAAGCCGTACGCAGAGATCTCTTGAAAAGTGAGCCACTGCCCTCAGTCGAGAATGCATATGGACAAGTTTAGAAGGAGGCTACCAGGCGACAGATACTGTCACCGGCAACCATGGCCGGAGTGGAACCTGTCTCGTCATCATCGGGCGGAATTGGTAGTGGGTTTGCCATTAAAGGGCAATCGGACAGGTTTAGAACCGATGGGACTGGCGGACAATCAAAGGGACAGGGGCAATCGGCGAAAACTGGCCGAAATTCATCCAAAGAGGACAAATCTCACCTCTTTTGTACCCACTGTAAGATGAAAAAGCATACGAAAGACCAGTGCTTCAAACTAATTGGGTACCCTGAGTGGTGGGAAGATGGGCACAAGACCCAGTCGGTAAGTCGGAATGACGGAGGGAGGGCGGCCACCTCTATAGGCAGTGATGGTATCACCAGCAGTGGCGGCGGTAGCGGCGGTAATGGAGGAGCAAAGAGTTTTACAGCAGCAGGGGTGATAACGCCTCACACACACGAAAATGAGGGTAATGAATTTAGTCTAGGGTTTAAGTGTGGGAATTTGCAATCTAGTCCTTCACTTTTAAATCCTAATTTTCTCCCTCCTGGTTGTTTTAATAATATTGGAAATAAGGCTAACAGTTGTAGGATGGAGCAATTGGATCCTCCAAGTTTGGATCAAGAGCATTCTGGCCCATCAGTTTCTGAGAATGGCCGATTGGGCCCCTCAAATTCTAATAAGGATCAATTTGGTTCATCTAAATCTCAAAATGTGCAGGTTAGTCCTTGGAAGTCAAAAAGGGGGAAATCTAGTGCAATTGTGTGTACAGTTAATCCGGGCACATCCCGAAAAGATGACAGATGGCTATTTGACTGTGGTGCGACGGACACTATGACGCATGATCCAACAGATATTATTCAAAAAATGGTTCCCCGAAAAACTCATATACAGTCTGCAAATGGGGAATTATCAGCAGTTGAAGGAGCTGGCACTGTTGAATTGTCACCGTCTTTAAGATTGACAAATTGTTTATTTGTTCCGTCTTTATCACAAAAACTTTTGTCCATTAGTCATGTAACAAAAGAATTAAACTGTACATTACTTATGAATCCGGATTTTTGTGTATTACAGGATATCCAGACGGGGGAGATCATTGGACGTGGCACTGAGCACGGTGGATTGTACTATGTGGATGAGGTGACTCGACACGGTACGGGAATGCTAGCTCATGGGACAGTTGATCGTCAAGCCTGGCTCTGGCACCGGCGCTTGGGACATCCATCTACGGGTTACCTAAAAATTTTATTCCCTCGATTTTTTATTAATAAAACACATGTTGATTGTGAGACTTGTGTGTTAGCCAAGAGTCACAGACATTCATTTAGTGCAAGTAATACTCGAGTTGATACTATTTTTTCCCTGATACATTCTGATGTTTGGGGTCCTACCCCAGTTTTGGGCGAATCCGGGTTTAGGTATTTTTTATTATTTATTGATGACTGCACTCGCATGACATGGGTGTATTTTTTGAAAAATAAATCTGAAGTTCCTGAGAAATTTGTTCAATTTTACCAAATGATCCTTACCCAGTTTCAAACCCAAATTCGGACTCTCCGATCAGATAATGGAGGGGAGTTCATCAATTAAAAAATGACAGTCTTTTTCCAACAACATGGTTTGGTTCACCAGACAACATGTCCCAACTCACCCCAACAAAATGGAGTTGCTGAACCGAAAAATCGCCTTATCTTAGAAATAACCCGTGCAACAATGATTGAATCCCGTGTTCCAAAAACTTTCTGGCCTGAAGCCGTAGCCACTGCAGTCTATCTTATCAACCGATTACCCACAAAAATCCTTAACCTCAAAACTCCTGTTCAAACTCTATCAGAAATTACCAAAGTACCCCCAGCCCTGGTCCTACCACCTCGAATCTTCGGATGTTCCGTATTTGTCCATATTCCCAAAGTAGATCGCACTAAATTAGATCCTTGCTCTGTTAAGTGTGTTTTTGTCGGATACGGGATTAATCAAAAGGGCTACCGTTGTTTTAACCCAAAAACCCGCCACATGTATACCACCATGGATTGTAATTTCTTAGAAACTGAATATTACTATCACCAACACATCGATCAGGGGGAGATGCAGCAAGACTCGCTGAGTTGGTTATTGCGTTCAAACTTCACAACAACTGTCCCTCCAGAGCTAGTAGCTCAAACCACTGAGACACATTCAGCTACAGAAATACAGACCATTCCACTCAGTTCTATGACCAATACTCCTCCAATGGAGACTCCTGAGGTTAGTACTCCTAATTCTGATTGTAATATTAGTTGTGAATTTGCTTCCGCTGATAATGAATGTCCAGATACAGTGCCTGAAGTGGTAGAACAGGTGAATGAAGAGAGGTATGTATTACCTCCTAGGAGTACTAGAGGTATTCCACCTAAGAGATATTCTTCGGAGCGAGGATCGGGACAAAGCAGATACCCAGTAGCTAATGTGGCCAGGGGGAGTATGTCAGAAGTGGCTAAGGTATTTACAACTATTATGTATTCAGAACACATACCCAGAACGGTTGAAGAAGCACAAGGTCAGGAAAATTGGTATGAGGCAATGAAAGTGGAGATGGATGCACTAAAAATGAATCAGACATGGGAGAAGTGTCGATTACCTCCAGGAAAGAAGCCAGTAGGGTGCAGATGGGTCTATACAATTAAACATAAGGCTGATGATACTGTGGAAAGATATAAGGCCCGACTGGTTGCAAAGGGGTACACCCAAACTTATGGGATCGATTACTTAGAGACGTTTTCACCAGTAGCTAAAATCGATACCATACGGGTTCTATTCTCTATTGCTGCTAACAAGGATTGGCCCTTGCACCAGTTTGATGTGAAAAATGCATTTCTTCATGGAGATCTTAGAGAAGAAGTTTATATGGAGGCTCCTCCAGGTTTCTCTAAGGAGTTTGAAGATGGGGAGGTGTGTAGATTGAAGAAAGCACTATATGGGCTCAAACAATCTCTGAGAGCTTGGTTCGGAAGATTCACTATGGCTATGAAGAGATACGGGTACAAACAAAACAACTCTGATCATACATTATTTCTGAAGAAGAAAGGAGGAAGGATAACGTGTCTTATCATATATGTTGATGATATGATAATCACAGGTGATGATGAAGAAGAAATCTCTCAGCTCAAATGCAACCTATTCACAGAATTTGAAATGAAGGATCTTGGGGGACTGAAGTACTTTCTGGGTATTGAGGTGTTGAGATCAAGGACTGCGATCTATATTTCCCAGAGAAAATATATTATGGATCTGTTAACAGAAGTTGGGATGATAGAATGTAAACCGGTGGATACCCCAATCATCATGAACCATGGGCTCAAGATAGAAGAAGAAGCAGAGCTCACAGATAAGGAGCAGTACCAGCGACTTACAGGCAAATTGATATACCTTTCCCATACAAGGCCGGATATTGCGTATGCAGTGGGTATTCTCAGTCAGTTCATGCACAAGCCACAGGTACACCATATGGAGGCGGCACTCAGAGTTGTGAGATATCTTAAGGGCACACCAGGCCGAGGTGTAATTTATCAAAAGAATGGCCATTTAGACATCCATGGATACACAGATGCAGACTGGGCTGGTAATCCAGGAGATAGGAGGTCCACATCAGGATATTTCACTTTCGTGGGAGGTAACTTGGTCACATGGAAGAGTAAGAAACAGAAGGTTGTGGCGTTGTCTAGTGCCGAGGCAGAATTTCGAGGCATTGCTCGAGGATTGGCAGAAATTCTATGGCTAAAGAAGTTAATGACAGAACTCGGTTTTCCTCCAAGTGGAGCATGCGAATTGAGATGTGATAATAAGGCAGCAATAAGCATTTCACAGAACCCAGTCCAACATGATCGAACTAAACATGTTGAAGTGGACAGGCATTTCATCAAGGAGAAAATAGAGGATGGCATCATTGAGTTGCCATTTGTTCGCTCAGAAGTTCAGTTGGCAGATATACTCACAAAAGCAGTCTCAGGAAGGTTTTTTAGTGAAACACTAAGCAAGTTGCGCGTTGAAGATCCCACTGCACAACTTGAGGGGGAGTGTTAGACATATTTGACCAAATCAGATTAGATCACTAGAAATTAGGAATAATTAGTGCAGTATAATCTTTCTTACCAAAAATAATTATTGCCTATATTACAATGTACATATACAATGAAAGGGCTGAATAAAAAATATACAATTTTTTTTACACAATTAAACGGTCTACCCACCTTATAACTGATATGTGTTATCTATGTTATGAACCTTTTATGCTTAGATACTTGTTGTTAGCCACTTACCTTCTATTATTGCTAAAGCTTTATTATATGTTTACTTTAAATTATTATCTCACTGAGATCAAAGCTCACTTCATATCAACTACTAATGCAGATACCACATCGACCCTGGTTAAGTTTTGCAGTTAGAGGACTCCCTCATGTAGCAGCTCCATGGCATAACTATGAGAGAGAGAGCAAGATAAAAGAATTCAAATTTCCTAATAAGATATGCAATGTAATTAAAAAGGATAGCATAGTTATAATTTAATTTGCTTTAACTGAAAGTTATAACTTAAACATGTGTATGTGCATTTGAATTAGCTTCTGCTCTATGTTCTTCAAGTGGTTGGTCCCTTTGAGATAACCCGGCACCTAGGACTATCCCGCCCTTTAGATTTGGGGCATGATAAAGGTGGTATTAGAGTTGAGGTCATGGTTTGGATTTAAGGATAGTTCTATATTCGATACCATAAAGCTAATATTAGAGTTCGCCTTGGAAAAATGGGAAATAAGTATTGTGAAAAATATATGTTATTTATATGAGATAAATGGAAGAGTGTATAGGAATGCCACGGACCTTAGGGACTCACATTTGGTAATCGCTTATTCCGGTCCTATACAATGTTACTAACTTATTAAATATTTATTTGTTTGAGATTTTAGGTGTAATAAATAGTTAATAAGATATGGATCCTTGAAAGAATTGACAACCTCTACATGCACCTCTTGATAGGGTAACTCGGCCTTCATTTGTTAATCCGACCAAGCCTCCTATACAACCATATCTGGATCCTCTTTAAACAGATATGGTTGATCAAAACATCACATTTGAGAAATTTCTAGACATGCAACCACTCATACTAGAAGAGGGAGGCGATCTTATAGTTTTCTTGGAAGAAGTACAAGTGAGGGCAAAGATTTTAGATGTTCTTCTGCCTAAGTCATAGAATTTTCTGGGCATCTAATGAGAGGAGAACCAAAGACGTGGTTTGATAAATGTGTGATGGGAATCTTGAGAAGTGGAAGAGAATTGATTTAAGGAGAGTTTGTGGAAATTATGTGCTATAGGTATGTGATTGGAATAATGAGACAAAATAAAATGAAAGCCCTAGAAGAACTAGTGCAATCCCCTTGGTTGGATATCTTAGAATTTGCATAAAAGTTTCATAGGGTATATAGGTATTTATCACCCCTTCTATATGACCAGTTCCCTTCTCGGAGAGGG
This sequence comes from Garcia nutans, assembly GCA_947685225.1. Lineage (NCBI taxonomy): Eukaryota > Viridiplantae > Streptophyta > Magnoliopsida > Malpighiales > Euphorbiaceae > Garcia > Garcia nutans. The sequence goes on from CANTUV010000001.1 coordinate 22,063,656, forward strand.
TATTAACACTCCAGCCGTGCATCCTAATCAAGTGCATGTATTATATTATTTATGATTTGATACAATCACTCACACTCTAATTATGTTTCTAATATGATATGATATGCTCAGTTTTGTTCTATTCTGTTTGATGACATGCAGCTACCCACCTTACTATTGATATTTGTTATCTATGTTATGAACCTTTTGTTCTCAGATACTTGTTATTAACCACTTACCTTCTGCTATTGCTAAAGCTTTATTATATGTAATTAAATAGGGCAACACAATTATAATTTAACTTGGTTTCACTGAAAGTGATAACTTAAACATGTGTATGTGCATTCAAATTAGCTTGTGCTCTAGGTTCTTTGTGTGGCTAGTCCCTCTGGGATAACCTGCCACCTAGGACCATCGTACCCTTCAAGCATGACATAGATGATCTATTTTGTTGGGAAGTTTTCATTTAGGCAAAATATTTAGGTGCCATAGGTACCAAGAGATTGCATATGCCATTAGCAATTTTGGCATAGAGTGGTAAATTTATTGATAGTTTCTATATATCATTAGGAAGTTTTCATTTAGCTGAGATTTATAGGTTCTAAAGTTGCAAACAACACTGCTGCAAACACTTGAATTTGGCACCCTGCATAATCTTTGGTAAAATTATCTTTGGTACCCTGCATAATCTTTGTAGCATAATCTTTGGCACCCTGCATTATCTTTGGGAAAATTATCAAACTTGATAATCTTTTCTATCAAACTTGATAATTTCCATGGATTGTCAATATTTCTAGAGAACAAAAATAATGAATTCAAGCAAGATTAACCATGTAGGGATAAAATTGCCAATCTTGACAATTTTTAATTGTTGAGCTCAACAAATCTATCCCAATTGGAGTAGACATTTGCCCACAAAAGGCAATGTACTGCATCTTTTTAGGGGATAAAAACAAACTAATCAAAACTCACTTTTAAGCAATGAAGAAACCAATAGCAAGCTAGACATACAGACTAGAAGATTCAATAAGCCAAAGCCAATGGAGATCAACCAAAACAAATGAAACTTGTTGATCAAACACCCTTAGCAGCTAGTTTCTAAAGAACTTAAAGAGGTACCACTCATCTTGTTTCATGATTTCTAACTATTTTTAACTAATAAGAACTTGTCTGACACATCCAGAATATATATAACTTGATGTGGACACCCAAAATTTAATGTATAAGCATGTTAAAACTTAATTAAAATAATCTTTTTATAGGCAAAAGTAATGAACTTCAAATAAATTCAAGACTTTACATTTAAAAGCAATAAAAATAAAGCCATTGAGCTATTCTACAAATCCAAATTAAGGTAACATACTTTTAACAACCTTTTAAAAGAATCCTTAATGTACAAATATAGAAAGATTGTTTTAAAAATGGTTTATTTTTGTGTAGAAGAAATATTGTCGTGCTCGATATTTTTTTTACTTTCGAACTCAATAATTTCCATTGGCTCACTTGATGCTTGTAGAGTTTTCTAAATCAACTTTTCCATAAACTATTTTTATAATATTTTGCAAAAAGAAACTAGTTTTTAAAAATATAAATGAGGATAAATTGGGTAAGGATGCTTAAAATAATTAAAAAATACTGCTTTGATTAAAAAAAATGGCTTTTGAAATATGACTTTCGAAGGGTTAATGACTATCAAACTCGATATTTCAAGATTGTCAAGGTCGAAAGTCTTGTATACCCAACATATGAGAGTATAGTAAACAAAAAAGCATATTTGATATGCATTCAAAATATTATCGGACTAGATAATCCCAAGATTATCGAGCTCGACAATTTTATGATATTTTTTTGTTCATTACTATTAATTTTGCTCTCTTTGATTATCTATTTATGTCACTATTTAATTCCTTGTTTTTATGTATTGCTCATCCATATTTTTTTCATATATAATCATTCATGCATATTTACATATCCTTTCTTTAGATCCAATGCATATAGGCACTAATGTAATTTTTCTCTTTAGACAAATGTAAAGGATTTGTTCAAAATTATGCAATTAATTAATTTTCCTTTTTTATTTCTTTTGGAAGATTGTAAGGGCATGTTTCCTCTTCTATGGGTGCTTATAAAGTATTTTTATAACACACACATCATACTTATCATGTTATAATGTACGGTTATTATTTGTTAAGGATTATTTATATATCGTAAAAAAATGATTAGTATTTAATATTCTAAATGGTTCCAACTTACTAACATTTGAATTATAGAGGATTTTGGTTCTTTCTAATCGGAAGTATGCAAATAATATGGAGATTCTTTCTTTTTATTATTTCTATGTGTACCTAACTTTTTAAACTCAGAAAAAGAAAAAATTAGAAATTCCTCATAGAATTAAGAGTATGCTACCGCCAAATCATCTTTTCCTATTCCATATTGGGTAGGACTCCATTCTCATGGGCCTCAGCCTATTGTATGTATCCCTGAGGTCAAGAACCTAGCAATATAGAGGTCATAAAATCATCGGGAACACAACCGGACCAAGCATCCACAATTGCTTTTCTATTAGTAAATTTGGTCTAGAAGAAAATTTTTCGACCAATTATTTTATCTGGTGATAAATTTACCAACACTTTTAAGTGCCTGTTAGTAAATCGTCAGACATAACTAGCCTAACCCTTCTCTTTTCTTCTTTATTTCTTCTTCTTTTCTTCCTCTCATTTTTGTTTCTCTCAATTTCTAGTGGAGAAAATAGAAATTCTCTCATTCTCTAGCAATTTTCTCTAACATTTTTTCATTTGGAGAGCTTTTGGTGGGTTAATTGAAGCTTAAAGTGCTTATATTTGTAGAGCTAAAAATGTTAGATTTTACAATGAGTGTTATTTTAATTTGGTTTTGTATTTAGTTTATATATTTTTTTTATGAATTGTTTGATTAATAAGCATAGTTTTATATAGTTTTGTTAGGTTATTATATTATTTTGTTTTATAATTTGTATAAATTATTGTTGGGAAAATTATTTATGAAATATAGAATTATGTATTGAAGAAAATTCATGTGTAGGAATAATAATTTGTAAAAATAAGTTTGTATTTTATATATAAATTTTTAGATAAATAGTTTTGTAGGGAAATAATAATTTAGAGAAATAATAATATTTGTTGACAAAAGTTTAATTTTACTAGAAGAATTATATTTTTATAGAGTAATAATAATTTAGAAAAATAATATTTCAAAATTGTATTTAATTTATTAAATTTTAGAGAAATTTTTTTTTTGTGTTGTGATAAATAATTAAAGTTTTTGGTACTTGTATTTGACATGTTGAAGTTTGGATGGTTTAATGATGGTATATTAGAAGTGTTTTTCATTTGCAAAGATGTTAGACTTTGAATAATTAGGTCTAGATATATGTGAAACTTTGTCGAAATTTTTATTATATTTAATTTAAATGTTGATTTAACATAATATATTAATAAAAAATTTTAGAAATTTAAAGTAAATATTAGCCTTAGTACTCATTCAGTACACTTCTCAAACTATTGAGAGTGCACTAAATTGTCTTAGTTGGACAGTTTAGAAATAAAATTGTCTACAACTTAATTACCAAATATATATTAGTAGAAGTTGTAGCGTATGCCTCAAAGTGTTCTTAAGATGCATACCAAATATCACAAATAGCTCAAATTTAATGACTTATTTATAATATTTGGCATTGTGCATTCAAAAAACTAAGGGAAAATGTTATCAGATTTTCTACTAATATATATGTATATGGTAATGTAGACAATCTTATTTATGAATAGGTTCGGTTCCTCTCCCTTTTTAGTAAAGGTTTTATAATTAAATGGTTAATTATGATGTAAAAGGAATCAATTTAATTTTAAAATTAACTAATGTTGTCTATTTTTTAGGTGAAAATGAGTTCAAATCATTCTTGGATATACGAACATCTTAACAATGATCTCACTCTTAATATGAGTTTGTCATATGATATAGAGAAATTTATTGGATTTGCATCAAGTCAAACTACATATAGGCAGGTGATAAGATTAGATGTCCTTGTATAAAGTGTCATTATCGGATATTTCTGACTCTTAATAATGTAAGATTTGATCCAGTAAAATATGGGTTTGTGCTACACTACTGTGTGTGAGATCAACATGGGGAGAAATATGTAATTTCATGGCTAGTTGAAGGAGTAATTCTGGAGCCAATTGAACCAGTTGTAAACCCTTATCAACAGATGGTTTATGATGTTATGGGAACAAATTTTTTTATATTTTTGAGGCATCTAGTCTAGATTTTGTGTAATCTTTTGTGGAGGAGCCTCCTAATTTGGATGTACAATAGTTGTTTACCATGTTGGAATCTTTAGACATTAAATTATGGTATAGTTACGACCCATTCTCAACTATTGGTAGTTGCTCATTCTTTGAATATGATATTTGAGTAGCATATATCAGAAAGGGGATATAATAATTGGATGTACTTTATTCAAGAAATTTTGTCAACTTATGATACAATGGCAGATAATTTCTATAATACGAAAAAATTAGTTTAAGGACCTTGGTTGCCAATGGAAAAGATAGAATACTATAAAAAATGTTTTAGGAAAAACACAAGATAATGCCAATGCTATGAAAGATTTGAAGATATTTTATAGATGCTGAGAGTTAGAATAGGATAAAAGAACAAGGAATTATCCTAAAGCAAGATACACACAAGACCAAAATAAAAAATAAATGTTTTGCTAGTGGGTAAAATAATTAAAGTTTCCATATGGGTACAAGTCGAATATGGGATGATGTGTTGATATGAGGAAATATAAGTTATTTAGAATGAAAAGACATGATTGTCGTGTATTCGTATAGAGACTTGTTCCAATTGCTTTTAGGGAATTGCTACTTGTTAATGTGCGGGAAGCAATCATTGAGTTAACTTTATTTTTCAAAGACTTCACATGCACAAACCTTAAGGAATTAGATATGGAGCGCCTTCATGAGAATATATCAATAATACTTTGTAAATTGAAGCGTATTTTTTCTCTAGCCTTCTTTGACTCTATGGAACATTTACTAGTACACTTTCCTTATGAAGCAAAATTAGTTCCGCTTAGTACCAATGGATGTATCCATTTGAGCGGTATCTTCAACATTTAAAAAAGAATGTAAAAAAATAAAGCAAAAATTGAAGCTTCCATATACAATGCCTACAAAAAAACACGCTATCTGCGACGGACAAAATCCGTCGCAGATCCGTCGCAAATCAAGTCTTGCGACCGATCTGCGACGGATACGATCCGTTAATAAAAAAGGCGTCGCAATTTTCAATTCGTCACAGATTTCATCGCAGATTGTGACGGATTTGCAACCACTCGACGGTTGCAAATCTCGCCGCGGTTAAAGGGCAGCCGTCGCAGATTCCGTCGCAGATTTCCGTCGCAGATTCCGTCACAGATTTCCGTCGCAAATTCGTCACAGATTCCGTCACAGATTGCCGTCACAGATTCCGTCGCAGATTGTCGTCGCAGTATCTGTCGCAGATTCCGTCATAGATTTCAAATATCTGTCGCAGATTCGTAGCAAATCCGTAGTAATTTAATATTGATTTTTATTGGAACTATTTATATTATTAATTAATTTTATGAGAACTTTATAAATACATTTGGAACATTTAAACACAATTTAAAAAAACACTAATTACATTGATAAAAATAATTCTTTTATTAATCTTCAATAGAATAAAATATTTTACAATTTAACTATACAAGTGTTAAGAACACTGCTATAAATAATCTATCTTGAAAATAACAATATAGATCTTCAATTATCATTTTCCACTGAATCATGACTTGCATCACCATTATTAACCTGCAAATAATATTAAAAAGAGTAAATGAAAAGAATAATATGATACACGTTAACAAAGTAATACTAACCGTGGTGTGTAGGCTTTTTAATTCAACTCGTGTAGCTACTCAGGAATTTTGTATATACACAAGCTGTTTGTCGTCGGGTGCAGGTTTTCTAGCTCTCTTTGCATTGACTTTGCTAATTCATTCACATCAACTATTGTCTGAACCGCTGGCGCCGTTGCCTGCAACCAGAAGAAATAGAAATTTTATTTTATTAGAACATATCAATAATTTTGTTTATGCTTCTCATCACATACGAACTAAGTGCTACTCGAATAGCTCAATACAACAACTAAAAGTCTTAAAAGATAATAATTAGTGATAATCAATAGGTATTCTAACAATATTTGATTATTTAAATGATGATTTTTTATAAAAAGAATAAGAAAGTTGAGCTAATTTACATAAATTAACTAAAATTACCTTGGTGCAGCTTTTGCTCCTCAATGACTTGTCTGCCTCTTTTACATGATTAGCTCAACTTCCATGCATTCCATACATGATTAGCTCAATTAAAAAAATTAAATTACTATTTCCACTTTTATTTTAACTGAGCATAAGCTCGAACAAAACAAAGGAAAAGAGCAACCACAAAACCACTAATACTGAATTGGCAGAAGCAAATTCAACAATACAAACAATAGGTTGTCATTTTCAACTGGTGGGCAATACAAGGTGAATAGAAATGCAATTAATTGAACAACTTGCAACTTTAATTTGAACCGCAAGAAGCCATATTTTGTTAATTTATTGATCATTTTGTTAATGATACAAGTAATCAACACATAAAAACTATAATTAACATTTACGAAAAAAATAATTTGCTAATGTACAAATTATATTTATTAACAATTAAAAAAACTGAACTTCAATATTTAAATTCAATTAGATTTAGTTAATTGAACATTTACTCCTAATATGATACAACGGAGATTCCATAGGCTAACAGAGGTAATAAAACATACTAGTCCAAGGCAGTAAAAAATCAGATCAACTAATTGAGACTCTAAAATCAGGGCATGGAGAAAATATTGAAAACACAAAAAACTGCAAAAGAAATCTGTTATTTAATTGAAATTCAATCGTATATATATAAAAAGCAATCATTCAGACCTATAAGGTAGGTAGCTACATGTAGAATTGTAAAGGAAGAAAATGTGTGTATGCACATAGATAGAGATGGATAGAGGGAAGGCGAGAGACTTAACGTGAAATGTCTTAGCAATGTAACCAACCACTGTGGAAAGGACAGCAAAAATGACCCAAAAATCAGCCTTAGGCATTTCAATTGAACTAATCACAGCCGCCAGCAAACAAAGGACAACTAATTTCTTTTTAACAAGATGAATGAAGTGCAAGAGAACAGCATCATAATTTCACACAAATAACTTACCAGCCCAACTACAGCAGAACCCAGGAATTTGACCCAGTCCATCGGAGTTAACCCAGGATTTTTCTTTTCAGGCTGTCAAGGCATAGAAGTATCGATAGTAGGTTGTAAGTGGGTACAAAGATTACGGAGATACATAAAGAGAGGCGATCAAAATCATACAAGAACTATTTCCATATCAGCCATTGGAATGTTTTTGAAATGCTTCACAAATATTCCTCGTTCTGTTTTTGATTTGGTACTTGCTCGCCTGGAAATTTTGCCATTTATCTGTGTTAGTTAATTAATTATTATGATTTGGTCCATTTAGAATTAATTTCAGTATGAAGTAATTCAGATCACAGGTGCACCCACCCCATAAAAGAAATAATAAAAGAATCCCGTAGCTCATGAGCCTCTTATCTAATATGAAATAAACCAGACTAAGAGAGCCCTCAACTTCCATATGTGAAGGGACTAATTCCTTCACAAATTACTGTGGAGTACATGCATCTCATTAATAAAGTTCAACAATCAATACAATATGATCTTGTGTAAAAATTGCCACAAAAATACAAGCATTGTTCATAAGAACAACATTTACAAATCAGTAATTCAAAAATAATGAAAAAGAAAACAGCACCTGTAAAACATCATTTACAAAGCAGTAAATCAAAAATAATGAAAAAGAAAACAGTACCTGTAAACTACTATTATCCTATCAAATGTAGGTTCTTGGATTGTAGTACTGCTTAGCAAATTCCTAAAACTGAAGAACAAAGAGCAAAAATAGGAATGTCATCAAGTAGCAATCATATCAGAAATTTAATTGATTCTTTGTCTAGTCATGAAACAAAGTTTTTACTTTTAGTTATCCCAACAAAACTCAATTAGTATATAATAGGAAAAACACAAGTATCCAGTGTGAGATTTTAAAGCATCTAAAATTTGCAAGCTAAATTCCAGCTGCTGATAAATAATATTTTAAACTCTCAACCTTTATCTGAACACAGCAGACTCTAGTGGCTTTAAGAGCAATATACCTTACATAACCAAGCTACTCTTTGTGAAAACAACAAAGTGACTGATATTCAACCCAATGAAACTGTTTAAAATCTTGATTAAAAAAAGCCTCAGCCAATAGTCCTGATCATCTAGTCCTATTTTTTCCCCCAAATTTGGGCATGTATGTGATATTGTTGGCAGGTATACGAGTTCAAGAGAGAAAGCGAGAGTAGCTTTTAGCTGCAGCGACCACGATTAGTGACATATTCAAGATCAAGATATAGAACAGCTATTCAGCTACTCCAAAAACAAAACTAAGAGTCCAAAAAATGATGTGGCCATAATAAGAAAACACAAAAAACTGCAAAAGAAATCTGTTATTTAAATTTTTTTTATGATACTTCTGATGATTTAAGATTCACTTGTAAAGGTTAACAAGTTCATTTTAATTATCTAAAAATATATTAGAATATTTCACGCACAACATCAAAAGCAACAGCACACATACAGCTCATTCACATTTGTACAAGCATAATGCCTTAGACAACCTTAATTCCATATTTTCCAAACGAATTCGTTCAACACATAATATATATTTATATAGATATATATTAACGGTTTCCGTCGCAAAAGCACAATGTTCTATTACAAAAATGAAAAAGAGCGTACTTCAGGAACATTAATAGAAAATAATCGAGATTCCACATAATGAAGAGAAATAGAAAGCATTTCACAGCTTCCTACTGAAGAAATTCACTTACAGTGATTATAAAGAGGTCTTGGATTTTTGTTGCTAATGAACCACTTGATTAATAACAGAATTTGTTTCTTTCTCTTCTTCTTTTATCCCAATCCCGTGATCAGTAGATCCATCATCATTTCTAGTATCCAATGGTGACCTAAAAGGCCTCGATTTCCCCTGTTATTAAAACTCAAGATTAATCCCTTATCCTCAAAAAACCCAAATTATAAATTAAATTCCACTTCCAATAAGAGCAGAATACGAACATTTCAAATTAAATTATTTTTGTTTATGTTGCAAATTAAAACCTCCACTGAAATCGACCTAATACCACAACTATGTTTGATTCACCAAATTAGAAATATATTAACGATGAAAAACGACTTTCAAGTCTCATTTTATTCCATATTTCGTCTAATTTCTTTTCAAAGAAACGAAAAATCGCAAAAGGAAATGATACCTTAACTATTTTCTGTGGCACAGGATTCGTATGCAGCTTCCGCTCAAGAAAATCAGATAATGAAATCCTTGAATCCTTGTTTAAACCCTTCTTTTGTATATCACCCTTTCCACTAATTCGTAAACAAAAATAACCGAGAAAAATTCAATTTTTTTAAGTGTCAATTAATCCATAAATATTTATAAAATTAAAAAAAAATCCAATATGGATTACAAGGAAAATGGGAAATTAGGGTTCACTTGCTTACATATTTGAAGATCCAGAGATGAACGAGGAGGAAATAGAGCGCTGACCCAAAGCCCTAATTTGATTATGTTTCAAATTCATTTTCATTTCTCCTCTTCCATTTACTCCTCGGGGTGTGCCATAACTATGCTCATGACATTTTCGTTTTAGCGCCAAAAAATTTGAAAGCTTTGGGAGGCATGCTTTAAAAATTTTTTCTCTGCAAACTTTTGGCGCCAAAATCCAGACCTAGATTGAGTACATAAGTGCCCAGGAAAATCTTGTACTCTCTCAATCACACAAGACTTATTTTTTTTTTCTCAGAATAAAAAGACAAATTATTTCCGCACACTTAAATCAATATACTTGTTTCTCATTTCATAAAAATTTTAAAAAAAATTATTTATTTTTATTGAAAATATAAATTTGTATGTATAGTAAATAATCATATTATATTTGATGCCAACTTTTGCGACGATTATTTGCGACGAAATTATTTTCGTTGCTGATCTGCGATGGATTTGCAACGGATTTGCGACCAATTTCTCAAAATTCCTCTGATTTGTCCTTCCGTCGCAAATCCGTCGCAGATCCGTAGCAAATTTGCGACGGAAACATGTCCGTCGCAGATTTCCTTCGCAAATGCCGAATATTTTTATAGTGAAATTTGCGACGGCAATAGACGGTAGCAGATCTCCGTTGCAAATTGATTTTTTAGTGTTTTCTCTCTCGCGCCAAGTTTCCGCGCCAACTTTTGCGACGATTATTTGCGACGAAATTATTTTCGTTGCAGATCTGCAACGGATTTGCAACGGATTTGCAACCAATTTCTCAAAATTCCTCTGACTTGTCCTTCCGTCGCAAATCCGTCGCAGATCCGTAGCAAATTTGCGACGGAAACATGTCCGTCGCAGATTTTCGTCGCAAAATTTCGAATATTTTTATAGTGAATTTGCGACGGCAATAGACGGTAGCAGATCTCCGTTGCAAATTGATTTTTTAGTGTTTTCTCTCTCGCGCCAAGTTTCCGCGCCAACTTTTGCGACGGAATTATTTTCGTCGCAGATCTGCGACGGATTTGCAACGGATTTGCGACCAATTTCTCAAAATTCCTCTGACTTGTCCTTCCGTGGCAAATTCGTCGCAGATCCGTAGCAAATTTGCGACGGAAACATGTCCGTCGCATATTTCCGTCGCAAATGCCGAATATTTTTGTAGTTTTATATAGTTAGGGAGACATCCAATTTTTATTCTTATTACTTCAAGCCTCATATGAGTACTAGGTGGTGACAACCACCTAGAAATGATGGTGGTGGAGAAGTTGACGAAGAAAAAGGACTTTTATACATTTTTTCTTCTCCAAGCCGACCATATGGAAAACCAAAGATTTGAAGATTGGACTAAAAGAATATGTTGTAGTTCATATAGAATACGAGGAAGTCTAGATAATTATATTAATTTTCTTTATATTAGTGTAATTTAAATTTACAATAAAATTAATTATTATTTTAAAAAATTTTTAATAAAAAGTTATCGATGTATTAAAACTCTATCGGTAATCATAACTAAAATTACCAACAGATTACTGACATAAGTTAATTTTTTTACTAAATATATTTGAAAATGTACCGACATTTTATCGATAAAAATTTGAATACTTTATCGCCAGATTACCGATAAAACCTTTTTAAAAATAATATTAAAATAATATGGTGATCGAATGGGCATTGGAAATTTACCGATAGATAAGATTTCTTTCGGCTTTATTAGAAATTTCATGATTGAAAGTTCTATCAATAAGTCATCAGTAGTGCAGATTTTGTCGGAGAATATTTTGTAAAAAAAGAAATCAGAGCTAGAAATTATTTGTCGATAATCTATCCGTAATTTTCTTTATAAACAAATTTTTTTTGGGTTACCGACATAAATTTCCATCAATAATTCATATTTTTTTATAGTGCATCTACTGTAATGTTTGAAATTTTAAATAGTGATTTTTTGATAAATATTGTATTAGATTGTGTATATTGATGGAAGTGACTTGCATATTTGAAATAAGTGGGAAAGTAAGATAAGTTGGTTTAAAAGTTGAAAATTTGGGTCAGGTTTAGACGAAAATGGTATTTTCGAAACAAAATCCTAAAATGATAGAAATTTATGAAAGTACCCTTATGACTCTATAATTGAATTTTATTGAATTAGGATATGAAATATAAATAGTAGGAATTCAAATTAACTAAAGAAATTATTTTTACTATTTTACGAAATTAAAACTCAAATTAGAATTAAAAACTAAGAGACTGGGTGTACTATAAGTATGGTGAGCACACCCTTACCCAATCAACATTATTGATACTTTAAAAAGTGGATCCTAGAAGTTTCTCTCATCTTCTTTCTATCACTTCACGCCATCCACCATCATCATAACCACCTTTCCAACTTTCTTCTTTCTTTTATCAAACTGAGTAAGAATCAAGAGAAATTTACTTTTAATTGTAGGTTTTTAAGAGAATTCATTAAAATAGATAAGATTATCAACAAGTAATCAAAAGGAAAGAAAGAAAAGAGAAAGAGAGGAATTCTTTGAGGAGGTATGTACTTGTGTACTATAATTTGTAAATATTTATTTTTCTTTGAATTTTAATGCTTGAATAAGTTAATTAAATCATTTTAATGGAGTTATTTACTAAATAATTAAATAAATGAAATGTTGTGCAAGAAATTGGATGAAGAGCTTTTATATGAGGAGTTTAATTTTTATTTCAATTTTGTAAAAATTAAGTGCATTGATATTGTTTTTTTATCTAAAAGTGATGGTGGTGGAGGTTTATTACTAAGTTAATTGCTAAATATCTGATTAAGTCGAGTAAAGTGTTGGATATGGGTTCTTTATATATGCAAAGTTTGGTTTTAGGTTCATTTTCACTATGTTTATTAAATATGTTTATGTTTTTTTTGGGATAAAAAGTAAGTTGGAACAACTTTGGCTCACTTGAAAGCGAATTTTAGAATTTGGAAGATGCTAGGAAAAACATACCGGCATTTGTTTTTCATCCATACAGCCGTGTAAATTTTTCAGCTACTATAATTTTACTTCCTGTAACATTTTGATATACATGGGCATGTGGATTTCCTAGGCATGCCCATGTCCACTCTCTAACCCTAATTTCCTTCTTTTTCACCCTCAAACACTTCATTTCTTATTATAATGTAATTTTCTTTTGTCAACTAACATTTATAACATAAGTTTTTCTCAAAAGTATACAAGATTATCAATTTAAAAGTTAGAATTTTAAAATGTATATGAGTTAGTTTGCAAAGAAACCTAAGAATCTTGAAAGTATTAAATATGGATTATAGTATCGTTTTATTAAAGTGATGTATAACTAAATGCTAAATTAGAAATGAATGAGTGATGAATTGCCCAAATAATACTGATATTAGACCTAGTTTAGGATTGAATGGCTAGCCAAATGGTGGATATCCATAGTGATAATAGGCACTTCGTGCCATCAATGGACACATAGTATCATCAGTGACAGTGGGCAAATTTGCCAAAAGTGAACACACTACATTAATAGTAGGCCTTTGGCCATATTTTTTATATTGAGTATTAAATTACCGACAATGATTCGTTATCCAAACTAAGATCTGAATTCAGTGTGTATGGGCAAATTAAGAAGAATTCCATAAGATGTGAACAATTTACTATGTGACTCATTTGTTAAAAGTTATTGAACATTGAATTTCCTTATATTGAGTGTATTAAATTTACAAATTTATCAAGTTTCTATTAATGTTCAAAAGTGATGATTATTACTATTGTAAGTTATATTCAAAGTTAGTACACAAGCATCATTAAGTTTTGCTTAGCATGTTAGATTTGTTTCGCAGATCAAATGAAACAAGTAGAGCTTGTTGAGTGAGATATCAAGAATTTGGATCAACTGCATCACTAAAAGGTCTCATGCGAAGTATTTTGTTTAATGAAATTTTGAATAGTTCACATAGCAGAGTTATTATATTTTGAATGACAGTTGTATATATATATATATATATATTTATGGGGAGTGAAAAATGTATAGTTTAAATTATAATTTTGGATAAGCAGGATATTTTTGTATAATATACATATGTATATATATATCAAATATATGCATATATTGTCTTAATATTAAGAAATTTAGTTAAATTTGTATTGTTAATAATAAAATTTGAATGGCTTTGAGAATTGAATGAATGAAAAATGCTAGGATGAATTTTTCTTGGAAAGACAATATCAAAATTGAACACACGGACATGTCTTTCAGTGGACACGGCCGTGTAGTATGTTTTTCACTTAGGAGACAGTGTTGAATTTAAACACACGGGCATGTCAACCTTGTTTGACATGGGTATGTCCCTATTTTATAAAGCAAATTCTTTTTAAGCTTTTAGAGTAGAGTGTTGTTGGTATCATCCCTTCTTAGTCAAGTGTAGGAACTAGGTAGGGGCGTTACATCTACAACAAACCTATATTATTAGAATACCCAGCTCTATATAACATGTAACAAATGGAATTGCAAGAAATTTATAACCGGTCAAATTAAAACACCTTCCTTTGAAGATGAATGAATCAAACTAAACAATAATTAATGTGACCCTCCTCTAAGCTCAAATCATTCTTAAATTACAATAACAGTAATAAATATCAGCTTGCGAATGCCATGCAACACCTTCACAATTTGTTAATTGTAGTAGTTAGGGATTTGGAATGGGTTAAGGATTTGAAAGAGAAAGACTTTAAGTTTTGGTTGATCAAAGAATAATGGGTTTAGTTGTATAGGTTTATTTGGAAAAATCAAATGGAAAACGGGTGTCTAAAGTGCATGTAATACATAAGTAATGGTGAGCTATGAAATTATTGAGCTAAGGGCTTATTAATGCTACTTTAACATAGTAGAGGTGTGTCTTAGAATACCCGCAAAGTAGAAGGGGCTAATATGATCTTTTGTATAAGTACATATGTTTTTTTTATGTATTAAGGCAAAATAAATTGAATTAAAATATTAAATCTAAATTGACTTAAAAATGAAAGAATAAGATTTGGATCAAATGTAACTACTGAACTTTGCTTGAATCTCTTCACGACTAAGCCACTTTCTCCTTCATCTCCAAAGAATCCTAAAAAAGAATGGAAAACTTGAATAAAGCAGGAGATATTGAGAATAGGGCTAGAAGCTTGCTTATATAGGGCTCTTGAGAACTTCTAAATGACTTAGGAATAGAATTATGGCAAACTTGGAGAATTATAATCTATTTAAGAATGAATTTAAGACAAAAATCTTGGAGAATCTCTCACATTCAGCCACCATAATACAAGCAAGGTGTGCCTTTTGAACTCTATGATCATGCCTTTTGAACTCTATAGCTATGAATTATTTAACTTGTCACATCCCAAAGGCTAGATAGTTGAGTAATAGGCAAGGAGGACATGAACGAGTGGTCAAATAGAGGCTCGGGATAGTCAAATATGAAATTGGTGTACACAGTGGAGCTGACGGGACCTAATTGAAATTTTTTTTAAGAGGCTGAGGACCTAAAGGTACTTTTCCAAAAAGTTACGTCGGTTCTTAATAGTGCCCATAATGGATGTAATAGATGTGTTCTCGGGATTTATCGGGTCGTAACGGTGGCGCACGATTTTTTCCGAATAGGCACGGTTTGAAAGTTACGAATGATTTTGCAACAAGGGCATTTTGGTCATTTTCACCGGAGTGGCAATTTTGTAAATAGAACCAATTTGAGGGGCAAAATTATAAAGAAGGAAAAGTAACTTTCAAGTGGCAAAATCATGGCCATTTGTTCAATTTTGGTGGATAAATCAAGACCATTCAAGTTAAAAAATAACAAATTAATTAATTAAATAATTATCTAACATTTAATTTTTGTCTTAAAGCATAAGACACATGCCTAACACCTAGAAAACTCCATTATCTTCATTTTGGGACTCCATTGCCGTGGGCTTCTTCCAAAAGAGCCAAGGGAAAGTTTTAATTTCTAAGTGATTTATCAAGTTTTTTTTTAAGAGAAATTAAGGTAATTCTTCAAGCTAACTTCTTCTCTTTCATTTAATTTGAGTATTAGGCTTTGTATGGAAGGATTTAAAGTCATGTTTAATTAGGGAAAATATTAGAAAGTTGATGAATATGATGGAGAATAGCAAAATAGTTGGAGAATGAATAGAAATGGTGTTTAATGGTGAAAATAAGCTAGCAACCATTAGAAAAATCATAAGATAAGACTATGTCTATACCTAGGGTTCTTACCTTTGTATATGTGATGTTAAACTTCATAAGAAATCAAAGAGACAAGGAAGGAAAGGAAGTGATATAGATAAAGGACTAAGAAATAGTAAGGTTTGGTACTTTAACCATTGAACTCCTTTTGAAATTTTTCTGTTTTACAATTAGTAAAATGCTGTGAATTGTATGATTTTTAATTAAATATAGAAATATTATCTTGAGTTGAATTTTTGATATGTTGTGTCTCAATGAGTCTAGAATGATTTAAAAATATGTTGAGTTGAATTTGGAATGGTTATGATTTTGGAAAAATTATTTTTATTAGACCTGCTCCAGCAGGTACCTTGATTGAGACAGCCATCTTTCTAGATTTTTAATAAAATGTAGAAAAATAATATCCAATTGAATTTTGGATATGTTGTTTTTTAGTGAGTCTAGTATTTGATAAAAATAATTTGGAACCACATTGATTGAATTTAATTTACGAAATTCACAAAATTCAGAACTGCTGCCAGGATATAGGGCAACTGGAGCAGTCTGGTTGGGTGAACTAGTTGACCAAGATTTTGTGTCCAGTTTGATATAAAATTTTAAAGGAATGATTTTAAGATAAAAAACTAAATTCTTTAAAAACATTTTAGAGTTTTTAGCCAAGTGAATTATTTTATACAAATTATCTAAAACAAGGATCAAGTTGGGTCAAGAACCAGAGTTTATTGTTCATATGGTAAATTTTTCATTATTAACTTGGTCAAAAACTTGGTGTGGGTGTTTTATCATTTTATTTTTGGTATTGAGTTTAAGTATGAATATGAAGAATAAATTAGATGGAAAAGAGGAGAAAATCAATCTGAATTTCATAACCGTGATAAAAGTCATGTGATGGAATACATGTTCGTTATCATGTGAATATATAGATAAGATATATACGTGGGGAATACGTGTATATATGGTATATATATGCGTGTATATGGTATATATGTGAATACATATGATGCATATGTGAGTATATGTGGTATTTGTGTAAGTATATATTGTATATACATGGAGAATATGTGGTATATATACGAAGTGAATGGGTATAAATGAAATGTTATATATGTTCTACTCGGTAAATGGGTAAAACCGGTCTGGAATGGGGGTTTGGCATGCCATCCTACCGGCAGTACTATCTTAACGGCTTCGGTCTAGATATTACTTACGCGCACGCGGTTATATCGTGTGAGGTCAAGATCATGGCAACTAGTCGTTTGAGACCAAGACCACGCAGTTATGTTGTATATTCCATATCGTGTGAGACCAAGACCATGGCAATTAGTCGTGTGAGGTCAAGACCACGCGTAACTCTATACGAGGCCTCATTTCGAGATCGGCGTATTATTTTATTAGTTTTTGTTATAGATTTGTGTCTTGTTTATTATAATAATTATTGTTTTATTAAGGTTTTTTGTTAGTTTTAATCGGTTTGTTTAGTGTTTTCATTAATTTTGGTAGTTTTAGTTTATTTAAATGTTTATGTCGTTTTTTGATCTAGTTTTTAGTATGGTGTTTATGTTTTGTTGGTTATTGTTTATTTACTTCTTGTTTAAAGTTTGTTTGAAGTTTTGTTTTAGGTTAAAAAAAGCCAAGGAAGCAAATTAAAGGAAAAAAGGGACAGTAGCTTACACAGGCAGAGGACACGGCCAAGTCGCTGGCCGTATCCCATACCAAGTTGAAAAGGAACTTCAAGACACAGAGAGGGACACAGGCAAGGGACACGGCCAAGTCAGTGCCCGTGTCCCTCCAAAGAAGCCCAAACACGGCCAATTTGCTCAAGCTTGGCCGTGTCTCACTTAAATCCCAAGCAAAGAAGAAGAAACTCTCACAGTAGGTGACACATGCAAGGGACACGGCCAAGTCACTGGCCATGTCCCTCCAAAATAGTCCAACATAGCCAAGTCACCTCCAACATGGCCAAGTCACCTCCAACACGGCATTGTCACTCAACCAAAGAAGAAAAGAGGAACAATTCTCACAGAAGCAAACACAGGCAAGGGACACGGCCAAGTCACTGGCCGTGTCCCTCCAATTGACCTCCAACACGGCCAAGTCTCATCCAACTTGGCCGTGTCTCTCATGAACCACAGATAACGCGGATTTTTAAGCGGAGGATCCATATAAATATAAAGAAGAGTTAGGGTTTTAAGGGTGGTTGCGATTTTGAGAGCAGATTGAGCCGTCAAAGAGAAGAACTTAGGGTTTCACATTTGTTTTCTTTGATTTTGATTATACTTTGATTAAACTAGCTTAGATTAGATTGTTCTAGCCATTGATACATCCTTCTTGCAAGATTTGAATAAGAGATTCTTCAGAAGCTTCAAGGAGTTTGTAATTTGGTTTTGTTCTTGAACTTTATCTCTTTATTTTCATTGGAATTGTATTTATGGATATTATCATGTCTGAATTGATTTCTTTGAATATTAATGAGATGAGTATGTTTGATAACATTATGAACTAATTTGATCTAGTCTAGGGTTTGTATGGATCTGCTATGATTGTATGAATTGGTTATTCTCTTAGCTAATAATTTCTTTAGCCTTGATTGAATGAAATATTGTTAATATATAATTGATTGGCCACCAATTATGTGTTTTAAGGTATTAGATGATGGATCGAGAGATGAAGTTTAATGCTGGAATAATTCAATTAGGGACTTAGGTGAATTAGAGATATAACCTAGGAAAAGATTATTTCAATTGTAGCAAGATTATTTGAGAAAGGTTTGAATGCGAGAGCTTATTTCCTTTATTCAATTAATTAAGTTGCTTGAGATTTAATCTTTGAAATTAAATTGGTTAAGAGGAATAACCGTTCATACATATAAGTAGTAGAGAAGTGCAAACCCTAGACCTTTCTATCAAGTGAATCAAAACATCAGCTTAATTTACTTTTATTCGTCTTAAACTTTAATCAATCTTCTTAATTAGTTAACAATTTAAATTTTCTTCATTACTTATTATTCATAATCTGATAATCAATTAGCCACTTTAGCTTCCTTGTGAGACGACCTTGGGGCGATCACCTTTGCTACAGCTACCTCGTATACTTGCGAGTGACGCTTTGTGGTAGAGTTAATTCGATCGCAACAAGTTTTTGGCGCCGCTACCGGGGAAGTTAATTGGCATAATTGTTTATTAGGCAAAAAAAAATATTCTAGATTATTTTTCACTGTTTTCATTTTATTTTATTTGTCTTTCATTTTTAATAAATTCTTTTTCTAGAAATTTTGTTTATGCAAGACAGGAGATCACTTGGAGGAGAGCTATACCCAGTCATTCCAGAAATTCAGAGAGTGAAAAGGAGCAGGGAAGAGTTTGAACTATACACAGGATTTGATACTACAGAAGAGGACACTTCTGATTTTGAGTCAAAATCTGCATAATCAGTTAAAATGGCTGAAGAAAGGCAAAGAACGATGAGAGACTTTACTAGACCTGTCATTGGAACTTCCACCTCTTGCATGAGACTGACAGATGCAGCAAGAAATTATGAGTTGAAGAACATTCACTACAATATACTGCCATCATTCTATGGAGTTCCAAATGAAGATCCTTTGAACTTTATTCGGGATTTCTACTCCACCCTCAACACTTTTCCATTGGGAGGATTAACAGAGGATCAGTTGAGGATGCGGTGTTTTCCATATACTTTGAAGGATAGGGTAAAGAGCTGGCTTATTATGTTGCCCGAAAACTCACTAACAACTTGGGAGCAAGTTTATAATAAATTCATGGGCAAGTTTTATTCACATCAAAAGACAGCTGAGTTGAGAGGGAAGATTGCTACATTCTCTCAATTTGAAGGAGAACCATTTCATGAGGCTTGGGACAGATTCAAGATGCTATTGATCTAGTGTCCACATCATCACTACCCACTTCAACTTCTGAATTAGTTTTTCTATGATGGTCTAACCCAGCAATTTCAGAACACTGTTGACAATGCAGCTGGAGGAGCCATGGGAGAAAAGACAGTTGATGAAACTTATGAGATTTTTGAGATGTTGGGAGCTAATTCTCAACAGAAAAGTGTAAGGGGAAGAAGTAAAGGGGTGAATCAACTGAAAGCCAATAGTGAGATGGTCAATTAGATAGCTGAATTGACAAGGCAAGTGCAGATGCTAAATATGAAGAACAATATTTCTTCATCTACTCAAGAAGTATGTGGAATCTGTGGGACATTCGGGCATGGAGCAAATATTTGCCCCTCCAAATATGAGTCTTATGGGAATGAAGCTGAGCAAGTCAATGCTATGGGAGGATTTCAACCAAGGACCCGAAATGATCCTTATTCAAATACATACAACCCTGGTTGGAGGAGTCACCCAAATTTTTCTTTGGCAACAAATAACTCTCAGCAGCCTTTCCATTTGCTTCAAAGACAGAACCAAGAGCAGGGTCAATCCTCAAATTAAGGGCAGTCTAAGATAGAGAGTTTGGAGGAAAGTTTACAAGCTTTTATCCAAGTCAGTGCAAAAAATCAAGAGATAACAAACAAGAGGCTGGATTCCTTAGAAGCATCTTTTAAGAAAGTGGAGACCCAAGTGGGGCAACTTGCTCAACAGATGCAGATTCAACAAAAGGGGAAGTTCCCAAGTCAACCTGAGCAGGCACAATCAGTGACTGTTCTTAGAAGTGGCAAGGAAATTAACACTAATGTTGAAAATAATTCTGTGAATGTAGGTGACCAAGAGAACAAGAAGGAAGGAGAACCAGAGAACAAAGGTGCAGGAGAAAGATCAACGAAGAAATCCCTTTCAATAGATTTACATAAGGCAAGCAATCCATACCAGCCACCTATACCATTCCCCAGCAGGTTGAAGGATGATAAATCAGATAAGCAATTTTTTAACATCTTCAACATGCTGTCTAAGGTAAGTATTAACTTACCCTTACTGGAAGCAATAAAGAATTTGTCGGCTTATGCAAAATTCTTCAAAGAGCTAATCACCAAGAAGAAGAGGTATGAGCCGAATGAAAAGGTGATAGTTTCAGAAGTAGCTAGTGCTGTTCTGCAGCATAAAATACCTCCCAAACTAAAGGATACTGGTAGCTTTATAATTCAAATTACTGTGGGGAATGGAAAGGGGACTGATGGCATGTGTGATCTAGGAGCTAGTGTGAATTTGATGCCTTATTCTGTTTATAAAGAATTAGGACTAGGGGAACTTAAACCGGCAAAAATGGTGTTGCAATTAGCTGATAGGTCTTTTAGATTCCCGAAAGGGGTTATAGAAGATGTGTTAGTTAACGTTGGAGGGTTGATAGTACCTGTGGATTTCATAGTTCTTGACATGGAAGGGAGTAACCCTGCACCATCAGCACACATTATTTTGCTGGGTAGGCCTTTCATGGCTACTACCAATACCTTAATAGACGTTAAAAATGGTAAGTTGTCAATGACTGTCTTAGGACAAACTGTTGAATTTTCTATTTTTAACACTTCTCCTATTCCTACAACTGCTTTATATGAGGAATGTTCTTTAATTAATTGTGTTGAAGCAGTTGTTTTAGATGTTGTATTGCAAACAGACTCCTCAGATAAATTGGAGCTGAAACTGACCTTAAAAGAGGGGGCGAAACCAGTGAGGGAGACCCAAAGGTGCTTTAACCCAAAGGCATATGAGAGCTCGAGAGTTTACAATGATCGCACTAAGGCAATTCATGACAGATTTATTGTGCGACAGACATTGAGTCCAGGTATGAAAGTTTTACTTTTTAATTCTCGACTCAGTCTGTTTCAAGGTAAACTCAAATCTCGATGGAGTGGTCCTTTCGAGGTAATTAAGATATATCCTTCTGGTGCCATTGAATTGCTTAACTCTAGAACCAACAAGATTTTTAAAGCAAATAGACATAGAGTTAAACTATACAATGAAGGATTTCAGGAAGTGAGGATCATTGACAGCACTTTGATCCATGATCCATAAGTCTTGCATGATGTCCAGCTATATGATATTAAAGAAGCACTAAATGGGAGGCAACCCATTAGTTTGAATTTCTTTTTCATAGTTATAATTTTATATTTAGCAATTTTGATTTTATATTTAGTTTAAATAAATGAAAACCCTAAAGCTCTTTTGTATCTTGTTTTTGACCATTTGTGTTTGTGATGAAAAGTTAGGGTTTTGCCTCACCAGGGTACGATGGAAGACAGGTTGTACTTAACTCTTTCTCTTTATTATTCTTGTTTTCCATTGAGGACAATGTAAATTCTAAAGTGTGGGGTAATCTTTTAGCTTTCTTTTTATTTTGTTTGCCTTAGTGTGTTTTATTATTTGTTGTGCATGACATAATTGTTGAAAATCTTATTGATCTTTTCTGTGATTTTAGCATTATAGTTGAGACTTTAGTATCAGCATAGAAATGAGCATTTGCATTCATTAAGGATCAATTTTCACATTCTGCAATTTATGACATATAAATCTTTGTGAACCCACCTGTGTGAGTTTTGAGCCTCATAATTTGATATTATTATTAGTTGATTTTCTTTTCTTAAGTGTACACCTTCATGATTTTGCATCTCTAGAGTTTGCTTTTGCATACTAATTGAACTCACATTATGATTTAATCTCAAGTTTTAAAATGATGAAGGCAAATTAGGTTATCCCTTTAGCTTAAAAAGACCTCCCTTAATATTGAATTCCTTAGTGAGCCAAGTTGAGCCTTTGACCTTTTCTTGTTTGATCAACACAATTCACAGCTTAACTTTCTCTTATTATCATCATACCTACATTAAGGAATGGAGTTCTTATTATATGACAATAGGGTGGTTTATTTCAAAGTGTGGGGTAAGCAAATGAAAAAAATGGTATTGCTATTTGGGGTTGAAATGCATACTGTGCACATTGTATTTGATTAAGAGTTGATTATTCTTTTCTTCTACATTTTAAGCTAGATGTTCTATGCAATGTTATATTTTGTATATATATGTATTTAAACAAAAAAAAGAAAAAAAATGTATATATGATAAAAAAAGAGAATAAAAAAAGAAGAAGATATATATATACAAAAATTCATATATGTTCTAGCATTGGTTATCAAAAGAGGAATGTCGACTCATGTATTTTTCTTTAAGTATACAAGTGTGTGAATTATCAAGGGTTGGTGAATATGCCATTTGAGGGAGCTATGAGTTTCTTAGCAAGAGTATTGTCTAATTTAGATACTCCATTTCTTGATGCTCCAGCTTAAATGTTTTTTCTCACACCTTTACCTTAGCCCCATTACATCCAAATAAAAGACCTTCAGATTATTTCTTGAGAAAGTCAGTGAGGGAGATTGGATAATTAAGCAAGTTTATGGTAGTATGCAGTCATGAGTGGTTTGAGTGAATTAACCTTTGAAATCAAGTGAAACACTTAGATGAGAGATAAGATTTGTATGTCTGGATTAATGAATGAGTTAAGAAAATCCTTGATTGAAGTAAGATGCAAATATTATGGCTGAGTCTTAAAGGATTTCATCTTATATGCTGGAATTATAGTTAAGGTTGTTTGAGTTTTTAATTTATGCCATGTGAATTTGCTTGAGGACAAGCAAAGTTTTAAGTGTGGGGTAGTTGTTTTATTAGTTTTTGTTATAGATTTGTGTCTTGTTTATTATAATAATTATTGTTTTATTAAGGTATTTTGTTAGTTTTAATCGGTTTGTTTAATGTTTTCATTAATTTTGGTAGTTTTAGTTTATTTAAATGTTTATGTCGTTTTTTGATCTAGTTTTTAGTATGGTGTTTATGTTTTGTTGGTTATTGTTTATTTACTTCTTGTTTAAAGTTTGTTTGAAGTTTTGTTTTAGGTTAAAAAAAGCCAAGGAAGCAAACTGAAGGAAAAAAAGGGACAGTAGCTGACACAGGCAGAGGACACGGCCAAGTCACTGGCCGTGTCCCATACCAAGTTAAAAAGGAAGTTCAAGACACAGAGAGGGACACAGGTAAGGGACACGGCCAAGTCAGTGGCCGTGTCCCTCCAAAGAAGCCCAGACACGGCCAAGTTGCTCAAGCTTGGCCGTGTCTCACTTAAATCCCAAGCAAAGAAAAAGAAACTCTCACAGTAGGTGACACATGCAAGGGACACAGCCAAGTCACTGGCCGTGTCCCTCCAAAATAGTCCAACATGGCCAAGTCACCTCCAACACGGCCAAGTTACCTCCAACATGGCCGTGTCACTCAACCAAAGAAGAAAAGAGGAACAATTCTCACAGAAGCAAACAGAGGCAAGGGACACGGCCAAGTCACTGGTCGTGTCCCTCCAATTGACCTCCAACATGGCCAAGTCTCATCCAACTTGGCCGTGTCTCTCATGAACCAAAGATAACGCGGATTTTTAAGCGGAGGATCCATATAAATATAAAGAAGCGTTAGGGTTTTAAGGGTGGTTGCGATTTTGAGAGCAGATTGAGCCGTCAATGAGAAGAACTTAGGGTTTCACATTTGTTTTCTTTGATTTTGATTATACTTTGATTAAACTAGCTTAGATTAGATTGTTCTAGCCATTGATACATCCTTCTTGCAAGATTTGAACAAGAGATTCTTCAGAAGCTTCAAGGAGTTTGTAATTTGGTTTTGTTCTTGAACTTTATCTCTTTATTTTCATTGGAATTGTATTTATGGATATTATCATGTCTGAATTGATTTCTTTGAATATTAATGAGATGAGTATGTTTGATAACATTATGAACTAATTTGATCTAGTCTAGGGTTTGTATGGATCTACTATGATTGT
Organism: Garcia nutans; assembly: GCA_947685225.1. Taxonomy (NCBI): domain Eukaryota; kingdom Viridiplantae; phylum Streptophyta; class Magnoliopsida; order Malpighiales; family Euphorbiaceae; genus Garcia; species Garcia nutans. The sequence goes on from CANTUV010000001.1 coordinate 22,088,395, forward strand.
ATGAATTGGTTATTCTCTTAGCTAATAATTTCTTTAGCCTTGATTGAATGAAATATTGTTAATATATAATTGATTGGCCACCAATTATGTTAAGGTATTAGATGATGGATCGAGAGATGAAGTTTAATACTGGAACAATTCAATTAGGGACTTAGGTGAATTAGAGATATAACCTAGGAAAAGATTATTTCAATTGTAGCAAGATTATTTGAGAAAGGTTTGAATGCGAGAGCTTATTTCCTTTATTCAATTAATTAAGTTGCTTGAGATTTAATCTTTGAAATTAAATTGGTTAAGAGGAATAACCGTTCATACATATAAGTAGTAGAGAAGTGCAAACCCTAGACCTTTCTATCAAGTGAATCAAAACATCAGCTTAATTTACTTTTATTCGTCTTAAACTTTAATCAATCTTCTTAATTAGTTAACAATTTAAATTTTCTTCATTACTTATTATTCATAATACGATAATCAATTAGCCACTTTAGCTTCCTTGTGAGACGACCTTGGGGCGATCACCTTTGCTACAGCTACCTCGTATACTTGCGAGTGACGCTTTGTGGTAGAGTTAATTCGAGCGCAACATGTATTCATAATTACCTATTGGAGCAGATTAACTCGTAATTATAATGAAGTTATATTACATGTTGTTTACATACAGAATGTGAATCTTAACTTAATTAGAAAATATAAATATGATGATTGTATGAAAATAGTTTAATTACGCAGTATTCTACTTTTATATGTGTTTCAACAACCTTCCTTGCACTATTTATATTCGGCAATGGTTAAAGTACCCACTGGGCAATAAGTTGCTCAGCGAGTTATATGTCTAACTCGCAGGTAGTGGATAGAAGATCAGCATTTCTGCAGCGGCCCGCACCAGCTCGACGGCGAATAGGGTAGGACTTTTGACATAAAATAGTAGTATGGCATGTACGTTATATCTATTGTAAAGGTTTGTTAAACATATTAAGTATTATGGTGTATTTAACAAGAGAATAAACAGTAGTATGGTAATGAAACTTAGCAAATGATATGTAATCTTGAGAAACGATATAAAAGTGTGAAATTTTCTTGCAGGGTGTAGTTGAGAATATAAAGGAGTTTATTATTGGGAGTGTTCTTGAGTTGAACTGTGAACAAAAGTGTTTTTTTTTTAAAAAAAAATCAGTTTTGGCGACACTTGGGAATCCCACTTTTTAGGGGAAACTCCGCCCAATTTTTTGAAAATTTTTTCATAAGAATTCTTAATTAAGACATTGTAACTAGAGCTCGCATCCCAATGTGACATTCCTCCCGGCTTATTCGTAGGTCGGGAAGGGGTGTTACATAACTAATTTGGTTCTGTGAAATTTCTTTTGCTTTTCTGCTTCTTCTTAGACAGTGTTGAACTCAAATCCAGGGTTGTGAAAATTGATTTGCACGACCTTAGAGATTTCTTTCATTCTGTTTTGGTAAACTTTGCTTTTTTTTTTTGCACTTCATCTTTCGTCATAATTCCATTATATTTTGATTAGTTTATACTACAAGCTCATGTTTTGTAAAGCCAAGTTAAAATCACAAATACTCTTGTTTTTACTATAAAAAAATCATCAAAATCAATTGATCAATAATAAAAATATATCTAGAATAATTACAAAATTATATGTGAAGTATGGCTTTATCAAACTCCCCTAAACTTAAATCATTTCCTTCATAACAAGCCTCATTGCATGTTTAATATTCTTAGGATTTTGATATACAAAAATTTAAACAATCAAAATTTCAATACTAATTTAAGCTTCGCAACTGTACTTACTTCATCCTTCCAATTTAGCATCCTCCTCTATCTTTCTTTACATGGACAACAATTCCTTCAAGAACTTCACAAATGTCAGCATTTAAGCAAAATCATCTATAAAAGGAATGTTGATACGATATTGCTTAAAGATTTCTAGGAACTTCTCATATTGTTGATCCAAGTTTTATCACTCTAGTCTTTGAGGAAAAGGAATGGCGACACATAAGGCTTGACAACATGCTTAATAGGTGCCTCCTCTTTTTCATCTTTACTATCATCTACTTCAAATTAAGAAAAATAAGAATTTTTAAGGTTTAGGGTCTCCTTTGATAGAGGGTCATCAAGTTGCTTTCCACTTCTCAAGATGGAAACATTACAATGTTCTCTTAAATTGATTTAAGTTTGGCTTGGAAGTGCCCCTTGAGGATGAATATCAAGAGAATTTATTTTTTTCCCAACATGAATCTCCAAGTTCCTATTTTGGCTTGCAACATGCTCTATTATTAATTCTAGTTTGTAATATTGTCTTTTAAAATTATCGAACCTTTCAGAAGTAATCCCCATAAATTTTTCTAAGGCCAACTTACAAGAAGTTTTACTCTCTTGTGATTGTGCTTGGCCTTGATTGTGGTTCCTTAAGAAGGGAGGTTGATTGGGTACCCTTTCATTATTTTGATTTCCCCATGATAGATTTGGATGATTTCTCTAGCTTGGGTTGTATGCATTACTATAGGGGAGATTCTGAGGTCCATTTTTTTTTCCATTACTTGACACTCTGTAGTTTTAGGATTTTCTCCATAGCTTCCATAGATAGAAGAAGGTGCAAAGTTGACATGTTTCAATTTTTTAGAAATAGCATCTACCTTAAATGAGAGTAAGTATAGGCTATCAACTTTGTGCAAGCATGCCACTCTTTTAGGATTGCTTTTTTTTCAAATGACCAATGATAACTATTGGCCGTCATCTCCTCTATTGACTCATATGCATAAGTAGGATTTTTGTTCATGATATCTCCTCCAGCTGTTGCATCCATAGTTCCTTTAATAGTTGGGCTCAATCCACTATAGAATGTTTGCATTAAAAGCCAATCAAGAACTCCATGATGAGGAAACTTTCTTTGAAGATCTTTGAATCACTCCCCAGTTTTATATAGAGTTGCTGCATCATGTTAAATGAAGTTAGTGATGTCATTCCTCAATTTGGCAAGTGGAAAGTATTTTGCTAGAAATGCAGCTGCCAATTGATCCCAAGTAGTAATTGAGCCAGGTGCTCTTGATTTTAACGAATATTTACCCTTATCCTTTAAGAAGAGTGGAAAAAATTAAAGCCTTATAACACATCAGAAACTCCATTGATCTTGAAAGTATCATATATCTCCAAGAAGTTTGATTAATGAGTGTAAGAAGTTTGATTAATGAGTGTAAGCATCTCATAATTTAAGCCATAGAAAAATGATTGTTGCACCCATGTTGATGAGTGTAGTCTTGAGATCAAAAGTATTAGCCTGAACTAGTGGTTTTGTTAGGCTTGACTTAGTTTGAGTAGATGGCAAGGCATAGTCCTTGAGGGTCTTTGGTGCTGCATTGTCTCCCACTGTTTCTTCCTCTTCTTCAGTTGAGATTTCTAATTCTTCTTCTTTTCCTTCTACAATTTTACCTAAATTCTTTTCTTCTCACTCTCTCCTTTGTCTTTCTCTTCTTTCCTTATTTTGCCTTCTACAAAGCTTTTCAATTTCAGGTTTATAAGCTTTAAGTGATGCGGTGGGGTTGCTACACATAAAACCCTAACTCTACAAGGAAAAAAAAAAGAAAAATAAAAGAAAAATAAAAATTCTAAGGAAATAATAGTTTAATTTTATTGATATTAAAATTTTTGCCTTCCCCAGTGACAACACCAAAATTTGTTACCTTGTATCTAGTCCTACAAGTGCACAATGTCGTAATTAAGTAATAAAGTGATGAGTGAGTATTGTTCCTATGAGGAAAGGTTAATTTTAAGTACCAAATAATTAAATTCATATTATTTGAAAAACTAATTAATTTGAATTTTAGAAAACTAAATTAATTAAACTAAAACTAAATAAATTTAACTCTTACAATTAAAGACTAAGGTTAGACTTCTCAATTGTTATTTTATGATTTTTCTAAGGTATTAATTCAATTTTATTTTCCTTTTATTATTGGTTAATCTTCTTATATTGTGTTCTAGTATCTCTAAAGATCCAAAACTAATATTGATATTAATTCATATATCTATTCTCAAAATGACAAGAACTAATTTAATTCTTTAAGTTTGGTGAAGATCTTTTTAAATAATCTTGTAAATGTTCTTATCTCTAAGCAAAAACTACTTTAGATTATTATAACCTTAAACTAATGTTATGCTTTCACTCTTGATCCATCACATAATATCTTAGATCTAACAATTATTAGTTAGATAATTGTAACTTTAAGCACAAAGATAATAAAAATAATAAAAAAGAATAATTATTGAATTAAATATGCATTAAGTTCATAAAAAAAATAATCAAATGACATGCCTAGCCCTAAATTAGGGTTTAGCTATCCATAGTAGTAAATAAACTAATAAAGGAATAAAATAAATTGAATTGAAAATCTAAATTGACTTGAAAAAGAAAAGAAAAATAGAATTAGAATTAAATCACAAAATAGGACTTGGATTGAATGGAGCTCTTGAACTTTGTTTAAATCTCTTCACAACTAAGCCTTCTTCTCCTTCTTCTCCAAACAATACTCAAAAAGAATGGAAAAGTCAAGAGATATTAAGAATGGGGCTGGAGACTTCTAATCTATTTAGGAATGAATTTAAGACAAAATTTTGAAGAATTTAAGACAAAATTTTGAAGAATCTCGCACATTCATCCATCATAATAAACACATGAGTGTGCATTTTGAACTCCATGGTCGCCAATAATTGCACTTAATCTGGTCCTGCAAAATTTTTCTTCAAGCAGTCTAACTTTAAATGCATGGTTGTGCACTTTGGTTTGCATGGCCATGGATTTAAAATGGCTCTGTAATTTTTTTATTGTTCCTTTCTTCTCGGAGAGTATTGATCTCAAGTCCAAGGTCATGGGAATTGATATTCACAGCCTTGGAGATTCTTTTCCTTATGTTTTGTTCCACTTTTCCTCTTGTTTTTTTTTGTTTTACACTTCTTCTTTCTTTATAATTCCATTATATTTTGATTAGTTTGTACTCCAAGCTCATATTTTGTAAAGCCAAGTTTCAAATCACAATTACTTTAGCTTTTATAATGAAAACTCATCAAATTTAATTAATTAACAATAGAAATATAATTAGAATAATTACTAAATTATATACAAAGTATAGCTTTATCAAAACTTAACTATGAGTGGAATGGATCAGAGTTGACACTCGGTGCAGACTGAGAATATAAATCTAAAAATGTGGGTTGACATTCTGTACTATGTTTAATGATGGTAAACTACTAAGTAATAGACCGAGTAATATATATTCACGACTCTTTATATTTGCCAAGAAGCTCTTTTGGATATGCAGTTCTAATGAAAATTGGTGTATATATAACAAATATAAGCAAACAAGATGCATGCATGTTCATGGCAACGAATCATGGCAAACATCATAAAGATTCAATAATTATAAATCAACATATAATTGTATTAATTTACTTTATAACCATAAGATAAGAATATAACATGTTTTAAAAGCATAATTACCAACCTAATCATGCCATATAGGTTATCTGATCATTTCATGAAAACATCATGGCTAATCATGACTTAATAAACCAAATACTTCTTAATTAAACTTATTAAGATCTCAATAGATAATCAGTTTTTAGATTTAAACCCTTAGGTTTCACCATATTGAATTTATGAACTTCCATTTTGGTTACATCTTCTTATTCATAACTTATAAGATGGACAAGACAAGGTTAGTGGATTAATTGCCTACCTCAAAAGCAATGAACACAATAATCTTGGAGTGCTTGGTATGCCAAACCATGCCTACCTCAAAAGCAATGAACCAATGCTCATTGATGAAGACCTTTTTCCCTAGTTGCTTCACTAAAAGGCGGTCACACCACTCGATGCGGTGTGGATGCCATTTGGTGTGGTGGTGACACTATAAATTATGGAATGATGTTAACAACTCTAGAATTTGAACCAAACTGGGCCCAAGCCTAATAGATCAAGATGTAACCAACCATTTTTACTCACCAAGCCCATATAGGGGGCAAGCCCATGCAGAGGGCAATAATGCAACTCATGCTCCACCGATCTATATCAGTCATGCATTGAAAAGACATTTTTAGACTAACTTTTAATATCTTTTCATGTAGGTGGCAAGAGTGTAAAGGATAGGCAATGCTTAAAAAATAGCCAAATTTTTTGCAAATTCATTTTTCGAGCAAAGCGGCCAATTTAAAGAAAAATACAACCAATTATGGTTAGTTGAAGGCTGATTTGAGGCCAATATACTTTTATTCAACCCTATTGACATATATTGGTCAGTTTTCTCAAGCATCATCACACTGTGGGTTAGCCCCATCGATATGCACTTGCCAGATTGGTTAAAACACTATAGACCTCCCATCAACATGCTTAGCCTTTTCTAAGTGTCAGTACATTGTGAGTATGCTTCAACGACATGTGCTTGTTTGATCGATGATACATTATGAGTCCATCCCATCGACATACATCAAGCAACTTTATTAAATGGCAACACTATGGATTGGTTGCATTGATATGTGTTCGTCATAGGAATAGATCCTAGACTGTGTCCTAAAAATATACTAACCACACAATAGAAGTACTTTTCACTCGCTTAATCTCTCAAAGTATAAACTCCCTTAAGCAGGGGGCAACTGTAGGGCAACTCTAGATACCATAATTTTCCCCTAGCCTAGACAAATTGAAGAAAGACTTGAAGAATGGCCTATTATGGCTAATTGGGCTTCAGAAGAAGGAAGATATCTATTTTGGGCCTAAAAGGCTCAACTTGAAGAAAGAGTTGAGAGATTAGCGTGGATGTCTCTAACACCAATCCTTGTGGAATGTCCACCATTGGCGTGGCTACTAGAGGGAATGACGTGGGAATTTTTGATAGCGTGGATGTGAGAGTGTTGTTAGATGGTGTCTTGTCAACATCTTTTTCTACATCTTCACACCATAAATTAAGCCCACGCTATAAAGATTATGCCAAAAGTTCAAAACCTCGCTATTTCTTGATAGCTTCTAAAGGAAACTCTAAATGGCCTATAAATAAGCTACTGTGTACATGAAAAAAGATTATTCCATTATTGCATTTTCTCCTATATCATCAAGATTTTCTTGAACATCTTGGTGATACTCTTCTCCTCATTAGAGACCTAAGTCTCCAGTAAGCTACTAGAACTTGTAGGCTATTTAGATTTACCGATCCGCAGGACATGGTGGGTTACCTTTCTCAAATTGCTCTATCATTTAAGGAATGAAACTTTCTTGGCTATTTTAGGAGCGACAACCTCCTAATCATTGGATCTGGTGTTTCTTTCATAGTATTCTTCCTTGGTGTCAACTTAGTAACAGAGTTCCACCAAGCATACCAAAAATTGTTCACCTAGTCAGTGGCAAATTCTGACCTTTAAGGAGTTGTGGGTGTGCAAGAGGAATCGGTGGCTCCTCAAAGAATTTTTTTATTTAACTTCTAATCAAACAACTATGCAGACCCATTAAAGGACCACAAAAGGCCATTCACTTGGTTCTTACTAAGAACCTCCTAGTGAATGAGATATATAAAGGGAATTTGGACAACAAAAATGGCAATGATTACTTAGACAAAGATTTGAACTTTCTCAACATGACCAATATAAACAATTACAAATGATGTTCGAAAGACTCGGTATAAACAAGACAGATAAAAAAGAGTTTGAAATCTTGAAATTTCTAAAATGATAATTTTTGCTAAAATTATTAGAGATGTGGATTTTTTTTTCTTCTTCACATTCTCCACTTTTGCCTTTACTTCCGCCGTTTCCTTCATTTTCGCTCCTAGTGGCCATGTCTCTATTCTATTCATTAAGCTCCAATGCTCGAGCCAGCCCATTTTCACTAACTCTTTTTGTCGGATTTTTGGGTTAGTTTCCTTAAACTTGGCCCAGTAATTATTTAGTAGAAATAATTTTATATTAAAATAAATTATAAATTTAATAATTATTTACCATTTCATCATAAATAATAAATTCTTATATCAAACACATACTTAATGAGCAAGCAATCACTAATTATCAACAAGAGAAACTAATTAAATATGCTACATGTCCCTTAAACTTATAGAACTTTTTTAATTATTCGAACCCTTGCCGGTAAATTAATTTGTTGAGAAACATTGAAGTTGGCTTTGATCCCAAAAAAAAAAAAGAGTTGGCTTTTTATATATATTATATATATACTAAAAAAGAATAATATGTTGTTCTTTGTTAAATACTAATTAATTAATAATGGCCTCAGCCTTTTCTCTCTTTTTATCAGAGGCGCACGCTTACACACGGTCATAGATAATATATGTGCCTAATAACATTTTGAGAATTTTATAATATATATATATACATAATAAAATTTAATTTAAAAATAGTTCAAATATTTTTAATAATTTTCTTTATTATTAAATTTATATGAAATCATTTATTAGTTTTATTTTTTATCTAATTTATTTATTCTAATCAAGACATATATATCAATTTATGTAATATTTTATTTTTTAATAGTCCATTTACAATAAATCTAGTTTACATATTTTATTTACGTTAAATTCTAAAATATTTTTAAAATTAAATTCTAAAATATTTTTAAAATAATAATAATAATAATCATAATAATTTAAAAATGCATGATAAAAGTTCCCACATAACGTTGACACAAGTCACAACTATATATAAAGGCATCAACGTCATGGCCTTTTGAAGAAAGCAGAATTTATAAGATAAGATAACCCATCCCCTAATCAAAGATAAAGCCCCTCCAAATTTAGACGTGACGGTGACGATATATATTACTATATATATATATATTTATTCTTTTCTTTTTCGACAGCCTTTTATTTTATTTATCTTCTTTGCTTCCACGATACATTATTCCTTCCTAATTACTAAGAAGCCACTCATTCATACCCACTCCAAAAAATGATAAAATAAATAATTCCAATTTCAGTTTATAAAAAATAAATAGTTACAGTGTTATTTAAAATAGAATTGAATAAAATTAAAATTTTATAATATTTTTTTCATTGTCATAATATAACATTATTTAGTGGGAATAAAGTTTATAATTTTAGTGAAAAATATTGTAATTTTTTTTTAGAATATTTGAGTAAGATTAGTTTTAAATGGAGTTTTTTTAATATTATATTACATAAGAGAGAGACTTAATTATGGATCTATTATTAAAAAAAAATATATTTATCATTAGATTATATTTTTACGTGCTAAATGAATTTTTTATAAAACACAAATTGAAAAAACCAATTTTAAAATATTATTTAGTTATTGTGTAATTTTTATAATTAGACTGTGTAAATTTAATTTTTAAAAAATAAATTTTAATATTTAATTAATATTTTAATTAAGATACTTTTTTAAAGTGTACTCCAAAAAGTAATATTAGACAAACCTAAAATATGACTCTGAATTTCCATGCAAGAGTGAGAGCCACTGCTCAATTTGATACGTATGTTAAAATGGCTCCACAAAGTGAGGTGTGAAGAGAACAATATTCTTTGCAATGGATTTGAATTTATTTGAAAACAATTTACCATCTTTATTATTTATTTTTTTTGTTTTGTATAAATGATAATGGGTGGACGTGGATGCTTTTTAGCTGGTGATTTTTTTTTAATAATGGGTTTTGGCTGCCAATCAATATTGTTCTTTGAAAATGATTCTTTTGCTTCCTTCTTAAGCCATTTTCACTTTTCAATCACTATCATTGTCTGCCTTCCCTGATTGGTTATTTCTATTATTATTGATTCCCAACCTTCCACTGTAATCCATTTCAATTATCTTCCAAAATTTTAAAAAAAAATTTGTTGAGAGTTGAAATGGCATAATATCTATGGAACATTTGTATCCAAATCTACTTCCACAGTATCATTTAAATATAAATTTTTTTCAGATATTTTAGTATATTTTATACATGTGACAATAATTATATAAAGATCAATTAATATTTTTACAGCAATAATATTATATTATATTATATACGATTGAAAAATGGAAAGTTATGAATTATAATATATATCAATAAATAATAATGTCTAAATTAGTAAATTATTATATTTTCTAATTAATAAACAATGATATAATTATATATAATATGTTAGTTTGCAAAATATAAAAATTATATTTATTAGTATTTAACAATATCATATAAAGTCATTTTATTAAATATTTTACTATATAGTATATTATAAGTTATATTTAACTTGTATTAGTAATATATTGTAATATTATTTAATATCAATAATAAGTAATTAATAATAGTATGCTCATTAATGACTAGCAATATATATTAATTATCAAATTTTCTTTTAAACGTTAATTTTTGAGTTTAATTCCTTTTAATATAAATTTTGAAATCATATAACTGTTAAGACTAAAAAACTTATTTTTATATTAATTGAATTATATATGTTTATATTTATTAGATGTGAAATTTTCTACATTTAATTCATTAATTTTAGTTAATCTTAATTTAAATTTTATCAAAATCTAATAAGTTATTCCATATCTTTTTTTTAATATAATTTAATGACTAATAATATTAGTAATTTAATGAAAGAAAATATTTGAAAATATTTTGTAATCGATAGGTCTGAAAATTCGAGTAATATGTATATAAATAATTTTAAAATTTTTTTTTTCCAAAATCAAGCTATCAAAATTTAAAAAAAAAAAAAAAAATTTGAGCTTTAGATTAGCATTAACATTTTTCCATATTTCAACAGCACCAACTGGTTCACCCTTGGCCTTGCTTTTGATGTTGCTACGCTTTTTGCCCCCTTTAAAGCTACGGTGGTAGTTTATGATATATATATTTATTTATATGTATAATATATTAATTGTTTGTGATGCGTCATGCGTGTGTCCAAAGCTAATTCCATCATTTTTGGCAAATTACAATAATAAACTGTGATATATATATATATATATATTTACAATAGAGAATGCGACATTTTTGGAAGGCCTCATATACGGTAGGTAATCTCAATTATATATGCCGTAATCGACACTGAAACTCTTATATTATTTTAAAATATTTAATTAAATTTTTTATATCTTATTTTATTCAATTTGATATAAATCATTCCTTTTATTCATAAAATAATATTTAAGTTTTTTGTAATTAAAAATATTATTAAATTATTATTTTAATATTTTAATTTTTAAATTTAAAATCAATTTATAAATAGGTTAATTTTTTTAAAAAAAAATCACAATCTCTAATTTCAATTTTAAATTAAATTTTTATATTGGATATTGAAGTAAGAGAATTTCAAAAAAAAAATCTTTTAATAACCCATTTAACCAAGAAAATAAATTATATATTAAAAACTTCTTCATTTTTATTTCAATGAATCTCTCAATCATTTTGATAAAATTCAGAGAATGATCAAATGAGATGGAAATATAAAGTATTCTATCCATTTTCGATTTTTTTTTATTTTGGTCGTTAACGATGATTTAAAAGTTTTATTCATCCCTTTAAATTTTTAACTATTCATATTTAACTATGTATATTTTTTTAAAAAAAAAATAGGTAGAGAAAGTTTAACATTTTTCATATTCTTGCATATAAGATTATTTATAATATTAATTATATAATTTTATGATTTAAAACACTCATTGACTTACGATTCAAAATAAATAAAATACTAAGTGAGAAAAATTAAAAGGACCATAATGGATATATGCATCACCATTTAAAGTATGTATGGCTTGAAAGTGGAAACAGCATTTGTTAGTAAAATTATATTATTTGAAGAATGTATATCTTTTATGTGGTTGTCAGAGTCCGAACCTTATTAATGTATAAACGCCGAATAAGAATATAAGAATCTTTAATTTCCTTTTTCAGTGAAGTTTTTTTCTCTCTTTTTTTTTGGCCAATGAAGTTTTTTCTCATTAGAAATTAAATATAAATATATATATATAATACATTTTCTATATAAAAAATATATAATAATTGTTTGGAATTCCTTATTTTAATTGGAAGGCTTGAAATTTCCTGTTCTATAAGATATTTAGTTCCTAATTTGCCCTTGACATAAATAGGACCTTTAACACCATATGCAATTTAGTTTTTGAGTATTAATAAAAATTGAGTATTTTCTATGCATATTGTGCTCTTACTTCTTTAAGTGGATTCCTAATGAATTTTGAGTATAGTTGTGTCATTAGAGTTCCTTATCAATGTTGTCTGGATTATGACAAAACATTGTAGAGAATAAATAAGATTTTGTATTTTTTTCTCTTTTTTCTTCAATAAAAATGGAGTGAATAAAAAAGAAACAAATGAAATGAGAGAGAAAAGAAGAACTAGACAAATTAAGATTTTATAGTGATTTGGAACAATCGACTTACCCTATTTTTACTCTACCAAGTTCATCACTTGGAGTTTCAGTAACACAATGAGATACCACCTAATCTCTTACAACAGTTTGACTCTAGAATTTAATCTTTCATTAGTTAGACTCAAATAATTTCGTCCTTGCAATAGTTTGGGTAAAGGTTTTGTCCAAACCATTCAAGTCGTTGTGTAGAGTTATGAATCTCTCGTCATTGTTTCATCCTTACTCATAGGAAGTTCTCAAAACTCGTACAATATTGAGTTTTGTGTCCTCAAATTTTGTGACTCATCTTCAAAAATCCCATATGTCCTTTGCCATTTAATATGCATAAACTCTATTGAACTATGTTTTATCTAGAGTACAAAAAAATAAGTCCAATACCTTGTCATTTTGAGTAAGCTTCTTCGTGTCTTTAGTTGTATATGCGATTGATGACTTGGGTGTTACTCCATCATCATTCATTAGAACAAATAAACCATTTTTTGCCATGTTCCATATATTCTACCCTTTGGACTGTATGTGAAATCGCATTCTTACTTTTTCACCGGTAGTAATTTGTACCACAAAATAAATGATGATCTTGTGCTACAATGACTTTCTTAATTTAAGATGTCTTTGATGACCCTACCTTGTAGATCTCGAGCTCTTAAAATCAATGGATTTTTAAAAGTAGTGAGAGCACGAGCTCTGATACTGATTATTGTAACAATTATGACATAATACTATTGCAAGAAAAGAATTTTGCACGTCTTCCCTCTTTTTTTCCTTCAATAAAAATGAGATGAATAAAAAAGGAAATAAATGAAATGAGAAAGAAAAGAAGAATTAAATGAATATGATTTTGAGTTAGACTTTAATTTTTTTTAAATCAAATATCTTTTTTTGTCAAAAAAAAAAAGGCCATGTTGGCTCTTACCTTAATGAAATGCTAGATTGTTGTTAAAAAAATGCTAACAAGACAATTATTTTAATATTTTAAGTAAAAAGATTAATTTTGACTCTAAAATAATTTTCATATTTCAAACTAGATCTCAAAATTTTTATAATGAATTATTTTTAAGTGTGATATTATTATTAATATTTTTATATTAATATAAATATTTAGATCACCAACTATAATATATTTAATAATAAAAAAGTTGAAAATTTTAAAAGAGAAAAGAAATAAATATACCAAATTTTACTTATCTAGTTAATTAATTATTTATATAATCATGATGTTTTCTTTTTTCTTCGCTTAATTTATTCATAAGATATTATTAATATATGAAAATAAATAATTTTTTTAAAAAAATCTTAAAATTTCATATTGTTTACCTTTTTAATTAACTTACATTTATTTTAAATTATTTTTTAGATGCTAGTTTTTTTACATAAACATTTCAAATATTTATTATTTTTAAAAAAACACAATTTAAAATAGTTACCAATTTATTTATCCATTTTATAATTATTTGAAATTTTTTGTAAAATTTAAATTTATAAAAAATAATTTAAAATAAATGTTAATTAATTAATAGGATAATTAATATGCAAGTTTAAGAATTTTTTTAAATTATTTTTTTCATATATTAATAACCTTATATGAAAAAATTAAGTGGAGAAAAAAAAAAGAAAATTTGCCTAATAATACCTCTAAGAATAGCATTAATCAATTTTAGATCTCATTTACCTTAATTAGATTATTTTGAACATTTCTATTCTTGACACTAAAAGAAGATGGAAGAAACCCTATTAATTATTCTCTCAAGTCAGCTTAATATTTTTCTCTCTTTCTCTCATTCTTATTGCTTCACACAAAGATATGTTATCACTATTTACACTTTTGTGTTTATGTCAGATTAATATCAATCTGACATATATATATGTTACATTATCACTCTTGGATTTAAACTCTCAAACTGAATTGCTTTTTTTTATTATTTTTTTCATTCTTTTGATGTAATATCAAAATTTTTGCATCAAATAGTAAGTTCAAATTTTTTTTCTTTTGTTGTTTTACTAATAATTAATGTTTTCCATGCCTAAAACTCTTCCCTTAAGAATATGATGTTACACTGGAGATACCATACAGTAAAGTCAGTGGAGGCAACTATGAAATAAAAACATGACAAGTATACATGTGACAATGGTCTGTGGGCGATATAGCATGTGATAAATATATGAGGTTCATTTTGACCTATCATCCACGTCCATGTCTTATAACCATATTGTGTTTGATTATTATGATGTGTATATTTTACTTGTAATATTCGTAGTTTTGAATAGATTAAATATATATTTGAATTTTAATTAAAATAGTGAAAAAGTATATATATTATATATAATTAATATATATCTAGTGTATACATATTATATACATATTAAGGATTTATTATATATATTGAATATATATTATATATTTAATATATGTATGATATATATAATATATATTTAATGTATACATAGGATATACATTACTTATTTATATAATTAAAAAAATACATTAAACATATATAACATATACATATGCATAAAATGTACCACATATATATATTAAGTATAAAGTGATATTGAAAAAGTTATTGATAATAATAATAATAATAATAATAATAATAATAATAATAATAATAATAATAAAGTTAAAGAAGGAAATAAAGTAATTGGTCGAAATAAAAAGTAGTAAGATATTTAATTATTTAATTAAATAATTCAAAATTAAAGTAATTTTTAGTGATGGTGGAAAATTATGAAATTCTAATAATTAACAAATAAATAAATAAATTACATTATTATATATATATGGTTAAGAAAAAAGAAAGAAAGTAAATTAAAAAAATAAAATTAATTTTTGGATAGGAAAAAACTAAAAATATCTAAATAAATTAATAATTACTTAATTAAATATTTATATATATATATTTATGTAGATGAGAAAGAAAGATAGAATAATAAAAGTTCATTTCTTCTTCTACTTCTCATCACACCTTGTCCACCATAGCCAAGAGAAGAAAATCTTTTCTTTTCTTCAATCCATCAAATTTCACTAAGATTCTAAAGGATTTTAGGTGATTTTTAAAAACTTTCAAGCTTTAGATAAGTTATATTTTCTTTTTAAGTGAGTTTTCTTGATATATAGGATTATGTAAGTTTTGGAGTTTTGATGTTAATGTTTATAATTGATAATATGGATTATTTTGAAGTTAATTTGATATATATATATATATATACCATTATGTTTTATTACCATAAAAAATATTTTTAAATGTTTAAAATGTTCATCTATAGTTGTAGAGTATATTAAAACACCATCTATATAAACAATACAAAATTTAGTGTAAGGGTTAAAAATATCATTCATCACTCTCTGAAACTCAGAGGGTGCATTCTTTAAACCAAAAGGCATAACATTCCATTCATACTGTCCAAATGGAACAGTGAATGCAGTCTTATACCTATCTTTATATATATATATATATATACACACACTACAAGAATGTATCAGATTACAGACAAAAATTTACTGATAGAAAAATTTTATTGATAATACCAACAGAATACCGAGATGAATGATTAAAAAATATATTAAAAAATACACCGACATATTATAGATAGAATACTAATAAAAAAATTTATCGACAATAATGATGTCAGCAAATGGGGCCAATAATTACCGATAAACTTTACCGATAGAAATATTTTCTGTAGGTAAAATTACTGACAGAAATATTTTATATAGGTAAAAATATTAACAGAATATATTTTCTGTAGGTAATACCGAAAAAATATATTTTCTATAGATAATACTGACATGATATATTTTCTGTCGGTAATACCGAGAGAATATATTTTCTGTAGGTAAAATTATCGATAGAAAATATTTTCTATAGGTAATACTGATAGGATATTTTTTCTGTCAGTAATTTACTGACAGAAAATTATTTTCTCGGTAAATAAATAGTCACAACCCAATTAATTAGACAAAAATTTTACCGTCATTATTTGAGACATTTACCGAGAGAAAATATTTTTTTGTCAATAAATTTACCTAGAGAAACTATTTTTTGTCGGTAATACTGAGAGAACATATTTTATACAGGTAAAATTACCGACAGAAAATATTTTTTGTAAGTAATACCGGCAGAATATTTTTTCTGTCAGTAAATTTACCGATAAAAAATTATTATCTCGGTAAATAAATAGTCACAACTCAATTAGTTGAGAGAAAATTTTACCGCCATTATTTGAGATAATTACCAAGAGAAATTTTTTTTTCTGTCGATAAATTTACCGAGAGAAAGTATTTTTCTGTCTATAATACCCAAAGAAATATATTTTCTTTAGGTAAAAATACCAATAAAAAATACTTTTTATAAGTAATACCGACAATATATTTTTTCTGTCGGTAAATTTATTGACATACACTTAATTCTCTTGGTAATTTTTCTATAAAAATATATTTTTCTCTCCTCTCTCATTTTTGTTAATTCTCTCCCATTTTTTCATTTCTTCTCTCCCTCTATCTGTCTCTGTCTGTCCCTTTTCTTGCTTATAGAAGAAGAATAAGAAGAAAAATAAGAAGAAGATGAAGATGAAGAAGAAGATGAAGAATAATAATAATGTGTTTATTTTTATTTTTATATGATAATTTTTGTAATATATGTTAAATTTTTTATTTATTTTTTAATTTTAATGAATTTGATATTTTATTTTGGCTTTGTGAGTGTTGTAGTTTAAGTTGATTATTTATATTTTTGTTCTGTATTGTTTGATTTTTAAGGTTGTTTTAATTAATTATAATATTATTTAGAGATTTTTAAAATTTTCATAATATATTTAGAAATATTTTTGTATTTAGAAATTTATTTAGAGTGTTAGATTTTTTTAAATATATTTTGATTTTTTAAAAAAATTAGAAAAAATTGATTTATTTTTTTATAAATTTTAAAATAAAAATTATAACAAAATTAATTTTTAAAATTATCTATTTAAACACAATATGTTTTAAGAAATTTAAAATTTTTTTATTATATTTTTAGAAATTTTTTGGTAAATAAAAATATTTTAGGGTGTTTTATGATTTTTTTTAAAACAATTAGCAAAAATTTATTTATTTTGATAAATTTTAGAATAAAAATAATTTAAAAAATAATTTTTCAATTTTTTAATTAAATAGAATATGTTTTAGGAAATTTTAATTTTTTTCTATTTTTAAAATTTTTTTGGTAAATAGAATTATTTTAGGATGTTAGATTTTTTTAGGGTATTTTTTTATTTTTAAAATTATTTTTGGTAAATTTGATTTTAAAATTTTAATTATAAAAATAAACTAAAAAATTATTTTTTTATATTTTCTGTATATAATACCAATAAAATTTTCTCTCGGTAATATAACATAATTTTCTGTCGAAAATTACCAACAGAATTTTCTCTAGGTAATTTACCGACATAATTTTCTGTCGGTATTACCAACAAAATTTTATATCGGTATTACCGATAGAAAATTTTTTTTTCTATAATTTATAGATAAATATTTATTTTTGTCGGTATTTTCATTATCGACAAATGAAATAACTACATAAATTTTCTGTCGGTAAATCTAATTACTGATAAAAAAAATAAGGATTACTGATGAATGTTTTCATCGGTAATCCGGTACACTATTGTAGGGATATATATATATATATAATGATTTTATAGTTAAAAATTAAATATGAATAGGCTTTGATGAAGTTAAGTTTTTAGGGTTGATATGTGAAAATTAAAATTTTGAATGAGGTTTCATAATTGTTAATATGAATTCTTTTAAAGTTGTATGAATGTATATGTAACAATTTTATGGTCGAAATTTGGATATGAGTTGATTATGGTAGAACTAAGGTTTATGGGTAAGTTATGTGAAATAAGCGTTTTTGGTGATGATATTTATAATTGTTAAAATAAATTATTTTATCGTTGTTTTAATGTAAATATAATAAATTTATGGTTGAATGATGGAAAATAGATAGGTTGAATGATATTTTGAAAGAAGTAGTAGTTTGAAATATAGTTTTGGTGGAATTAGAAAGAATGAGAATAATTGGTGTTTGATTAATTTAAATGGCTTGGAATGTGTTATTAATAATTTGTTTTAATCTATAATTTGATTTAGAATTAAGTGAGGTGAAGTTGTGAAATTAAAGTGGAGAAGGACAAAAGTAGGGGTGGACAAAATTCGGTTAACCAACTGAATTTTTTGTTAACCAACCAAAAAATTGATTCGGTTAACCGACCAGTAGTATAATTCGGTCGATTCGGTTAAAATTTTAAAATATTTTAATTTTTAGTTTAGTTAACGGTTAATCGATTCGATTCGATCGGTTAACCGATTAACCGAATCATTTTTAAAAAAAATTAGTTATTTATTATTTATTATTTAATTTTTTAATTATATAAACTTTTTATTATAAATATACATTTTTATTACAAAATAAAGTTATATTTTTTTTATTTTTATAATAAATTTTATTTAGTTATTTAATTATACTAATTTTTTATAAATATAATTTTATTTTAACATTAAAAAAATTAGTTGGTTTAGTTAATTAACCGAACTGACCAATTTGATTTAGTTAATTAATCAAATCGACCAAAATATAAATTCGATCAGTTTGGTTAGCAATTTTCTTGTATTTTAATTCGGTTAACCGATCGATTCGGTCGGTTAATTAACCGAACCGATTATTAGACAAAAGTGAAAGTTGGTGTTGGAAGGAGAAATTAGCTTGAAATTTAGTAAATTAGAGGTTAGAACATATTTTTATATCTTGCATTTTCATAAAATGTGATTTAGCATAATACCTATATGGTTACTTGAAAATATGGACATTTACATAACTTACGCAATGTTGCATACTTATGTGAGGTATGTTACATTGGGCAATTGTTCAATATAAATTGATGTTGGCATATTATATACAAGAGGTATATCAAAGTTATGTAGTATAAAGTATAATATAGAAAAAGTGGAGAGAAAAAATATAAGTTGTCCCAAATTAACAACCAAGAGGGGGGTGGATTGGTTGATATGAAAAGTGATGATAAATTTAAAATTGAAAAGTAAGAGATGAAGAAGATGTATAAGAAGATTGAGTAGAGTATAGAAGAAAGAACACAAAGAGTTATAGTGATTCAGATTTACCTTAATCATATGTCCACTTCCTTAACAACTTATTAAGGTTCCACTGCTCTTGAGTTTTTACAACCTTAACTCTAACTTGGCGTTTTCACTAGCTCATACCAAACTATTACAATGGTTTGAGATCAATCCTCACAACCCTTACAAGAGTTTTTTCAGGCTCACTCTAACAATCTAAGTGTTTCCAAGCTCACACTCAAACTTTTAATGGTGTTTAATACTCACACTCAATACTCAATCAATACAAATGTAATTTTGATGCAAAGAAATGAAAGTTGTTAAACTTGGCAATTACAATTACAATTTTTTTTAAATGAAGTTTCTCGAGGTATTTATAGCCTTCAAGTCTTCAACTAGCCTTTGGGGTATGAGCTAATATATTTGATTTTTGTCTCCCACTAAATTATTATCCAAAGCATTTTCATCGTTGGACTTGTCCATAGTCCAGTCGCACTTCACTAAGGCCGGTCTGAATAATACTTGTCCGGTCAAAATATTTGAGTTGGTCCTCTAACAGTTGATACATGTGGCTTTTACTAATTAAGTGGAGATATAACGACTTCTGATTTGAAAAATATTTAAATAGTCCGGTCAGAATGTTCATGGTACATTCAATTTCTGGGAGTAACTTTGGTAAAAAATTCTACTGGATGTTTTAAACAAATTTCACTTCCAAGGTCCGGTCGGCATTTGTGATGGTCTGGTTGGACTTTTATGGTACTCTAAGAAAATGGAAGTACTTTTAACCGTGAAACTTACTGTGCGATTTTCATCTATCACAATCAATGGTGCAGTCGGACTTATTCATAGTCCAAGCGGACTGCCAATGGTATGGTGAGATTTTGGGACTACTCTCCACCGTGAACATTTCTATGTAAATAATGTTCATATTAATATCAAGGGGTTCGGTCGGTCTTCAGTGTGGTCTGATCGTACATTTTAAGTTTTCTTCAAAATTTTATCTTCCTGCAAAATGTAACTTGATGCAAATGTTAGTTCTATTTAATTTAATTGCCTAAGATCAAAATAGAGTAATCATGCCAAAGGTTTGGCTAACAATCTCCCCATTTTTTACTGTCACAATTAAATTAAATTCAAAGTGTATTTAAGTAAAATTGAGTTGATTTTCCCCCCTTAATAAGTGCTTTATGTAAATTGAGTTTGTGTTATGCAATTAGTCTTTTATTGTTTTAATGTTAATTGATTCAATTCATTTCTCCCCATTGGACACAGGCAAAAAGAAACATTCAAACAAAAAGAGTTAAACAATTTCAATTCATTAAAAATGAGGCATTCATTAAAAAAATATTCATTTAAACAAACATAAAACAATATTGAAATCATTTAACAAAAACAAGTACAATGAAATGATAAATGATAAATTAAGTTAAATTAAGTTTTAATCCTTTTGCTCATCATCATCACTTCCTTCATCCCCTTCTTCTTCTTCATCTCCTTCTTCTTCTTGATCCCCTTCCTCTTCATCTTTCTTTGGGTGAGAGATAACAGCTTCACCTTCTTCTTCATGAGGAGAGGAGCCATGGATTGAAGGAGATAAGCTTGGTTCATCATCAAAGCATTTTGGTAGTCTCAAAACTTCTTGAATTTGTTGAATGTCATGATAAAGATAAGAAATTTGGTTGGTAAGGCTATCAATTCTTGTTCCTTGGGAGCTCACTTGACCATGAATATCTTAGAGAAGTTGGAGGATAGAGGATTGAGATCTAGTAGTTGGAGTTCTAGGAAATTCCATTCGGAATGTCTCTTCACCTTCTTCTACAATCCTAGATCTTTTTCTTTATTAGGCTCTAGCACCTAGTGCTCCTAAAAGGTAGATTTATGTCTAAATATCATCCCTAATACACTTGGCATATTTGAGATAACATATATTTATGTATTTTATTGTGGGATTAAGAGGATTAGAGAGAGTGGCTTTATTTGTTGGTGTAAGTGTACCAACATACTTGGCAATTTATGTTATTTGGAAGTAGAGAAGAATAAGTCCAGATTTAATTTTTCTAATGTGTAAAAATGTGTCAATTAGAAATTTTTCGATTTGGATAACTTGACCTCTAATGAGACAATAAAGAAAGAGGTGATCTTTTTGTGTTACTTTTTTTTTTATTGTTTTCTCCCTTAGCACTTATTGTATAGGTGATAATTCTATGTAACATCCAATAGGTCAAGGTCCTAAGGTTCTTAGCATAGCTTGTGAAGTGAGGTTTCAATGAAAATTTCTTTCCAAAATTCCAATTGATCTTCAGGAGTGAGGGTAGTGTTTGAGATGTGAGAAATTTCTTCTAATTGAAAACCCCAAAAAGATGAAAAATTCTCTAAGGTAAGACCATATTCTTGGTTAAAGAACCTAAAAGATATTTCATAATAGTCTAAGGGGTTGGTGCTCTTTTTGCTAATAACTAAGGTTGTGAAAAATTGTTTTGTCAAGGTCTCCCAACTAAGGTCATCATGCTCAAGAAACACAAATTTCTCTAATCCTAAGGTTTGGAGATATCCTTTAACATCATTTTCAATCTCTAAGATTTCAAGAGTGAGGGTGAAGAAGAGACGGTTTGGTTCTACAATTTTGAATTTAAAGATAGCATACATTTGTCTTTCTTCAGCATCTTTGAATCTTATCTTATGGCTTCTTCTTGGTGCTTCTTTTTGTTGAGAAGAGGCAACAATTTTCTTCCCTTTTTTCATCTCTTGATGCTATTCTTTTAAGTTCTTTTGGAGCCATTGAGTTTAATTAAGAGGAGGCTTTAAGAGAGTTTGTATGTTTTGAGTGTTTAAGTATTTAGAATTTGATAAAAGGTTGCAAATACTGATATTGGGGGGCTATTTATAGTGTTTTAGTTGAGAACTAGCCATTTATAGCTGTTGGAGGAGTAATTTGCACGTTTTGAATGAGTTCTAACGGCTAGAAAATTTTGAATCTAGATAAAAAATCCAGTCGGATTCCTGTGAGTCTGATGGGAGAATTTAAAAAATCATAGAAAATACGATCATACTATAGTAGGGCTGAATGAGATTTCAATTTTAGGCACAACGGTCAGAAAATTTTGAAATATTTAGTCGTGCAATAGAGGGTATGGTCATACTTTTATGAAAAAAATTGAAATCAAGGATTTTCAAATAACTACAGTGGAATGTAATGTGGTCTGATCGAAAAAAAGCAAAAAATTAAGATTTTTAGGGAAATTGTGTGTTTTAATTTAAAGCTTCAATGTATGATCAAAAATAGATATAAATGGGAAATTTAGATCATGTAAGATAAGTTTTTCAAGCAATTCCAATTCCTATATTAAAGTGTTTCATCCATCATCCCTAAGTATTGCTTTATGAAGTTTAACCTTTCTTCATTTAAGGGTTTTATAAATATATCAGCAAGTTGGTTTTGTGTATCAATGAATTCTAAGACAATATTTTGATTTTGAACATTGCCTTTGAAGAAATAATGCCTAATATCTATATGTTTTGACCTAGAGTGTTGAATTGGATTTTTAGATAGGTTAATGGCACAGGTGTTATCACATTTAATGGGAATGTGCTCAAAAGTTTTTCATAATCAAACAATTGTTGTTTCATCCAAGAGCTTGTGTACAACAAACACATATAGCAACATATTCGACTTCCTCTATAGATAGAGCAACCGACACTTATTTCTTGCTAAACTAAGAAACTAGGCATTCGCTAAGAAAATGGTATGTCCCGGTTGTGTTTTTTCTATCCAAAGACTATCGGCATAATCCGCATCTGAAAAGTCTAAAATGTCAAATGATGTATTTCTAGGATACCAAAGTTCTAAATGCAATGTACAATTCAAGTATTTTAAAATTCTTTTAGTAGCATTCAAATGTGATTTCCTAGGGCATGATTGAAATCTAGTACACAAATATATACTATACATTATATCAGATCTAGAGATGGTTAAAAAAAGTAGTAATCTGATGATACCTCGATATTTTTTCTCATCTATTATTTTACCACTTTCATCTTTGTCAAGTTTCAAGAATGTGCTCATTGGAGTCTTGCTAATTTTGTAACCATCCATTCCAAATTTCTTGAGGAGTTCCTTTGTGTCATTGGACTGGTTGATGAAGATATCATCCTTGCATTGCTTGATTTGTAGTCCAAGGAAGAATTTGAGTTCGTCCATCATGGTCATTTCAAATTCTTTAGTCGTACAAGAAGTAAATTTCTTGTATAAAAATTCATTTATAGCACCAAATAAAATGTCATCAACATAAATTTACACAATCAAAATGTTATGCATTTTCTTTTTAACAAAAAGAGTTGCGTCAACCTTGCCTTTTGAAAAACTATTTTCAAGCAAATTGTGAGCGGAGATTTTCACCCCCACTCCTGGTAGAATGGTTCTTGCGACTTCGGCACTGTTTAGGCTCGGGGCCTTAGAGAACACTGACCTAAGTCCAGAGAAAATGGAGTCACCACCCGGGCGGGCCAGGAAAAAGAAAGGGGTGGATGACTCAATTCCTAAGGAATCCCCAACCCCCTAATGGGTTCGAAAAGTTGGGTATGTGTGAGGAAGGTAAGA
Source organism: Garcia nutans (assembly GCA_947685225.1). Classification (NCBI taxonomy): domain Eukaryota; kingdom Viridiplantae; phylum Streptophyta; class Magnoliopsida; order Malpighiales; family Euphorbiaceae; genus Garcia; species Garcia nutans. Next base: position 22,112,502 of record CANTUV010000001.1, read on the forward strand.
AATGGCCCAGCACCCCCACAATGCCCGGTTCATTGGAACTCGCCTCCTTTACAGGTCTTAATATTATAAAATTCTTAAATATAACAACATTATCCATATTACATACAATAATTAAAAGAAAGTATCAATATATTAAAATCAAAGCAATGTCCAAACAAAGCAAATAAATAGACACCCATCCATGGATGGAAACATGTCCTTACATCACATGCCTAAATAGGACACCCACCAAAAGGTAGAAACATGCCCTTTACATAGGTTCTAAAATAGAAAAACAAATTAAATTACATGATGTTTAACTAATGAGGTACCCACCAAGTGGAAACATACCTCTTACAACATTTGGAAGTCTAAATAAATTGATAAAAGTAAATAACCATTCATAATAAATAAATCATTCATCAAAGGTATTAATCAAAATATAAAATAAATATCCATCCATGATAAATTAAATAAATCAAGTATTGAAATTAAATAAATTAAAGCATAAAAAATAAATCAAAGCATAATCAAGTATGTAATTGAATAAAGCAAATAAAAGTCCAATTATGGCTACTGTGACTTTTTATGGAATTAAAATAAATTAGGGTTTTATGTTTTAAAAGGTTGGTAAGATTCTTTGATTAACAAAATTAAGGTTTGAATGATGATATCATGAAACTAGGGTTTTAGACACTTTAAAATACTTTAATTTGTGATTTTTGGTTATTGGGTTCCTAAGCTACTGTGTAAATTTTAGGTTTTTATGTTTTTATATTTTTTTAATGTTTTAAAAGGATTAGGGTTCATAAAAATTAGGGTTTAAGGTTTTAAAGGAGTTAAAGTTTAATATTTTAGGTTTAGAAGTTGAATTAGGGTTTTAGTGTTTTAGAATTTGGGTCTCGGGTGATTTGTTGAATTAGGGTATAAAAAGACAATTTCATGATTTCATAAGGTTTTATGAATTTAAACAAATGGATTTAAGTTTTTACAAATAGAAAAGATGCTTTTTATGGTTTTTTGGAAGAAACAATACCAAGTTTAAAATAAAAAAAAACAGAATTAAATTCTAGTTTTGTTGAAAAATATGTTCAATTAGAGTTTTAAGATTTTTAAGAAGTAAAAATAACAATTTTAAGTCTTTTTTGGAAAATAAAGTAACGTATTAGTGTTTTAACCTTGGAAAAACTAAATTAAAGTTCTAAGGTTTTTGATTTAGAAAACCTAAATTTCATAATTTTAGCTACTGTGTAAAAAAACAATTAAAGAAAATCAATTAACACATACCTTCTTTTGATGATTCCTCTAAAAATAATTCTTCTTGAATGAACTAGCTTCAAAGACAAGCCTTTTTTTTTTTTGCCTTTGAATTGCTTAAATCGTGATGCTGCTGTTCCAAAAAAAAGTTGAATTGAATTGCTTCTTTTTCTTCCTTGATTTGGTTTCAAATTTTCCAAGCTACTGTTGGATTTTTTGTCTCCTCCAAATTAATTGCTTTTGGTCCTTATTTATAGTGGTTTGAGGTTGTTTATTCCAAATTAGCTAAGGCAAGTAATATTAATAAAAAAAAAAAAGAAACCAAAACCTAATTGGATTAGGTTTCAAAAAATTTGCGTCGGAAAATTTGCGCTGCTGAAAAAAAACTGCAATTTGCCCCCTGCTTGAATGATCTGAAACCTTAGTGAAAGAGAGTGAAAAACAAATAGACTTAATTTTTGAGGTTTTGGGTTCTGGACCCGAGAGATTTGGACACTCGGATGATTCTAGGTTCTGAACCTAAGGAAAATTTGGATTCTGGACTCAATTCGAGTTCTAGATTCAAGAATAATTCTAGGTTCTCGACCTAAGAAAAATTTGGGTTCTGGACCCGGTTCGAGTTCTGGACTCAAGGATGACTCTAAGTTCTGGACCTAAGAGAAATTTGGGTTCTGGACCCGATTCGAGTTCTGGACTCAAGAGTAATTCTAGGTTCTCGACATAAGGAAAATTTGGGTTCTGGACCCGGTTCGAGTTCTGGACTCAAGAATAATTCTAGGTTCTCGATCTAAGAAAAATTTAGGTTCTGGACTCGGTTCGAGTTCTGGACTCAAAGATGACTCTAGGTTCTGGACCTAAGAAAAATTTGGATTCTGGACCCGGTTCGAGTTCTGGACTCAAGAGTAATTCTAGGTTCTCGACCTAAGGGAAATTTGGGTTCTGGACCCGGTTCGAGTTCTGGACTCAAGGATAATTCTAGGTTCTGGACCCAAGGAAATTTTGGATTCTGGACCCGGTTCGAGTTCTGGACTCAAGGGAGATTCTAGGTTCTGGACCTAAGAAAAATTTTGGGTTTTGGACCCGAGAGATTTGGATACTCGATCCTAAACTAGATTTGGATACTCGATCCTAACTGGATTTGGACACTCGATCCTAAACTGGATTGGGATACTCGATCCTAACTGTATTGGGATACTCGACCCTAAATTAATTTGATTTGGGTACTTGGATCCGAGATTGGGCACTTGGACCCAAGATTGGGTACTTGGACCCGAGCTTGAATTGATTTGGATACTTGGACCCGGGATTGATTTGATTTGGGTACTTGGACCCAAGATTGGGCACTTGGATCCGGGATTGGGCACTTGGACCCAAGATTGGGTACTTGGACCCGAGCTTGAATTGATTTGGGTACTTAGACTCGGGATTGGGTTGAATTCGATTTGGGTACTTGGACCCGAGAATGAATTTGAATAACCTTTTATCAGTTGAGAAGTCTGACTGCTCCAGATGTTCTATGCATTGTAATTCTTCACCCTCAGAATGGATCTTCACCCTTGAAAATGAATATTCATCCTTGGAGATCGGGGTCTTCTTTGTTCTTTGAAGATGGGAGTGACACGGCCAGTGGCTTGGCCGTGTCTCCTGGGTGTGTCTAACTATGGCGGTTCGGTTCAATGAACCGAACCGTAAACCGTAATTAAAGGTTCAAAACCGTAACCAGAACCTTCCTTTAAGGTTCTGGTTCCGGTTCTAAAATATTTGAACCGGAACCGAACCGGCGGTTCCGGTTCAAAACCGAAAAAAAAATATTGTGCACTGTGCAGCATGTGCTGCACAGTGATGGAGGATGGAGCATGTGCTGGCAGGTGGCCATTGGCTGGCCACCTGCCAGCAGCACACTGCACATGGCAGTGTGCCATTGTGCACACTGCCATGTGCAGTGTGCCGTTGGGCACACTGTTGCCAACGGCACAATGTGCCGTTGTGCACACTGCCATGTGCAGTGTGCAGTTGGGCACACTGTTGCCAACGGCACAATGTGCCGTTGGCAACAATTTTTATTATTTTTTTAATTTTTTAATTTATATATATTTTACTAATTTATCCCTACTAACAGAAAAAAAATATTTTGAGGGGTATTTTATGGAAATGAAAAAATTTTAAAAACTATAAATACACTATCTTTTTACTTCATTTTCTAATTTTTTCACAATTTCTCTCAATAATCAAATTTAAATTATCTAATTTAACTCTAAATTCTTTAACTTTCTCAATTCTCTAATTTCTACTCTCTTAAATTCTTATTCTTATTATTTTGTTACTGTTATTTATTATTATTAGTAATATTTATTATTTATTATTTATTATTATTATTATTTATTGTTGTTATTATTAGTAATATTTATTGTTTATTATTAATTATTGTTATTATTATTATTTATTAGTATTGCTAGTAATATTTATTATTTGTTGTTAATTATTATTATTTTGTTATTGTTGTTGTTGTTATTATTATTATTATTATTAGTAATCGTTATTATTATTATCAATTTATATTAAAATGACAAGTTCTAGTCATTTTGATAATATAAATGATGAGCAAATTTCACAACATATTAATATTTTGGATGACGAAGAAGAAGTGGATTGCCAAGTGCAAGACACATTTGATCAAAATCAATCTAGTAAAACAAAAAAAATTAAAATCTAATATTTTTCTTTTACATTTTTCTAAACAGATAAATACGGAAGGCCAAAAAAGAGCACACTGTAATTATTGCTCCTCTTCATTTAAATTTATAGACGGAGGAGGCTATGGAACATTATGGAGACATCTTCACAAAAAACATCCTGTTCAAGCTGGTATGGATAATACTCAAACACAATTGGCGGGTTTTGTACAATCGGGCTCATCATCTGCACCTCCTAAAAAACAAGGTATTTTTCACTATGACAAAAATGTGGTCAAAGAAGAATTGGCAAGGTGCGTTTGTGTTGATGAATTAACTTTTAATTTTGGTGAGAAAATAGGATTTACTAATTTTATTCAAAAATATGTGAATCCTGCATTTCAACGTGTTCCCCGTTCAACTTTATCGCGAACATTGCGCAAGCTTTATGAAAAAGAAAAAAAAGATTTATGCACATTATTTACAAATTGTCATTTTCATCTTTCAATTTGTAGTGATATATGGAGTGATCATTGGCAAACACATTCATATATGGGTGTTACATGTCATTGGGTTGATGATCAATGGAATTTACAAAAAAGATTGCTTGCATTTCGACTCTTTGATGATAGACATACTGCCGATAATATATATAAAATAATAAAAAGTATTTTGGAAGAATATAATTTAGTTCAAAGAATTTTTTCAATTTCTTTTGATAATGCTTCTGCAAACACTGCTTCTATTAATGATTTGGAACAAATTTGTAGACCAAATTTAGGAGGCAAATTTTTTCATGTTAGATGCATATGTCATGTTATAAATTTATGTGTTCAAAGTGGTTTGAGAACTTTAAATTTTTTGTATGAACCAATTAAAACTTCATTAAATTATTTATGGTCACATCCTCAATTATATAAAAGTTGGGGTAAATTTTGTAAGCAATATGGTATGCCTTCTAAACGATTCAAACGAGATGTTCCAACCCGTTGGAATTCTACTTATGATTTACTTTGTAATTCGTTTCCATATCGTGAATTATTATGTAGATTTTTTGAACTTAATTCTGTACCTATTACATTATATCATACTCAATGGAATTGTTATGAAAAAATGATTGATCTTTTAAAAGTTTTTAATGATGCTACTGAACATTTATCTGGTGTTTATTATCCTACATCCCATTTAGTAGTATTTGAAGCTTTGAATATTGCAATTGTTTTTGATGAGTATAAAGATGATATTGAATTAAAAGAAACTGTCATTGCAATGAAGAATAAATGGCTTAATTATTATAAAGATTTTTCTGCTCTTAATCTTGTTGCTTGTGTATTGGATCCTCGTGTGCGAATTGAAATTTTAACTAATTATTTAAACAATTATTATCTTCTATTAGATTTAAAAGATGTTAATATTATTGGAATAATAGATGGGGTTAAAAGAATTATTTTAGACTTATATAGAGAATATGAATCAATATATGCATCAATGATTCCAGCATCACATAGGTGTCAAAATGAGGATATAAATTTATCATCTAGTGTAAGTAAAGCTGGTAAATTTTTAATGGAAAGACATAAGAGACCTAAAACTACTACCTTAAGTAATATTGAACTTGATGCATATCTATCATCTAGCTTTGAATTTGATGGTGTTATTGGAGACTACAAGTTTCCTATTTTGCAGTGGTGGAGTCAACATACAAAAAAATTTCCAGTGTTATCTATTATGGCTAGGGAAATTTTTAGTTCTCTAGCCTCAACAGTAGCGGTGGAGCAAATATTTAGCACCGGAGGCCGTGTGTTGGATGAGTGTCGATCAAGACTAACACCTCACTCATTGCAAGCTCAAATGTGCATCAATGATTGGTCCAAAGCATCAATGCGTATACAAGATTTAAAGTATAATGATGATGACGATCAAGATTTAGATTATGATGCAACAGACGGAAGTACGACGGGCGGTGGAAGTGGAAATGGTGAAAGCGAATAAGGGGGCACTATCAAATTTTTTAATTAAGTTTAAATTTTTTATGTAGTTTTTTTTATATTTCAATTATTTGTATTTATTGAATATTTCAAATGTAATATTAAATATTTATAATTATAATTTACGTAGTTAAATGATTTTTAGTAATTATGTTCAAACATTTTTTTAATTTTTTCTTTATATTTTAATTGTAATATTAAATATTTATAAATAATATTATTTATAAATAACTTAAACAATATTATTAATTTTATAAGTGGTGTTTAATCTAATAAAAAATATTTTCATGTATTAATAATATTATTTTTTTAAATATAATTTTTATAAAAAATAATTTGAACCGGCGGTTCAAACCGGAACCGGAACCAGAATCGGACCGGTTTTTAAGGGCCTGAACCGTAACTGAACCGGCTCATACCGGTTAAGGTTAAGGTTCTAAAAAATTATGAACCAGAACCGGCGGTTCCGGTTAACCGAACCGTGGCCATGGTTAGGTGTGTCAGCTTCTGTGTCTTTTCTTTGGTTTTTCTTTGTTCTTGGCTTAGGATGGGATACAACCAGTGGCTTGGTCGTGTTGCTTGCCAGTGTCACCTACTGTTTCTTTTCTTTCTTTGCTTGGTCCTTCTTGACTTTGTCCTTTAGGTGAGACACGGCCAGTGGCTTGGCCGTGTCGCTTGCCCGTGTCATATTCTGCCAAAATTTCTTTTAAGGTGACATGGCTAAGCTCGATTTGGCTTGACCATGTCTTGCTTGATTCATGCTCTTTTTTCCTTGTTTTGATCTTCCAAGGGATTTTTTTGCACTTTAAGCACTTTTCCCTTGCAACTGCTTTTCCTTCCTTTGATTCTTTAATGATTATTGCAGGTTGTTGGCTCGTTTAATCACTGCCCCTTCGTTTGCTCATTTTAGCCTACCGGCTACGCCATCTCATCCGCAGGGTATTGATATGAACTACCTGGTACGTTCCTTATTTCACAATAGTTTATGCTATATGTATGCATGATTATGTATGCTCTTACCTTCAAGAAGAGTTAGCAACAAGTCGTCAGCAGGCTTCTCATTTTGAAAGTTTATATCACCAATCCGAACAAAATTTCCGTGACTTCCGATTTTAAGGAATGAGTGATCCCGGTGCTTCTTCATCGAGAGGCCCCCAGACTGATGACCATGAGATCCTTTCGTCTGCTTCTGATGAGGACCATGACAAATCGGAACTCCAAGGCAATAGGGGTTTCAGTGCTTCTGCTTCGGATGATCCCGAGACGAGTAATTTGTCCCCTCCTCCAACAGACGATGACTTTTTCAAGTCTTTATTTGGTGACCTTCCACCACCCTCTTAGTGATATGCAAATATTGTAGCAATTATAAAACATTGTACAATAATGAAAAATATACAATTTTCCTCTTTACTGTAATTTTTTTTTCGTTACCGCCATTTTTTCTTTTTTTTTTTCGTTACTGCCAAAATTATTTATTATTTATTATTATTTTTTTTATATATAGTACATCATAATTAATATCCACTTCTTTTGTTAAACCAAATCCAAAGTGGAAAAAGAAATTGTGACCACTTCCTTTCCTTATGCCATATGGTCTTATCCTTTCCCATCATCTTTTCCATGTCACTTTTGGAAAAGGTTTATTTTCTTCTATATAAATCACCTTGCATGCCATATTTCAATTCATAGACCAAAAATCTCTCTCTTTCAACGTGAAGACTCCTTTTAGCAATTTTGGTTCCCCTTTATTCATCAACCATGACCGAGCACTATTTAAAGAAAATAAAAATTCTATTTAAGAATATGGATGCCAACCATTGGAAGCAAATATCATGGTCAAAGCCTGATGTTTTAAAATGCTTTCAAAATGTCAAATTGGACCACTCCTTCTTACATGTCGTGGCTTCCCTATGGGATACGGATTCTAGGGTATTTAGAATTAATGGCTTTGAAATGTGTCCCTTGATTGAAGAATTTGAGGCCATCCTTGGACATCCCAATAATCAACAAATGGCGTTATCCACATTGATTTCCAAAACTCAACAGAAGATGTAGATGTTATTTCAAATTCTAAAACCCGAGATTCTTCGGTTGATGAGAGGTGAAAAAATTCTACTTGCTCCTTTGATTGACTTTTGTTTCTCTCATTTGGCTCCTACTAAGGCATGGGGATGCATGCTTTGTCTTTGCTTGCTCGACCAATTCTTGCTTGTTTCTTCTGACGGTGATATTCACCCACGAGTATTGGATATTATGGACCAAATGGAAGGAGGCTTTTCGCCAGTACCTGTGATTTTAGCCGAGACCTTAGTTGGATTAGACCGATTTAAATCAGGATTGTCAAAGAGACTGACTGGGAGTCCGTTGCTGCTTCAGGTAATTACCTTCAATTTAGGCTTTTTTTTTATTGCTCTAACTTTTGCCTAGTCCGCCCATGCGGGTTTTCGGAACTAGCGAGCTGTCCTAATTTTTGCCTAAGCTGCCCTTTCGGGTTTTCAACTCAACGGACTTCTTTTTTTTTTATTGCTCTAACTTTTGCCTAGTCCGCCTATGCAGGTTTTCGGAACTAGCGAGCTGTCCTAATTTTTGCCTAAGCTGCCCTTACGGGTTTTCAACTCAGCAGACTTCTTTTTTTTTTAACTTAATTCTTTCTTCACAGGTTTGGCTTCAGGAGCGTCTTTGTTTACTTGATACTTCCTCCATGGATTTTGCCAGATATATGCCACGTCATCATTCTTGTAGGAAGCTACTCCATCATGTTTCTTCATATGCTGACTGGGTTGAATGGATTCACTCACGCTCTGAAGTCAATATCCGTTGGTTGGTACCTTGGTGGAAGATTTCTCGTATCACCATGCGGACATACTTGATGTACGTTCCTCTTGCTGCTCTTCGTCAAGGTACATGCTATGATCCTGGCCGACTTGGGCGTCAGTATGGAGTTGAGCCTCGTGATTTTGACTTTGCTCCTGACCTAGACATGCCTTGCTTGACTGAAGCCTACTTGGATCGGTTAAGGCAAAGCTGGCCTGCACGTTACTCTTATCGACTGCCATAGATTTTACATTTGTCAATTCAGAAAGTGTTTTGTTAGGATAAAAAATAACTAAAGTAATAAAAGATGCTTCTTTTTCATTTATAATTTGTCATCACCTTTTGCAATTATGATTATTTATTTCATCCGTATCTGGTCAAATACTTATAACAGTGCACATAGAACAAATTTAATCATTAATTCTGTTTTATTAAATTGGGGAACAACCAAACATAAAGCCAGCATACACAAGATCATTCCTGTTGCCAATTAGCCCTTTCGGGTTTTCTAATTGACGATTTTCTCTCATTTAGCCCTAATTGTTGCCTAGCCTACCCTTTCGAATTTTTGGAACTAGCGAATTGCTCTAACTTTTGCCTAGGCTGCCCTTTTTGGATTTTCAACCTAGCGAGCTCTTTTTCTTTTATTTTGATTTTTATCATACATAAAACTTCTTCAACCTGTCAATGTTTACTGGCTCACTAAATTTATTCCCATCCATGTCTGATAACTTCACCGCACCTTTGCTCATAACTTGTTTCACGACATATGGCCCTTCCCAGCTAGGTCTGAACTTCCCTCTTGGATCAGACACATTAGGCTTACATTACTTCAACACCAAACCCCCAACTCTGAATTTTCTGACCTTGACCCTTCTATTGTAGGCCCGAGCTATCTTCTTTTGATACAGTTGGTGATGATACAATGCCTTTAGTCTTCTCTCTTCCATTAGAGCTAACTGTGTGTATCTGCTTGCTACCCATTCCGTTTCAGGCAGTTCAGCTTCCAAGACTACTCTTAACGACTTGATCTCGATTTCAATTGGCAATACCGCTTCCATCCCATAAACCAAAGAGAACAGTGTCATCCCAGTAGGTGTTCGCACACTCTTCCTATATCCCCATAAAGTAAAGGGAAGCATTTCCGACCATTTCCTGTAAGTCTTAGTCATCTTGGACAAAATTTGCTTAATTGTCTTGTTCGTTGCTTCTACTGCACCATTAGCCTTTGGTCTATAAGGAGAGGATCGATGATGATGGATTTGGTACTTGGAGAATAAATTCTTAACTGCTCCTTGAAACTGTACCCCATTATCTGATATCACACTGTGCGGGACCCCATATCTACAGATGAGGTTCTTTTCGATAAACCTAGCCATTTGACTTGCACCCAACTTGTTGAAGGATTTAGCTTTGACCCATTTTGAAAAATAATCAACTGCTACTACAATGAAATGGTGACCGTTTGAGGCTGTCGGATGTATTTCTCCTATAATGTCGATACCCCAGGTGGCAAATGGCCAGGGTGAAGACATTGAATGCAGTTCTTCAGGAGGCATATGATTCAAGTTACCATACATCTGACATTGCTGGCACTTCAATACAAATTCAATACAGTCTTTCTCCATGGTCAACCAATAGTAACCTTGTCGGATAATCTTCTTAACTAGGGCCAAACCACTCATGTGCGGACCGCAACTTCCCGCATGTATTTCAGACATGATGCGCTCCACTTCAGGCTCTCTTAAACATCTCAAATGCACTTCATCAGGCCATCTTCAGTATAACTCTCCATGGAAGGTGATGTATTGCAATGACCACCTCCTTATGGCTCTTCTCTCTTTCTTTGTTGCCCCCAGCGGGTATTCTCTTTCCTCCAAAAATCGCCTTATAGTATCATACCATGCATCGTGGTCCGTATCAACTTCCATGATTGTCTCATATTCATAACAAGGAGTTGATGAACTGGTCAAGATCAGAGGCTTAAGGAATAGGCTGGTAGGATTTTCCCATACCGAAGCCAATGTGGCTAGGGCATCAGCCATCTGATTTTCTTCTCTTGACAGGTGTATAAACCTACACTCCTTAAAATTCCTCTTCATCATGGTCAAATAATGGTGGTATGGTTTTAATTTTTCCTCTTTCAACTCCCACTCTCCATTTACTTGGGATACTACTAGCAATGAATCGCCATAAACTTCCACCTTATCCACCTTCATAATCATTAGGGTTTCCAAACCGAAAATACACACTTCATACTCCACCATGTTATTGGTTGCCCTAAATTTCAACTTCTTGGCTAAAGGGATAAGTTCCCCCTTCGGGCGATTCTAGTATAACTCCCAAACCAGCTCCTTTCCTGTTTACCGCTCCATCAAAATACATTTTCCACCCTTGTACTTCAATTACTTCTAAATGTTCATCTGGAAATTCCAAGATTACCTCTTCACTTTCTGGTAATGGTTGTTGAGCCAGGAATTCTGCCACTGTTCTATCCTTGATTGTTTTCCTGGTTACATACTCGATCTCAAATTCTTCTAATATTATCAACCATTGACCATATTTCTCAATTAAAGAGGGTGTCTCCCTTAAGTACTTCATTGGATCCAACCTGGAAATTGGTTGTACACTATACGATTGAAAGTAATGCCGCAACTTCTAAGAAGACCAAACCACGGCTATACATGTCTTTTCGATGATACTATACTTAATTTCATAAGGTAGGAGCTTTCTACTCAAATAGTAAACGACATGCTCAATCACCAACTCATCTGCTTGGGCTAGCATGGCTCCTATCGACTCTTCTTCAACTGCTAAGTATAGTAATAGAGGTTTTCCGGGTTTAGGTGGTTTCAAAACAGGTGGATTCAACAAATACTCTTTTATTAAGTCAAAGGCCTTTTGACATTCTTCATTCCATACGACCGGCTGATTCTTTCTAAGCAACTTGAAGATAGGCTCACAGATTATTGTGAGCTTTGCTATAAATCTGCTAATGTATTGCAGTTCACCAATGAATCCCCGAACTTCTCTCTCCGTCTTTGGGGCTGGCATATCCCTGATTGCTTTAACTTTGTCAGGATCTATCTCAATGCCATTTGGACCAATTACATGTCCCAACAATTTACCTGAAGTAACACCGAATACACACTTCTTCGGGTTTAATCTTAGCTTATACTTCAAAGCTCTATCGAAGAATAATTCTAAGTTTTGGAAGTGTTGCTCCCTTGTATCCGACTTCACCATCATATCATCAACATATACTTCAACTTCTTTATGCATCATGTCATGAAATAGTGTGGTGGCCATCCTTTGGTAGGTTGGTCCAGCATTCTTTAAGCCGAAAGGCATCACCCTATAACAAAATATACCCCATGTAGTAGTGAAGGCAGTTTTGGCTTTATCCTCTTGGGCCATTAACACTTGATTGTATCCAAAAAATCCATCTACAAACGAGTGTAGCACGCTAGAGGCCGCACTATCAATGAGTACATCTATGTGAGGTAAAAGAAAATCATCTTTAGGGGAAGCCTAGTTTAGATCTCTATAGTCCATGCAGACCCTTATCCTCCCATCTTTCTTTGGCACTGGAACTATGTTGGCTAGCCAATCTAGGTATTCTATCACTTCAAGGAACTTCATTTGTATTTGCTTAGTGACCTCTTCCTTAACCAATTCAGCCCACTCAGGTCTTAGTCGCCTAAGCTTTTGTTTGACAGGCTTAATGTGAGTGTAAGTAGGAATATGATGCTCGGCTATGTCTCGATCTATCCCAGGCATATCCTCATAAGACCAAGCAAACACTTCTTCATATTTTTTTGAATATTTTTTCAAATCTCTCTCTCTCTCATCAGGAGTAAGGTCGGATGCTATGCTAATGTTTTTAAGATTTTCAGTTGTTCCCAAATTTAATGATTGTGTGTTAACAGAATTAATATTAAAGATGCTCATGTAATTGCTATTTGAATGTATGCAACCATCAGGAGAAACGTCACACAAGTAAGCAAAATCAGACTTTATTGCATTCATTTTGGAAAAGAAAACATCATCATCTCATACAAAGCAGACAAATTAAAATCAAAATCAAAATCATTGTTCTCAAAATCATAAAGCAGGATGTCTTCAAACTTTTCCTCGACCACGGCAGCAATCTCTTCCGGAGTCTTCTCGGCTTTCAAGGTAGCTTCATTCTTCTCTTTTGGATTGGATTCTTTGTTGGTTGACAGGGTGAGCTCTTTCTTCACTTGCTCCACTAGCTCAGCAACATCTGCAAAAATTTCAAAACCTGGAATTAACTTACCCATGAACATGATCGGCTCAGGCTTTTCTTGGAGTGGTCCCATATCTGGAGCCTTGACAAAGATCTCTTCAAGTGGTGGGAAGCTCATCTTCTCATTCTTCTTTGGCTGGACATCATTGGCTTCATCATATCCCAACCTCTTCTTGGAAGCTTGAGTTCTAAAATCTGGTAATTTTGTTAAACCAGCCTTACTCTTTCCAAGACCAGCTCCGAGAAGGTAGTTCATGTTCTTCATCATATTCAAGACTTTGGAGTCCACTGCTTCATCATCAGAAATTGCAGTCACTTGAAAACCATTGAAAGGCCTCTCAACCATTAGAGCATTAACAATCTCATTATCTTCAGCTTCAATGACCACTGTCTCATTTCCATTGGGGAATTTGATTTTTTAATGAAGGGTGGAAGGAACTCCACCAAGAGGGTGAAACCATGGTTGCCCCAAGAGTAAGGCAAAGGTAACTGGTATGTCTAAAACAACAAACTCAACAATAGATTCAATTGGACCAACCTTGACGATCGCTTTGAAAGTCCCTTCGGCATGCCTCTTAGTGTTGTCATAAGCACGAATTGTCACCTCAGTTGGGTTTAGATCTCTTGTTGACATGGCTAGCTTTGGCAATATCTTAAGTGGACAAACATTTATGGCGGACCCATCATCGACCATGACGCATGGAGTCCTCTTCCCCTTGACTTCTATTTTGATAAAGAGAGGGCGAATGTGATCTCTCCCCTCCTCCGGTAAGTCCACATCTGAAAAAGAAACTGCTCCCATACTAACTTCACTCTTTTCTTGGATCTCTTCACATTTCATTACTGTCCCAATTTTTATGAAGTTGATCAACTCCTCCGATGTTGTAGAGGTAAAAATTGGCATGCTAGCCAAGGCTTTGGCCATAGTTTCTCGGTGCTTTTTAGAAGTAGCTAACAAGTCCCAAATGCTAACACTTGCTTGGGTTCTTTTCAATTGCTTGAGCACAGCATCATCTTCTTCCACTTCAACTTCCTTTCCCTTATTCGTTTCTAGGTGGTGGCCTTGCGTAAGGCTTACCGGATCTAGTATTCATCACCTCATCTTCTTCGGGCTCGGACCAAGTCTACTCCTCCTTCTTGGGTATAATATCATCATCACTATCACTTGAATCCCAAAACCCATTGACAACACAAATTGCTACTTCTCCACCCATCACTGCTTTTTCAATTTTAACAAATGCCTCTTCTTCTTCTTTGGTTGCTTCTCCACCCACATCTTGAAAAGAAGACATGACAAAGTCCTCATGCAAACCTCCTCCAATCATAAAGGTTGCCGGTGGTGGCACCCTATTGAATTTTGGCAATGGGTTGTCTTTAGTGTTTGGCTTATTGGGCTCAGGTAGCTTCCCATTATCAATTAGATTTTGAATCTCATGTCTCAACCTCACACATCTATCTGTGTCATACCCTTGCATTTGGTGGAATTGACAAAATGCTTTGGTGTCAAAGTTAGGTGGGAGAGGGTTAGGCAAAGGACGTGGATTTAAGGGTTGTAGCAATCCTTTTCTTTGACGCTTGTTGAGAACCCAAGACATCGGTTTTCCCAATTCCAAAAATTGTCTCCTTGTTCCTTAGTTAGTAGCATTAACACCGATGGCCTTTTGTATGCTTTGGCTACCAGGTTGATAGCTCCCTTTCTCATTCCTTTTTATTGCAAAGCGGCTCTTCTCCCTTTCCCATTCTTCAATTTGCAAACCAGCTTGGAGAAGGTCTTTGAAATCACAGATGAGTGTATGAAACATCCTCTCACGAAGATTAGGCAACACCCCTCTCACAATCATCCTTATTTGATCGGATTCATTGGGCCTCTTCTTAAGTAAAGCGGCCTTGTTTCTCCATCGATTCGCATAGTCCACAAAATTCTCATTCGGCCTTTGCCTAATGGACTCCACCTCCATCAAGGTAACTTCTAACTCAACATTATATCCATATTGTTGGATGAAGGCTTTGTAAAGTAGATCCCAACTCTTTTGTGTTCCATCATCTAAGGTATTAAACCAATTTTGGATAACAGGGTCCAATGAGAGTATAAAGTACCTTAGTGTTTGAGCCTTAGTAGCTCGGGCAGATTGCATGGCAGTGATATACTGCTTCACATGAAGATGGGGATTTTCGGTGCCATTGTACTTAGCAAAGGATGGCATCTTGAATTTATAAGGGACCTCTTCATCTTGTTCAAATAGTTTGTCGATCTCAGACATCTCTTCGGTTTTCAACTTCTTCTCAAATTTCTTTTCTAAATCAGCAATCATCTTTTCAACATCGAATGTCTCAGTCTTTTTAATAGTTGCCTTCTCAACAGCCTCCGGTTCTTTCTTCTTTTCATGAACCTCTTGGTAGTATTGAGCCCAGTCATCATCATCATCAATGATCACATTTTCATCATCAAAAACCACTTCACTAACTTTGGTCTTCACTTTGTCCTTTGGTTTCTTAGTGCTAGCAGATGCCTCGGCATGATTTTCTAAGATTGCAGTCAATTGGTTCTTTATGGTCTCAGCTAGGGCCTCTTTGATTTCTTCCATCTTGGCATTGAAGGCCTCATCCACCATCCTTTGAATTTGTTTGGGCTCCATCGGTTTAGGTGAGCAAGTGATTAAGTCGTTGCTAGATACTTCGTCTTCGGCGTAGGTCGGATTGTTGTAAGCTTTTGAACTATCATAATCCAGGGCTGTGAGCCAGAAAGGATCAATGATATGAGATGCAAATGTATGCATGTATGCATGTATGCACAAACAATCAACAAATAAGGATAAATAGGACGTTCCTTCCAACCTTATAACATCCACACACAAATGGCGAGTCTCTTTTCCTAGGTATATGGTTAACAAAATACCAACATGGGGTATCTTGCTTTCGAATAATTCCCTCGGACATTTCAACCAAAAGTTATATTTTCGAAAATAGGAATCAATCCATGATAATTCCTATTAATTAGGTTTTAATCCATTCAACCAACTATAATAGCTTTTATGCTATATTGGATTAAAACTAAATTAAGAGGTTTATTATAGATAGATTTCTCACTTGAAAAAGTAACTAATGATTCATGCCAAAAACAAGCCCATGGTTAATTTGTTCTCAATGTAAACTAGGCCCACAATTAATTTTTGGTATTTCATAATTGACCTAAATATTTTTGCAAGCTCTTTGTAAAAAATGGTTGGGTGAAAATAGTTTTGTTTCTAAGCCCATTGTAAAAGATTTTAGAAAAATGGATTTTGGGCTTAGTATTTGGGCCATGGGCCAAAAAAATTTTTGACTTCTTTTTAGAAAAAATCTTATGTCCAAAGACCATCTTGAAAAATTTTAAAAATATCTTTGGTCTTTTGGATTTTAAAGAAAAATTTATTTTGAGCTTACAATGTACTTAGGTCATATTAGAAAAAGAACAAACCAAATAGGCCATGATTTAGACTAAGATAAACTAAACTAACCATAGTCAAACAACATGCATTTGGGGTAAAACCTAAGGAAAGTAACTAGGCCAATTACATGAGCTTTAGTCTTTGGGTTAAAAGGCTTAGGTTTCCATAGCAAGTATATAAGAAATGGTACGAGGCAATGAGTGGTTATGCCATGCTCGATCTCCATACCTTGAGTGAAAGTATGGTATCCCTTACATAACATAACACGGGTAACACGGGCAGTCTAAGATGATGCAATGGATAATATTATAATAAGAAAGAATAGAATAATATAAAGACCAAAAGAATCAACTTCTCTTATCCTCAGTGGAGTCGCCACTGTGAGCAGAAATTTTTGCCTCCACTCCCGGTGGAGTGGTTCTTGCGACTTCGGCACTGTTTAGGCTCAGGGCCTTAGAGAACACGGACCTAAGTCCGGAGAAAATGAAGTCACCACCCGGACGGGCCGAGAAAAATAAAGGGATAGATGACTCGATTCCTAAGAAATCCTCAACCCCCTAATGGGTTCGAAAAGTTGGGTACGTGTGGGGAATGTGAGAAATGGCCCAGCACCCCCCACAACACCCGGTTCATTAGAACCGGTCTCCTTTACAGATCTTAATATTATAAAATTCTTAAATATAACAACATTATCCATATTACATACAATAATTTAAAGAAAGTATCAATATATTAAAATCAAAGCAATGTCCAAAAAAATCAAATAAATGTACACCCATCCAAGGATGGAAACATGTCCTTACATCACATGCCTAAATAGGACACCCACCAAAAGGTAGAAACATGCCCTTTACATAGGTTCTAAAATAGAAAAGAAAATTAAATTGCATGATGTTTAACTAATGAGGTACCCACCAAGTGGAAACATACCTCTTACAACATTTGGAAGTCTAAATAAATTGATAAAAGTAAATAACCATTCATAATAAATAAATCATTCATCAAAGGTATTAATCAAAATATAAAATAAACATCCATCCATGATAAATTAAATAATCAAGTATTGAAATTAAATAAATTAAAGCATAAGAAATAAATCAAATCATAATCAAGTATGGAATTGAATAAAGCAAATAAAAGTCCAATTATGGCTACTGTGACTTTTTATGGAATTAAAATAAATTAGGATTTTATGTTTTAAAAGGTTGGTAAGACTCTTTGATTAACAAAATTAAGGTTTGAATGATGATATCATGAAACTAGGGTTTTAGACACTTTAAAATACTTTAATTTGTGATTTTTGGTTATTGGGTTCCTAATAAGCTACTGTGTAAAATTTAGGTTTTTATGTTTTTATGTTTTTTAATGTTTTAAAAGGATTAGGGTTCATAAAAATTAGGGTTTAAGGTTTTAAAGAAGTTAAAGTTTAATATTTTAGGTTAAAAGTTGAATTAAGGTTTTAGTGTTTTAGAATTTGGGTCTCGGGTGATTTGTTGAATTAGGGTATAAAAAGACAATTTCATGATTTCATGAGGTTTTATGAATTTAAACAAACGGATTGAAGTTTTTACAAATAGAAAAGATGCCTTTTATGGGTTTTTGGAAGAAACAATACCAAGTTTAAAATTTTAAAAGAAACAGAATTAAATTCTAGTTTTGTTGAAAAATATGTTCAATTAGAGTTTTAAGATTTTTAAGAAGTAAAAATAATAATTTTAAGTCTTTTTGGAAAATAAAGTAATGTATTAGTGTTTTAACCTTGGAAAAACTAAATTAAAGTTCTAAAGTTTTTGATTTAGAAAACCTAAATTTCATAATTTTAGCTACTGTGTAAAAAAACAATTAAAGAAAATCAATTAACACATACCTTCTTTTGATGATTCCTCCAAAAATAATTCTTCTTGGATGAACTAGCTTTAAAGACAAGCCTTTTTTTTCCTTTGAATTGCTTAAATCGTGATGCTGCTATTCCAGAAAAAAGTTGAATTGAATTGCTTCTTTTCCTTCCTTGATTTGGTTTCAAATTTTCCAAGCTACTGTTGGATTTTTTGTCTCCTCCAAATTAATTGTCTTTAGTCCTTATTTATAGTGGTTTGAGGTTGTTTATTCCTAATTAGCTAAGGCAAGTAATATTAATAAAAAAAAAGAAACCAAAACCTAATTGGATTAGGTTTTGAAAAATTTGCATCGGAAAATTTGCGCTGCCGAAAAAAAACTGCTGCCGAAAAACTGCGCTGCCGAAAAAATCTGCAGCAGCTGGCTGCGGCAGGGCGCCCTGAGCGGGCCCATAAGTTATTTCGCAGACAAAAAAATTCTGCGCTGCGAACTATTTCGCTGGCAGAAAAATTCTGCATGCAAATAGCACAGTGATTTCGCCCGCTGGCGAAATGCCCACGGGCCTGCGCGACGATTTTTTCGTCGCCGATTTTTTCAACTCCGATTTTTATTTTTATTTTTATTTTTTGGCTTTTATTTGTTTATTTCTATTTTTTATTAATAAAAATTAGATACTAAAGCAAAAATTATTTAATAAAAACTATTTTGGACCAATTAGACAACAAAAATCATTTTAGACTAAATAAAACATATTGGACCGGATTGGTTCAAAAATTAAGGGTCTACACAAATATGCACTAAGTCTATCATACCAAGCTCTTGGATCTTATTTTAATCCATATAGTGCTTTAATAAGTTTAAAAATATGAATTGGAAATTTATAGTCTTCAAAACTGGGAGGTTGTTCAACATAAACTTCTTTATTAATGAACCTAGTTAGAAATCCACTGTTAACATCCATTTGAAAAGTTTAAAATTCATGTGACATGCAAATGCAAGCAATATTCTAATAGCTTCTAATCTAGCTACATATGTAAATGTCTCATCGTAGTTCATGTCTTCCTCTTGGTTATAGGCTTTGACTACTAAACTAGCTTTATTTCTAGTAATGTGACCATTTTCTTCAAATTTATTCCTATATACCTATTTACATCCTATAATTGGATGGTCTTTAGGTCTAGAAATAAGTTTTCACACATTATTTCTCTCAAATTGGTTGAGTTCATCTTGCATAGCAATTACCCAATATTCATCACTAAGAGCCTCCTCAATGGTCCTTGGCTCAATTTGAAAAACAAAAGCAACATTAACATTTAAATATTTAAGTTTGGATATAGCAATTACTCCTTTTGATGTATCACCAATGATTAGTTTATTTGGGTGATCTTTCTTGTATTGTCAATCTTTGGGTAGCTCTTGAGATTCTTCTTCTTATTCATCATGATTATTCTTTGGAACATCAATTGTTTCTTGTTATTCAAATATTCCTACAAAATCGTCAAGAACAATACCTTTCCTTTGATCGAGTTTAGAGGATTCATCAAAAACAACATGCATTGATTCTTGAACTATTACAGTTCTCTTATTAAATACTCTATATGCTTTGCTAGATGATGAATATCCTAAAAATATGCCTTCATCCAATTTGGATGAGAATTTTATAAGATTGTCATTGGTATTCAATATAAAGCATTTACATCTAAACACTCAAAGATAACAAGCGGAAGAAGTTTTTTTATTCAAGCCCTTTTGTAAACATGATTTAAAATATAGCAAGCGGTATTAACGGCTTTCACCTAAAAGTAAGATGGTAAATCATACTTATTGAGTATTGTCCAAGCCATTTTAACCAATGTTCTATTTTTTCTTTCAACCACACCATTTTATTGTGGTGTTCTATGAGCTAAAAAGTTGTGTGTAATATCAAACTCATTGCAAAAGTTTTCAAAATTCTCATTTTCAAATTTTTTGCTATGATCACTTCTAATAGACGTGATTACATATCCTTTTCTTTTATTTTGAACTCTTTTTGCAAATATTTTAAAGTGATTAAAAAGCTTCATTCTTTTGAGATAAGAAATTAACCCATATAAACCTTGAGTAATTATCAACAAGTACAAATACATATAACTTGCCACCTAAGCTAGCAACTCTATTTGGTCCAAACAAATTCAAGTGAATGAGTTCTAAGGATCTAGAGTGCTTACAATATTTTTAGATTTGAATGAACTTTTATGTTGCTTACCAAATTGACAAGGTTCACAAGTCCTATCTTTGTCAAATTTTACTTTAAGGAGGCCATTCGCTAGTTCTTCTTTACTAATGCATTGTAATTGATCTATGCTAGCATGTCCTAGTCTTCTTTGCGATAACCAATTATCATTAAAAATGGAAATTAAACATTCAAATGTATTATTGGAATATAAGTCTATTTTATATATATTGCCAATTCTAACTCCTTTGAATGCAAGTTCACCATTTGAATTGGTAACTTTGCATCCTTTAGAGTCAAAACTTACATCATATTCTTTATCACATAATTGACTTACACTAAGCAAAGTATGTTTCAACCCATCAACAAGCCACACATTTTCAATCAAATTCTTACCAAGCATGCCAATGGAACCAATGCCAATGATTTACCTTTAGCATTATTTCCAAAAGTAACATTGCCTCCATGCTTGTAAGTGAGTGTTGTAAAAAGCTTTGCATTGCTCGTCATATGCCTTGAGCATCCACTATCCACAAGCCAAACATTTTCATTGATAGTGAATTTTAGGCATGCCTAAAAAACAACAATGTTCATCTTTTTTTAGGTACTCAAATGAAATTGGGTCCTTGGGGGTTAGTAGTAGAGGGATCCTCTAACTTGAGATGAGCCTTCTTAATATAGTAAAATATGCTCTTATATCAAAATTTCATACAATATGTGCATTGATACAAGGTTCTATACTTATGCACTTTCCTATTGAAATTCAACGAACCACAATTGCAAGTGTGTGTTGAATGAGTTTGTTTTTGTGCATTTTATGTTTATGCACATGCCTTGTATACATAAATGCATGGTTTGCTCTTATAACTTTACTTCTAGAGCCTTGTGAACCCAATGTAATCCTTTTAGGATTCTTAGGTTTGGTTTGTGCATTAGTGTTCTTAACAACTTTAACACTAGAAATTTGAGTTGTAGATACTTTTATAAATTTTGGTGCATTAGATGTAGTGATGGATGAGCCATTGAATCCTAAACTATATTTCAAAGAAGGTGACATTTGATTATCTATCGATCTTTCTAATACCTCTTTTTCCTTATGAAAATTTGAAATTGATTCTTTTAGCTCTTTTAGTTCATCCTTCAAAATTTCATTTTCCTTGATTATATTTTTTAAGCTATGTGAATTTTTATTCATTTCATTAATTGATTTCAACAATTGTTCATTTGAGGTCTTTAATTTTAGTGTAGAATTTTTAAAGCACATAAAATCCTTTTCTAGCTTAGAACATTTATATTTATAAAATTTCATTTTAGAAAAATATTTTTCCACTCTAAGGTTCATATGTTCAATCAAATCACCATCATCTAAAGCATCAACAACATTATTATTATATGCAATTGAGTTCAAGGATTGAGTATTTACATTGGAGTCATTTTCATCCACAATAGCCATGAGACATAGATTAGCAATTCCTTTCACCTCCTCTTCTTCTTCTTCTTCACTTGAGGAAGAATCATCCCATGTAGCTTTGAGTGATTTCTTCTTTTTCTTATCCATCTTCTTTTTATTCTTCAACTTGAAGTAATCTGATTTTGATGTGACTAGATTTTTCACATTCATAACATTTTACTTTATTATTTTTATCTTTATCCTTGAAGGAGGATTTAGAAAATATACCTTTGTTAGCTTACAGTCTTCTCTTTCTCTTCCAATCACTTATTCTTTTTGAAAGAATTGTCATTTCTTCTTCATCGTCACTATCTTCATTACTTAAGCTCTCAACTTCTTTGATTGTCTTGAGAGCTATTATTTTTCTTTTCTCTTTCTCACCTTGTTCTTCTTTCTTTTTGTTGTGTAGTTCAAAAGTGAGTACCTTTTCCACAAATTTATCGGTTCTCAAGGTGCTAAGGTCATAAGCCTCTTCAATAGAAGAAACTTTTGACTCAAAGTTATTCCTTACTCTAAGAGCTACCAAGATTTTGCTATGACATTGCCTTGATCATATATCTTGCCATATTTCTTTAATTCATTGACAATGGCAAGCAATCGGTTTGATGTTGGTTTCATTTTTGGTGGGCTTCATCTTGAATAACTCATACTTATGTACATGCATTTGCTTCTTAGTGAACCTCACTTGGGTAGTACCCTTATGATTGTTCTCAAGAGTTTTCCAAAAGTAATATGCACAAGTGAGATGTTAGACTCTTCCACCTTCTTCTCTTGATATTGAATTCATCAAGATGGAGGTTGCTCTATTGTTATTGAACCGATCTTTCACATTGATACTTGACCATTGTGATTTAGGAAGAGGAACTTGGATACCATCAACTTCATGAGTAGGAGGTTTCCATTTATTGTCAACAAATTCTCATAGCTCAATTCATTCACTATCTAGGAACAAATACATCTTGTGTTTCCAATAGGAATAATCAGTTTCATTGAAATAGGGTCTAAGGAATGAATTTAAGTTTCCATGTGTGGAGGTGTTTGTTGGTGGAATGGTTGCCATTTTGTATCAAATTTCATAATTAAGTTTAAAGAATTTAACTAGCTTTGATACCAATTGTTGTCCCAAATTAACAATCAATAGGGGGTGAATTGGTTGATATGAAAAGTGAAGGTAAATTAAAAATTCAAAAGCAAGAGATGAAGAATATTGCATAGAGTATAGAAGAAAAAATATAACGAGTTATAGTGGTTCGGATTTACTTTAATTCTACATCCACTTCCTTAACAACTTGTTAAGGTTCCACTAGTCTCGAGTTTTTACAAGCTTAACTCTAACTTGGTATTTTCACTAGCTCACACCAAACTATTATAATGGTTTAAGATCAATCCTCACAACCCTTACAAGAGTTTTTCCAATCTCACTCTAACAACCTAAGTGTTTCTAAGCTCACACTCAAACTTTTGATGGGTTTAATGCTCGCACCCAATACTCAATCAATAAAAATATAATTTTGATGCAAAGAAATAAAAGTTGTTAATCTTAGCAATTACAATTACAATCATTTAAAAAAAATGAAGTTTCTTGAGGTATTTATAGCCTTTAAGTTTTCAACTAGTCATTTGGGGTAGGAGCCAACATGTTTGATTCTTGTCTCCCACTAAATTATTGTCCATAGCATTTTTATAGTCGGACTTGTCCATAGTCCGGTCACACTTTACTAAGGTCGGTCAGAATAATACTGGTCTGATTGGAATATTTGAGTTTTTGTCAGACGCTCTTCTAACAGTAGGTATACGTGGCTTCCACTAATAGAGTGGAGATATAACGGCTTCTTATTTGAAGAATATTTAAATAGTTTTATCGGTCTTGCATCGGGTTCGATTGAAATGTTCATGGTATGTTAAATTTCTGACCGTATCTTTGGTCAGGAACTCTACTGGATACTTCAAAGGTCAGTTCGGCATTTGTGATGGTCTGGTCAAACTTCTATGGTACTCTGAGAAAATGGGAGTACTTTTGACCGTAAAACTTACTGTGTGAATTTTCATTTATCATAATCAATGGTGCGATCGAACTTGTCCATAGTCTGAGCGAACTGCCAATAGTATGGTGAGATTTTGAGAGTACTCTCCACCGTGAACCATTCTATGTAAATAATATTCATGTTGATATCAAGGGTTTGGTCTGTCTTCAGTGTGGTCCGATCTTACCTTTCAAGTTTTCTTAAAAATTTTATCTTTCTGCAAAATGTAACTTGATATAAATATTAGTTATATTTAATTTGATTGCTTAAGATAAAAAAATAGAGTAATCATGCCAATGGTTTAGCTAACAATATATTTGGCTTACTTTAAAGAATAGCCAATATTCTTTAAAGTGACATTATTTTGACCTAATGTAATGATAGTAATAAAAAGGATGAATTCTATAAAATAATGGAAACATGGGAATTCTACATAATTATGGAAAAATATAATATAATGGGTAAAATGTATGAAGCGAATCACATTGTGAATGTGACTCAAGAATAAGTAATGTGAATATAAAATGGTGATATGAAATGAGATGTATTTATGTGTTATTACATGAGAAATATAAAAATAAAAATGATAAATGAATATGTAATGTGTTGATTAAGGAGATATATGATGGTGATTATAGTTTGACATGAGTCACATTTTGATATGTGATGATATGTGCGAGTTATGAAAAGTGCTAATTATGCACTAAAATATAGAAGTAAGCCACATTTTCATTATATGTGATGATGATGTTGAGTATGAGCAGATAATTTTTTTAAAAAAATATGAAATGTGGAAAAACAAGGGAAAATGGAATATGAGAAAGGTGTTTGCATGATTACCTTATATAGAGTCTAGTTCTGGAATATTGTTATTGGATATTATTACGTCTTCGGGTGAGATACACCGTGTTACAGATTTATTATGCCTTCGGGTGAGACACACTAGTGTCACAGATTATTATGCTTTCGATTGAGACACACTGGTGTCACAGATGATTAAGATAGCCGAAGATAATATTTTTTAAACTAGACCATTATATAAGGACTTTTGGGCCCATTGTGTGTGTTTGTGATATGTTTATATGTATATATGTGTGGTGTTGTGGATAATAAAAATTCTATAGGAGAATTGAGCCAATGAGTATGTGAATGTGCTTATACATTAGAATTTGGTGATGTATTTACAAATGGTGTATGAAATAAAAAAAATTAATAAGGATCTAATAAAAATATTGTAAAGACGTAATTTGAGAAAATGGGTAAAAAAAATAAATGTGTGTATAATATTTTTTGTTTTTTTTTAAATATGTACCTTTAAACTTGTAAGCATAGTGCGGTTGTGTGAATCGCGCAGGTAAGAGAGTTGTCGAATAAAGGAACCCAGACTATGGTAGATACTTGATAATCTAGAGCGCCACAAGACCAACTGTGCTATTTGCATACATATATAATTTCTATTAGAGTGCATTTTAGATTTTTGTATGCATTGTATGCTCTATATAAAATTTGTATAAGTATGTTTTGAATGATTTGTAAATAATAATCATGTTTATTAAGTATGTACGTTTATAAAATAATGAGTTTTTGGTGAATTGCTTGAGTTAATTGGAGGTTTATTGGTGTGTGAACAAATGTGGATTTTTGAAAATGCAAATATTCATGCAGGTTGTGTATGTTGATTTTGGAAATATCTGAAAATCAAACAAAGCTCTGACAAATTTTTTTCAGAGATTTTTCTTTAAAAGATGGATGTTGAGAATTTTATTACTAGTGTAGATGTTAATTTAACTACTGAAATATATTTAAAGAATTAAAATATATTTCTTATACTAATGAAAATTTTGAAATGATTAGACCTGTGACACTCTAATATTCTGTATGTGTATCTTCCATATAGTGTATATGTATTATACATATATAGGATATAAAAGTATTACATTACTCATAATAATGTCCATGATTGTGTCAAAGGTGAATGTGGTCATGTTTGCATATAGCATGTGATATATACAGAGTTGATTGCTTTTTATCATCCACAACCATGCAAATTAGCAACAATGTTGTGTTTGATTATTACCATGCATAAATGATATCAATATAAAATAGTCATGGCAGTGTTAAATGTGAAAATTTTCGTGTTGATGTAGAATGCTAAATAATATCATGTATAATTGCAACATATTATCGAAATATTATCTGCTGTATATTTATCATAAAAAAGTACATATGTGATAAGGCCATATTTTACATATATTTTAGTTATTATTCAAGTTATATTTCGATTATTATCAATAAAATTTGATGTGTTTTTATTGTAAAAGTAGAATAATTATGTTTTTGAAGTATGGCTTTACAAAACTTAAATTTGAAGTGCAAAAACATCAAAATATGATGTAATATGAAGAAAATGGAGATGCAAAACAAGATGGAAGAAAAGCATCTTGGAACAAAAGGAGAATCATCTCCATGGTCATGAAAATCACATCCTATGCCCATGGGAATCATTTCAAGACTGTTTGAAAATGGAAGAAGAAAGATAAAAGATCCAAAAATGAAATGCAATCCTCAGTCGTGAGATTCAAATGTGCACAAACAAGCTTATGGAAACACCACTGCCTAATTGAAGAATTCTTGAGCTTTGATGTGTTGTAATTATGCACATGCGTGGTGTTGAATTTGCACACCCATGCAAATTTTATGATGATTGGAACTCAATTTTATGACGCTTGGAACTCCCCTTTCCTGTAGAATTTTATCCTAAAGATAATTCCTAATCAAGAAAGAAGTTCTAGAATTTACACAAAATATATTCCTAAATAGATTAAAAGTCTCCCAAGTTTATCTTAAATCTATTCTTAATTAGTTTAGAAATCTCCTACATTCTTTTCCTATTTAAGAAGTCTCCAAGGTTGCCCTACTATTTTTCCTACTCGAGAAAGAAGTCATCCAAGACTACTATATAAATAAGCCTCCTTCCATGCTTTTAAGGATCCAATCTTCATTGTAATTTTCCTTTTTCTATTCTTACAATTTCTTTGGAGAGTGAGAGAATAAAGCTTAGTTTAAAGAAGGGATTCAAGACCCAAGAAGAGTTCAATTTAATCCAAAGAAGAATTAGAGTTTTATTTTTTATTTTTATTTTTGGTTCTTTTGATTTCAATGTTTTCAACTACTTTCTTTAATTCTTTAATTTGTTATTTTTCAATTATGTACAACTAAACCTTAAATTAGGGTTAGATTTAATAATTTGCACTTATTTGATCCAATTAAAGTTCTTCCTTATGATAATTTTATTATCTTTGTGCTTAATATTTTAATTATCTGGCCTATAATTAATTGCTTTAAGATGTTGTGTGATAGAATGAGAGTAGAAGCATAACATTGGTTCGAGAATATAATAATCTTAAGTTAAGTTTTCGCTCATAGATAAGGTAAACACTTAAGAGGTTGATAAAAGATTCTCACAAAACTTAATAAATTGAAGTAATTAGTTGTGATCACGAGAGTACATATAAGATTAAGTTCAACATTAGGTTTAGTACTTGAGAGAGACTAGATCTTGATTTAGAAGAATCTAACTAATAATCAAGAGGAAAGAAAGCTAAAATTGAATCAATAGTTTAATAAATCCATAGTTAATCAATAAGGTAGTCTAGCCCTAATGCCAAAAATGTTATATTTAAATCAAAAATTATTTTAGCTTCAGTTTTAATTAATCTTAGTTTTTAAATTCCAAAATTTTTTATTTTTCAACTAATAATTAGTTCAATTGTTTGGCATTTAGAATACATTTCCTTGTACGAACGATACTCACTTACCTCTATATTACTTGTTAATGACTTATGGACTTGTAGTTAGCTAGGTTAGGCACTTAACAATATGCAAGTAGTTTTTTTTATATATTCATCATTGATCATCAATTCAGTAACATATGAGTTCTAATTTCTCGCCAAACTAAAAAGTTGATTTGTTAATACAAATACACCTTGTTAGATCCTCCTTGACTACCTTTTGGTTGTAGCAGAAAAGGCTTTATTGTTAACAATCAGATGAGGAGGCTATAACTCCTATTATTTGTGTTTTGACTTCTACTCATGCCTACTTGAATATGATATTTCTTGTCGAGATGTCTCAATGTTTTATAGTTGTCTCCTTCTTGCCATTTAAATGTCGAGATGCAATAGTTGTAATAGGATATTATTTATGCCATCTACATTTTGATGCTTATTAAATGAAAAAAGAAAGCATCATATTTCAATTTCCTTAATTAATTACCTTAGCTTGAATTCATTGCTTGTTGGCTAAAATTCATTTCATCTTTTTTATCCAACACATCAATGTACTTGCTTTCTTGTATTAGAATGCAATATTTATTGTGGGGTTTGTTGCTCATCATAAATGTCATTATTGAACGCATGGCTCAAACTTGTTGTTTAAATATAAATTATGATCATAAAATAAAATGAGATGATAAATGAATAATATTTTAGATGAAGATAAATAAGACTTAATGATAGAATAAAAAATTGGAGAGTTGAATGCTTGATGATGGAACGAAAAAATGAAAAGTTTGATGATATTGAGATTAACATGTTCCAGAGAACTTGAGAGTTGATAGAATTAACAAATTGAGATGATTGAATTTTTTTGCATGTGAAGAATGAAAAGGAATAGAATATTTATAAAATATATAAATTGTTTTTTCATAAAATACCCTAAATATGATATCTTTTAATTGTTAATGAAGTAAAATTGGACAATAACGTTCAATTTGAAAAAAAGGTCACATGCATGCCTCTTTTTTCTTATTTGGACTCAAAACCATCGATTTAGGCCCAAATTGGCATATGGCTAAATTGAGACCGGCACCGTGTAGCCTAATCTCGATTATTGGTTATGCCCAATTTTTTTGGGTGTTAGGTCGCTATTTTCAGTCCTTTAATTGCAAGTGAACAATATCTCTAACAAATAATATAGAATGAGTAGAGTATCATTCCCATGAGGAATGGTATCCTATGTACTAAATAATTAAACTAACCCATAAGGAATCGTATCCTATGAACTAAAAAATTAAACTAACTACTATTTGGATGGTAAATTCATGTAAATTAAAAACTAAAATAACTAAATTAAAGCTAAATTGATTTTAAGTTAAATCTAATATTTTTGGTATTAGGGTTAAACCTATTCTCATTGATCAACTATGGATTTTTTAAAGTATTGATTCAATTTTACTCTAACCTTGATTATTGGTAGGGTTCTCCTAAATTAAGACCTAGTATTTCTTCAGTACTAAACCTAATATTGAATTTAACCTCATGTCTATTCTCATGATCACAAGCAATTAAGCCAATTCATTAAGATTTATAAGAACCTCTTTATCAACCTCTTAAATGTTTCTCTTATCTCTAAGTAAAAACTAACTTAAGATTGCTATCTCCTTGAACTAATATTAGTTCTTCCACTCTCGCTCCATCATATAATATCTTAGATCAATTAATTATTAGCTAGATAATCAAAGTATTAAGCACAAAGATAATAAAATAATTAAGAGCGAACTTAAATTGAATCAAATTAAAAATAAATTACTCCATAAAATAATCAAATAAGAAAAGTTTAACCCCTAATAGGATTTTTAGTAACTCGTGATTAAAATAAAAACTAAAAAGAAAAAGAATCGAGAATAAGATTGTTACGACCCAAATCCAAAGGTACTTGACCAACACTAAGGGATGGGAAATATGAGGTTTCAGACCCCTCAGTTAGCCTAAACCGTCACAACTATAAGAATATCTGAAACATTACATCAATCATTCAATAAAATATCAAATCATAGAAATTCAATAGTATGAAATCTATGGAGTTTCTAAAGTACAAATATAGTTCAATACATGATAAACTGCATATTCAATTAATTAATAAATAGATTCCACTACTGAGGAAAAGAGCCAGGGTTACTAAATAAAATACTCTCAGAAACTCACTCTGGTAACCTGGAAAAAAATAGTAAGACAAAGGTAAGCATCTTAACTAAGTAAGAGATACTAGCCAATGTATAAACCTAGTGTCCTATCCTGATTCTATCAGAAGGATGCTCATACTTTATGCCAAATACAACAAAGTAAATAATCATCCTAGGATGAAAATTAGTTCATAGGAATCACTCTAAACCTCAAATCAGGGAGTCAATTCCTTTATCTAGCTCTCTTCATCCAACATGATCTTTTATAATCTAATATACATAGGGTCTGTTGTCACAGCCTTATCCGACCAGCGCTACCTGACTAACAAGTAGCACTGAGCATAAGAAAGCCCCCACTATCATGCTAGTCTCAAACATACCACCATAATATCATATCATTTCATATTCATAATCCAAATCACATCCTATATGATCCCATGTCATCCCAATTCCATCTAGCAACTATAAATCATATTTATCACATAATCAAGCAATCATAAGCAAATGTCGAAATTCTAAATAATGCATAAATAATAATAACAATAATAATAATACATACATACATTATATGTGAATGTATGAAATATAATAAAATATATTAGAAAGTATCACTCACAGTTTAAGCAAAGAAACTCGATTTAGTCAATAACTCGGCCTAGGAGCGGTAGCGTCTAGTATTGAATGGTCAACTAAATAAAAGATATTAAAATATTATGACCATAATTTCATACTCTAGAATAGATATTTTATGACCGAAAAATCTAACTAAAAAATTTAATATAATTTATTCTTAATTGGTCCCTGAAAATACAAACAACTATCATAATTAATATTACTCAATTAATTTACTAAATTAGAATCAGACTTTGAGAATTTAATTACTGTCCTCATAAATTGTATAGTTTTCGTGTTATATGAAATTAAATATTTAACATATAACAAGTCTCATCGGAAGTACTCATCGATCTCTCATTGGAGTTTTGTTAAAAATTTTATCGAAATAATTTGATAGCAAATTGGGTACTAAAATATTTATCTTGGAGAGAGGAGTTCTTAAATATATATCAATCTCCCTCACTCATAAAAAATTTGCTAGAAATGGCATCAAAAGCTACTATCTTGGCCAGATTTCGTGCAAAATTTAAGTTGGTCCAAAAGTTACAAATAAGGTACGAAATGAAAGCTTAGGAAGAGAGGATTCTAATGGTACCTTTCTTTTTTAGAAAGGGGGTCAAAGTTGGCTGAAAAGTTGATTAGAATCTAGTGAAGGCATCAAATTTGAATGGGAGATGCGGCTTCCTTCGATGTTGGTTGGTAATGAGTCACCCCTCTTTGGATTTGTCATCTCGAGACAAATCCAACTACGAGAAAGTGGCAGTGATTAAAGATCGGACAGCGAAAATATGGCCGATTAAAGTTCAGACTTTACTCTTTTTTTTCTCTCCTCTCTAATCCACCACTTAAATAACACCTCTCATCTTATTTTATTAATTATTATATTATATTTTTATTAATTTATTTTATTTTTATTATTTTATTTTTTTAAATCAACTTTTTCTACTTCTTTTCATTTCTCTTTTCTTTCATCTTTTTTTCAAATCCCAAAACCAATATTCTCTCTCTAACTTTTATTATTATTATTATTATTATTATTATTATTATTATTATTATTATTATTATTATTGCATATTACAATCTCTCTCGTTAAAATAAATTTATCCTCTAATTTAATTGGGTAATCAATAATCAATCATAATTTTGATTATATGAAAGTTGACTAGTGCACAATTAACTATATTTTTTGTCTAGTCATAAAATATTTTAACTTGTTACAAATAAATATGGATATTTATTTCTCATCTTGACTTCAATTTCCCAAGTACATTCTTCAGAGGTATGTTGGCACCATAAAACTTTTACCATGAGAATTTTTTTAGAGCGTAACTTCTAAATATGAGAGTCCATAATGACTACAAGAACCACCTCATATGAAAGATTCTTGCAAATCTAAACTTCTTGTGGTTGTAGTACATGTGAAGGATAAGGAATATACTTCCTCAACATCGAGATATGAAACACTGAATAGATGTGAGAAAGATCTGATAGCAAATCTAATTGATACACAACTGCTCCAACCCTCTAAATAATTATATAAAGTCTAATGTACCTCAGTGCCAACTTACCCTTCTTACCAAATCTCATCACCCCTCTGATAGGAGAAACTTTTAAGAACACTAAATCACCCACCTCGAAGGACACATCTCTACATTTAGGGTTTGCATTACTCTTTTGGTGACTAGTTGTAATTTTTAGTCATTCTCGAATAATAGGAATTGTCTCAGAAGTGATTTAGACTAGGTCAGGTCCTGCCAGTTGTTTCTCTCCCAACTTCTTCCTAATGTGGCAAAACTAGAAAAGTAGCACATCAATTGTGGCAAAATTCTATGGAATAAATTGAACAAAAATTAATTAACTTGTGAGGATTTATATAATTTCTTAGTTCTTGAAAAGACTAGTTAAACAATCAAATTTGTGTTATCAATGAGACACATCATCTATATTTGATTGTTGCAACTTCCTTAATTATTTAGGTTTCAACTTGTCACATAAGTTAGAGGGTCTCAATCCAACTCACCCTAATAAACTTGATTAGGAAGACTTAGGACAATTCAACTTGTGGACTTAACTTGCATTCTTCAATCTTGAGCTTTGGAGATTTGCATCAAAATCTTTCAAGAATTTTGTAATTACGTGTTTTTACTTGTAAAAAAAATGATAATTGATCCTATAATTGAGGGATAATAGATAAAAGGATATGGATCCATTATTCAAGCTAGATTTAATTGAACCAACTAGGGAATCTTAAAATTTTAGAAACCTAACATCTCTAATTAAGGAGTTCTAAGATGGAGGTGTTTAATTCCTACTTAGAATAAATCTATGGCACTTTGGAAGAGAAAAACAAATATGTTCAAAAGGTTTTACAAGTTAGATATCTCTATACTCAATTTTATTATAAATTTGGTTTTGAAAAAAGTTTAATTTAAAAGTTTTTGTATATTTGATCTTTTTTTGGTATTTCTCACTCATCTATGTGTTTTGTGAAATCTTCAATAGTAATATTTCATTGCTATTTGTCAGTTCCATCTTCAATTCCAATTATTTTATATAAAAAAATCTCATGCTTATAATTCCTCAAAGCTGCAAAAACTCCAAAAGACTACTTTTCACTAATGTTATGCAACAGCCTACACATCAAGAGGATGAGCATGACCAAATAAGCAAGGATCAAATTGAGGAGATTTTCAATCCAATTATTCTACCCCGATTACCTATAACTAGATCACGAGCCAAGAAGATTCAGTAAACGTTAATTTGTCATCTACAAGATTTGGTGAATTTAGCTTGTAATGGGCTACAAGGAATCTAAGGCTTGGTAACAAGATCAAATAAAGTTAATTACAACTTAATTCAAGTCCAACTTCAAAATGGGCTTACTTAAAATTCAAGTCTAACTTCAAAATGAGCTTACTTAAGTTGTTTTTAAATCTTATCCTTTTTTAATTGAGTAAAATTAAATGTTTATATTTTTGTTTTAATGTGTTGTTTAAAATATGTTAATTGTTTTTTAAAAAAAAAAGCCTATTAGTAATTGGCTGTCCAAACTTATTTATGTTAAGACCTATAAGTTGAGTTTGTCTATTTTAGTTTATGAGTTTTTAGGTCTTGTAAAAGCTATATAAAGGTCTAAAATGAATTTTAATTCAGATTATTGATGAATTATAACCAAAAGGCTGTTTGCTTATATCTTTGTGTTCTTAAGTAGAATACATGCTAAGAAACATTCAAGTGGATTGATTATCTTCTTGTGGAGTGTTTTAAATCTGAAATTTAAAAACAAGTTTTCTTTATTCTAGATCTTTAATCATCTTTCTAAGTAATTTGAATTTTAGCCCTTCTTAAAGGTTGAGACTGAATTGTTAATAAAAATTTTAAATTAATATAATGAAGGTCTATAATAATTAATGAAATTCTCATATTTATTTTTGGAGGTTCCGTGTCAACTAATGGAGCAAAACATTAAAAAGTCAGTACTTTTTTACATATGTTACTAAGTTGGACTCAGAAGAATCCATATATTATTGATTTTGATAATGACAACGTAGACTCAAAAGAACCCATCATTTGATTTTAATGATGACAAGGAGAACGACAAATTTAGTATCTTGCCGCCTTTGAAATAAAAAGTACAACAATTTTAGTATTCTTTTCATTGCCACCACTGCAAAGTTATATATTTACTATTTATTTTATTGCTGACACAACAAAACCACAAAAGTTCCAAGTGCATGCAAATTCTATACAATTTACAAAAAGTTAAAAAAAAATCTTCACAAGTGCAAACTCTGTAAAATTTACAAAAAGTTGAAGCATCCTTAGTTGACAATCAATTTCACCACGAATATGCAAAAACTACCTAAATTTACTAGTTTGTCTTGTCATCCAATAAGTTTTATAAATAGGCAAGTTCTCCTTCGGAAAGAATAAAACATTAAAGAGTTTATAATATAGAAAAATCACATATTAAGTACCTTTGTAAAAACCTTTCTTGCTCAAAGTTATTCGTTCTCTCCACACAAATCCCTATATTCTTATAATTTAATTATGTATCTTAAAATTTACATTTTGTTTTGTAAATTTATTATAAATTCTAAATATAATTTGCTTAATTTTTTTGCATGTCTTAATTCTATATATATTCTACGGTTCAAAAAAATTATATATACATATACATTGTACAGATTTATTTACAATTTATAAATAGCAGATGCATAATTTGTGCTTGCCTTTATAGAGATCTTTTACATAAAAAATCTGTGAAAAATCTGTTCATTTTCTGTTTGTATTTTTGTTTATATATACATATAAGTTTGCTCTTTGTAAATATTTTTGTCATATATTTTTCATTTAACTTATATATCCTTAAAATATTTTAATATATATGAATTATTATTATTGTTATTCAACTTAAATTAAATATTATCTTTAGTATAAAGAAATGGATTTGGTTATTGTACATGAGCCAACTGAAAAAGTAATAAAAATATATTATATATATTAATTTATATACTTTTAATTTATAATGCTATTTTATATAACTTTGATTTTTGATGTGAGATATATAAGAAGATATTAAAGAGAGATTGTGAAATTTGAATATCAAAATCCACTTTGATATGCATTATTTTTACCATAAACCCAAACTATGAATTCACTAATTTAATTTTATGTTAGGAAATGATAATTCCTATGATTATTATTATTATTATTTTTGAAAAGATGGGAGTCTTAGAGCTCAACTGGGTAAGAACTTTTTGAGGTTAGGCAACCTTAATTCAATCATTCTTTACGAATATTTCTAAACCTTATTGGAACATCTTGTAATGATATGCACCCTCTATTATGATTATGCAAAAATATTTGCTAGCTAATCTACTGTTCTATTATCCTGCTCCAAAGTATGAACAAACTAGTTTTCAATAGGGTTGTCCATCCAACTTGGTGGTCTACCAACCCTTACCCAACCCGCGCAACTTAGTTAGGGTTCGGGTCAAAATTTTAAAATATTGGGCCAGTTTTATGGTTTTCGTTAATTTTTTTTTTTTTAGGTCAAGCCTCGGGTTGGTTCAGAAAATTATTGGGTCAACTTGGCTCGAATTGAGGGTAAATAAAACGTAAAAACTTAACCTAATTGTTGTGTTTCATCTCCCTCTCCCATTTCATTTTGGCTCAGCCTCTCTCTGTTATTCTGAAACCGTTTTAGTGAAATCCTCAACATCAAAGGTGACCATAACCTCCTCTCTTCTGGTTTCTTTGAGACAATATCTATCAACTTAGAGTTCTCCCTCAGCCTCACTCCTCTCTGAGACTGTGTCTATCAACTTCGAGTTCTCCCTTAGCCATTTATTGTTCTCCCTCAGCCTCGCTCCTTCAACTGTCTCTCGCTTTCCCTTAGCCTCGCAACTAGAGGCTCACTCTACTCAAAGCCTCACCGCTAGAGGCTCTCTCTACACCTAATCTCTCAAGTCTTTATCTCTCTCTCCCTCTCAGCCTCTCAGTCTGTAATACCCCAGACTAAATTTAATTCTGGATAGTAGTATTATAAAATAACTAGACTGAATAAGGTAGATTATTAATTTTAAAAGAGTTCGAATTTTATAAATTGATATTGAAATTTGTAAAAAAAAATTATTAGATTAAGAATTAAACTGCACTTTTGGAATATTAAATGTTAAACAAATTGTAACTGTGCAATCTAAATCCCAAAATGGGTAAACTATATACACATATAATATAAATGCATGAATAACACACTTGTTATGTAGAGGCCACACCAACCTACACTTGTCAAGTATAAAAGGTTAGCAAAAATGCAAATGTCAAGTTTATGTTTCTAAACTTGGTAAAGTGTAAAGAGAGGTTGGGAATGTAGGAAATATGAGCCATTATGATGTTTGGGCAATAATAGTGATGTTGGAATATAGGGAGTGTAGGTAATGATTATGTGAATTTACAAATATTAAAGAACACAAAACACATGCCAACCCATTTAGCCCCTTCTTGTAACGTGTCAAGGAAGGGTACATCAAGAAAGGCCTAGTTTGACAAATGAAATAATATAAGACAATAATTGACAAGTGTTAAGAAGATCTGTTAATAATTAACATATGTGAGAACATGTGTAACTCTACTTTTGGCTCTACAAATCGTGAAACAATAATCAAAGGAGAAATTTTCAAACTTTGTTTGTTTGAAACCAAACACCAAACTCTAAGTTAAACCATATGAAAAATTAGTTGAAATAGCTGATTTATAGCTTCAAAATCGGTGAATCAAGAAAAGGAGAGGAAGGCAAGCATTTTAACGTCAAAATTATTTTTCCTCCTTGAATTATACTGCACTATGAATTGGTACAAATTTGGAAATTTAAATAGATGATTTTATAACCATTTTTCTTATGAAATTTTGTTTGAAAACTCAATTTTAAGAGCTGAAATTTTTTCCATTTGTCTTAATTACAAGAAATAAATAAACTAGCTAAATTAAGAAGAAAAAGGAAGAGTATTTTGATACGTAAATACTGCTTATATTTTAATTGGCTAAAACAGATTTTAATTTACAAAACATGATTTAAATTGACTTTCAATCAAGGAAAATGATAAAATAGAACTAAGATTCTGGTTAAAGTAAAAATAAAACTACAAATATGAAGAATGACAACTTAGTTAACATTTTATAAAGAGAAAAGCTGAAATTGATTTACATGCATCTATAAATGAGATATAAAAAATATAAATTAAATATTTACTATGCATGAATTTAATAAAGACCATAAATTAGTAATTGGTTGATAAATTAAAAGATTGTGTTGAAGTTAAATAAGAAAATACAAGCTAGATGTAACTATAACTTAAATATGTTTAAACATACATTGTAACATGTGGAAATAAACTTGCGTGGCAATAATTTTGCATGAGTAATACTACATGCAACACGTGAAGAGTGACATAAAAATAAATATGGATTTAACTATAAGTTATCTAATAACTAAATAAATCGAATGTAATAAGAGATAAAATAAAATTAACAAATAAAATATAACCGTAAATAATAAACCAATATCATGCATGGGTAGGTTATAATACACTACTATAATAAAGTAATAGTAAAAGTATTGATGTATAATGTAGGAAGAAAAAAAAATAGGAGATCTCTCTAGTATGAAAGGCAAGACACCACTTGAGACTACATGTGAGTGATAGCTTAATGTGATTTCTAACTTGATTTCTGTTGTACTATACTATTTAACTCTTGTTAATCAATATCTTTATTTTTATTAACACCCTAACTAGTTTTGCAACCTGGATTCTATTTCAGTTCTTTGAGAACCTTTTGCTTTTGATTATTATTATTGTTGATATAATTGCTTTTGATTATCCATTTGTTGCTTACCCAATCATTTTTTATTCCGCTAATGAGATTATTGTTGAGCTGTTATTATTGACCTCTGACTCTTTTGTTGAGTTACTTATTAATTATGTTTATAAATTTTTTATTCTTCTATTGAGATTGTTGTTGAGCTATTTTTATTGGTTTCTCATATTATGACATGGTCTAATTCTAGTAGGGTCAAACCAATGGACAATATACATTAATTACTGATCAAGGCTATACACAAAAAGAAAAAGTTACCATTCTATTTATATTGAGACTAAGTGCTATACAGACAGGGGTGGATTTACATTGAGAACAATGGCCCCATTGATTTTTTTAAAAAAAAATATTTATATATAATTTTTTTGCCCCCACTAAAAATAATATTTTATCTAAAAAATTTTACTAAAATTAATTAGTAGTACATATTTTTTATGAATTAAGTCTAAAATTAAATATAAATTGAATTTAGATAAATAAATATACGTT
Source organism: Garcia nutans (assembly GCA_947685225.1). Taxonomy (NCBI): domain Eukaryota; kingdom Viridiplantae; phylum Streptophyta; class Magnoliopsida; order Malpighiales; family Euphorbiaceae; genus Garcia; species Garcia nutans. Next base: position 22,150,878 of record CANTUV010000001.1, read on the forward strand.
AAATTTTAGGCTAATTATTTTTGTTTCTATTAGATTTACATTGAAGGTTTTTTTTTTTTATATAAATGTAAATACTATCATAAATATAATTTTTTTATTTTAGTATCATTGTATGTGTAATATTATCTTCTCGTATATCGAAGATAAAAATATATTATAATTTTTTAGTAGTACAATATGTACAATTTTACTGAAACATTTATAATGAATGTAAGTTTGCCCATATTGAAATTAAATTATGGGTCTACCCCATACACGGAGAAAGCCAATTTTAGAACCGATTGTTTAGAACCGATTGGTCTAAGTGCTATACCTTGGTAGCCACATCTAGAATCCGTATTATATATTAAATGTCATAATATTTTTGTTTTTTTGTTACTGACTGAAGTATGCTGCATTGATTCTGTTTTGTTACTTCCAATCACTTACTAACTACTATACCTTTATTTAATCATTTGAAACCTAATTTGTTTACCTTTGATCTAATTATTCACTTGATTATTATATCTATTTCATTGATATATCCTCATTCACAGTACATGTGCCTCTGCATAATCGTTTAATTAATTATCTCATCTAGTTGCATTTTAGGTTATGATTCGCTGAGTTGATGGCTCACCTCTTGTCACTATTTTTTTTTTTTAAATTTGTGACTTTGCAGGTTAGAGTGTTTGAAATTCTACCTTCCAATTGCTCACTCTCTTTGGTTAGTAAGAATGAGTTGAATATGTATAAATAATTAAGTATGTATTATGAGCGTCTGTATTATATTTCAATTATGTGTAATATAACTATAGTGATAAAATAATGCATTTATACGCGATGTGATAGTCCCAAGGCTGAGGTTGACTTAAGGCCGCCGGTTACCTCGAAGAACTCAATACTTGTCTAACTTTTTTTTTATTATCATCTTAGGTGAGCACATTTTTTTTAATAATAAACATAATTACTATTAAACTACCTTACTAGGATGAAATTATACATTTATAAATAATATCTTCACATTAATTATTTTAATACTACACTCATCATGTTATGCATATTTATAATAGAAGTTCATTTTACAACTTTCTAATATCACATATTCCACTCACACATCCTACTTCTTAAGAGTACTATGGAGCTATTAAAGAAATCAACCTTATATACATTATTCACCTGTAAACATATACCACTTTAAGTTTGCTACTACTTAGTATTTGGAGAAAGATAAGAAGTTGTCATGAATTATTTAGTTCATGGCAGTTGACATGGAGTGAGCTTTCACCATAAAGAGAATATAGTATATGCATATTATATGGAATTTTATAAGGTAAGCCATCACAGTAGAACAAAATCATTAATGCAAGGGATAATATAATAACAGTAAGTTCAACAACAATAAAACAATAAAACATCAGTATACTACGGTTTCTAATAATGTTGGGTTGTTCTCATTGATAGAAGATATAACAATATAGTTCATCAGTATAAGGCAGTAACTTCTCCGTTTTATGTTGTAGGTCATCTATGGGCAATAGGTCTTGAACTTCTATCAGTAAGAGGTTTTAGGCTAGGTTAAAACTAGGTATGAATATCAAGAAATGGACCCAATGGTCCGTATCAGTAACAACTTCACATTGAACACAATCAAGTAAGCAATTCAAGAATCAGTAGCAATGAAAAATATTGGCAACAAACAATATACAAAGAATAAAACTTAAACAACAATTAGGGTTAACCATATGCATATGAACACATTATATCTCACCTTGATTTCATTTTTTTTTTTTAAATCTAACTTACTACACTTAATCCTTTGAAGTTCCTTTGGCCTTTTTCTTCCCTACAACATCAAGAAGCAATTTATAAACATTAACTGACTTCAACATTAACTTTTAAAAACTAAATTCTAACATGTTCTAGTTTGTCGCGCAATTATGTTTGCACCAACAAATTCAAGATTGCTACTCAACTTTACTAAGGTTGGTCCGAGACATAGCAGTGACTGTGGTGGCCATAGTAGTTGGGATCTTGATAGTTGTAGGGGGGTCACTGTCTTGAATTTTCATAGCGATCGCAATTGAGTAAAAGCTGAGGGATTTTAAGGACATAGTAAGGATCATACCGAATTTTGCGGTTATGATTCTAGTGTTTCTTAAGATGCCTTTGCATACTTGTTCTATTTTGCTTGTTTTCCCTTACTACCTTCAATTTCTATGTGTTTCATTGTGTTTTAACTCATTTTAACTTAGTTTTCTTTAAGAATTAACATCCATTTTGGTCATTAACTCTTAAAGCTACTTTTACACTTTGTTACACTCAGCTAGAAATCTTTGCATTATCCATCCAATTAGGATTCAAGTTTTGAGCTACTCTTTCATGAATTTAACTTGCTAAACATCAACAAATCACACTCTTGGGTCTAGTATCATTATCTTCTTTATGTATCACTAAGTTCAACTTTTCTCATTAGTCAAGTTACGGTAAGGTTATTAAGCTTATATCTAACTCTAACCTAATATCAATTTAGCCAATGTAAGGTTTACTTAGATTATATGTATAGATAACTCTTCCAAACTTTAAAAGAAAGAGATTTATCTTAATTTCTGTTGGAAAATGAATATTATCACTCTATTTCCCTTAAACCAGATTAGTAGGAAAGCGAAAAATAAATGCGGAATAGTAACACACAATTTGATAACAGAGTTCGGTCAATTATGCCTACGCCTCCGGAGCTGTTGCAGACTTCTATTAAGGAGAAAAATACACCGTGTTTACAAACACTCACATCTCACACCCAATTATCCCCAAAAAATTTAATATAAATTCTTTTAAAGAAATTCCCTAATAGACATGATCAAGAGCACAAAAATTACTTGACTTAATTTTTGTTTGACCCGCTCTGATCTTCCTCTCTATTAATTTTCTTTCTATTCTCTCTAATTTTCTCTCATTCATAACAATGGCCAAAGGGCCATTTATATAGAAAAATTATAACATGTGAACATAATGGTTGGTGAGATTTGTCAAAGGTTAGGTATCTCTTTTACCTAAGTTAGGCACCTCCATTTTTTACCACCATTACTTAAGTTAGGCACCTTCATTTTTGACATTTTATTAACAATCTCCCACTTGAAGACTGATTTCAATCTGTCTTCACACTTCGATCTATGCAACAGCTCTTCTACGATCTACTTCTACTGCAGGCCAACTGAAGCTGAATACAGCTTCAGTTTATCAGTCGACACCGTCTTCGTTAACATGTCTGCTGAATTTTGAGTTCCACTGATCTTCTCAAGTTTCAAAATCCCATTTTTCAGAAGTGACCGGATAAAGTGATATCACAACTGTATGTGCTTCGTTCTGGTATGAAAAGACGAATTCTTCGCTAGATGTATGGCACTTTGATTGTCGCAATGCAAAATATTATTTTCTTGTTTCTTGCCTAGTTCTTCCAAGAAACTTTGGAGCCAGATCATCTCCTTGCTGGCTTCCGTAACAGCGACATATTCTGCTTCAGTTGTGGAGAGAGCAACTATCTTCTGTAGTTGAGAGACCCAACTCACCGTAGTACCTCCTAAAGTATAGACATACCCTGTAGTGCTCTTTCTAACGTCAGCATTTCCGGCTAAGTCAGCATCCACATAGCCTGCTAGTGTCATATCTCCACCTTGAAAACAAAAGTGCCTTATCTGTGGTACCCCGAAGATATCTGAGGATCCACTTAACTGCTTCCCAGTGTACCTTGCTTGGATTATTCATGTACCTGCTAACAGCTCCCACTGTTTGAGCAATATCTGGCCTGGTACAAACCATAGCATACATCAAAATCCCAATTGCTGAGGCATACGGCACATTTACCATGTGTGCACGTTCCTCCTCCGTCTTCGGTGATTGTTCTTTGAAGAGTCTGAAATGAACACCTAAAGGTGTGCTCACTGGTTTAGCATCTTGCATGTTGAATCTGGCTAGTACTTTGGTGATGCACTCAGCCTGTGACAACATCAAAGTCCCCAACTTCGTGTCTCTCTTGATCCTCATTCCAAGAATCTGCTTTGCAGCACCCAGATCTTTCATTGCAAATTGCTTTGACAATTTCTACTTTAAATTTTTAATCTCTTGCATGTCTGAACCTGCAACGAGCATGTCATCAACGTATAACAATAAAATAATAAAGCTACTGTCAAACTTTGTAATGTAGCAACAATGATCTGCTTGGCATCTTGTGAAACCGTTGTTGCCCATAAAGCTATCAAACTTCTTGTACCACTGTCTAGGAGCTTGTTTCAAACCATACAAACTCTTTTTCAACCTGCACACTAGGTTTTTCTTGCCTGCCTTAATGAAGCCTTTTGGCTGCTTCATATAGATCTCTTCCTCCAAATCTCCATGAAGGAATGTTGTCTTTACATCTAACTGTTCGAGATGTAAATTCTTTGCAGCTACTATTTTCAATACCAGTCTAATTGGCATAAGCTTCACGACTTGAGAAAAAATTTCAGTATAGTCAATACCTTCCTTTTGCTGAAAACCTTTTACAACCAATCTTGTTTTGTAGCGTCTACTCCCATCATGCTCTTATTTGATCCTGTAAATCCACTTGTTGTGGAGTGCTTTATTGCCTTGTGGTAGTTCAGCTAATTTCCATGTCTGATTTGATATGAGTGAGTCCATCTCATCTTTCATGGCAGACTCCCACTTGACTGAATTCTTCACTTGCATTGCTTCATCGTAGCACTCTGGTTCACCATTGTCTGTCAGCAACAAATAATGCAAAGAAGGTGAGTAACGTTGGGTTTGTCTAGGAATTCTGGAGGAGCGTCTCAATTCCGGTATGCTTGGCTCCTCTGCTTCAGGACTATTCTGAACATCATTTTCAGAAATCTCCTCGAACTCAGCAAATTCCTTATTTTCAGCATAAATCTTGGAGTTGCTTGATTCTGCTGTTAGCCTATCTTTGTACATCACATTCTCGTTAAATATGACATCTCGACTTCTTACGATCATTCAATTTTTATAATCCCAAAATCGGTAACCGAACTCATCACCACCATATCCAACAAAGACACATATTTTAGACTTGGCATCAAGTTTACTTCTTCCAGTAGAATCTATATGTATGTAAGAGATACAACCAAACACTCTTAAGTGTGAAAGGTTTACCTCTTTTTTGCTCCATGCTTCCTCTGGTATTTCACCATCCAGAGGTACTGAAGGCCCACGGTTGATCAGGTAGGCCGCGGTGTTGACAAATTTAGCCCATAAATTATTGGGCAAGTCAGCGTGTATTCTCATGCTTCTGGCACGTTCATTCAGAGTTCTGTTCATGCGCTCAGCTACGCCGTTTTGCTGCGGTGTCATAGGAACTGTTTTTTCCATCTTGATTCCGCTGCTTGCACAAAATTCTCTGAACCTTCTATCTCTGTACTCCCCTCCATTGTCAGACCTCAATCGCTTGACTTTCAAGCCAGTTTCATTTTCCACCATGGCCTTCCATTTTCTGAATGTATCAAATACTTCTGATTTCTTCTTCAGAAAATACACGCATACCTTTCTCATTGAATCATCAATGAAGGTGACGTAATACAATGAGCCTGCAAGAGATGGAACTGGAGATGGTCCCCACACATCGGTATGTACCAACTCGAGCTTTTCTACCTGGGGTGTCTTGCCAGTTTTCGTGAAACTGACCTTCTTTTATTTTCCAAAGATGCAGTCTTCACATAGATCGACATCTACACTTTTAAGTTCTGGCAACTTTCCCTTTGATAGAAGTGCCTTCATCCCTTTCTCGCTCATATGGCCAAGCCTCTGGTGCCATAGTTTTGAATCAGCATCTGCTACTACGATGATGTTCTCTATGTTTGAGGTTACATAAAGAGTACCGGTCTTCTTACCACGAGCAATGACAAGTGCTCCTTTGGTAATTTTCCATTCACAATCTGTGAAGGTCGTATAATAACCTTCTTCATCAAGTTGTCCCACAGAGATCAAATTTCTTTTGAGACCAGGAATATATCTCACTCCTTGCAGCTTCCAGACAGTCCCATTTGGCAACTTTAATTTGACATCTCCTTTTCCTATGATCTTCAAGGTTTTATCATCGGCTAGATGAACCTTTTCGAACTCACCACTGACATAGTTCTCCATGATTTCTCGGCATGGAGTAGAGTGAAAAGATGCCCCTGAATCCAAGATTCATGATTCAATCGGACTTTTAATACTTAGAATCATAGCATCGCCTGCATCCTTGGTCACGTTTATAGATTCCTGTGCGCTGGTATCTTTCTTTGGAGCTTAGCAATCCTTCTTAAAGTGACCCTTCTTGCCACAATTATAACACTTGAAATCTTTCTTCCCTGATCTAGATTTTCCCTTTCTAGATCTTGATCTACTGGAGTCTGAGTTTTTGTCTAAAGTTCTCACTCTAGACTCTGTGTGTAGAGCTGAAGAGGTTGATGCTTCTACTGATTCTCTTCGCCAAATTTCTTCACTCAATACCAGATCTCATACATCGTCGAATTTTAATTTGGTATTTTCCGACGAACTACTGACCGCTGTAACGGTAGCACTCCAACTGTCTGGTAGAGATGATAAGAGAATTAAAGCCCGAACTTCATCATCGAATTCAATTTCCACTGAACTCAACTGGGTTGTGACTGTGTTGAGTTCATTCTGATGTTGGGCCACCGATGCCCCTTTTTCCATTCGTAAATTAAATAACCGCCTCATCAAGTGAACTTTATTTGCGGCCGATGGCTTTTCATACATGCTAGAGAGAGCCGCCATAAGACCTGCCGTGGTCTTTTCCTTGGCTATGTTGAAAGCAACATTACGGGATAATGTTAATCTAATAACTCCAAGGGCTTGTCTGTCGAGAAGGTTCCAATCTTCTTCTTTTATGCCTTCTGGTTTCGTTTGTGAAAGAGGTTGATACAGCTTTTTCTGATACAAATAATCTTCAATTTGCATCTTCCAAAAGCCAAAGTCTGCACCATCAAACTTTTCAATTCTCACTTTTCCTTCATCTGCGGCCATCGCTCCCACTCGAATCTGGATTCCCAAAAAAATTTCGACAGTGAATAGTATCCCCGTACAGATGAATAGTACTTTTACCGGATTCCGAACCTTGGCTCTAATACCAGTTGTTGGAAAATGAATATTATCACTCTATTTTCCTTAAACCAGATTAGTAGGAAAGCGAAAAATAAATGCGGAATAGTAACACGCAATTTGATAACGGAGTTCGACCAATTATGCCTACGTCTCCAAAGCTATTGCAAATTTCTATTAAGGAGAAAAATACACCGTGTTTATAAACACTCACACCACACACCCAATTATCCCCAAGAATTTTAACAGAAATTCTTTTAAAGAAATTTCCTAATAGACGTGATCAAGAGCACAAAAATTACTTGATTTAATTTTTGTTTGACACGCTCTGATCTTCCTCTCTATTAATTTTCTTTCTATTCTCTCTAATTTTCTCTCATTCATAACAATGGCCAAATGGCCATTTATATAGAAAAATTATAACATGTGAACATAATAGTTGGTGAGATTTGTCAATGGTTAGGTATCTCTTTTACCTAAGTTAGGTACCTCCATTTTTTACCACCATTACTTAAGTTAGACACCTCCATTTTTGACATTTTATTAACAATTTCTTACTATCTTCAGTTCCTTTAACTCTTCCAAACCTTGATCTTCACCTCACTTCCTTAAGTCCATTGTAATTTCTCTTCCTTAGTTATTTGTAGATTCTTGCTTCTATTGAAATCCTATCTTCTTCTTATTTAATGGCCTTAAATTATCAACAAAGAAAATGAAAGGAGAGAAATCTCTCTTGGTTCGGTGCTCAAGCTAGGAGAAGATTAACTCTAAAGTTAATAATCAGATTTTCTTTCTTGCTAAAATCAATTTTAATGGCTGGTTAATTATGTGTGAGGCCTAATAAGGCCACCACTTGCTCTCTCCCTATTGGCTATCACCAAATTTTTCATGCGAACCCTAAACTTTGCTCTCTTTTATACTTGTTCCCCATTTCCTTACCCTTTTCCAAATCACATCTCTTCATAGCCCTAATTCTTTAGCTTATTTCTAATTTTTCTCACAATTCTTTACTGAATAATTCAATTAAGTCCAACCGCTCATCCAATTAGGGTTTCTTGTAACTTTAAAATTTCTTTTCAACTCCAATTATATTTTTTGCTAATATTTAGCCCTAGTTATTATGTATTTCTTTTTACTAGGCAAAAATGGACCACCCTTTTAGTGTGAAATCTGACCATTAAGTACGTTAACCTGTGAAAACTAGCCTAGCAACATACTGTCAAGGTTCCCTATTTAAATCAAGGTTATAAAAGAATTATTATGGAAATTATTATGATTATCATTTTATTATTGTTATTAATATTATTGCTAGGATTTCTCGTAAATTCGAATCATTCACACTCGATGTAATATTATTGTAAAATAAATAGTTAGAGATACTTACACCCTGTATGTTAAAACATTCGCCTTTTTCACCAATACCCATACGCTAACTTTAATTTCATTTTTACGATTATCACGTTGTTTTTTCTTTTCTTTTTTTTTTTGGAATTTTTGTTTTTTTATGAATTTGTTTTATTTATATTTTTTTATTTAAAAAAAAATTAATGCCATATTTTTATTATACACAAAAAAATATAAATATATACACAACATATGCACAAAATATATAAATACACGTTCAACAATACAAATTATATTCATAACATCTACAACAAATTTACAATATATCTCCATAATATTTTTAATAATTTATTTAATTTTATATTCTCACAATATCCACACAACATTCACACAATATTAACACAACATTCAATAATTTTTACATCAAATATATACAATTTAAATAACAAAAATATAACATACATATAATATCTAAAATATATCTACATAATAAAATTGTGTGTATTTTTTATTTTTTATATATATAATATGTAAAATTTGTTTAAAAATAAATTTAATAATTTTTATTAATATATTTCTATATGTTTTACTTTTTTATTTTTTTTGTATGTTATTTATTTTTTAAAATTAAATTTTTTCCCTTTATAAAAAATTGTAATTTTTATATGATGAAAAATAATTTAAAATATTAATTTTTATTATTTTATTAAAATTTTTGTTTAATAGTGAAGTTTAAAAAAATAAAAATTTGAAGTAATATTAATTGTATTGAAGGAAGAGGTATTTTTAATAAAAAAAAAACTTTTATTTTATTAAGAAATAAGATATATTTAATATTTTAGGCTAATATTTTATAAAAGTGTAAATATTTTTAGCTTTTATAGTATTTTTATAATAAAAGTTATTTTTTAAAATAGTTACATAAATACCCTAGTTATTAACTTTGTTATGGTAATGCCAAAAACCAAAGAAAATTTGCGAAATCTAGATAATAAAGAAAACTCCTATAAATGCAAATGCTCGTATAATCTCAAGCTTACCTGAGCTGAGACTTTTAAACCACTGTTTCTTCTTTTAAAGCAGTAACAATTGGTTTTTTAAAATTTTATTTGATAAAAAAAATTCTCTTTCTTACAGAATAAGAATCGAAGACGGACTTTTTATTCTTTTTTCCTAGCTTTATACATTTATAAACAATGATGTTTACATAAAAGTTAATATATATATATATATATGTATATATAAAGGTATAATGAAAATAGATGATTAATAGGCATATCATGATAAATTGATCCCAATGATTCTCAATCAGTTTAACGCAAAGTTGTCAACCAATATGTTTATATGGAAATTGGCCAAAAAAAAAAAATTATATGTTTATATGGAAGAACAATGTTTGAATCAAATGCTAGACTATCGCTTAGAATACATTATTAGAGAAATATCAAAGGCAAAGTGTAAGAGAAAGCCAATCCACTATAGGTCAAAGATGAAGTCAAAAGTTTTTTTTTTATTTAGCTGAATATTATTAACACAAATTCAGACTAACAAAGAGGTTTTTATTATAAATTGTGAATATAGCATTTTTAATATATGACATGTCCTTTTCTATTTGATCTTCTAAATAAACTACATATTAATTCTCTTTTTCCCTTTTCCTTTTTATTTGACTACACAAGTCCACTGAAGTGGTAGTGGAAAATAGAATTTTTTATTAGAGGATGGAATTTGATTAGGATGTTGCAATGCAATAGGATTCCCAAAGCCAAAGAGACGTTCTTGGCTCCTTGCAACTCTTTAACAGACGAGCTAAGCAATCTCCTTTATTTCCTCCCAATATTAATGATGGCTTTTGAGTAATAGGGCTTGAACATTCTGCTGCTGCTATTGTTGCAGTTGCTGTGGCCTTGGATTTAGTCTTCCAATAATAATCACAAGCATTAAAGAATGCTGTTGCAGCGGCAGCTGTAGTCACCGGTGTCATATGGATCATCGTCGGACGCACAGGTAGCATCGACTGCGTCACTGGGGTAATTGGGTTCCTTACCTCTTCCGTCTCCTCTTCAAATTTGGCCGTTTCATTAATTTTGTTGGACCATTTTAGTTTCCTATTAGCTAACACCATGGGCTTATTCATATTGGGTGCTAACCTATGTACGTTTATAGCCCCAATAGGCAATTTTGGTGTTCGCTCCATCACAAATCTCATCTCTTCACCCACTCCTCCACCTCCTCCTCTCCCATCCACTTTTTCCTCTTCCTCTGTTTCTATTCCTCTCTCCTCTGCCTTCTCTTCATCTTCTGAATTCTCAATTTCTTCTTCAAACATTTGTATCTCATTCTTCTCTTCTCTCCTTATTTCTCCTCCTCTTTCTTCTTCTTCTTCTTGATTAGGACTGTTTATGAAGCTGAGAACTAGGCGGCCGTCCTGGCGTTTAGCTTTGAAGTTGTTCTGTGAGAAAACAGAGACAGCTTCGAGAACCAACCTGCCATTATCACGGCGAGGCCTCATGTGCATAGATGCCTTATCATGTCTAGATAGTGAAGGAAGTGGTGGAGGGAACGGTTTTGATGGCGATTTCTTTGTAGCTGCTGCAAGATTAAACTTAGCTATAAGAGCATCTTCCACATCATAGTTCTGAGCACCTCTTTCTTCTTTTTCTTCTTCTTGTTCTTCTTTGTCCTCCTCAGCATCTCCAGTCTCGGATGGTGGATATGAAGAGAACCCATCAGAGCCATTACCATCAGAGCCAGTCTCGGATCCGAGACTTTCAGTGCAAATTTCAAGGCTTTTCTCGCTCAAATAACTCGCTGCTCTTTTAACAAGTGGGTGAATATAAGGTTGAAGATTTTTGGTTTCTTGTTGAGCTTTCTGTGTTAAGATTGAGCTCCATGTCTCAAACTGTCCTTTAGTGTCAGTCTCTTTCTGATACTCATCTTCTGCTTCTGAGTCTGCGATGACTGAAACTGGGAATTCTTGAGATGAAGCAATTTTCTTGAGCTGGGAAGAGAACCCATTTTGAGAAAGCCATTTCTTGGAGGACATATCAGCAGAGAGAGTTCTCCTTATAGATTTGGTTCTTTCAGAATCAGAACCGAGAATTGACACTATCCCCTGTTTCTTGCACGCCATCATCTCTTCTCCAGGAGAACAAGATAAGGGATTGAAGTTCTTGTTGAGAGATGACATCCCAAGAAGAGTCATATGATCAAAGAACAACAGCAATCTGAAGGAAAAGTAATGAAAAAGGCAACACAGCAACCCACGGAGGTCTGCTAGGAGACCACTACTGGGTGCAAGTTGCAGGTGGAGAAGTCAGAATTAATTGATTAGAAGTGTTTGATGAAATGCCAATATGAAGAAGAATAAAGTATATTTGTAGAGGTGTGGCTGTGGCTCATGGCAAGAGGAGCGAGGGAAGGGGGGTATTTGTACATGGGCAAAAGGCTTTTGGAATTGGAACCATGTCCAGTGGGACCCTCCTACGCCACCATGAAAAGGCCTTTCATTGCTTTCTATTAACTTTCCCTTATCAGAAATTGGGTGATAAAAGAAGAGGAAATACAAATTAATAAATATTAAAAGGGAGTCCCCATTTTAGCTCCTATGCGCTAGCTCTTTTTTTCACCAACAATTTATATATATATCGGAAATGGGCACAAAGAAAAATGTATTTTGGTAAATTTTTGTTAGGTAAAGATTTTGTGACATCATATAAAGGGATAAGTCCAGAATACGCAAGAGATATCAGTAATCAGTAAGGGAAGACAGCTAGAATTAGTGGAAAGACAACTTGATTTTTATCTAGATTTATTAAAAGAGAGATTCTAAGTCGTGCATAGACCTCCAAATGCAAGGCTTGATGACAATCTTCAAATACCCTAATTATTTAATTTGTGGAAAAAAATAGTGATTGGGGAATTCTAGATGTTAAACACACATCTTTACTGTCATACTTACTTAATTTGACCAATAACTTATCTTACAACTAGCTATATTATTCCTAACTAAGTTTTGAGGGTAACTTTGAAGAAAGAAATTGAGTTATATATGGAAGAATTAAGAAAATAAATAAATGTAATAAAATATAAAAGAATGAAGATTGATGAACTTTTTTTATTATTTCCATATAATGTTATAAGTATCCTTATTTATAGGATATTATTAACATAAGTTACAACAGAGTTAACTTAAAAAATAAATTACAATAAACTTAACAACATGTAACCTAATATAATAATAGGAATGAGTTATTAAATTCTAAGGTCATGAGTTATACACACTCATTAAAACTCAAAGAAAAAAAAAACTAGTAGAGAAAAAGGAGTATAATATTATATTCTTATATGCAAATAGGAGAAATTATAATATGAAATAATTATTCCAACTATGATTTTCTAAGTTGGAATCACTAACTAATAACGTATTTACATTTGGCTATTTTTTAAAATATTATTATATATATTTAAAAAATTATAACAAACGAAAAAAAAAATTAAAACCTAGCAATGGGACCGCTATTGTCAAATGGAAACAAAAAGATCTAACGCTGCAACTAAAGCAGCCAGCAGATCAAGTTCATAATTCATAACTGTAAAGAAGAAGAAATTGTAACATTGCAGATCAAGTGTGTTTAAAAGAATTTACGCAACATTTGTTACTTGAAATCAACCCTAGTTATAGTTAGGAGCTTTAAGATGAGTGAGATTTTCAATTTTCAGGGGATTTGATTTTATTAATATGATTATTGATGAAATTTTTTTTTATTTTTTAATAAGTAGGAAAAGAAAACCGACCAAGCAAAGGCTTGGTTTGTTCCTTCTTCATTTGTACTGATAATAAGTTATTGTCACTTACACTTAAGAATTTGGGATGTCTGACTCTGTTTTGTCTAAATGAAACTATGCGTTGATTGTAGCAATTGATCTGCAAATGAAAATTTGAATTTTTTTTTTTTACAATTTTGAATTTGCAATTTCTTTTTTAATTGTTGCATTGATTGCAGCATTCATTATTTGCACACTAAATAATATTTTAGATTTTTTTTATTGGTAGCCACCATTCCCTAGAATAATATGTTTTAATGTTTTTTCTTTTATAATTTTTTCGTTAAATGGGTAATTAACACGATTAAAAATAAAACATAATATTGCTTTAAAAATGGCTCATGTTAATACATTATTAGTCGTTGATTCCAAACTAGGAAAACCTAGTTGGAATCACTATTTCATATTATAATTTCTCTGCAAATAGTATTGCCTTATTAAAATCATTATTAGAAAAAATCCAATGGGACAAAATTTTTAGCAAAGGAAAATAGTATAGTATTAAACTGATCCTATTTGTAATATCACTAAGATCTTTAAGATGACACGTATAATTGTTATGAACTAATTTCTTAAATGTGGTGGTAAGCAATGCCTTAGTAGACAAATCTACTAGATTATCATTTGAATGAATTTGTTGAATACTAATCTCACATGTCTGTTGATGATCACATATAAAGAAAAATTTAGATGAAATATGTTTTATTTTGTCTCCTTAATGTATTCGTTCTTTAATTAATATAAGTTGTGGTATTTTCATATATTATTATTTTAGATTCTTTATTCGAAGAGCGACCATGCATTTTCAAGAATATGTTGGGTTATTAATTTAGCCAAATACACATTTTCAGCTTGCTTTATGAACTGTTATTATTTTCACATTATTCAAAGAAGTAGTAGCTATTGTTTACCTTATAGAAGACTAAGATATAATTATATTCGCCAATGTGAATAAATAACATGTTTGAAATGGAGCTTTGTGTGGATAAGATAAATACCATACGTCTACATAACCAACCAATTGAGGTCTATTTTTATTTATGTAAAATAAACCCAAAACAAATAGTTCCTTAAAGATATTACAATATGTGCTTAATGTTATTCCAACATCTTTGTGTTGGTGAAGAACTATATTTCGCTGACAAAATTGATAGAAAAGAGTATATAAGGCCTCATATTATTAGCAAAATACACTAATTCACCTATTGCACTAAGATATAGTATTTCAAGACAAAAAAAAAATTTCTTTGTTATATCTTTTAGAGGCCGGAAAGGATCTTGGTTCACATCAATTGATCAAATAATCATTGGACTACTCAAGAAGTGTGCTTTGTCCATATAAAATTGTTTAAGGACTATTTCTCTATAGTTTGACTGATGATTTTGTTTGCAAAATATTCAATCTAAACTAAGACAAAACTTTGTTTTCCCAATATTTTTCATCTCAAATTCATTTTTCAAGTTTTTTGCTGCTTTTGGATTTTTTTTTAAAGATTTTCAATAATATTCAAATTGTTAGCATAAACAGTAAATATTGTAAATATAGTGAAGTCGGATCTAGATTTCTTTATAAACGTATCTCCTATTAATGACTCGAGATATTTAATTAGTAGTAGAGATTCATATTCAACATATATTCTTAAATGAAAAAATATATATCCAACATATATAGTGCACACTCAAAAATTAGTGCACACTCATCTTATTTCATTGTGGTGGAGCAATAAAATATAGTCACTACAAAAATATTCGGCATTTGCGACGAAAATCTGCGACGAAAATTTTTCGTCTCAAATTTGCGACGGATCTGCAACGGTTTTGCGACGGATAAACACAGTGAAGGAATTTTGAGGAAGCCATCGCAAATCGGTTGCAAATCCGTAGTAAATCTACGACGGTTGTCTGGTCGACGTAAATTTTCTTTGCAAAATTTGGCGCGGCTGCTTGGCGGGAGAAGGTAGCGCGGGGAATTTTTGCGGAAATTAAATTCGTCGCAGATTGGTTGCAAAAAAGGTAAGAAAAAATTCATTTTGCAACGGATATTTGCGACGGACTTACTTTGCGTCGCAAATATGCAGCACAGTCGCAGATAAGTCGCAAATTAAGTTTAAAGATATTGCACGTGCCAAGCACGTGAACCACTCTTCTGCTATCTCTTTGTAAATTATTCCCCCAAATTCTATTATCCCTAATTTTGGCCGAGAACCTCCAAAACCCAAAGTGGAGTTCTTAAATTTTTTTCCATGAATGAGCCTCTTCCATCTTTCTTTCTCTCCAATTTCCTCCAATTTCATTAAGCAGTCACACCTTTCTTCTATCGTCTTCTTCCCTACCCTCTCGTTTTCTTCATCCGACGCCACCCAAGCTCACCCACCACCTCCTGTTCTATCACTCACCGCCAAGCCAACACACCAGACACCACCTTCCACAAGCACTGACGGGGCGACGACAGTCCAGTCCTCGGCTACAGCTGCTCGAGCTTCAGGTAATTTCTTACAGCTATGCTATTTTCTTGTTTTAGTTTCCATGGTTTGTTTTTGGCTTTTTGTCTCTTCTCTTGGATTGAATAATGTGTAGTGTAATTATATTCCATTATGTTTCTATAAATGCAACAAAAGAAAGATTCAATTAACTTTCAAGATGTAATTGTCCAAAAAAATTGAAGAATGAACTCACTGAAGCAACTTTTGTGTTTGTAAAGTTTATTAATATTGAGTTTGAAGGTAGTCTCTGCTGGTTTTCTTCATCTTCTGAACTTATTAAAGAAAATTTAATAGATCCTCAAGCTATACATATACATTAAAGAAACTGGAAAATTATATACCAGTTTCTGATATTTTACTATATATATGATTCAGTCCCAGTTGAAAGAAAGTTCAGTATAACCAATTAGCATCTATTAAACCGTGTACTTGTTACATTACATACTCTAGAAGAAACTTTCTTCTTCTTTTTTTCACTGTAGAAGATTATAACAGAAGGTAAAAAGAAATACAAATCCATTGGGTTTATATTTTAATATTTTATGCTTTGGGAAATGTCTTTCTACTTCTACAATAGGCAATATATGTTTTCTATCTTCAGTGAAAATTTTCAATTTTCATAAGATCCTGAATAAGAATAAACTATAAAGAGAAAAATACGATTGAATCCTTGAGTTTTAGTAGCTAATACTTAGTTGGATACATTTTGGTTTTATCTATTCCATAATGCTGTTTGAAACAGATAGTTTTCTTTTGGTGTTTGTAGACTGATATTTTACTCTTCTATTTGGAGAGAATGGTGCCTATATAAATTCTCATTCCAATAAAAATGTGATACATTTAAGATGTGTTATGTTTCTGGCATAGCTTATTGCGATTGCGCAAGCTTTTTTTTAGCGTTTGGTAAAAAAAATAGCATACGAGCTAGTTTTCAACTGTTTTAGTAGCCTTTTATAAACTTCCAACCCCATAATTTTTTGTTTTTAATGTTTTGTAAATAGTTGTGATGAATAGTTTTAATTTTATTCAATACACCTAATCATTATCATTAGTTACTATAATGGAATTGATAGATTTGAAATCTTAATTGCAGTGAAATTCACTTAAAAATAAAAATTCACAGCAAAAGTTTTTTATTTGGTGAAAAAGTAATTATAAAAAAATAATTTTTTATTATTTTTATAAAATTAAAATTAATTAAAAATATTAAAATTTCGATTTATAGAATATAAAATTATAAATATATTTAAACTTAAAAATTACTTCAGTTTTTTTTTGGGAAAATGTTTTCTTTTCATTAATTTTTAGAAAATTTCAAACGTAAAAAAATATTAAAGTACAACAAACGATATGTCGTTTTCCATCCGTCTGCGCACTACCCTATCAGAAGCCGCAACTTAAGAAAAAAAATATGTAAAAGCGCAAAAAATCAAATTAAAACCCGAATCAGAATCTCTCTCCTTTCTGCTACTGGTAGCTACTGCTACTACTTGTTCTAGGGTTTCATTTTCATTTTGCTCAAGCTCTAATTATCTTCTCTTCCTCCAATGTTGAACCCTAAGTCCGTCGTCGATCCTTCTCTCTGGTGGGACCCTTTCACCTCTCTTCTCACTGACCTCGAAAATGCTCCTCTCACTTCAGACCTCCCTCCACCTCTAGTAAACACCTCCCTCTCTCTCTCTCTGTATACACACACACACATACTGGTCTTTGCGTTTGTTAATATTGTGAATTTTGTGCATTTGGTTTTGTAGGCGAAGAAGTTGAAGGAGAATCATGCTTGGTTTGCGGATACAGTTTTTCTCTTTAAGCCTCCAAATGCCAAATCAAGAGAAGTTTTGAATTCGCCGCAACTGAAAATTGGCTCTCATGAATTGAATATAAAGCCTGAATTGAAAGATAAGGCTTTGCAAATTCGTTCTTGTTTGGTCAGTTAGTTTCTCAATTGAACTTGTTCTGTATATTTTTTTTACTAGTAATTCTTTGCCTGCTATTTTTTATTTAATTTTATGAATCATATGCAAATGTAAAGTCAGGTTATGCGGGATAAGCTTGTATGTTTTAGTTTTTAATTACAGTGTTTAAATGAGGTGCAATCCTACATTCTTGTGGACAGGTCTATCGAGAGCAATGGTTTAGCTGTTGATTATGTAGTTGAAGAATATCTTCATGTGGTTAGTGGATTTCTTGCTTTGCTTCTTTAGCTTTGGATGTGGTTTTGATAAAATCTTCGAAAAAAGATGTTATTTCATGTTTCAAGTGTTTCTGTAGCAGTTTGGGTTTTGAAATTCATGTGAATGTTGGAGAATTTTGAGAATTGCAATTACGTGTCTTATATTTGTTTATCTGGTGTTATTAGAAATATTAAATAGAGAGGACGGAAAAATAAAAAAAGAGATTTCAGAGACGGCAATTAATGTAATGGACCAAATTATTTTGAGCACAGTGAACTTCAAAATTTTTTTCTTAGTGTGGTCTTCTGTTTTATCTACTTATTGCATTGATCTTCATCATTATTTTCTTCCTGCTATCTCTCTCTCTCTCTCTCTCTCTCTCTCTCTCTCTCTCTCTTTTATTGCAGTGATCTTGTTTTTTACATGTTAAAAAGATGCTTGATTTTTTTGCTATTATATTTATTGTTCTCTCTTATTTGATGACTAACCTACACTTTGAATATTTGAAAATTAAAATGCCATAGTTTGTCAACTAATTCTAAGTGGTTAGAGTGGTGTCAATTAAGTTTACTTATTAATGTCATATGTTTACATGTGCAATGAGGACGTTAGTTTTGTTTTGTTTTTTTTTTTTTGGCAAGTATTATCATTAAGTAGAAATGTGTCTGATATTTCTCACGATCCCTATTAATGTAAAGGTATTACTTCAGTACTACATTGAATGATAGTGCTTATTGAAGTGTACCAGGCAGATTCTCATGCATGCTTGTAAGTTCATTCATCTTGAATATTCTCTTAATTCTCACTTCTTTTTGTCATTCTCCAATTCTGAGTTAATTTCTTTTCCAGTTGTTTGTGGCATGAAATGGAATGTAGGAACTATTTGAAATATAACCTCAAAATTACTACCCACTTCTTAGTGATATTGTATTTAGTTGTTGATTTGTGAATTTTATTACCCTAATAGCTGCACTTGCAATCTTGGTGCAGTATATGTTGGTGTTAGCTCGAAAAGAGAAAATGTCATTAGGGACGAGGCAATAAAACTGATTTCTGATGGACTGGAATGCAAATTGATCTCTGTTCTTCAGGAACTTTTATCCTCCAGTCACCCAGAGGAAATGGTATGTTTATGTTTAAAATAAATTAATGTCTTCAAATTTGTGAATGTTATAATTGTATTTTACTGTCTTCAATTACTGATAATTCATCGGCTTCAGCATTTGGTGCACATTGTACTGAGTTGCATTATGTTCTTTGTGTTTGGCTCTGCAGGACCATTGAGGTAGATAGGATTTGAATTAATTCAGTCAAATAGCCTTCTTTGATGTGTATGGATACTTAATAGCTAGGTACTGGACTACTGCAGTCTAGGCGAGCACATAAGGTTGCTCTTTCTTATTTGAGGAGAGTAGGATATGTCTTGTATCCTGAAGGGAGTTTCACTACTCAAATTTAGAGGATTTGGTAAGAAAGGGAAAGAGTTTATGATGTCATATTGTCTTTGTGGTCATGGTTGAAAGCATCACAATCTACAGAAGAGGCAAATGGAGAGGAAGTTCAATCTTGTACTAAGGATGATGATGATTTATTTGTTGAAGTGGCAGGAGGAACAAAGAAGGCCAGAATATATGGGTTGGGGAATTTAGCGAGTTCTCACATCTTTAAGGGCAGTGAAAGTACATCTCAACAAGTAAATGAGAATATGTTAACTGAGATACGTGATGAGATAAGCAATAAAGTCAGTCATATAGAGAGCAAATTATAGACCAAGATTGCAGATATGACTCGATTTTTGGTTGAGAACCAGACTTGGATTCACAATATGTTACTAGGACGGCCAACTAAACCTCCTAGATGGGCTCCAACAGAACCAACCCCACCAGCAGAAGATCAAGTAACAGAAGAACATCCAGATGATGACTAGTGTATGTCTTCGGCTTAGTTTTTACTTTTGAAAGTGTTCATACTTTAATACTTTGAAATGTTTAAAACTTATATATTGTAATGACTTTTGAGTTATGTTAGTTTAACTAACTATTGCATTTTATATCAATGAAAAATTATTTTGAAAATTGGTGTAAATTTAGATTTATGTAATTAAATTGTAAATATTATTACTACAGATGTGTATTTTATATATAAAATCCATATAATGACACAAAACAGTCTGTGACGGAATCTGCGACGAAATCTGCGATGGAATCTGCGACGGCATCTGCGACGGATAGCATGCGACGGCATATATATACTCCAGAATATCTGCGACGGCCTTTGTGACTGATTTGCGACGACTTTTGCGACAAAATCTGCGACGGAAAATCTGCAACGATAAATTTGCTACCAATTAGCGACGGTTTCTACGATGGTTACTGTTTGCCCGCGAAAATTTGAGTGGCAAATTTGCAACCGCCTAGTGGTAGCAAATCCGTCGCAATTTGCGACGGCCTGTAGCAAAATTGAAAACTGCTACGCCTTTTTTTATTAACGGATCATATCCGTCGCAGATCGGTCGCAAATCTTGATTTGCGACAGATTCTGTCCGTTGCAGATAGCGTATTTTTTTGTAGTGAGTGCACACTTAAAAATTCTTGAATGAGAAATATCTGACTCTCGCCCAAAAGCCAATTGTAATGAAGAGAACTTGTAACACCCCTATATCCCGTATACGCACACTACATACTACTACACCTGTAATATACATATACTGAGTATAAGAATGCCACAGTTTACTAAACAAACAAATCATTCCTTTATACAATAATATGAGCAAACTTAAAACATTTAAGTTTTATCATAAAATACAATAAATAAAACGTTCATTCAATACGCAGCGGAAAATATAGCGGTATTTACAAATACATAAACATCAAAATCAAATTTTACAAAACATAAAGTTTATACATGTTTGGCAATTCGTCTCTGATCTTTAAGCCCACACTCAACACTTCAGAGTCTAGACTCAACTCGGTCTAGATGAACTCTCTGGTTCTACCCTGTTACCTAGGCGATGAATCACAATCGCGCTAAACCAACGACTTAGTGGTACAAACTACAATAACAATATACTTCAATGCAATGCCAATGTCACACATTTCAACAATAAAGACAATATTCATAAATGATATATTAATATTTTTCATTACACTACATTTCATTATCTTATTCAATTGTTTCACCATTTATGATTCATATTTAAACAAAGACAAGCATGGGCCCAAAAGACACTAATATGTCATTCAACTTTCAGAGTTAATGTTTTGGTTCAATTATCACATTTATCATTATCCCAACTAGGCTTCAAGGATTAGGCCCAATCAAGCTTCAAGGGGAGCAAAGCATGCTAAGCATCAACCCAACTTGACTTCAAGGACCAAACCCAACCTAGCTTCAATGGTTGTAACATCTCAACTAGGCTGTAAGGACTAAACCCAACCAAGCTTCAAGGGGAGTTAAGCATGCTAAACTTCAACCCAACTTGGCTTCAAGGATCAAATCCAACCTAGCTTCAAGAGATTGTTACTATTAGGCATGCCACCAACAACAAAACTCTGAAAATGGAATAACATATTAGACACACAATTCATTCATTATTTCATTATCAATTTCATTCTCATTTTCTCATCATCATTTAGGCAACCATGCCTCAATTATCTCATTTGCATCATTATAGCCAACAACAATGGCTTCACATCTCATCAATAGAGTATACATAACAAATTGCAGTGGACATATATTTTAAATTCATCATCATCTAGACAAACATGCCCCACTTATTTCATTTGAATCATTATAGCCAACCACAATGGCATCACATCTCATCATATCTCAATTCACATTAAAGCAATTCATCATTAAAGTATTCATCATAACCAATTGTATTGCACATACATTTTGAATGATCATCATATCTTTCACATTATACCAATCATAACATTAATCAAATTGTATTAACAATATAGTAAATTACTTAACACATTTACAACCAAATGTGTTAAGTCTCAAAATCATGTAAATGTATGCAACCATGTAAGTTTGTACTTACCTCAAGAACAACTCACACCAATCTATACACTTCCTCTTCCAAGAATTCTCAACACTTAGGTTAGGGCAACTCAACCTCTTCACAACCTAATTCAAAAGGAATAATACACACTTATTTGAAAAATATACATGAATTCCAATACAATTATTCACCTATTAGTCTCATACTAGGACCGTAGATCACAAATTACAAACCAATACCACTATCTAGGCCCCCATGGTCGTGGCCTCACAACCCCCACGGTCGTGGATTAGCAAACGAATCTGCTCACTTTGCTTAAAACCCCCACGGTCGTGGCCTTCAATGACCACGGTCGTGGCATCCAAGGGCCACGATCGTGGCTTCCATTATGCTTCTGTTTCGGATCACACTCATGTATTCTATGCTTTAAACTTTATTAAACACAAACATCTTGAAGATCTACAAAAATAATTGATCAAACTCAATATTTACATCAATTACCAATTCACAACCATAACATAAACACAACTTTTTACTCTTCCATTCAACTCCAAAATCACAATCAATTAAACCCAACACTCTCAAAACACACCACAATCAAACATACTCATACTATCAACAATTAACCATCAAACTCAAATACAACATAGAATAAAACAAGAGAATCAAGTGGAAACTTACCAAAAATGATGAAACTTCTTAGATTTCCAACTTAATCACTTGAAACATCCTTCAATCTTGAGCTTGGAAAACAAAAACTCTCTTTCTCTCTTGTTTTGGAATGAGTCGGCCAAGAAGGAAAAGAAAGAAGAAGAAAAAGAAGAACAAGAGACAAAGTTAAATACTTCACCTCTTTAAACCTCCACCAAGCAAAAATAATATTAAAATATTCATAAAATCCTCTTCCACTAACTTAATTTCCTTTTTAATTAATAATAAAAATAAACAATCTTCTTTTGATTTCCATTTCTTTGACTTGTATATGTTGTATATATCACTATATATACAACATATATACTCTTCCCTTACCTCATTTCTGTTTCCATCTAAATATATACACTTATAACACTTAATCCAAATACAACAATAAATATTCCAAAACTTTTAGGATATACTTTGGGATATTACAGGACTTATGATAACTTGTTGGTCTAATGCATATAAGTATTTGTTTTGTTAGTTTTTGTTATAGATTTGTGTCTTTTTTATTATAATAATTATTGTTTTATTTAGGTATTTTATTAGTTTAAATTGGTTTATTTAGTGTTTTTGTTAATTTTGTAGTTTTAGTTTATTTCAGTGTTTATGTCGTTTTTGATCTAGTTTTTAGTATGGTGTTTATGTTTTGTTGGTTATTGTTTATTTACTTTTTGTTTAAAGTTTGTTTGAGTTTTGTTTTAGGTTAAAAAAGCCAAGGAACCAAGACTGAAGAAGAAGAAGTCATCATAGTAGGCGACACATGCAAGCGACATGGCCATGTCACTTGGCCATGTCTCTCCAAAATGAAGCAACACGGCCAAGTCACCTCAAACATGGCCATGTCCCTCCAAAAATGCTCCAACACAGCCAAGTCACTTCTGACTTGGCCGTGTCTCACCAATTCCAAAGGCAAAGAAGACTAAAGAATCACAGTGGTGGACACAGGCAAGGGACACGGCCAAGTCATGTGGCCGTGTCCCTCAATCATAGTGCAACACGGCCAAGTCACTCATGACTTGGCCGTGTCACTCAACTAAAGAAGAAAGAAGAGAGAAACAAGCAGAGGCGGACACTGGCAAGGGACACGGCCGTGTCTTGTGGCCGTGTCCCTCCAACAAGCCCTCACACGGCCGTGTCCCTCATCACTTGGCCGTGTCCCTCATGTTCCAAGCCCGCATCGGATTTTTAACGCGTACGATTCATATAAAAGGAAAATAAAAGCTAGGGTTTGGTAAAAACGATTTAGAACAGATTTGGAGCAAAGTTTTGAGCCGTCAAGAGCAAAGTTAGGGTTTTAAACATTTGTTTTCTTGATTTTTATTTCACTTTGGATTAAAACTAGTTTAGATTAAATTGTTCTAGCCATCAAGACATCCTTCTTGCAAGATTGAACAAGAGATTCTTCAAAAGCTTCAAGGAGTTTGTAACTTGGTTTTGTTCTTGAACTTATTCTCTTTATTTTCATTGAATGGATATTATCATGTCTATTTTGATTTCTTTGAACATTAATAAGATGAATATGTTTGATTGCATTATGAACTAATTTGATATAGTCTAGGGTTTGTATGGATCTGCTATGATTGTATGAATTGGTTATTCTCTTAGCTAACAATTTCTTTAGCCTTGATTGAATGGAATATTGTTAATATATAATTGATTGATCACCAATTATGTGTTTTAAGGTATTAGATGATAGATCGAGAGATGAAGTTTAATACTTGAACAATTCAATTAAGGACTTAGGTGAATTAGAAATATAACCTATTAAAAAGATTATTTCACTTATAACAATATTAGTTGAAAGAGGTTTGAATGCGAGAGCTTATTTCCTTGACTCGATTAGTTGAGTTGTTTGAGATTTAATCTTTGAAATTGAATTAGTTAAGAGGAATAACCGTTCATACATATAAGTAGTAGAGAAGTGCAAACCCTAGACCATTCTATTAAGTGAATCAAAACACAGCTCAATTTACTTTTATTGTTTTAAACTTTAATCAATCTTCTTCATTATTTAGCAATTTATAAATCTCTTTGTTACTTGTTAAATATAATCTGATAAGCAATTAACCACTTTAGCTTCCTTGAGAGAACGACCTTGGGGCGATCACCTTTGCTACAGCTACCTCGTATACTTGCGAGTGACGCTTTGTGGTAGAGTTAATTTGAGCGCAACAGTATTGTCACATGTAAAATAGCATGTCCATATACTGAAGTAAGAAGCTTGGTCCTCATAAGTAATAGTCCAACTATTAATTAAAGATGTTTAATAAGTGATTCCACTAATCCATTTTGTGTAAGAACATGTGCTACTAGATGTTCAACTTGTATCCCAAGTGACATACAATAATTATTATAAGTTTGAAATATAAATTCACCAACATTATTAAGATGGATTGTCTTAATTGGATAACATGGGAATTATGCTAGTAATCTAATTATTTGAGCATTGCAAATGCCAAATTATCATGATGACAATAAATAGACATTTGACCATCTAGTAGAAGCATTTATTAAAGTCATAAAATATCTAATGATTCACATTATGGATTAATAGGTCCGCATATATCATCTTGAATATATTCTAGAAATGCAGGCGATTTAATTTCAGTTTTAGCTGGTGATGGTCTTTTTCTTGAGAACATACATCATAGAAAAACTCATTTCTTTAAAGAATCTTATGCTTCTTCAATGGATGTTCATTTGAATTTTTAATAATTTTCTCATCAGTATTGAAACAAAATGACATAATCGGTCATGCTAAAAAAATAAAAAATCTAGATCTATAAACTTTTGGTTTACTATAAGATTTGTTTTAATTATACTAATTTTTGTGTAGTACAAACTAGAGGAAATAATAGAGAACTTTTCTAATACATATTTTTCACCTGAAATGATATTTGCAACATGGAGGTATTCATGAGTTCTCTTATTTATAGTCTCAATATAATATCAATTGCTATGAATATCTATAAAGTTTAACAAATTGCTTTGAAACTTTTGAGAAAATAATGCATTATTTGTGAAAATTTTTGTTCCTCTTGATAAATAATATATTGGCTCTTTTGGAGCCTTTAATTATTTTTATGTTATTAGAAATTGTAGTAAGAATTGCTTCACACATTTTTAAAGAAGAGAAATATCTTGCATTTTTAAGAATAATATGTGTAGTAGCACTATCCACAATACATATATTTTCTTCAATTGTCTTGGATTCAATAAAAAGTGGAAAAGTATTAGTTTGTTTCTTAAATTTGTATATATATTTAGAATAAACAAATTGATAGGGTTTCATGTTGATAACATATCAAGAAAATAAACAAATACAGTGAAGAACACAAGAATGAAGAAGGAGAATTTTTATTACTTCTTATGATCTCCATAAAATGTTATGAATATCCCAATTTATAGAATAGTATTAACATAGATTAAAACACAATTAACATAGGAAACAAATTATAATAAACTCAAGAACATGTAAACTAATATAATAAAGAGGATGAGCTATAGAATTCTAAAGGTAATGAGTTATAGACATCCATTTTCTAATTTATTCATAACAAGAAGTGTTATGTTGAGAATATATATAGGCGCTTAGGCAGCTGTGGAACAATACTCAAATATAATTGGATGGTTCAAAAACACATTAGAATAAGAAATAGTGCTATATCCTAATATACTTCTACATCAATTTATTATATTTTATGATGTTACATTATAGTATTGATCAATACTAATTATATGTGAAATCAATCTTCTTTTCTTAAAGAAAAAGAAACAAATAGAATTTTCACTAGGTTGGAAAAAAAAATGTCTGAAATACGTTGCCCAATGATAAAACCATATTTTGACTATTATTTTAGATACTTCTAACTTTGTTTTTAATTTTTTTTCAAATAAATTTAATAAATTTTTTTTGTTGAAGTTAAAATTTATCATATTTTAGCTTGAAAAATGTCAAAATACAAGTTTTTTATTGGAAATTGAGAAAAAATGAAGAAAAAAAAGGTGCAAATGGTAGGGGTAGGTCAAGACCCACGCCATGGCATCCAATGCCATGAACCTGGACTCCATTTCAAAATTGCCAAAGAAAGGGAGAAAAAGACAAGAAAAATCCAGAAGATATTCCATTCCCATGACCGTGGCATTCAGAGGCCATGCCCGTGGGAATAATAGAGTCAGTTGGAAAAGCAATTTTCTAAAAATATCTCTTAAAGTTTGACTTCTTTTCCAATGATACGAATATGGGGTTGGAATGTTGATTAGAGAAGCATTGGAGGTGAAAGATCATAAACTATTCATATTATGTGATTTCCAAATTTTAGCATATTTGACCTTTAAAGATTCACTCGAGATTTTTATGATTTTAAAGTTCCAAAATGACAAAATATTGTTCATGAATTTTTAGAAGACATCTTAAGCTTTTTAAAATTATCTTATTTGTAAGGATTTGAGTTCGTTTAGGCCTCCAAATAGTTGTGCAAAGTTAGAACTACATATCCAAATCAAAATAGGATTTCTGTCTAAATCAGTTTACTTCAAAAGGCAATAACTCGAGTTTCCAAATCCTAAATTGAATAATTCAAAAGCCTAAACTCATCTACACTTCTATAGATACAATTCTTGTGAAAAGCCCATACTAGATTTAGACTTTATCAGAAAGAAAAATGGCTTCAAAGTTTCTACACAAATTTCACATTATTCAGCTTCTTTATTTTGTTATGATTTGTTTTTCTTCAATTAAAATTTTGACTTCTTTTTCAATTGGTACTCTTCTAAACCTATTCTAACATTTTCTACTTACAAAAGAAGTTCCCTAAGCCCCCTATAAATACCCAAGATCTTTCTCATAATAGAGGTACAATTTTAAAGACAAAAATTTCATATTATTATAAGAGTAAGCTTTGAAGAGAAGTTAACATTTTTGTTCAAGATCCATTCAATACTAAGAAGCTCCCTTCAATCCAAAGTTTAATCTTTCTTATTTGTTTTCTTTTATTTTCTTTTAGTTTCAATTTAATTGTGTTTTGTAATATCAATAAAAATATATAATAATAATAATAATAATAATAATAATAATAATAATAATAAAATTAGAGAGAGAATATTAGTTTTAGGATTTGAAAAAGGGAAAAAAAGATAAAAGAAAAGAAGTGGGAAAAGTTGATTTAATAAAGATAAATAAAAATAATAAAGTATATAATAAAATAATAAAATAAATATATAATAAAATATAATAATTAATAAAATAAGATGAGTGGTGTTATTTAATTGGTGGATTAGTGTGTGATGGTGTGGTGTTTTGGGAAAATCAAAAGAGAGAGAGAGAGAGAGACAGAGATAGAGACAGAGAGAATAAAAAAAATAGAGAGACAAGAGAAAATAGTGAAGTCCGAACTTTGATCAACCATATTTTCGCCATCCACTCACCACCAATGGATTTGTCTCGAGATGATGAATCCAAAGAGGGGTGCCTCGGTGCCAACCGACACCGGAGAAAGCCGCACCTCCAATTCAAAGTTGACGCCTTCATCGAATTTCAAATAATTTTTCAGCCAACTCTGATCTCCTTTCTCGAAAAGACAGGTACCATTAGAATTCTCTCTTCCTAAGCTTTCATTTGGTACATCATTTGTAATTTTTGGACTAACTTGAATTTTGACAAAATTCAGCTAAGACAGCAAAATTCGACACCATTTTCGATGAATTTCTGACAAGTGAGATAGAATGACATTTATTTTTAGACTCCACTCTCTAAGACAAATATTTTGGTACCCAATTTGCTATCGAATTCTTCCAATAAAATTTTTCAGCGAAACTTTGGTAAGGGACCGGTGAGTACTTCTGACAAGACCTGTTGCGTATTAAATATTTAATTTTACCTAACATGAAAACTATAGAATTTACGGGCAAAATAATTAAATTTTCAAAGTCTGATTCCAAATTAGTAAATTAATTAAGTGATATTAATTATGTCAATTATCTATATTTTTGGGGACCAATTAAGAATAAATTATATTAAATTTTTTAGTCAAATTTTTCAGTCATAAAATATCTATTTCTAAAGTCTAAAATTATTATTGTATAATTTTTATAATATTCTATTTAGTAGATCATTCAGTACCAAATCATACCGCTCCCGAGCCGAGTTCTTGACTTAGTCGAGTTTCTTTACTTAAACTGTGAGTGATACTTTCTAATATATTTTTTCTATACTTCATATATTCACATATAATGTATGTATATATATTATTATTTATGCATTATTTAGAATTTTGGCATTTGCTTGTGATTACCTAATTATGTGATGAATATGATTTATGGTGATTGGATGGAATTGAGATGGCATGGGACCACATAGGATATGATTTGGATTATGAATATGAACTGATATGGTATTATGATGATATGTTTGTGATTGGCATGAGGGCGGAGTCTTTCTTATGATTAGCTCTGCTTACCAGTCGAGTAGCGCTAATTGGCTAAGGTCGTGATGGCGGACCCAATGTGTATTGGATTTTAAGAGATTATGTTGGATGAAGAGAGCAAGATAAGAGAATTGGCTCATTGATTTGAGGTTCTGTGAACTAATTTCTATCTTTAGATGATTATTTGCTTAGCTGTATATTTAGCATGATGCATGAGCATCCTTTAGATAGAATCCGGATAGGACATCGGGTTTGTATATTGGCTAGTATCTCTTACTGAATTGAGATGCCCACCCCTATCTCACTATTTTTTTAAGATTACTAGAGTGAGTTTCTGAGAGTATTTTATTTAGTAATCCGACCTCTTTTCCTCGATAGTGTAATCTATTTATAAATTATTTAAATATGTAGTTTATTATGTATTGTACTATATTTATACTTTAGAAACTCCATAGATTTCATACTGTTGAATTTCTATGATTTGATATTGTATCGAATGATATGATGTTTCAGATATTCTTATAATTGTGAAGGTTTCGGCCGACTGAAGGGTTTGAAACCTCGTGTTTCCCATCCCTTAGTACCGGTCGCATGCCCTTGGGTTTGGGTTATGACAAAGTTGGTATTAGAGCATTTGGTTTCTTTTCCTAGGAAAATGAGATTTGCGGAGTATAGGGTCCTCACACGTCTTTTCATATTTTCTTGTTTTCCATATTTACGGTACCGTTTTATTTTGTCGAATCAATTTATCTATCATTACCTTTATATAATTATACATTGACTTTTCCTATTTGATTAAAGTTCCTCGTTTCTTTTAAGTAAGATGAGTGGGCATATAACTAAAGCCGATACAAGAACTCAAGTAGCTGCTAGAGAGCAAGTTGCTCAAGAGGGAGAAGATTCTACAATTCCAACTGCATTTGACCTTAGTCACCGAGGCATATGTGGACAAGCTAGGGAGGAAGTCCCTATAAGCATGGAAGCCATGTTCACAGGATTCTAGAGGATTATGGCTGACATGACCCGAGTTGTTCCTGTAGTTGCCTGATAAGTATACAATTAATGATATTTTATTCCCATTTCTTAATATGATTATTATCAAATTGAGTTTAATTTGTTTGTTCAAAGTGCAATTTAAGGATAATTTCAGGAATTCTCGATAAATTGAGGCTTTTGGTCATTTCGGAGCAATTACGGATGAAAGTAGAAGAAAAGAGCAAAATCAGCCAATAGACACGCCCACGAACACGGGCGTTTCGTTAGACGTGCCCCTGTTACTGCATTCAGTGGATATGACACGCCCAGTTCATAGGCGTGTCACCAAACGTGCCATTTGTCCAGAGTCACAGTAGCTTCAACACGCCCAGGACCACGGGCGTGCTCATGATCATGCCATTTACCCAAAGTCACAGTAGCTGCGACACGCCCAGGACCACGGGCGTGTCAATGAGCGTGTAATTCATCCAGACTCACAGTAGCTATCACACGTCCAGTACCACGGGCGTGCCAAGGAACGTGCCTTTTATTCAGACTTACAGTAGCTATGACATGCCCAGTAACACGGGCGTGTCAGTGGACGTGCCTTTGGTTCAAGATCACAAGTGCCTATGACACGCCCAGTGACATGGGCGTGTCAGTGGTCGTGTCACCTGTCGAAAAGTGAGATTCTTTGCACTGATTGGGGAATAAGTGGGGGACAACAGCTGGCCTTTGTCAAAAAAGAAAGAACAAGAAAAGAAAAGCTTGTCTAAATCAGGGAAAAGGGTGATGAACCAAGGGAAAGTGGTAGACAATGGAGGGGATGAGTGAGCTGGAGGTATGGGCTGGAGATTTGGAAGGGATTAAAAAGAGAAGAGAGGGAGAAGAACAGCAGTTTTTGCTGGAGCATTTCTGGAAACAGAGAGGAAAGAAGAGAAGGGAGAGCCATCTGCTGGAGCAAGGAGAAGGGTCTTGAGCTGAGATTGAAGGAAGATCAACACCATACTCAAGCTCTAAACCAAGAATCAAGAGCTCAAGTGAAGAAATACAGATTCACTGCCATGAATTGTTTGGTTTCTCTTACTCATTTATCTTACTCTGTTTTTCTAGCTGTTAATATGAACTAAATCTTTCTCTATCTAGATATTGATGAACCCTAGCCAATTTGTATGAATTGAACAATTGTATTCAGTTGAATCAATTAATTGAGTTGTTTTATTCTTATGATACTTGTTGTTATTTCCAATTGATAATAGCATGCTTGTTGATTGGTTATTGTTTTCATATTATTGACTTGAGAAAGCTTGATGTGAATTGAATACTCATAAGGATTGAGGATTGATTGGGGTACTAGAGATAGACCTACAAGATCCTTTGGTTTATAGTTCCTTGTCATTAATGCATGATCTATTTAATTGTGTTTTGAGAAGAGATTCCAGCACTCTACTTAGTGATTAGGGATTAATCCGCTCGAGAGAGGCTTTAATCTAAGTTAGAGGAATGCCAATTCAATTTGATTAAATGATTTAGCTGAATGGATTGTTTATAAATATCATTGAGGCTAGGGGGATTCAATATCTGGATAGTTTTATCATTATAAATCTTTTTGTGCACAGCATTAAATTTCCTTTCATTCATTAATTAGTTGATTTTAGTTACAACACATCACACAACTATTAATTCACTAAACAATAATTAAGATTTGCACTAGTACTTGGCCTTGTCCCTAGAGGAACGACATTCACTCACTATTATATTACTTGAGCGACCCGTGCACTTGTGGTAATTGCATATAGCATACGGCACGCATCAAGTTTTTGGCGCCGCTGCCAGGGATAACGGTTTCAATATTAGTAATATAATTAAGATTGTTGATTTAGTTTTCTTTTTAATCGTTTTTAATTTTAGTTCTTGCTGGTTTACTATCATTGTAGGTATTTCTTATTGTTTATGACCAGATCTAGCTCATCCCAACTACTGGAGTTAGACCCAGAACTAGAAAGAACCTTGAGGAGAAAGCAAAAGGAAGAAGAGGAAGCAGATCTGGAAGACGTAAGTTCAAGAGCAAACCTGGAAATTGAACAAGAAGAAATATTCGAAGTGATGGAAGGAGCTGGACCAAGAACAATGCAGGAGTTTGCTAAGCCCAATTTAAATGGGGCTGAATCAAGTATCCGGAGGCCGACAGTTGCTGCAAACAACTTCGAAATAAAGGCGAATGTGATTCAAATGGTGCAGCAAACTTGTCAATTCGATGGGTTCCCTGATGAAGATCCTAATGCACATCTTGAGAATTTTCTGGAGATTTGTGACACATTTAAGATAAACAATGTCTCAGAAGATGCAATTAGGCTGAGGTTGTTCCCATTTTCTCTTAGAGACAGACCAAAGAAGTGGCTGAAATCCTTTCCTCCAGGAACTTTCACCACCTGGGCCCAATTGGCAGAGAAGTTCTTAGAGAAATATTTCCCACCATCAAAAACTGCCAAGTTAAGGAATGACATCTCATCCTTTTTACAACAAGATGGTGAGACTCTTTATGATGCCTGGGAGAGATTCAAAGATTTGCTGAGAAGGTGTCCTCATCATGGGCTTCCACTATGGCTTCAAATTCAAACATTTTACAATGGGTTGAATTATGTAAGTAAACAATCCATTAATGCAGCAGCTGGTGGTACCATCAATAACAAGACACCTGAACAAGCAAGGGACTTAATTGAAGATATGGCCATCACCAATTATCAATGGCAAGCCCCAAGAGAGCAAGGAAAGCTGAAGGCCGTGGGATCACACCAATTAGATCCGGTGATGGCATTGACAGTCCAATTAGAAGCATTGAATAAGAAATTTGATTCTTTGGCTTCTTCTTCAGGAAAGGTTATGCAGGTGATGTCTTGTGAATGGTGTGGAGGTGGACACCAAAGTCAAGATTGCCAAAGTGGCAACATGTTTGCCAAGCAAGAGCAGGTAGATTATGTTGGAAATATGCCAAGGCAACAACAAAATAATCCATACAGCAACACATACAATCCGGGGTGGAGGAATCATCCAAATTTCTCATGGACAAATCAAAATAATCCAAGACATCCCCCTGGATTCCAGCAACCCCAACATCAACAAGCTTCCCCTCCAAGAAAGAGTAGTTTGGAGGACATGATAGAGAAATTTATAGCAGCTTCTGAAACAAGGTTTCAATCAACTGAAACCTCCCTTAGAAATCAACAAGCCTCCATTCACAATTTGGAGAATCAGGTGGGGCAAATTGCCAAATTGCTCAGTGAAAGACCACAAGGAAGTTTACCTAGCAACACTGAGGCAAACCCTAAGGAGCAACTTAAGGCAATTACACTAAGGGGTGGAAAAGAAATCAATGGAGATGTGGACAAGAAGAGGGCTGAAGAGCAAGAAAAAGAAAAAGAAGAAGATCCTCCTACCACTTCGGGAGAGAAAGCTGCACTTGAAAGTGAAAGAGTGAAGCAGCCACAAGCAAGCAGCCCCAATTTGAAGGAATACCGACCTAGAGTACCCTATCCGGCAAGGTTGAATAAGGACAAGATTGATGCTCAGTTCGGTAAGTTCCTTGAACTCTTTAAACAATTGCATATTAACATTCCATTTGCTGAAGCTTTGTCACAAATGCCTAAGTATGCTAAATTTTTGAAAGATATCCTTTCTAACAAAAGGAAACTTGAGGAAGTATCTTTAGTGCATTTATCTGAAAAAAGTTCAGCAATTTTGCAAAGAAGATTACCTAAGAAATTAAAAGATCCAGGTAGTTTTACCATTCCATGTTTTATAGGTAATCTTGAGGTTAAAAGTGCTTTAGCTGATTTGGGGGCTAGCATAAGTGTTATGCCCTATAAAATGTTTAAAGAGCTAGGCATTGGTCAACCTAAACCAACACTCATGACCATCCAACTTGCCGATAAATCGGTAGTCCACCCCCGTGGCATAATAGAAGATGTGTTGGTAAAAGTCGGGGATTTCATTTTCCCCAATGATTTTGTTGTCATTGATATTGATGAGGATGTGGATATTTCGCTTATTCTTGGTAGACCATTTTTTAATACAGCCCGTGCCCTTATTGATGTTCATGACGGCACATTGACTTTGAGAGTGGGTGAGGAGAAAGTAATTTTTAGGATACACGATGCCATGAAACATTCACTTTCACTTGATGAGGCGGAATCATGCAATGATGTTGTTGAGCATGAGACCGTAAATTGTTTAACTAACATTGTTTCCAAGGATCCCCTTGAGTTGTGTTTATTGCAGGAAAATATCGAGGGTCAAGAAGCAATGGAGCAGCTTGTTTTTCTTGAAGCAAGCAAATCATTCAAATGCAGGGCATATGAGACCATTGAAATGCCAAAGGAAGAAAAGCCAAAACCATCGGTGATTGATCCACCCAACTTGGAACTGAAACCTCTTCCGGATCACCTTGAGTATGGGTTTTTGGCAGAGAAAAAGAGATTACCCATCATTCTGAGTTCCCACCTATCTTCTAAGCAAAAAGAAAAACTCATCCAGTTGTTGCAGAAACACAAGCAAGTGATAGCTTGGAAGATAGCAGATATCAAGGGGATTAGTCCATCCTATTGCACTCACAAGATACTGATGGAGGATGAATTCAAGCCAGTAGTGCAACCACAGAGGAGACTGAACCCAAAGATGAAGGATGTTGTTAAGGCTGAAGTGATAAAACTACTTGATGCAGGGATTATATATCCGATCTCGGATAGTTCTTGGGTGAGCCTAGTCCAAGTAGTACCGAAGAAAGGAGGGATGACAGTGATCCCTAATGAAAATGATGAGCTGATTCCAACAAGAACAGTTACTGGTTGGAGGGTTTGCATTGACTACAGAAAATTAAATGATGCAACTAGAAAGGATCACTTTCCTTTACCCTTCATTGATCAGATGTTGGAGAGGTTATCCGGCCATGAATACTACTGCTTTTTGGATGGCCTTTCAGGCTATTTCCAAATTCCCATCGCACCGGAAGACCAAGAGAAGACTACATTCACCTGCCCATATGGGACATTTGCATATCGAAGAATGCCATTTGGGTTGTGTAACGCCCCTGCCACTTTCCAAAGATGCATGATAGCAATCTTTGATGAACTCATAGAAGACATTATGGAGGTGTTTATGGATGATTTCTCAGTCTATGGCAGCTCATTTGAAAAGTGTTTGGAAAACCTTGAGAGGGTTTTGATGAGATGTGAGGAAAAAAATTTGGTGCTGAATTGGGAAAAGTGTCATTTCATGGTTCAAGAAGGAATCGTGTTGGGACACAAGATTTCGAGCAAGGGCATTGAGGTGGATCTGGCAAAGATAGACATTATTGAGAAGCTACCACCACCCACATCTGTGAAAGCCATCAGAAGTTTCCTAGGGCATGCAGGTTTTTATCGAAGGTTCATTCGAGATTTCTCTAAGATAGCCCGTCCATTGACAAGACTCCTTGAGAAGGATGTCGATTTTGTTTTTGATGAGGAATGTCTGAGAGCATTCACGACCCTGAAGGAGAAATTGACTCATGCTCCAATCATGGTAGCTCCTAATTGGAATCTACCCTTTGAACTGATGTGTGATGCAAGTGACTTTGCAGTAGGAGCAGTCTTGGGCCAACGCAAAGAGAAATACTTCCAACCAATCTACTATGCAAGCAAAACCTTGAATGCAGCTCAAGCCAATTACACAACTACAGAGAAAGAGCTGCTAGCTGTGGTTTTTGCCTTTGGCAAGTTTAGATCATATCTAATCTTGTCAAGGGTGATTGTGTATACAGACCATTCAGCTTTAAGGTACTTATTCGCAAAAGTTGATGCTAAACCTAGACTAATCCGATGGGTTTTGTTGTTGCAGGAATTCGACTTAACAATTCAAGATAAGAAGGGAGCCGAAAATCTTGCAGCAGATCATCTCTCTCGCCTGGAGAATCCAACCCTAGAGAGACTTGAAGAAGAGGACATTGATGATCACTTCCCCGATGAACAGCTATACGCTATGGTAAGTAAGGTAAGTGGTTTAAATTTTGAAACACCATGGTTTGCAGACTTTGCAAATTACTTAGCTGTTAGGGAACTCCCTAAGAACCTAACTTATCAAGCAAAGAAGAAATTCTTTTCTGATCTAAAGTATTATTTTTGGGAGGATCCCTTTTTGTTTAAGTTGTGTAAGGATCACATGATCCGAAGATGTGTGGCATGGCCCGAATCAACGAACATACTTAGTGAATGCCATGCCGGACCAGCTGGTGGTCATATGGGGGCAAATAGAACTGCTCAAAAGGTGTTAGAATCAGGATTCTATTGGCCCACTTTGTTTAAAGATAGCTACGAATTTGTAGTTCACTGTGATCAATGCCAAAGGGCTGGAAACATTTCATCTCGTGATGAGATGCCCCAAAATGGGATCCTAGTTTGTGAAATTTTTGATGTTTGGGGAATTGATTTCATGGGACCATTTCCCAACTCTTTTGGCAACAAATATATTTTGGTAGCTATTGATTATGTGTCTAAATGGCCTGAAGCCCAAGCCTTGGCAACCAATGATGCTAGGGTTGTAGTGCAATTTTTGAAGAAATTATTTTCTCGTTTTGGCACGCCAAAAGCAATTATCAGTGATAGGGGTACTCATTTTTGTAACACTCAGCTTGAAAAGGTTTTAAATAGATTAGGAGTTACACACAGGTTTGCTACTCCTTATCACCCCCAAACCAGTGGACAAGTCGAGAACACAAATAGGGAAATCAAACGAATTCTGGAAAAATCTGTTGCACGATCCCGAAAGGATTGGTCCAAGCAATTGGACAATGCCCTATGGGCTTTCAGAACTGCTTTTAAAACTCCCTTAGGCACTACACCATTTAGATTGGTATATGGAAAAGCTTGCCATTTACCTGTTGAGATAGAACATCATGCATATTGGGCAATAAAACAGATTAACCTTGATCTAGCTTGTGTAGGTGAAAGGCGAAAATTACAGGTAAATGAACTAGACAAGTGGAGGTTGCAAGCTTATGACAATGCAAAGATGTACAAGGAACGTACCAAGAGATGGCATGATGCTCACATCAAGAAGCAGAAAGAGTTTCAAGCAGGAGATCAGGTATTACTATATAATTCAAGGCTCCGACTCTTTCCAGGTAAGTTGAAATCTCGTTGGTCCGGTCCTTTTACTGTCAAGGAAGTTTTCCCTTACGGAGTGGTTGAAATAAGCCACCCGGAAAAAGGAGTTTTCAAAGTCAATGGGCACAGGCTCAAACCTTATTTAGGAGGGGAAATACAGGCCTTCAAGGAGGTTTTGCACCTCCAAGATTAGGGACATTCGTCCAACCGTCCAACTAATATGACGTTAAAGAAGTGCTGGGTGGGAGGCAACCCACCGTTTTTACGTTTTTGATTTGTTTGTCATTTTGTTTTAACTTTCTTTTATTGAATGGGTGGTTGTTGTTTTACCTAATTTGAAGTTGCAGAGAGAATTTGATTTTTGGTGAATAAATTGAGCACACGCCCATGAACACGCCCGTGTCTGTGGGCGTGTCATTATGTTTTTCAGGCAGTAGCTATTACACACTCATAAACACGCCCGTGTCAGTGGGCGTGTAAATTATCTTTTCAGACAGTAGCTACTACACGCCCATGGACACGCCCGTGTCTATGAGCGTGTCGTTTTATTTTCAAACATAAGCTATCACACGCCCATGGACACTACCGTGTTCATGAACGTGTCTCTATAAAAAAAATGAAAATTTGAAATTTGAAATTTGAAATTTAAAATGGACACGCCCCAGGAACACGCCCAGATTAGTGGGCGTGTTGATTGCATATGTGTCACAGTATGTATGCCACGACCATGAGCACGCCCGTGTTTATGGGCGTGTAAATTGAAATTTCATCCAGTAGCTGTGACACGCCCAGAGACACGCCCGTGTCCAAGAGCGTGTCACGTGAACTGGCTTTTAAATCATGGGGCACGCCCATCTACACGGGCGTGTCGCTGGGCGTGTTGACGTTTTCTATATATAGGCCCACGCCCATTTTTCCGAAAAAACTCAAATTTTCTCTTTTTTCTCTCGTTTTCTCTCAAATTTTTTTGCGCTTTCACCGGATAATTCACACACCCATTCGATTTTCGAACAAATTCTACCCCCGGGCTTGCATTATTTGCGTGTGCTCTCTCGTTTTTCCATCGGATTTGCGATTTCAGGTACGAAATCTAATTTTTTCCGATTTTTGTTTGTTTTTCTTCGTTTTTCTTCGCTGGGCGTGTTGACGTTTTCTAATTTTTTCCGATTTTTCATATATAATCTTTGTATTTGCTTGTGTTTACCATGAAATTCGAAATGTCGTGATTTGTTTGCTTTATTCCGGTGTGTTTTAAATTTTTTTTTGTGGCGTTTGATTTTAATTGTCATTTTGAACTACCGTTTAATTCAAAATTTGTTTAGAATTGTTGATTAATCAAATAATATGTTGTTTTAATTTTAGAATTGTTTTGTTAATCATTTGCGTTATTCTGTTGTGTTATTATTGCGTTGATTCTCATTACTTCTGATTTATGAATAATATGTTGATCGAATAATCATTTGTGTCATTTTGTTGTGTTATTTGAAATTGAATGAAATGTTGGTTTTGAAATTGTTTGATTAATCCTATTTACTTGTGGTTTATGGATAATATGTGGATTTGGTGATTGGCTTTAATGTGTGTTTATCGTTCAGGTTGGTTTATTGCTTGCAATTAATTGAGGTATTTGGTTCTAGGTGGATTGCGTTGTTTAGCCTGCATTTTGATATGCTTTCGATATTGACGAGCCATTTAATTTCATCTTGCAGATTTATCGAAAATGGGCCCTCGCAAGCAATCATCGTCCCAGCATCCAGCCAAACGGGCCCGAGGGGAGGGCAGTTCCAGCCAGCCTGCTACCCGCCCAACTTCTAAATTCATGGCGGGACATAAGTGCCTCAAATTCTCAAACGGCGAGGAACGACGACGGTTCGAGTTGTTTGGCAACAAAGAATGGTCGGCACCTCGGTATTTAGACTGGGAGGCTATGGAAATGATTAATATTGCTGCAGAAGTGAAAGAGATGATTGATCAACCGGGGTGGGGTCAGCTCTTCTCTATCCACGAGCCTTCATACCGAGAGCTTACACTTGAGTTTTACTGCACCTTCCAGTACCAGAAGACCAAAATCTCCATCATTGAGCCTACAATTAAATTTCGACTGGGAGGGCAGAGGTTCCACATGAGCATCAACGACCTTGGGGTACATCTCGGGTTGTATACTGAAGAGGAAGTCCAGACCACCGATTATCTCAGTTCCGAGGTGGATTTTGCTGAGTATGATGTTGTTCCACCTCGGGTTTGGCATGACTTTGCCCCCACTGCCGATAGATATCAGCCGAAGGTCTCCAAAGCATCCAACTTCATTTCTTTCCCCTGCCGGGTGGTGCATAATTTGTTGGTTCACACACTTACAGCCAGACTGAGCAGTACAGGGGTGGTGACCTTGAGGGATCTGTTCTTTCTGCACTGCATGCAAAATAAGACCCGGTGCAATGTTGCCCATGCTATCACCCATTTCTTCCATGAGCAATCTCGGAAGGGAGCTTCAGGTGCTTTACATGGTGGCATGTATGTCACGAGACTCGCTCAACAGCTGGGTGTTTTGGATGGTTGCCTCCCGATGACGGTGGATGGTATGCCCAAGATATTGGGTATGGACACACTGAAGAGGTTGAACAGGGAACAGGTAGCTGGGTTGCGGGCTGCTCCTATGGATTCAGATTTACCAGAGCCGGCTCCTTGTGCTCCTACTGCCGATATACCACCTCCACCGTCAGATTCTGCTGCTGGACCTTCTGCTGCTGGACCATCTGCTGCTAGACCATCTGATGCTGCTGCACCTTCTTCTTCTGCCGGGCCTTCCTTTGTCCAGCCTCCTGCATTCCGAGATTGGCGGCAGTCAATTAATGAGGAGTGGGATGATGACAGGAAACCCACCGAATTTGAGCACCAGATGTGTCGGATGGAAGGTATGATAAACAATATCGCTCTAAACCAAAATATGATCCTAATCCAGCAGGAAGACTTCCAAGCCCAGTTAGATCACGAGATCTTGAGGCGACAGTGGCTCGAGCAATCCATGTTGGAGTTCTGGTGGTATCAGGGATTCCACCCTTCGCAGCCACCACCTCCACCCTATCAGCCACCTGCCCGTGCACCGACACCTGCTCCTGCACCTGCTCCTGCACCGGAACCCTCTCCACCAGTTGATGTCTCCAATGATGATGAGACCAGCAGTGATTAGCCACATTTTTATTTTATTTTGATGTCATTCTTTATTTCTTTATTTATTTAATACGCTTATTAGTTTTTCTTCTTTTACGTGCTTTTGGATTAGTATTATTATTATTTTCTTTCGCATTGTTTCGTTTCTTTATTTATTTCTATATATTAACCTTGTTTTGAGTGCATTGTAGAATACTATTTTGCTGCAATACCTCCTTCACCGCACTCTTGGCACCGTACTCATTTTCACCCACTCATGGACTTGAAAAAGGGCAGTAATTATCTCTCCTCATTGTTTCATGTTTTGCGCACACATTGCGGACAATGTGCATCTTAAGTAAGGGAGAGGTATACTTTATTGAATAAATTTCTACTTCATTTTTTTTTATTCATTTGTCTCAATAAATGCCTGCTAAGTAAGCTAAATTGTTATGATAAGTATAATTTGATGTGATTTCCCTTTACATGTTAAACTAATTTGAAATTTCATAAATGACAATTTCTTGTTGAGGTTAACTTAGTGATTTCGATCAATTGTTGAGGATCGATTGTAATGGCTATAGTTAAGTTGTGGATCGATGGAAATTGGAACATTACTAGAGTTTAAAACCTTAGTTACATTTTTTAGCATAATATAATTTCGTAGATTCTTGAGTCGGACTTGGTACGACCCTTAAGTTTATAACCCTTGAATAAAAATAACTAAAACAAATAATTCTAAGGAGCTTTGAAAATTTTTCCATGTTCCGCTGATTTTGACTACAAATGAGTTAGAATCATGAATAGTGCTAGTAGCCATTTGAACGGTGATTCTGGCTGAGTAACCGGGGGTCGGCATCATAAATGTTTACCTTCGCGTCAAAAGGCTAGTATCAGTTCAAACAAGTCGAGCTCCTTAAAACATCAATATATATATATATATAATAATAATAAAAATTTGAGGGTTAGAATGCTTAAGAGAAAACTCACGTTTTTCGCACTTTGTTCATGGCATTTGAATTTGCTGGAATTTTATGCTCAATCTTTTAACTCTGGATTTTTAGGTTTTAGGTAATGTGAAATTTTTATTTTGAAACTTCTTGATTCAGCTGTTATGATTGTGAATTATTTTGATTGAGAAAGTGAGGTTATCCGATTCGAGCATTGTCAAAACTTTATTTTTCTTTTTGAATATAGAGGGAGTCTGTCATTTATGCTTATTACAGTAATTTAGTTTGCTTGAGGACAAGCAAAAACTCAAGTGTAGGAGAATTTGATAAGTATACAATTAATGATATTTTATTCCCATTTCTTAATATGATTATTATCAAATTCAGTTTAATTTGTTTGTTCAAAGTGCAATTTAAGGATAATTTCAGGAATTCTCGATAAATTGAGGCTTTTGGTCATTTCGGAGCAATTACGGATGAAAGTAGAAGAAAAGAGCAAAATCAGCCAATAGACACGCCCACGAACACGGGCGTGTCGTTAGATGTACCCCTGTTACTGCATTCAGTGGATATGACACGCCCAGTTCATAGGCGTGTCACCAAACGTGCCATTTGTCCAGAGTCACAGTAGCTTCAACACGCCCAGGACCACGGGCGTGCTCATGATCGTGCCATTTACCCAAAGGCACATCCTCGGCTCTAACCCGCAACTGATGGTACCCTGATCTCAAATCAATCTTAGAAAACACAGCTGCTCCGTTCAATTGATCAAAGAGATCATCGATTCTAGGCAAAGGATACTTATTCTTAATAGTTATCTTATTCAATTGCCTATAATCGATACACAATCTCATAGTACCATCCTTTTTCTTAACAAACAAAACAGGAGCTCCCCATGGCGACACACTAGGGCGAATAAAACCCTTATCCAGCAACTCCTGCAACTGCACCTTCAATTCTCTCAATTCTACAGGTGCCATTCTAAAAGGAGTAATAGAGATAGGAGCGGTACCTGGTAACAACTCAATACCAAACTCCACCTCTCGCTCAGGAGGCAATCCTGGCAACTCCTCTGGGAAAACATCTGGAAATTCTGAAACTGTGGGAATGCTATCCAATTGAGAACCTACCACTCTAGTATCCAACACATGAGCAAGGTAAGCTTCACACCCTTTTCTAATCATCTTCCTTGCTGTAACAGCTGAAATAAACAAAGATGCAAGCTGTCTCTGCTCACTAGATACCAACACTACTTTATCCTCACTAGTTCTCAAAGTAACACACTTCTTCTTACAATCTACCACAGCTCCATGCCTAGACAGCCAATCCATGCCTAGAATCAAATCAAATTCTTTAAATGGCATCTCAATCAAATCACCACAAAACTTCTCATCCTGTACCACCACTGCACAATCTCTATGCACTTTACTAACAATCACGCTATGCCCTAAAGGATTTGTCACCAACACATCAAATCCTAGGGACTCAGCATGCATTTCAGACACAGGCAATACAGATGCACTAATGTATGAATGTGTGGATCCAGGGTCAATCAAAGCAAATACAGAAATGCCAAATAAAGAAAAAGTACCAGCTATGACTGCAGAAGCATCAGGCTGTCGTTGCATCACATAAACCCGCTGAGAAGGCCCAGCCTCATCTGGTCTGCCATCCCTGGGTGTAGATCCTCCTCTCTGACTAAACACAGACCTACCCCCTCGGCTGAAACCCCTGCTTCCTCGACCTCTGCTAAAACTCTGCCGAGAAGCTGTAGATTCCACTGATCTCTGGTCCTGCATCTCAGGACACTCTCTAATGAAATGGTTAGGCGATCCACATCCAAAACACACACCTGTTCTACCAATCCTCTGACAATTACCCACATGAACCTTACCACAAAGCTCGCATGCCAGTGGAGTGGATCTCTGCATAAAGGGAGTTGGTGCACTAGCCACAGAAGCTGTAGGTCTAGGTCTCGGTCTCTGAAACTGTCCTGATCTACTCATCTGCCTCTGACTCCTTCCCACTCTAGGAACAAAGCTCCCTCTGCCCCTCTTCACTGATGAAGACCCTGTCTCAAACTGTGGTCTTCTCACTCTAGTCTCTTCCTCAGATGCAGCTGCAATGACTTGAACTCTCTCTACACTCCGTGCTGCTGCCACAAGCTGAGAGAAATCAGTATATCTGGATCCAGCCACATGACAAATAAGAGAAGGCCTCAACCCCTCTTCGAATCTCCTACATCTATCAATGTCATCAGATATAATGCCTCCCGCATAATGGCTTAATCGAA
Source organism: Garcia nutans (assembly GCA_947685225.1). Classification (NCBI taxonomy): domain Eukaryota; kingdom Viridiplantae; phylum Streptophyta; class Magnoliopsida; order Malpighiales; family Euphorbiaceae; genus Garcia; species Garcia nutans. Next base: position 22,194,435 of record CANTUV010000001.1, read on the forward strand.
TAAACTCTACTTCATATTCAGTTACTGTCCGATGATCTTGTTTCAAACTCAAGAATTCCATTTTCTTCACATCCTTATACTCCCTAGGAGTATACTTCAATTCAAATTCCCTAAGGAAATCAGCATAGGTCAATGTGGGTGGATCATCCATGGCATGTGGTACGGTCTTCCACCAGTCATATGCATCCTTCTGCAATAATGACCTAGCATAATCAAACTTCTCCTCTGATGTGGCTTGCAACTGAATAAAAATTCTCTGAACTTTATCAAGCCATTGTTCTGCCACAGCTGGATCTATCGTACCTAGAAAATCCTCTGCCCCAAACTTCCTCAGTTTATCATATTGTCTCACTGGTACCTGAGGCTGAGGTGGTGGTGGAGGTTGCGCTGGTGCTTGCCTCATAACTTCCATCATATGTCTAAACCAGGCTGGTGGAATCTCATCATCTGCTGGTCTCCCCGACACTGAAGCAGGTGCCTCACTGGCTACCTCAACTCTAGCTCCCTCCCTACTCTCAACAGGAGCTATACTCTCTGCACTTCCTTCTACAAACTGCCGTGAATGGGAATCCATTACTACCTATATCTGTAAACACGACCAAATACACCTTATTAAAGATCAAAGGCTGCCAATACCAACATATATTTTATTCAAAATCAACTTTTAAAATCAAAATATTCTTTTTATAACATTTTTCCTAGGTTGAGAATCTCAAACCTAGGCTCTGATACCAAAACAATTGTAACACCCCTAAATCCCATATACGTTCACTACATATCACCACCATGTAATGAACATACATAGAACCTAAGAATGCTACGGTTTTCCATAAACAATTCACAATATATATATAATATAATGATATTTACTTGTAAACTAAATCAAAATAGGTATAAACATTTTAATTGATATGCAGCGGAATTTATCAAAATATTTATATATATATATATATCCAAGTACCAGTTCACAAAGTTATATACATATACATTAAATCCAATACTTTACAAAACATATAGATTATATACATGATTGGCAGCTTTCTCTTTGATCTTTAAGTCCAGTACAACTCTTCAATTCCTAGATTCACTCGGTCTAGTGGATCTCTCGGGTTCTTCCCTAACACCTGCGCGATAAACACAATCGCGCTAAGCCAACGGCTTAGTAAAACAACTATAGTATCAATATGCTTTGATGCCATGCTCATGACCCTCAATCAAATAAATAATACATAGCAAATCATAACTTATTCATCATAAATTATCAATCCATAATTACATTATATCATTACTCATCAATTTCATTAAGCAATAGTCACAATTTAACAATCATAAATCACATTAAGCCTAAGACACACCTGGGCCCAAAACACCCTAATATGTTATTCAAAGTTCAGAGTCCCTGTGTTTGATTTAATATCATAATCATCAAGCCCGTAGGCAATATATATATATCATATCTCTATCCATGGATAGCGTAACAGACCCAGTCTCTTGGACCATCAACCCATTAACATGAGGAGATCCTCAACTCGGTTAGACTGTTACAAGGTTCAATTGGAATCATCAGCTTACGGGCCATCCCATTTCGCCTATCCAATGATTCATAAACATCACATTTCTCATATATCAACTGGAACCGGCTTACGGGCCATCCCATTTTGCCTATCCAGTGATTCAATTGGAATTGGTTTACGGGCCATCCCATTTCACCTATCCAATGATTCATAGGCATGCCATCAAAAACAGGACTCTGAAAGTTGAATCAACACATTAGGCATATTAACATTTCATTTATTCTTTCATAATTTATTCCCTTTACATCAACTTGGCCCAATCACAGTGGCCTCACATATCATTTAATTCATCTTAATCATTCACATTAGTTTTACATCAATTCTCAAATCATATCAAAGCAACTCAATCATGTTAATTCCATACCCCATCACATAAGTATGCACAATTAATAACTTCCTCATACATTACACAAAACATTATAAATATGCCTTCACAATGCATTAGTGCTCTCAATGCTTTAACAAATACATGTGTGTTATGCTTTCACATCTTATAAATGTATGCAATGATGTAGTTGCACTTACCTCAATAACACTTCACTCAACTCTAATTACTTCCTCTATCAAGGTCTCTTACTTTTCAAAAAAATGATGGTTCACCCTCTTCAAGACCTAATCCCAAAAATAGCAATATACACTTACTTAGGGATACACAAGAGATAATCAAATTAATAAATAACTAGGGCAAACCCTAAACTTAACACGCTCACCCACACGGGCGTGCTACTGGGCGTGTAATACATACTGTCTCAACCACTTAACAACACGTCCAACCTCCTGGACGTGCTCCTGGCCGTGCCAATTCTCCAATCTCACAGTAGCTATGACACGCTTAATAACACGGGCGTGTTAATGGTCGTGTCACACCTACTGCCTCCAACACAATTGACACGCCTAAAGACTCTGGACGTGCTCATGAGCGTGTCAGGCCAACAACTCAGATTCCGGCCACACCAACAAACAAACAACCAAACTCTTCTTATCACTTTCTTTCCTTTCAAACAAACTCATCCAAACTAACCCAAAAACCAACTCAAACATACAACAACACCAAAACAAGACAAGACACATACACAAACACAAATCATCATCATCACTTCAAACCCTCAACACCAACATATCTCCATCTTTACCAAGAAACCCACTCTATCCATCAAACAAACCCCAAAATCCATAATCAAAGAATCAAACACCCATAAAAACATCTCAATCAAGCCAACATACTCTTAACATTATACCACTCCATCAAAACTCAAACATAACTCAAACAACACAAGAAAACAAGAGAGAACTTACCAAATTTGAGGAAACTTCACAAATCTCTAACTTGATGATTTGATTCTTCCTTCAAATTACTCTTAGCTCTTCAATCTCTCTCTTGCTCTCTTCCTTCATGGATGTCCGGCCAACAAAAATGGAAAGAAGAAAAATGAAGAGTAAACAAATCAACTCTTATCTCTACACCAAAATCCACTCACTCTCATCCAAGCATTTTAATATTATTATAATCCAAATTAATCCCTTCCACTAATTAATTACTTCCATTTTCCTTAATAATTAAATACTCAATAATATAAAAATATCTTCCTCCACTACCACTCTCTCTTTGACCATTATTTGACTCATATATATGTTATATATATTACCATATACACAACATATAAACTTGTCTCTAAACCCTATTTCTTCCCAAAACACATATACATATACTTTACTTCTCTCAACTTAAACCAACAACAACAACAACAACAACAACAACAACACATACAAAACTTCTAGGGCATGCATAGGGATATTACAATTCTCCCCCTCTAAAAAGAAATTTCGTCCTCGAAATTACCTGTTATTAAGTCTGAAACAACTGAGGATATTGACCTTGCATGGATTGTTCACTTTCCCAAGTTGCTTCCTCTTTTCCATGATTCTTCCATAGAACTTTCACCAATGGCACACTCTTGTTCCTCAACTCTTTCACTTCTCGTGCCAAGATAGCAACTGGTTCCTCTTCAAAAGTCAAATCTGGGCTCACTTCGATAGATTCAATTGACAACACATGAGATGGATCCGACCTATATCTCCTCAACATAGAAACATGAAACACATTATGAATACGATCCAACTCAGGTGGTAAAGCAAGTCGATACGCCACTGGCCCAACTCTTTCTAACACTTCATACGGCCCAATGAAACGAGGACTCAATTTACCTTTCCGACCAAACCTTAAAATCTTCTTCCAAGGAGATACTTTCAAAAATACCTTATCTCCAACATCAAACTCTATGTCTCTCCTTTTCAGATCTGCATAAGACTTCTGTCGGTCTGAAGCTGCTTTTAACCTACCTCGTATCAACTTCACTTTCTCTTCTGTTTCTTGAATCAAATCAGGGCCAATTATTTTACCTTCACCAAGTTCACTCCAACAGAGAGGTGTCCTACACCGTCTACCATATAATGCTTCAAATGGTGCCATACCAATGCTAGATTGGTGACTGTTGTTGTAAGCAAACTCCACAAGTGGTAAAAACCTATCCCAACTTCCAGATAAATCGATGACACAGCTTCTCAACATGTCCTCAATAATCTGTATCACCCTCTCTGATTGTCCATCCGTCTGTGGATGAAAAGCAGTACTGAAGTGTAATCGAGAACCCAAAGCACTATGCAAACTCTTCCAAAATCTTGAAGTAAACCTGGAATCTCGATCAGACACTAAAGAAGTTGGAACACCATGCAGTTTCACAATCTCATGGATATACAGCTCAGCCAACCTCTCCAAAGAGTAATCCATCCGCACCGGAAGGAAATGAGCTGTCTTAGTCAATCTATCCACAATCACCCATATGGCATCATGCTTCCTTTGTGTCAATGGTAAACCAGATACAAAATCCATGGTTACTCTATCCCACTTCCATTCTGGTACTGATAATGGTTGAAGCAATCCAGTTGGAACTTGATGCTCTGCTTTAACCTTCTGACAGGTGAGACACTTCGACACAAAATCTGCAATATCTCTCTTCAAACCAATCCACCAATAATGCTGTCTCAAATCATGATACATCTTGGTATTACCCGGATGCATAGCAAACACTGACTGATGTGCTTCTTCTAAAATAACTCTTTTCAAATCAGCATCTTCGGGTATACACAATCTATTCTTGAACCACAAGCTCCCATCATTTTTCACAATAAAATCTCTAGTCTTTCCATTCTTGCAATCTGAAATAATCTTTTGAATCTTCATATCAATCAATTGAGCTTCTCTGATCTGATCCAATAAAATTGGTTTTAAATGCAATTGTGCCATCAATGCACCATCATCACAAACTACAAAACTAGCATGCAACGCTCTCAACTCAACAAGCAACAAGAGCGAATAAGCAGTCAAACCTGCTAAAGACTTCCGACTTAAGGCATCAGCAACAACATTTGCTTTACCTGGATGATAATCAATCAAGCAGTCGTAATCTTTAATCAATTCCAACCATCTCCTCTGCCGAAGATTCAGCTCCTTCTGAACACCCAAATACTTCAAACTTTTGTGATCCGTATAGATGAAACATTTCTCTCCAAATAGATAATGTCGCCAAATCTTCAAAGCAAACACAATAGCTGCTAACTCCAAGTCATGAGTCGGATAGTTGAGTTCATGCGGTTTCAACTGTCGAGAAGCATAAGCTATCACTTTACCCTCTTGCATCAGTACACAACCCAAACCACTATGTGAAGCATCACTGTAGATCACATATGGTTTGTCTTCTACAGGTAAAGTGAGAACAGGCGCTTGAGTTAACAACTCTTTTAACTGCTCAAAACTAGTCTGACACTGATCAGTCCACACAAATCTCACTCCCTTCCGAAGTAGTCTGGTAAGTGGAGTAGCTATTAAAGAAAAACCTTTCACAAACCGTCGGTAATAGCCAGCCAATCCCAGAAAACTTCTAACTTCAGTCACAGTCTTCGGGGGACTCCAATTCAGAATAGCTTCAACTTTACTCGGGTCAACTCTAATACCATCTGCTGACACTATATGACCGAGAAAAGCTACTTGGTCAAGCCAGAATTCACACTTTGATAACTTAGCAAACAATTGCTTCTCTCTCAAAATTTGCAACACAATCCGAAGATGCTCACTATGCTCCTCCTCATTCCGCGAATACACTAAGATGTCATCTATAAACACTACCACAAATTGATCCAAATAGGGCCTAAACACCCTATTCATTAAATCCATAAAAGCAGCAGGTGCATTTGTCAACCCAAATGGCATTACCAAAAATTCATAATGCCCATACCTGGTTCGAAAAGCTGTCTTTGGCACATCCTCGGCTCTAACCCGCAACTGATGGTACCCTGATCTCAAATCAATCTTAGAAAACACAGCTGCTCCGTTCAATTGATCAAAGAGATCATCGATTCTAGGCAAAGGATACTTATTCTTAATAGTTATCTTATTCAATTGCCTATAATCGATACACAATCTCATAGTACCATCCTTTTTCTTAACAAACAAAACAGGAGCTCCCCATGGCGACACACTAGGGCGAATAAAACCCTTATCCAGCAACTCCTGCAACTGCACCTTCAATTCTCTCAATTCTACAGGTGCCATTCTAAAAGGAGTAATAGAGATAGGAGCGGTACCTGGTAACAACTCAATACCAAACTCCACCTCTCGCTCAGGAGGCAATCCTGGCAACTCCTCTGGGAAAACATCTGGAAATTCTGAAACTGTGGGAATGCTATCCAATTGAGAACCTACCACTCTAGTATCCAACACATGAGCAAGGTAAGCTTCACACCCTTTTCTAATCATCTTCCTTGCTGTAACAGCTGAAATAAACAAAGATGCAAGCTGTCTCTGCTCACTAGATACCAACACTACTTTATCCTCACTAGTTCTCAAAGTAACACACTTCTTCTTACAATCTACCACAGCTCCATGCCTAGACAGCCAATCCATGCCTAGAATCAAATCAAATTCTTTAAATGGCATCTCAATCAAATCACCACAAAACTTCTCATCCTGTACCACCACTGCACAATCTCTATGCACTTTACTAACAATCACGCTATGCCCTAAAGGATTTGTCACCAACACATCAAATCCTAGGGACTCAGCATGCATTTCAGACACAGGCAATACATATGCACTAATGTATGAATGTGTGGATCCAGGGTCAATCAAAGCAAATACAGAAATGCCAAATAAAGAAAAAGTACCAGCTATGACTGCAGAAGCATCAGGCTGTCGTTGCATCACATAAACCCGCTGAGAAGGCCCAGCCTCATCTGGTCTGCCATCCCTGGGTGTAGATCCTCCTCTCTGACTAAACACAGACCTACCCCCTCGGCTGAAACCCCTGCTTCCTCGACCTCTGCTAAAACTCTGCCGAGAAGCTGTAGATTCCACTGATCTCTGGTCCTGCATCTCAGGACACTCTCTAATGAAATGGTTAGGCGATCCACATCCAAAACACACACCTGTTCTACCAATCCTCTGACAATTACCCACATGAACCTTACCACAAAGCTCGCATGCCAGTGGAGTGGATCTCTGCATAAAGGGAGTCGGTGCACTAGCCACAGAAGCTGTAGGTCTAGGTCTCGGTCTCTGAAACTGTCCTGATCTACTCATCTGCCTCTGACTCCTTCCCACTCTAGGAACAAAGCTCCCTCTGCCCCTCTTCACTGATGAAGACCCTGTCTCAAACTGTGGTCTTCTCACTCTAGTCTCTTCCTCAGATGCAGCTGCAATGACTTGAACTCTCTCTACACTCCGTGCTGCTGCCACAAGCTGAGAGAAATCAGTATATCTGGATCCAGCCACATGACAAATAAGAGAAGGCCTCAACCCCTCTTCGAATCTCCTACATCTATCAATGTCATCAGATATAATGCCTCCCGCATAATGGCTTAATCGAATAAACTCTACTTCATATTCAGTTACTGTCCGATGATCTTGTTTCAAACTCAAGAATTCCATTTTCTTCACATCCTTATACTCCCTAGGAGTATACTTCAATTCAAATTCCCTAAGGAAATCAGCATAGGTCAATGTGGGTGGATCATCCATGGCATGTGGTACGGTCTTCCACCAGTCATATGCATCCTTCTGCAATAATGACCTAGCATAATCAAACTTCTCCTCTGATGTGGCTTGCAACTGAATAAAAATTCTCTGAACTTTATCAAGCCATTGTTCTGCCACAGCTGGATCTATCGTACCTAGAAAATCCTCTGCCCCAAACTTCCTCAGTTTATCATATTGTCTCACTGGTACCTGAGGCTGAGGTGGTGGTGGAGGTTGCGCTGGTGCTTGCCTCATAACTTCCATCATATGTCTAAACCAGGCTGGTGGAATCTCATCATCTGCTGGTCTCCCCGACACTGAAGCAGGTGCCTCACTGGCTACCTCAACTCTAGCTCCCTCCCTACTCTCAACAGGAGCTATACTCTCTGCACTTCCTTCTACAAACTGCCGTGAATGGGAATCCATTACTACCTATATCTGTAAACACGACCAAATACACCTTATTAAAGATCAAAGGCTGCCAATACCAACATATATTTTATTCAAAATCAACTTTTAAAATCAAAATATTCTTTTTATAACATTTTTCCTAGGTTGAGAATCTCAAACCTAGGCTCTGATACCAAAACAATTGTAACACCCCTAAATCCCATATACGTTCACTACATATCACCACCATGTAATGAACATACATAGAACCTAAGAATGCTACGGTTTTCCATAAACAATTCACAATATATATATAATATAATGATATTTACTTGTAAACTAAATCAAAATAGGTATAAACATTTTAATTGATATGCAGCGGAATTTATCAAAATATTTATATATATATATATATCCAAGTACCAGTTCACAAAGTTATATACATATACATTAAATCCAATACTTTACAAAACATATAGATTATATACATGATTGGCAGCTTTCTCTTTGATCTTTAAGTCCAGTACAACTCTTCAATTCCTAGATTCACTCGGTCTAGTGGATCTCTCGGGTTCTTCCCTAACACCTGCGCGATAAACACAATCGCGCTAAGCCAACGGCTTAGTAAAACAACTATAGTATCAATATGCTTTGATGCCATGCTCATGACCCTCAATCAAATAAATAATACATAGCAAATCATAACTTATTCATCATAAATTATCAATCCATAATTACATTATATCATTACTCATCAATTTCATTAAGCAATAGTCACAATTTAACAATCATAAATCACATTAAGCCTAAGACACACCTGGGCCCAAAACACCCTAATATGTTATTCAAAGTTCAGAGTCCCTGTGTTTGATTTAATATCATAATCATCAAGCCCGTAGGCAATATATATATATCATATCTCTATCCATGGATAGCGTAACAGACCCAGTCTCTTGGACCATCAACCCATTAACATGAGGAGATCCTCAACTCGGTTAGACTGTTACAAGGTTCAATTGGAATCATCAGCTTACGGGCCATCCCATTTCGCCTATCCAATGATTCATAAACATCACATTTCTCATATATCAACTGGAACCGGCTTACGGGCCATCCCATTTTGCCTATCCAGTGATTCAATTGGAATTGGTTTACGGGCCATCCCATTTCACCTATCCAATGATTCATAGGCATGCCATCAAAAACAGGACTCTGAAAGTTGAATCAACACATTAGGCATATTAACATTTCATTTATTCTTTCATAATTTATTCCCTTTACATCAACTTGGCCCAATCACAGTGGCCTCACATATCATTTAATTCATCTTAATCATTCACATTAGTTTTACATCAATTCTCAAATCATATCAAAGCAACTCAATCATGTTAATTCCATACCCCATCACATAAGTATGCACAATTAATAACTTCCTCATACATTACACAAAACATTATAAATATGCCTTCACAATGCATTAGTGCTCTCAATGCTTTAACAAATACATGTGTGTTATGCTTTCACATCTTATAAATGTATGCAATGATGTAGTTGCACTTACCTCAATAACACTTCACTCAACTCTAATTACTTCCTCTATCAAGGTCTCTTACTTTTCAAAAAAATGATGGTTCACCCTCTTCAAGACCTAATCCCAAAAATAGCAATATACACTTACTTAGGGATACACAAGAGATAATCAAATTAATAAATAACTAGGGCAAACCCTAAACTTAACACGCTCACCCACACGGGCGTGCTACTGGGCGTGTAATACATACTGTCTCAACCACTTAACAACACGTCCAACCTCCTGGACGTGCTCCTGGCCGTGCCAATTCTCCAATCTCACAGTAGCTATGACACGCTTAATAACACGGGCGTGTTAATGGTCGTGTCACACCTACTGCCTCCAACACAATTGACACGCCTAAAGACTCTGGACGTGCTCATGAGCGTGTCAGGCCAACAACTCAGATTCCGGCCACACCAACAAACAAACAACCAAACTCTTCTTATCACTTTCTTTCCTTTCAAACAAACTCATCCAAACTAACCCAAAAACCAACTCAAACATACAACAACACCAAAACAAGACAAGACACATACACAAACACAAATCATCATCATCACTTCAAACCCTCAACACCAACATATCTCCATCTTTACCAAGAAACCCACTCTATCCATCAAACAAACCCCAAAATCCATAATCAAAGAATCAAACACCCATAAAAACATCTCAATCAAGCCAACATACTCTTAACATTATACCACTCCATCAAAACTCAAACATAACTCAAACAACACAAGAAAACAAGAGAGAACTTACCAAATTTGAGGAAACTTCACAAATCTCTAACTTGATGATTTGATTCTTCCTTCAAATTACTCTTAGCTCTTCAATCTCTCTCTTGCTCTCTTCCTTCATGGATGTCCGGCCAACAAAAATGGAAAGAAGAAAAATGAAGAGTAAACAAATCAACTCTTATCTCTACACCAAAATCCACTCACTCTCATCCAAGCATTTTAATATTATTATAATCCAAATTAATCCCTTCCACTAATTAATTACTTCCATTTTCCTTAATAATTAAATACTCAATAATATAAAAATATCTTCCTCCACTACCACTCTCTCTTTGACCATTATTTGACTCATATATATGTTATATATATTACCATATACACAACATATAAACTTGTCTCTAAACCCTATTTCTTCCCAAAACACATATACATATACTTTACTTCTCTCAACTTAAACCAACAACAACAACAACAACAACAACAACAACACATACAAAACTTCTAGGGCATGCATAGGGATATTACACCTAGATTTGCAGAAAAACTTGACATAATACCTATCAGTTTGGAGTGTCCCTTATCTGTTGCAACTCCTATGAGCAATTCCTTATTGGTAGACATAGTCTTTCTGTCTTTTCCAGTTTTAGTAGAGGAAAGAATTCTACCTGCTAATCTGATTTTTCTCAATGTGATTGATTTTGACGTAATTATTGGTATGGATTGGCTATCAACTCATTATACCACTCTTGATTACTGCAATAAGGAGGTTATCTTTCAAATACCGAGTGATTCATGATTTTCTTTTAAGGGGGATAGAAGTATTGCCCCATTTAGCTTATCTCAGTCATTAATGCTAGAAAGAAGTTTCATTGTGGTGGTCAAGGGTATTTAGAAGTCATCAGAGATGCCTTTTTAAATATTTAAGAAATGTACCAATAATGAATGAATTTCTAGATGTTTTCCCCAAAGAGCTTCCAAGATTGCCCTCTGAAAAGAAAGGTAGAGTTCTATATTGATGTAGTTCCTAGCACGAATCTCATATCTATGCCACCTTATAGGATGGCTCTTACAGAGTTGAAGGAACTCAAAGAATAATTATAAGATCTTTTAGATAAGGGATTCATCCAACCTAATACTTCGTCTTAGGGTGCTCCTGTGTTATTTTGGAGAAGAATGATGGTCCCATATGTCTTTGCATTGATTATAGATAGTTGAATAAGGTTACAGTAAAGAATAAGTCCTCTTCCCAAAATTGATGACTTGTTTGACGAGATTTAGGGTGCCCAATATTTTTTCAAAATTGATCTTTGCTCAGGGTATCATCAATTGAGGATCATGAGGGAAGATATACATGCCTAAGATGACATTTAGAACTCAGTATGGTCATTATGAGTTTCTTGTAATGTCTTTTGGGCTTACTAATACACCAGTTGCATTCATGGATTTGATGAACAAGGTGTTCAAGCCATTCTTAGATAGTTTTGTTATTGTATTTATTGATGATATCCTAGTATATTCAAGGTCACCAGCAGAACATTTGAGAATGATTTTACAAACTCTAAAAAACCATCAGTTGTATGCTAAGTTTTCCAAGTGTGAATTTTGGTTAGATAGTGTGACCTTTTTAAGAAAAGATGTTACCAAGAAAGGCATTATAGTGAACCCTAAAAAGATTGAAGCTGTTACAAATTGGTTGCAACCTACAACTGTTACTGAGGTTCATAGTTTTCTAGGATTGACAAGATATTATTGTCACTTTATCAACTCCTTTAACTAGATTAACTCATAAGAAAGCCAAGTTTGTGTGGATTGAAACATGTGATGATAGTTTCCAAAAACTAAAGGATTTGCCAACTTTTTGTGGACTGAAGTATGTGAGGACAATTTCCAAAAACTGAAGGATTGCCTTACTTCTGCTCCAGTTTTAGCCTTACTTTTAGGAATGATGGTTACACCATTTACTATGATGCCTCTAGAGTTAGTCTTAAGTATGTATTGGTGCAACATGGCAAAGTAATTGCTTATACCTCTTGTCGATTGAAGAAACATGAGCAGAATTATGCTACTCATGATCTAGAGAAGGCAGCAGTAATCTTTGCATTGAAAATTTAGAGACATTACTTATATGGTAAAACTTGTGAAATATACACATATCATAAAAGCCTGAAGTATATCTTTGATTAGTGGGATTTAAAAATGAGACAAAGAAGATGGATGAAACTTATGAAGGATTATGATTGCACTATCCTCTATCATCCTAGTAAAGAAAATATAGTGGTCGATGCTTTAAGTAGAAAGTCTTCTAGTAGCCTAGCTCATATTATGGTGAAAAAGTGACCCATTATTAAGGAGTTGATAGGGTTGTTCGATGAAGGGTTACAACTTGAGGTAAACGTGTTAGGTGTACTATTAGCACATTTCCAAGTTCTCTCAATACTAGTAGAGCGAATCAAGGTATCTCAGAGATAGGATCCACAATTATGCAGAGTCACAGAAGAAGTAAAAGACGGTAACTCTAAGGACTTTATGATTGATGAAAAAGGTGCTTTCAACATGGTTCATGGTTATGTGCTCTAGATGTAGATAATATGAGAAAGGAGATATGGGAAGAGGTGCACCTTGCAACTTACAATGTGCATATAGGTTCCACTAAGATATATTGAGATCAGAAAGGTATATATTAGTGGAATGACATCAAGAAATATATTACGGAGTTTGTTTTTAGATGTCTCACGTATCAACAGGTAAAGTTAGAGCATCAGAAGCCTTATAGGTTATTGCAGCCAATCCCTATCCCTAAGTGGAAGTGAGAAAGGATTACCATGGACTTTGTCACTGAATTACCTAAAATCATTTTAGGATATGATTCCATATGGATTATTGTAGATCGATTGACTAAGTCAGTGACTTTTATTCCAATGAAAGTAAATTATTCTATGGCTAAGTATGCTAAGTTGTATATGGAGAAGATAGTTTGTCTGCATTAAGTCCTAGTTTCTATTGTGCCAGACAGAGTGCCCCAGTTCACTTCTAAATTTTGAAAATTATTACAAAAAGCTATGGGTACATGATTAGATTTTGGTACAGCTTTTTACCCTCAAATTGAAGGGCAATCTAAGAGGACTATCCAAACCCTTGAGGATATGCTTCAGATGTGTGTACTTGATTTAGGAAACCATTGGGATTTGCATCTATCATTAATCGAGTTTGCTTATAATAATAGTTACCATACTAGCATCGGGATGGAACCTTATGAGGCTCTTTATGGTAGAAAATGTAGATGTCCAATCCATTGGAAAAGACTAGAAAAATAGCAATAGGAGGAACAAAATTAAAAGAAAAAATTATGTGAATTTATTTAATTAAATTATAAAAAAAATAAAGATATTTCTCTTTTAAAAGATTGATAAACATGTTTTAATTAAATAAACAGGTTTCTCTTCTAAAAAATTGATAAAAAAAAATTGGCACTCATCAAATGAAAAAAAAAAAGGAAAAGAAAAAAGAAATTAGAAAAAAGACAAACTTTTTAACTATGTTAATTTGAACTCATCCAATTAATTAAAAGATTAAGAAAAATTATAAACACAAAAAGAAAAAAAGAAAAAAAATGAGAAAAAAATGACAAGATTAGAATTTTTTTATCTTTTTTTAAATTTAAAAATGACAAGATTACATTTTTTATCTTTTTTAATTTATTTTATTTACTTTTGATTTTTTAATTATTTCTATTTTTAATATTAGGTTATGATTTTTATTTTATTTATTTCTTAAGATATTATATTATTATATTATTTTTAAGTATTTTAATTGCTTTTTTAACAAATAAATATATTTATTAATAAATTTATAAATTTATAAAATGATATCTGCAGCAAATATTGAGATAATAATATAAAAGAACAATTAGAGATAAGAAAAAGACTTATCTAGACTAGATGTATATGCATCATGCCAATGAAATTATGTAATTTCTCTATAATCACTCTTTTAGTAATTTTTCATTGGCCGGATGCACATACATCCGATCTATTTAAGAATTTTTCCTTATAAAATCAAAACTTATAAGAGAAATTTGGTCATTCTTCTTTTGAAGTTATGACTTCACTATCCACCAAGCTTGATGATGTCACCCTCTCTTTCTATATAAGATGACCAAAACACTTTTCATGAAAAAAGAACATCCAAAAAATAAATACATCAATATATACAATTATGACCAATTAGTTGGCTTTTGGTTTAATGAAACTAAAAAATTGAAACCTATGAATTTGCATGTTTTAAAAACAACCCAAAATAGATTTATTGTCAATAGTTGAAAAAGTTTTCGAGGTAAATTTTGTAATAAGATTGAATTATTATTTTAAAATTTTATTGAATTATTATTTTTTTAACTATTAGCCTTTTATAATAAGATTGAAATTATTTTAAATAAAAATAATATTTTAAATGGATTAAAACATATAATTTTGAAGAGTTATCTAATTATTTTGTAATTTTTTATAACTATAAAATGTAAATTTTATTTGAAAATTTAATTTTAATGTTATTAATGAATATTTTGAACAAGATTTCTTTTTTACAGTATTAAGAGAAGTTTTTTTTTCTTAAAATGACTAAAATATGCGAAGACATGTCTACGTGGATGTTTGTAAGACCCACAAAAAAAAACACCTAAAGATTTTTTTGTTGAGCACAAAAACTCTTTCATAACCTTATAAAAAACAAAAACTCTTTAACTTATACGTCAAAAACTCACATTTTGGCCAAATACTTTCTCAAGAGGCTTAGGTCCATCGGTTTTACAAAATGTACATCTTCTTCGTGTTTTCCTTCACTCTACAACTAGAGTGGTAGGGCACAAATCACAAAAATAGAGAGGCACAGCCTTTATAGGGGTGTAACCATGGCAAGGATTATCGAACCCCCCCCCCCCCCCCCCCCCCCCCCCCCCCGCCTCCCTAGTTCTGCCCCTATTTACAAAGTAAATATTATTTGAAGTAGAGTTAAAAATTAGGAACAAAATATTTCAACTTCCTAATAAGAAAGGAATAGAATAAACTAAGAATATCTTTTTTCTTCTTTATTACTTCCTATTTTAGAAAAAAGAAACAATAAAGTAAGAATATCCTTTCTTGCATACTAAGACATAGCATAGTGGTAAAGTGCACCTTCTCCCAAAGGCAATTGACCTAAAATCGATTCCCCTACTCTAATGTAATATTAAAAAAAAGAATATTCTTTCTTCCTCTTTAGTCAATTTTGGCCAAGATTATAGAAATGAGAAAATTACACCATGTACTATTTTTTAAGTTTAATTTTTATTTTTACTGCTCATACTTTTATTTTCACTTTTAAACTTTTATCTTTTCATTTTTTATGTTTTTTATGTTTTAATTTTGCAGAAATATAGTGGAGGAGTGCTATATGTGATCTAGTGCTAAGTGTGGTCCTGCTTACTATTTATTTTTCTCCTTAGTCCCTCTTTGTTGTGGTCCTACTTAAGCTTATCTTTTTAGTAGTGCTTTAGCAATGCAAACTAGGTTTTATAAATATATAATATATTTTTCATATCTTCTTTAATTAAATATTTATATTAAAAAATTTAATATTACATTTAATATTATTATTAAATAAAATATTTATTATAATAATATTAAATTTATTTTATAATTTTTATTAAAAATATTTCCATAAAATTTTTGCATTATATATCAAAATTTATAATGTTTTTTTTATTTTATATTGTTTTTTTCTTTTTTAATATAAATATTGAATACTAAATTATTATTATTATTATATTGTGTTTTAAATTTTTTATTTAATGAATTTATCTGATTTTTTATACTGTTTGTTTTTTTATAATGTTTTTTTTCTTTTTATCAAATGAAATCAATATAATAATTTTTTATATAATGACTTTTATAAATTATAAATTCGCAAGTATTTTAGTATGAATAAAATTTATTTTTAAAAAAATAAAAAATTTATATAAAATATTAAATTTATATATATAATTTATATAAAAACACAAAAATAATTAACAAAATATTGTATATATAATTTAAAATGAATACTTTAAAAGAATAACATTATATCTAGATATATGTTATGTATACCTTTATATACTATGATATTACAATTATATACTGACATTATTTTTTAAAAGAAAATAAATATATGTAGTTATATTAGCATATATCTATATATACTAAATTATAACAGTTGCATAGCGATATATTTACTTAAGATTATACGTATATGTAAGTATATGCTACATATATCTTCATATACTAAAATATTATATTTGTTTATTGGCATTTATTTTTAAAAGACAATAGGTATATGTAATTATAATTATTATATGCCTACAAATATTAATAAATAATAGTTGCATACTAATATTCTTTATCTAAAATAATAGGCATATGTGGTATATATTGGTATATGTCGGTATATTTTATATATATTTTAACTAAAAAATAATAATATATATGAATATATATTTGTATATATTGATATATATCGGTATATGTTACATATAGTTAGATATATGTTATATATATGTAGGCATCTGTTGATATCTGTCGACATATATTAGTATATGTTAATATATTACTACAAGAAAAGAGGTCAATATCAACATAATTTTGTCAACACTTTATAAAAGCATTGGAAAGATTTTATAAGTGTTAATAATTTTCGACGCTACAACAAACTGTTGGCAAAATTACCAACATTTGTCCAATAGCTTTGGCAATATAATAAAAAATAATAAATTTTCTGACATTATTTATTAAGTGTTCGTATTTGTAAATAAATTCGCATTGCTTTTTTCTTGTGTTGGCATGTTTAATAACTTACCGACGCTTTTTCAAATGTGTAGTTACATATTTTACTAATCTCAACATAATTTTGCCCATACTTTGTAAAAACGTTAAAAAAGTTATATATGTGTCATTATATAATTTTTGATTCTAGCATAAAGCGTTAGCAAAATTACTAACTTTTATCCAATACTGTTGGCAATATAATGAAAAATATTATATTTTCTGACGTTATTTATTAAATGTTGGTATTTTTTTTAATGAATTAACAATGCTTTTTTCTTGTGTTGGCGTGATTAATAACTTATTAACACTTTTTTAAATGTGTAATTATATTTTTTTTATTAATCTCAATATAATTTTATTGACGTTTTGTAAAAGCGTTAGAAGAGTTATGTAAGCATCATTAATTTAACAACTACTTTTATTTTAATTTGCCATTAAATTAGGAAAATAAAAAATACAAATTTAACAAGAGATTTATTTCTCTTCTAAATTTATCAACTATTTCTAAAAAATTTAAAATTTAGTTAGCAATTTTGATTCCCTCATGAAATTTGTCATTTATCTTAAAAAATTTATAAATGAATTTTAAAAATAGTAAGGGGTTTACAAAAAAAATTAAATTAAATTTTAATTATTTATTTAATTTTACTGACCCATTTTTTATCTGTAAATTCAATATATAAAATATTTATAAAATTAGATACTTCTGCACGGTGTCGTTTTAGTAATAGATCGGGAGTCCTAGCCCTAAAATATTTGTCTCCCGCTCTTCTCCACTTCTCCATCGCCTCTCTCGATTTCTCCTCTCCATCTCATCTCTCTTCTCTGTTCCCTTTTCTCTTGCATCTTTCTTCTCGGCCTTTGCCTTTTGTTTTGAGAGAAGATATGGAGGCGACCAATTCAAACTCCTTTGCGTGGAGAAATCCCACCTATTCATTGAGGCCCTCAAGAAAGTTGAAAGAAAAGCACAGGTTACAAGTGTTTCTTTCAAGAAATAAAAAATAGCATCGATCGGTTTCTTTGGAGGCTTCATTTTCTTATGATTATTTTCCAGGTATCCGTTTAACCAATTTAAGTTTTTAATTGTTGGATTTATTTTTTATTTTAAAATTGTTTTTGAGAAATGTTTTGGATTATGTTTTTTAATTTGGTTTGCGATGTTGGTATTGTAATTGTTTCTTGTACAAAATTATTAATTATTCTTCATACCAGAAATCCTCCTAAAATCCCTCACTTTTCCAAAAAAGTAATTATTCTCTTTATTTCACTTTGTGTTTCTATGTTAATTGGCAATTCACTACATGAAGCTTTTTCTTTTTCTTGTTATATCAATTACTGTTATAGATAAAACCAATCTTGGCTTAATGATCGCTTAATGTAATGTTAGTATCAAGAGACTGGAGTTCTATTATGGCATGGCCTCACACTTGAAGAGTTTACCTACTAGTGCTTTGGAAATAAGGCTAATTATGGGAAAGGCAAGCAAATGCCAATTCATTATCAGTCTAACAAGCACAAATGCTTCATTGTTTCCTCATCAATAGTGTATGCAATTTATATCTTCAATATTAGATATTATTAAAATCTATATGGGAAAGGCTTGCTTGGTCATGGTTTTGGCTTTGTAAAGGTTGGCGCTGTAGGACTAGGGAGTACGTAATCCAAAGCCACTCATTTTTAGATTGCATGAGGAGGGGTTAGAAATCATACCCATTGCTTTTACTTTCTTAACTTAATAACATTGTACTTTATAGATTTACTATTTTGTTAAGAATATAATTCTGGAAAAATTCAAAGTAATCCCAAACTCAATTCTTTCGTATTTAATTTTTAATTTTTCTAGCTACTATACATACATTAATAATAAATGCTTGACCTTAATTATAATTCATTTCAAAATTCTTTTGAATTGGCCAGCTTATTGATTACCTGATTTAGAAGAAACATTTTACCTACTTCTATTATATAGATGCATAGATGGAAACTTGATTATATGTGTAGTTAGTAATGAAATTAGATTATTTTTTAATTTAAAATTTCTAATTTTGCTAAAACAACTGCAGGTTTACTTTGACTATATGAGAAGCTTTCGGGTAGAATTTGATTAGTTTTTTGAGGATGGAATTATCTCTAAGATTGAAGTTGGATTATGTCCATGTTGAGAGTTGTGCTATCACTCATATCTTGCAAAGCATGGGTAGAGATATCCTAATATTGGTGAATTCCCGGTATCTTTTGAATAACTTGTAAGTCTAGTGGTTTCCATAACTGTAGAGATGCTTTGTAATTGATATTCCTTGAACAGTTCTTTGTTATATTTTCAGTTGTGCTCAATAATTAAATAATGCTCCATATATTAGTTAGTGTGATTAATAATCAAATTGTGATTTAATATAATCATTAAGCAGAATACGCATACTATTGATATGAAAAAAATATATTGTTTTATTGGTTTGTTAACATAATTATGCTTCTATAGATTTTTTTTTTAATTTTGCTTTTTTCTTTTTTCATGTGTTCAAATTATTTAATTTTTCTTTTTTTTCTTTTTCTGTTGGTTACTGAATAATATACTTTGAATGGTGTTTGGGTTGATATCGCATTAGATATTAAATTCTTGCCTGTTAAACTAAAGTTAAAGGTTTGATGGTTGTGATGTAAACTTTTTTGACGGTATAAGCATGGTAAATGATTTTTTTAACTAGTCTATATGTTGCACCACCCAAAATGAGCTCTAATAACTTGTAATTGGAATGTGCAGCTTGTGGCTAACATTTGTTCAAGTGCATGATTATTCTTAAAAAGCTTTTATTGAAATTCAAAATATGAGAACCGTATTCAGTAGAAGATTTGAGGCAGACCATATCAGTAGCCAGGTTCCACTAAAGCTTATGCATTTGGAAGGGCTATATGTGTTATTTGTATTGTCAAGATTGTAGGATTTATTTTAAACTCATATTCTTAGTTGCCACAATATGTGTGTGCAACAATTGTAAATATTTCAGCCTATTCTTTTGTATGTTACAATGCTTATCTTTGTTTAAATTATCGATGTAAGTAAGATAAGATGCTAATTAAACTTTGGAAGCAATAATATGTAATAGTTTGTGTTATGGTTAATTATTATACTTTAACCTATGTAGTTTCTTATATTGGTTTTAAAAAAGTAGCTGTGATTATAAGAAAATGTGTAACTATAATGTTTTATTGCGTTGGTAAGTTTAAATGTGTCGTTAAAAGTTTAGCAACAGTTTAATTACATTGTTAAAATAATAATGTATTTAATTGTATTTTTAAATTATATTCACCAACGAATTCGATTATGTAGTTGATCATTATGTTTATCAACGTATTAATTGCATCAGAAATATTTACTGATGCTTTGAATTTGCGTCACTAAATAAAAATTTTTTATGCAAATAAAAAAGTTAGGAATATAATTTATCAATACTTTATTTTCGTCGTTAATAATTACCAATGCTTAAGCATTACATCACGAAATATTAATTTGCAACGCAAAAAAAAAAGGTCAAAAATAATTTATGTAATTTTTTGCACTATCATTCAGGGACGATGCCTCATTTAATGTTGCTTTTGGCAACATAATATTTTGTGTGGTTAACTAATCTAGCCATTTTTTTTACGTAGCTAAAGAGTAATTTTTGCATTGACATAGGTCTATTTTGGTATAGTGTATATTAAATATATTTTAACTAAAAAATAACAATAATATTTGTATATATTTTATATACTTTAATTAAAGAATAATAATATATGTGGATATTTAAAATTAACTAAAAATGACAATATATATTAGTATATGTCAATATATATTGATATATATTATATATAAAATGATATTTTTGTAATTTATAGGCTCTATGTATTTTGAATGTCCATATTCACTATATTTTTTAAAAAATAATTCTTTTGACAAAAGTAATATAATTTAAAATTAGCTAAAAAATGGAGTATATATTAGTATATATCGATATATGTTGATATAAGTCGGTGTATATTATATATAAAATTATATTTTTTTTTTGTAATTTATAGGAATCGTATGTTTTAAATATCCATAACCACCATTTTTTTAAAAAATAAATATTTTATATAAAAGTAATATAATTTAAAATTAATTAACTTAAATTAAGATATATTAAATAAAATATATAAAAGTGTGCGTATAAAATATAATTTAAAATTAATTAAGATAAATTAATATAAAATATAATATGAATTAATTAATGAAAATATTATATAATAAAAAAAATTTAAAAATACTAATTTCTTTTTTGAAAAATAATTTCTTTTTTTTCATTTTTAATCTTGTGTTTGTATTTTTGATTATTTAATTTGGATTAGAAGATGTTTAATCTTATGTTATATATTAATAATATATTTTTAAACAGTTTTATAGTTTATATTAAAATTATTTTAACAAATTTAAATTACATAAAATATATAAAAGAAAATATAAATTAAATAAATTATACTAATATATTATTGTACCTAATTAATTTATAAATTAAAAAATTATAAAAATTAATTGATAAAAAAGTAGCACATAAAAACGATTGGGCCGTATATTAATAGTGAGCCTCTGCTTCCAAACCACACCAAAAAAGACAAGGGCAGCCTACTTGTCACCTTTTGCTCACTCTCTTTTTTTTTATATTTTTCTTTACTTTATTCTTCTAAAGCCTCCTTCCAAGTTGGGTGCAAGCCTTAGCTAAATTAAGTCAAGGCTTAAGTCTTCTTTTAAGTCTAAGTTAAGACTCAAACATTTCATTAAGTTAAATTAAGGCCTAAGTTTTCTATCAATCCTAAGTTAAAATCCAAGCCTTCCATCAAGTCCAAGTTTTGCCTCATTTCAAGCCCAACGTAATGCCTAAGTCTTACACCAAGTTCAAATTAAGATTCAAGTCTTTCATCAAACTAAAAATCAAGAAAAGCAAGAGAAAATCTCTAAAGATAACTCTTCAATTTAACTTTTTCAATTTGGTAAAACAACAAATCTAAATGAAACTTAGGCCTTTGCTATTGAATGCATGAACTACTAAGGACCTTAATTCTCGTTTAAAGGGATATATAATCACATATTATAATGTCATTATAAATAGCGAGCCCACATAAAGTCACAAAATTGGTTCTTTTTTTTTCTTCTTTATTTTATTTTACTTTATTTTATAAATATTATTTTGGAGATTTATGCCTAAGCTAGAATCCATAAATATTATTTTAAAGCTTTCCTTTGTATGTTAATCGAAGTTCTAAATTTAGTTATTATTTTCTTTGTTTTGGATGTCATCTTATTATTGTTATGTATATATTATTTTTTATTCATAAATTTTAACTACTAATCATGAAAATCAAATTTACAAAAAGTTAAAATTTTTTTAAAGGAAAATTTTAGGTTACTTAAAATCAACTTGAAAATTTAGCCCGTAATTTATCGTAATTAATTTTGGATTAGTATTTTTTTAGTATAAGATTAAATATTTTTTATGGTGTCAAACTAAATAATTTTTTTCTTAAATTTTTCTAAACCAAATAAATTAAGTTGGTAACTCTTCAATCAAGATTTCAAAATAAAGTCATTATCTATTTTTAAAATAAAAAAGAGTAATCATTTTTTTAAAAAAAAAACCATCTTTAAACTCATACTTACTGAACTAACTGGAGATCATATTCGGTGGTGTTGCGTGAGGCCAGATCGAAATGAGCATTTTGGCTCTAGTTTATTATGCTGGATTGGTACTCGGATAAGACCTCACAATATTACATATAAAAATATATATTTTTTGTTATATGTGAGTATATGTTATATATAACAACATTTATATATATAAAAAAATATACTTTTAAATAATTTTTATAGTATATGTTATTTTAAAAAATATAAATTAAATAAAAAATATAAAAATATATGTATAAAAAATAATTTAAAATTAAATAATATAAATTATATTTTAAGTTAATTAATTAATTATTTTTTAATTATATAAAAATTTTAAAATATTAATAAATGAGTAAAAGAAATAAAAAAAGATTAAAAAAATCCAAAAACATAGTACAATGAAAATTGAAAAAGGTGTAAAATGTGTTTCAACTATAGCTACAATGTAGTGGTCCACATTCTTTTACACGAAAAAAGGTATTTCAATGAAAAAGTGAAAAAAAAGTGATCCATATCTTGTACCGGATTTTTTTTGTAAATAAAAGTCAAAGTAGCGTAAATTTAAATTTTTTTTGAAGCACCGTAAAATTGATAAATAATTTACTTTGTGAGGAAATTACACTGAATACGAAATTTGAGATTCTCGTTTTCAATTTTACGGTGCAACAAGTTCTGTTTTTCATTTATACGGTTTGGGCCATTTTTTCACTTTTATGGTTTCAACTTTTTTCTTGTTTTTTTTGTTTTTTTGTTTTCTTTTTTATTTCATTATTTTTTTATTTTTATTTTTATAAATAAATAATTTTTTATTTTTATACGTTGTTATACATAAAAAATATATACAAAACATATATATAAAAAAAACAAACATATGTCAGCAAGTACACATAAAATGAATATATAACAACATATTCAATATATACTAGTTTGCACATTAATATTTTATTGTAAATCAATTGAATATGTTATTGTATATAACATATATAAATATATAATAATATATATTATTTTGCATACTAATATTATTTTTTAAAAATTAACTAATATATATTATTATATGTAATATATATCAACGAATATTAGTTGTATATTAATATTTGTTTTGCAAATCAATTAATATATATTATATATATCAACATACAACATGATATAACACTTTATTTTCTCATATTTCTTCTCTAAATCATCTGATATATGTTGATATATGTTACATTTATTAATATATATTAGCATATAATAGTTTTTATTTTTATATTTATTTTCTAATTCATTTGATATATACTAATATATGTTACATATATCAACATATACATTATATAACACTTTGTATTCTTATGTTTCTTCTCTAAATCATTTGATATATGGTGACGTATGTTGCATATATCAACATGTAACATCATATAACACTTTTGTATTCTCATGTTTCTTCTCTAAATCATGTAATATATGCTTATATATGTTACATATATCAACATATAACAGCATATAACAGTTATAATTGATATTTCTTTCTATAAATTATATAATATATCTTAATATATATTACATATATCAATATATAATATGATATAACACTTTATCTTATCATAGTTTTTCTCTAAATCATATGATATATGTTAATATATATAATATATATCAACATATACCAGTATATAATAATATCTATTCTCATATTTCTTTTTCTAAATTATTTGATATATATTACATATATCAATATATAACATTTAATATAAATATTTTATTTTAATATTTTAAAAATTTTTAATTTGAAATTTATTTAAAAAATAAATAATATAACTAGATATATGTGGATATATATATTTAGTTATATATTACATATAAATAAATATATATGTATAAAAATATGAATTATATTATATATTATAAAGATATTTTTTATATAATTTTTTATGGCATATGTTAAAATTATTTTAAAAATATAAATTGAATAAAAAATATAAAAAAGTATATAAAATATAATTTAAAATTAATTAATATAAATTATATTTTAATTTAATTAACATAAATTATAATTTAATTAATTATTTTTAATTATATAAAATTTTTAAAACATTAATAAAAAAATCTAATAGTAAATATATTGTTTTGTTTTAGGTTTTTTTGTGTGCAAAAGTTAGCTTTTGGCCCAATTATGTAACTCCGTATTTTTACAAGTAAAACTTGCAAATCAAGTAAAATTGAAAGAATTTTTTCGGCATCGTATATTTAAAAAGAAATTTTATTTTTAGAATAGTTTTATAAATATCCCTTTACTTTTTAGGCTATTTTTATAAATATTTTAAAGAGCAATTTACGTCCCACACGACTTTTAACATCTCACTTTTCAAACATAAGGGCGTCTTGTATTTTTATTTCAAATACAACTTTCGCCATTTTTTTTTCAAATTTAACTTCACACGTTGATTTTTCTTTTTTTCTTTTTTGTAATTTTTTATTTTCTTATTTTTTTGCTATTTTATTTTATTAATTTTTTTATTTAAAAAAATTTCTTATGCTATATTTTTAGTATATAAAATATATATATATATAATATATACACAATATATATAAAATACATACTTAATAATGTAAACTACATCAACAACACATCAACAATATATCTACAATAAATCTACAATACATCAACAAAATATTTATAATATTTATTTAATTTTATTTAATTTAATTTTTTTATTTTTAAAACATCCACATAATATTTATACAATATTCACACATACAACATTTACAACACATCTACAATAACTACAATACATTTATAATATATTTGTAATACACTTATATAATAAAACTGTGTGTATTTTTTGTATTTAATATGTAAAATTTATTTAAAAATAAATTTAATAATTTTTTATTAATATATTTTTATATATTTTTATATTTTTTATTTTTTATTTTTTAGTGTTATTTATTTTTTATAATTAAAATAAAATTTTTTTCTTTTATAAAAAATTATGATTTTTATATGATAAAAAATAATTTAAAATATTAATTTTTATTACTTTATTATAGTTTTTTATTTAATAGTGAAGTTTGATAAAAAAAAAAGAAAATTTAAAGTAAAATATTGATTGTATTGAAGGAAGATGTATTTAAAAAAAATTTATTGAGAAATATGGTATCTTTAAAATTTTATGCTAATTTTTATAAAAATATAAATACTTTTAAATTTTATAATATTTTTATAATAAAAATTATATTTTAGGATAGCTATATAAATATTTCTACTTTTAAAAGATATATTTACGCCATACATGGAAATAAGATTTTCGTCTTAAAAAATACAGGAGGCGGAATCTTTTTTTCATTTTTACTATAAGATGCTGTTTTTCTTCGATTTTTGTAAATTTTTTTATATAATTTATTTTATTTATATTTTTTATTTAAAAAGATTAATATTTTATTTTTGATATATATACAAAAAAATAAATATATACATAACATACATACAATATATATAAAATACGCATTTAATAATATAAACTACATCTACAACACATCTATAATACATCTACAATACATTTATATAATATTTTTAATATTTATTTAATTTTTTATTCTCATAACATTCACATAACATTCACACAATATTCACACAGTAATCAATAATTTTTACATTGAATACACACAACTTAAATAACTAAAATATAATATATACACAACATTTACAACACATCTATAATATTTGTAATACATATATAATATATCTACTATATATTTATATAATGAAATTATGTGTATTTTTTATTTTTTATGTTTATGATATGTAAAAATTATTTAAAAATAAATTTAATAATTTTTATCAATATATTTTTTATATATTTTACTTTTTTAAATTTTTTTTGGGAGTGTAATTTATTTTTCATAATTAAAATTAAAATTTCACCTTTTGTAAAAAAAATTATAATTTTTATATGATAAAAATAATTTAAAATATTAATTTTTATTATTTTATTAGAATATTTTTTATTTGATAGTGAAGTTTGAACAAAAAATAAAAATTGAAGTAAAATATTGATTATAGTGAGGAAAGAGATATTTTTGAAATAAAAAATTTATTTTATTAAAAAATGAAGTATTTTTTAAAATTTTATACCAACTTTTTATAAAATATAAATATTTTTAATTTTTATAATAAAAATTATTTTTTAAGGGTAAACATCCCTTTTAAAAAAATTTTCTCAAGCCATTAAGGCCCAAGCGTCACAAATCTAAATAGGCAAATATCCTAAACCCATTTCAACAAAATTAGAGATAGGATCTTCTTCTCATAAAATCTTATTTTAAAATACTTTACAAACTATTTGAGTATAGTTTTATAGTTTCAACAACTCATATAGTTTTGAAGAATTTACAACAACACGGAATTTCGTTTCTCTGTTTTCATTTATACGAACATATATATATATATTTTTTCATTTTTATGCTTCTCGCTTTTCATATATACGGAATTTACTTTTTTTTTTCTTTTTTATTTATACAGTAAGATTGACAACATGCTCATTATTTTGCCTTCTTTTGAGTGCAATTTTTTTTTCTTTTATCTTGTTTTATTTTTTCTATTTGTTTTTTTTATTTTTTTATATTGTTTCTTTTGTCTTCTTTTTTTCTTTTTTTTCATGCATATTTATATTTGTATTTTTTTATACAACCATACAAATATTTATATTTTGAAATATTTTTATGCAAAATAAATTATGAATAATAAATTATTATATTTTATTTTTATTTTTTATATATAAAGGTGTATGAAATATAATTAAAAATAGTTACCATAAATTATGTTTTAAGTTAATTAATTAATTATTTTCTAATTATATAAAATTATAATTATAATTATATATAAGTCATGTTTTAATTATATAATTATTATTAAATTATGTGTAACATCAAAACAATGCATTATCATAATTATCAACATCCCCTTCAAAAATCCAAAATAAACATAATGTGTCTATAATCTTAAACTTAACTAAATTCTCTCATATCAAATTTTTAACCATAAAATCGTTACACACACATGAAAATAACATTAAATTACTCCATTTCAACAATTATAATCATCCACGCCAAAATTATAATTTACACGTATTCATCCATAATCCTAAATCCGACAATCATATCATTTTCAATCATCCAACCAACAAATCACCATATAATAATTATTCTAACTTCATTTCTATCTATTTTAACAATTTAAATACATATTCTCTCTCTAACTCAAACTTACACAATCATAAAATAAAAAAATAAAGCTTAAAATAAAAGATACTTATTTAATTTCTTTGATAATCCTTCAAAAACTTTTTAAATCCTTTTTAAATCTCTTATAAATTTAATGTAATACACAAGCCAAAATTAAGCTCTCTCCCTCTCTACTAGCACACGTCTAGGATGAAGAAGAATAAGAAGAAGAGATTTTATTTTGGTCTTACTTTCTTCTTTTGTTTCTAACCACAAATATATATATATATAATTTATTTATTTATTTATTATTTAAAATCTATAATTCTTCACTATCATTAAAATATATTTTAGTTTTGATTTATTTTATTATTTTTTATTTATTATCATACTTATCACTTTTTTCTCTATAAATATATAAAAATTAATTAATTTAAATAATTCTAACCATTCGTCTTATTTCCCTCTTTGACTTTTCTCTCTTCCCTTCATCATCATCATCATCATTATTATTATTATTATTATCATCATCATCATCATCATCTTCATCATAATCATCATCCACTTTTTCAACACTCAATTAAACCTCACATATATGTAATATATATTTTATATATATGCGTATGTCTTATATATGTTACTATATTTTATATATACTATTAAGTATATATTTATGTAATGTATATACCATGTATATGTAATATATATTTAATGAATAGAAATACTCATATACATAAACAATATGTATCTTATATACACATTAAATATACCTTATATGTATATTAAATATATCAAGTATGCAATATATATATATATATATCCAACATATATAATTAATATACAATATGTATAAGTTATGTATACACTAGGTATATATTGGATGTATATAATTTTTATACTTCCAAATACTCATTTAATTTCTCCAAAATTATGGATATGATAATTCTCCCCCCTTAAATAATTTCATCCTTAAAATTACTTATTGTGGTAATCAAGTTCCACTATAATTAACTATCAATTTTCACTTCCAGTATAATTAACTTCTAAATTTATTATCTCTATTTTTCACCGTTACTAATCACATAGTCTTTTATTCTCCCTTTTACAAATACTTTTAATCATTTTTTTATAATTACCATTATAAATATCAATAATAAATATTAACTCTTCACTTACCTATATCCAATGTACATATAATTTCTAGTTCTCCAAACATACAATTAAATTTCAAATTCATACTTCCAATCATTAATCAATTATCAGTCATTATCTATCATTAAGTATTTAAATAACATTAAACTAACCATTTATATGGTACAAACCAATTCAAAATTTCATTCAAAAACTCAACCGTATCAAAATAATATCGCACCAGTGCATTTCAAATTATTTCTATCATTAGCTTTCAAATTCTTTGATAATCTAATATCAATTACAAATACTCCCACAATTTACTCCTTATATTTTAATTTATTCTATCCACTTGAATCCATTGGATCATATCTTGACTAATCAATCAACTATCATTCATGAGATAAATTAAAAATTCATTTATTGTACAGTTATTTTATATTCATTACTAAATTTTTACATCCACCTGAAATATTTCAAAAACAAGTTTATTACCCTTTCTCATAATATCTATTTTCACATAGCACATAAATTAACGTATCTCAACCGTGCAACTAAATATGGATTGCATACATAACCTTGACTCTTTTTAACTTAATAATCTATTTATATAGATTTATATTTTAATTGCTCAATATAAGGAATAACATTTAAATTCTTACTTACTCATAGTCAATCTTTACTTAACCAATAATATACATCATATTAATAAATCCTCAATATATGTCCATAATAAATAATTCACTGTCATATACTAGTTCTCTTTTTAATTTTAATTATGAACTCTTTGTTCTAATTTACTAAAAACTTCATATTCCTTCTTCATATCTATGCTCATCCATATATACATTTTCAAAATTTTCTTCATTCATTTTTCATATGAAATTAATTTATCACTCCCTTATAAAAATTTGTATGACTTCCTCATGTTCATGTCAATCTCAATTTTTTTCATTTTTCATTCCTCATCAAATCTTCATAAAAGATTATAAATTTTTAGCCACATGTACTTGACACATATATGAACCTATGCTTAAAACTTTATATTTTTCCAAACCGATTTATTATACTTAAAAATTAAGTCTTCCAATCCCACAGAATCTGTCTCTTTAATAATTTCTCTGGCATCACCTAATTATCTATTTTTCAAGTACAAAACCTTAATAAAAATTTATGAAAGTTTTTAACCATATACTCCAGAAATACACATGATATTGTATATAAAATTTTAGATTTTTCTGGGTTGGTTTGCTATAGTTTTTAAATATGTTTCTCAACTTCTATTTGTGTTCTTCAACACATAGAAATAAGTATTGGAACTACTCCAACAATTTTTGTTCTTCTATTTTTCTTAAATAATAATTCATCTTTAAAAATTAAAAAATTTCGTACATTACGTTCTAACACAGAAAAACGTTTCATTAAAATTTCAAGCTCATTTAACACCCCTAGATTAGTCCAAATATCCAAAAAAAATATCACTTTGCTGCACACATGCAGAATTTCCAGCAACTATAATACTCATCTCTCACATTTTTATTTACATACAAATAATTTTCTTACTGTCACTTATTCATCAATTGAACCAACTATAAATCTTAATTTCAAATAAAAATTCTAAAAATTCTTAATCTATAATCTCCAGATTGATGCTTTCACTACACCACTCTGATCTATGCATCTCAGACGCTATCTCAATTTATATCTGTTACATCGAACGGACATTGCCACATTAGAGACTAACACAGGTGCCAATGTATATGTATGTATTAAAATACAAATCGCTATTTCAAAATTTTTCTTTTTCATTTTTGAAACTCACCTAGGTCAAGAATCTCAAACCTAGTCTCTGATACCAAAATAAGTGTAACACCAAAATAATGCATTACCATAATTATCAACATCTCATTCAAAAATTCAAAATACACATAATAGGCTCATAACCCTAAACTTAACCAAATTCTCTCAAATCAAATTTTTAACCATAAAATCATTACACATACATGAAAACAACATTAAATTACTCCATTTCAACAATTATAGTCATCCACACCAAAATTCTAATTTACACATATTCATTCATAACCCTAAATTCACCAATCATGCCATTTCAATCATTCAACCAACAAATCACTATATAATCATTATTCTAACTTCATTTCTATATATTTTAACAATTTAAACACATATTCTCTCTCTAACCACTTCCAAATATCAATTTGAGTCTATTTTCATCATTTAAATAATTTAGTAACTCAATTTAAATTATGGAACCAAATAAACATGCATACTTTAACCAACTTCAACTTCAACAATTGCCCTTCTTCACTTTGATTTTGCAAATCCACTTTAATCAATCCTAAACCACATTACAGGTTTCAACGTAGCATTAGCAATCCATTTTAATCCACTTTAATCATTCATACACCATTTACATCATTTCTACATAACATTTCACTAAAATACTATTTTCACGCTTATGGTTATTCAAACTTCAACATATCAAACTCATTTTTATCATGTAACTATATAATCATCAATTATACATCAATGTAACATCAAAACAAAGAAAATAAAGCTTAAAATAAAAGATACTTACTTGATTTCTTTGATAATTCTTCAAAATCTTTTTAAATCTCTTATAAATTTGATGTATAGCACAAGTCAAAATTAAGTTCTCTCCCTCTCTACTAGCATACGTCCAAGATGAAGAAGAAGAAGAAGAAGAAATTTTATTTTGGTCTTACTTTCTTCTTTTATTTCTAACCACAAATATATATATATATATATACTCAATTAATTTATTTATTATTTAAAATCCATAATTCTCTACTACCATTAAAATATATTTTAATTTTGATTTATTTTATTATTTTTTTATTTATTATCATACTTATCACTTTTTCTCCAGAAATATATAATAATTAATTAATTTAAATAATTCTAACAAATCGTCTTATTTCTTTCTTTGACTTTTCTCTCTTCTCTTTATCATCATCATCATCATCATCCATTTTTTCATCACTAAATTAAACCTCACATATATGTAATATATATTTTATGTATATGTATATGTTTTATATATGTTACTTATATTTTACATATACTATTAGGTATATATTTATGTGATGTATATACCATGTATATGTAATATATATTTAATGAATATAAATACTCATATATACAAATAATGTGCATCCTATATATACATCAAATATACCTTATATGTATATTAAATATATCAAGTATAATATATATATATATATATATCCAACATATACAATTAATATATAATATGTATATGTTATGTATATACTAGGTATATATTAGGTGTATACAATTTTTATACCTCCAAATACTTATTCAATTTCTCTAAAATTATGGATATGATGTTATGTTTCATTTATACGATAAGTATATGTGATTATATGTAATATATATTAATATATATTAGTTTGTATATTAATGTTTTATTATAAATCAACTGATATGTTTTATTATATATAATATATCAATATATATTAGTCATATATTGTTCTTTTATTGCAAATTAACTAATATATGTTGTTATATATAACGTATATCAACATATATTAGTTTGCATATAGATATTTTATTACAAATCAACTAATATGTGTTAATATATATAACATATATCAATATATATTAGTTTGTATATTAATATTTTATTATAAATCAATTGATATATGTTTTTATATGTAACATATTTCAGTTATATACTGATATTTCTTTTGCAAATTAATTAATATATGTTATTATATGTAACATATATTGATATTTTATTTGCATTGTAAATCTACTAATATATGTTGTTATATGTAACGTATATCAATATATATGAGTTTGTATATTAATATTTTATTGTAAATCAACTAATATATATTGTTATATGTAATAGATATTAACATATGACGCTTTGTATTATGAAGTTTTTTCTTTAAATCATCTTATATATGTTGCTATATATTAACATATAACAATATATTACACTTTATATTCTCATATTTTTTTTCTCTAAATCATTTTATATATATTACATATATCAATATATAATAATATATATATTAATATTTATTGATATATGTCGGTATATATCCTATATAGAATGATATTTTTATAATTTTATATTAAATAATATTTTTAAATAATTTTTATACTATATGCTAACATTGAGGGTTTAGACGTTAGGCCGGAGAAAAATGTGAAATACATTAGACGAATTAGATTTTCGAAATTTAAAGAAGCTTTGAAGAGGATGAAAGTTGGCAAAGCCTGTGGACCAGATGAGATACCTATTGAGGTTTGGAAATGTTTGGGAGATACAAGAGTTATATGGTTGACATCTTTGCTCAATAAGATCTTAAGTTCAAAGAAAATGCCTAATGAATGGAGACAAAGTAATTTGATACATATTTTTAAGAATAAAGGAGATATCCAGAATTGCTCAAATTATAGAGGTATAAAGCTTATGAGTCACACTATGAAATTGTGGGAAAGAGTTATGGAATACTATTTGCGGTTAGATACTTGTATCTCCTCAAATCAGTTTGGCTTTATGTTTGGTCGATCAACTATGGAAGCTATTTTTCTTATAAGAGATTTGATGGAAAAGTATAGAGAGATGAAGAAGAACTTACATATGATTTTTATTGTCTTGAAAAAGGCGTATGATAGAGTCCGTAGAGAAGTATTATGGTGGGTCCTAGAGAGTAGGGGAATATCTATACGATATATCCAAGTCTTGAAGGATATGTATGAGGGAGCTACCACCAGTGTCTGCACCGTGAGAGGGGATACTAAGAATTTTTTCATTTCTATTGGATTACATCAAGGTTCAGCTTTGAGCCCTTATTTTTTCGCCTTGATCATGGATGAGCTAATAAGACATATATAGGATGACATCCCTTAGTGTATGATGTTTGCAGATGATATTGTATTAATAGATGAGACTCAAGCAAGGGTAAATCAAAAGTTGGAGTTATGGAGAAGCACTTTGGAATCTAAGAGTTTTAAGCTAAATAGGACTAAGACTGAGTATATGCATTGTAGATTTAATAGCGAGAATAGAGAAAGAAGAAAAATTATTTTAGACGAAATACCAGTGCCTCATAGTACTTATTTTAGATACCTTGGCTCAATTCTTCAAGAAGATGGAGGTTGTGAAGAATATGTAAATCATAGGATTAAAGTTGGTTGGATGAAGTGGAGGGGTGCTACAAGAGTTCTATGTGATCAAAAGATGCCAATTAAATTAAAAGAAAAATTTTACCGCACTGTAATACGGCCTGCTATGATGTATGACAGTGAGTGTTGGGCAGTAAAAAGACAACACATGAGTAAAATGCATGTTGCAGAAATGAGAATGATAAGATGGATGTGTGGTCATACTAGGATGAATAGAATCCGCAATAAGTGCATTAGAGAAAAAGTGAGGTAGTACCTATTGAGGATAAGAAAAGAGAGCATAGATTGAGGTGATTTGGCCATGTGAAACGAAGACCTAGCGATGTGCCAGTTAAAAAAACCGAACAAGTTATAGTAGATATAACTAAGAGAGACAGAAGTAGGCCTAAACTGACTTGGTCAAAGGTAGTCCAAAATATTCTCATGATGTTACATATATCAAAATAGATAACCTTAAATCGTATTGAGTAGAAAAGATGAATCCATATAGCCGACCCCAATTGACTTGAGATTAATGCTTTGTTGTTGTATATGCTAAAATTATTTTTAAAAATTTAAATTAAATAAAATATATTAATATAAATAAAAATTTGAATTTTATTTTCAAAATAAAAGCATATGTGAACATATATATGGGTATTTGTTATATATAAATAGAAATTTATATGAATATTTATAATTTAATGTTTAAAAAAATTATTTGAAATTGAGAAGAAATAAGAAAAAAAATACAAATGGCTACTGATTTTCTAAAAACAGTGGCTATTTGTAAAGAAAGTGATCAATAAAGAGAACTGCACAATTTTTCGTAAATTTGTAAAAGAAAAGTTTCGCAATCGTACATTTAAGAATTTTTTTTCTACTGTATATTTGAAAAGTAATTTAAGTTATAGGTTATTTTTGTAAATATCCCTATAGTTTTATCTCAAACCAAATTTTAACAATTTAAGTATTTTCAAAAAATATTATAACCATGGAAGACAAATTTTTTCATGAAAAACCTTTTATGATATTAAGAAACTTTTTCTATAGAACTGAAATTTTACACTGTGGGATTTATCAGAAGCCCAACCTTATTATATGGCAATCCTTGAAATCATTGAATCAACAAAGCTTAAACATTTCTATCTGGACAACAATCACTCAAATCTTGTACCATACAAAAAATTAACCATCCTTTGGATTAGGGAAGGAACCTATCAGCCTCAAAATTGTTCCATGTTGATTTCAAAACCAAATTAAACCGTCACAATTTATTTCTATTAGGATTACTAATAAGTATGGTTTAACATTTTTCTATTCCAAAACCGTAAGGAAAGTCATTATTGGCTAATATATTTTTTTTATTACAAAAGTGAGAAAAGACTCAAGACTCAAGAGCAAACAGCATGTGGGTATGCCCTCCTACCAAGTCGTGCTGAATCTATGCCTTAATAACGTCATGTGGGTCTGGGAATTCATGAACTCCAACTGGAAAACTTTGCGCCAGAGATGCCAAAGAATCTGCCAAGTTGTTTGCTTCCTTATAGGTATGATATAACTCAATCTCCCAACTCCTATTAATCAGGCTTTTAATTTTGCGAACAAGAGTTGCATTTGCACCGGACAACACAAAAGGGGATGTTAATTAGCATTTTAACAGCACAGCTACTGTCCATTTCTACTTTGAGTCTCCGGATGCCTATTTGCCAAGCGATACAGAGTCCATGATATACTCTCCACAGTTCTGCCTGCGTGATGGAGCACGAACCTATATTCATCGAGAAACCTGCAACCCATGTGCTGTTGTCATTCCTTACAACACCACCAGCAAAAGCCCGCCTTGTAGATATTTTGAATGCTCCATCACTATTTAATTTGAACCAACCAGGAGGGGGCACATTTCCAGCCAATGTGAATAATTACCTTGGACACACCATGGCAGCCCACGATTTTCCTTTGCATGACAGCATTCTCCATAGCTCGTACTTTTCGATGGATATCAGTTAAGACTTCTAGCATATTTCTGTGCAAGTCAGCAAAGATGGCTTCATTTTGCGGTTTCCAAAGAAGCCAACAAGTAATACCAAACCAAATACACCCATGCTCATGAATATTCCCCAATCTACTACTTACAAGGTTATCAAGCAACCAAACATTGAATTGGGCAATATATTTTGATACAATGTAAATACTACAAAAATTCCATGATAAGATAGCAAATATATTGTCCAAAATTGGCTTATGAGACATGGTTGTTGCCAATTTTATCTATAATTCCAACCTTTTATCTTAGAAGTCTCATGCTTAAACCTTCCTTGTAGTTGCAAAAACTCTAAAAGACTATTTTTCTTAGTAATGAAAAAACATCAAACGGTAGTACTTCTATACGCAACATCCTCTAATGTTGAGGTAGACTCACAAGTATTCATCATCGACCTTGGTACCGACAGCAAGGACGACTGATTTTTAATTCTGCAACTTTTAACAATAAAATAAAAAAAGTGCAAAAATTTTACTATGTGACAAAAGTCAAAGATTTATTGTTCTTTTCTTTGTTAACACTATGAAACCACAAAAGGCCCATGTGAGTACTCTGCCATTTACAAGACTTAAAGAATCTCCAACTAAACCATATCAATTTTACTAAAAATCACGTGAAAACTTTGGAAAAATTTACAAATCTATTATCCAAGAGTTTTATAAATAGGAAGACTCTCCTTCAGAAAGGACAGAACACTGAAGAGTTAAAAAAAAAAAAAAAGAAACATATTGAGTGTCCTCGTAAATACCTTCTTTGTTCAAAGTTATTCTTTCTCTCCATACAAATCGTGTATTTCTACAATTTCAATTGCGTATCTTAGAATTTATTTGTATAGCAAATTTATTACAAATTTCAATATAAGACACATTTTTACAAATTTTAGTTTTATATATATGTACAAAAATCATGCTTATTAGAAACCTCTGAAAATTCTATTCATTTTTCTATTAACTTTTGTATTTAAATATTTTTATTATGTTTTGCTTAGCAGCAGCAGCAGTTCTTGAATATTAAATACTTATAAAAAATATAAACCATATTTTAGCAAAAAAAAAAAAACTTTTTAAGTGTTTTTCTAAAATACAAATATTTGAATATTCTTTAAAAAATTTTACAAAACTACCTACAAAAGCAAAAGTCTTCTAAAAAATATGTTAGTTACAAAAAAAAAAATTCAAATTTATGAAAAAAGAAAAAAAAACTTAAAACTTACAAAAATAATAAGCGACATCATCCCACAAAAAGTTAATGTTTTCTATTTGTATATATTACAGATATATTGTAAAATTCTTCCAAAAAAAAATATAAAAACTGAATTTATTTCAAGTACTATTTTATAAAATAATAACTTTAAAAAGAACATAATATCATTTTATAAAAATTCTCATAAAATAATCTTAATAACATCATTTTATATGTTACAAATATATTATGTATATATTATAAATATGTTGTGTTTTAACCTTTATATATATATATATATTGTAGATATATTATGCATATATTGTCTACCAGCATTTATATGTTGGTTAATTAAATGTATATATTACTGATATATTATATATATGTTAGAGATATATTGTGTTTCAGTATTTATATGTTGTATAGCCTTTATATCATGCTTAATTATAATGTATAGGTTACAAATATATTGTTTTCTAGGTATTATATATTGATTAATTATAATATATATGTTACGGATATATTATATATGTTGCAGATATATTAAATATATGTTGCAAATATGTTATTTTATGTATTGCAGATTTGCTATGTTTCAGCCTTTATGTTTTATGAATATGTTATCTTCCAACATTTATATGTTGCATAATATTTATATGTTATTAATTATACTGTATATATTATGGATATATTCTTTTTCAGCCTTTATATGCTAATTAATTATAGTGTTATATTATGGATATATTATGTCTTGACCTTTATATACAAACAAATAATACAATTTACAAATCAAAATAAAATAAATACAATTTAAAAGAAATGATATATATCAATTCAATAAATATAAATTGATAAAAATAATAAAAAATTTACAAAAGGAAAAAAATTTTCTTTGAAGCATTTTATCGAACATGTAAAGGAACAAAAAAAAATAACTCTAATATTACAATGTTTTTTATTTCTAAAATATTGTTTTTATTTTTAAAAATATTTAACAAATTATTGTTGTAATTGTTATTATAAAAATATTTAAACAAAGTTTATTATATATAGACTAATTGAGAAATAATAAAAAAAAATATTACATGTATTGATAGCCAAATGGATGGCATAAAAAAACTCTATTTTGATTTTTAACACTCAAATTAAAAGACATTTAACTTAAATTTTAAGTGTCTATAATGTAGGAATATTTGCCTAAAGTTTATCATAATAGGACAATTTTAGCGACCATCCAAAGGCCTTGGGCGGTCGCATCATACATTCATAAAAAGGAAAAGAAACGTAGTAGTGTTTGCAATGAAAAGCTCGACCTCAAGGACAACCACTAAACTTGTAAGCGCAACCATCCCTTGAAAGGCGCGACTGCACTTGGAGATGGAGAATTTCAAATCTCATAGTAGAGGATGTGATCATTAGTGCGGTAAAGAGAATGGGTGCTGACCAGTTATACACAACCACTCGTAAGGAATGCACGACCACACCTTAACTTGAAAGCAAAATTTAGAAAATTAGCAGTAGAGTTCGCGGTCTTAAGTGCGATCTGAAGCTTGAAGCGAAAGCCCCTGTTCGACCGTGATTTAGATAAGGGGCAACCGCGCATTTAAATATTTGACAATTTTTTCTCTCCGTCAATAACACATTGACAAGTGGCATAACAGTTGAGAGGAAAAATTCAAATTGCTTGAAGAGTGACAGCACCAAGGTCAAGGGCGATCACGAGTGTCACAGAGTCTAGTGCGCAACATTTCACGTCGACCTATCAGAGCCATGTATACTAGCCTTTAAAACTAGCCAGTACACACAAATTTAATATTAGTCCAAAGTTGGGTATGAACGCGAAACCATGAAGAACAACCGCACTAGTAAGGCAGGCAAGAACACATTCCCCTCTGACAGTATTTAATACAAGAGATTTAGTTAGTGAAAAGCTTGATCTTCTTCTACTCAACTCAAACGAATATTTCTGATGAAGATAACCGTAAATACACCACCAACCACCATTTGAAGAGACTTTTGAGTATTTATTATCTAAATTCTTACAATTTTATTTCTCAATTGGGCCTTGTGTTAATTTTCTCATTTATTGATTAGTGAGTATTATGTGTAAGCATTAAACACCAAGTGTTAGAATTAGTTTAAGAGTAAGCCAAGAGGAAAACTCTTGTTTGAGTTGTGAGGATACACATATCTTGTACAAGTTCTGTATGATCTTGTGAAAACATCAAGTTAGGGTTTAACTTCTAAAAACTTAAGTCTAGTGGAATACTCATTTTGTTGTTAAGGAGTAAATGTAAGATTGGTTTAATCCTACTATAAACATTGTGTGTTCAATCTTCTAACCTTATCCTCTTGCTTATTTTTAAAATTTTTAATTTGTCCTAAATCTTCAAATCAACCAATTCATCTCCTTTTGGTTGTCAAGTGGACCAACATATATCAATTTATATTTTAACTATAACTTATAAAGATATAAAATGTGGAAAACATTGATGATGTTAATTCATATAAACCTAATATATATAATATAGATATATATTGTTTTTTTTTCAAATAAAAATTTTAATTGAATATTGATTCTTTTAAACTTTCCACCTAATATATTTTTAAAAAATACAAATTATACAATATATTTAAATAATAAAAAAATATTCTTATTACAAATAAGAAAAAAATATTTTGATACTAAAAGTATATAAACCTTTCATTTTGATTTATTAATTTGAAATGCATATATAATTTTATTTTATTTTTTTACTAACGAGAAATTCTTGGCGGAGTTTGACCACCAAGGTAAATCCCGAGTGAGCTAGCCCAGCAACCCATCGCCAAGGCTCCCCACTTCAATACGGGCTTATGAAAGAGTTCCATGGATGGTACATCTAGTGCCTTAGCGTTAGAGATGCTATGAACCTATAGTTCGAACTTGGAATCTCGCTGGTGTGCTCCCCGTGCTTTACCAATCCTTCTACCTATAATGGGTCCGTATAGAATTTTATTATTTAACATAATAACGTAATATTTTTATATTGTTAAAATATATTTAAATTTTTTAATTTTTGAAAAAAAAAGTTCCATTAACCTAAATTATGTAGTCTTAATTATGTCATTAACTGAAAAAATTAATTATAAATCTTAAAATTGAAAACTATCACTAATTAATTTGAGTCTTTTTTTTTTATAAAAAAAAACATATGTTTACTATTAAACATTTCCTTTTAATGGTAGAAATTATCTTGAGTAACAGTTAAAAGGGAAACAAATGTGAGAAGTTATTTAATTTTTTTTTTGCCAAAAGAATAGATTTATTAATTAAAATTAAATTGAATGATAAAAAAGTAATATTCTCTTCGTTTCATTTTAAATGAGTTTTTAAAAAGTTTCACTCATATTTAAAAAAATTAAATAAATTTATTGGTTTACCTTTAAATAATAGTTTTTCTTTCCAATAGTTACACCATAATATTATTAGTAATAACATTAAATATAGAGAGAAAATTAGTAAATAATATCAAAATTATGGGTGTTCATCCAACTCGTAAACTTGGATAACCTGGCCTAATTTGGCTCGTCCCAACCCATGAAATAATATATATTATTAATTGTATATTATAATATATATAAAAGGAAAAAGTTGTAGAAGGCTCCACCAACTTTTTCTTTATATATGTTTTCCTCTATGGAAAACCCTCTTGCATCATTTTTTTTTATAATATATTATATAATGTTTTTTAAAAGAAAAAAAGCTAATAACTTGGCTCGTTAGCTTGGCTAGCCTGCTATCTTGAGTTGGCCTAGCCTATTTAGGCTTAGAGCCGAGCTGCAGGCCAAGCAGCATGGCTCAAGTTATATTTCAACTAAGCTCAAGGATAAACTCAGTCCAAGTACACTCCTAGTTAAAATTTTGCCTTAATATTATTAAACTTCAAATATTTTAAATCAAAATCAAAATTTTGTACAGAGGGAGTGTAACATTATGTATTTGGGAGAAGGCAGAAGGCAGAAGCCATTGAAAATTTTAAGAGGAAATTACATAAATTACAGGATTTTAGTGGTCCATTTTCATATTTATGTTGATGAACTTTTTATTTCGTATATGTTAAGCAAGCTGTTTTTCATTTTTATTTTTAACATTAATTTATTTATTTTTTCTTCTTTTATTTTTTATTTTTTAGTTTTTAGTTTTATTTTGTTTTTATTTATATTTTTTTATTCAAAAATAATTTTTTTAATATCATATTATGACAAATATAAAATATACATATAATATCTATTAAACATCTACAATATCTACATAAAATCTATCAAATATATACAAAAAATCTATCAAACATACACAAAAAATCTATCAAACATCTATATAATTTATTTAATATTTTTTAATTTTATATTCACACAATATCTATACAATATCTATATAATATATACAACAAATATATAAAATACAATATCTATTAAGTATCTACAACATCTACATAACATATAAATAATAACTACACAATATCTATATAACGAAATTAACATTTTCTTTTAAATTTTTTTTGTGTATAATATGTAAAATTTGTTAAAAAAATAAATTGAGTAATTTTTATTAATATATTTTTACATTTTTTGTGATTGTTATTTGTAATCAAAATTAAAAATTTTCTTTATAAAAGTAATACTTTTTATATGCTGAAAATATTATTTAAAATATTAATTTAATTATTATTTTATTAGAATATATTTATTTAATAGTGAAGTTTAAAAAAAGATGAAAATTAAAGTAAAATATTGTTTGTAGTGAGATAAAAAATATTTTAAAATAAATATATATTATTTTAGTGAGAAATGAAATATTTTTTGAAGAGGCTTAAATGTATAATAATACAAGAACTTTAATGTATTTTGTAGATTTAACACCACATTTTATTTTTAACAAATAAATACTTGTCTTTTAAATTATTAGCAATTTAATACATCCGCTAATTACATTATAATAAAAAACTAATTTGGCAAACGATTCATTAATATGAGTCACTCAAACTCAAATAAAAAATGTGGCATTCCACGTAAAAATGAGTTTTAGTGTATTTTGTATATTTAACATAACTTTTTTTTTATTATTTTTTTTGGCAAACTAACTACATGACCTATTAAGTATTGGCAAATGAATACTTTGATTTTTTTATTTTATCAAATTCTATTTTATTTTATTTTGAGCTTAAAAAATTATGATTTGAGAAAATGTTACTTTTTTTAATTTTCTTAAATTATAACTTAAAATAATTAAAATTTTTAAAAAATTACAAAAGACATCAAAATCTATATATGAAAAATTTTTCTCACTCAATTGCAAAGCTATATATGGAAAAAAGTAATTTAATGATAATTAACAAAATTTATACTTGATTTTTTTATATAATTTTACTTTCTCATTTTTTTCCCCTAGTTTCTAATATTTATTCTATTTCAAAAGTCATATATCAAAATCTTATAGTTATAATATTGCCATGACATTAAAAATATAACATTTAATAAAAGAAAATATATTTGTATCATATCAAATTAATTTAGAAAAAATTCATTAATTCAATCAATAAATAATTTATATCCAAATGAAATAAGGTAAACATATATAACTACTTAAAAAGTTTATTTAAGTCATTGCTTGAAAAAAATCAAAAATTTATTGATTTTATTGATTTTTATGTCTGATGTCTTCTTTAATTGTTTAAAATTTTCAATTATTTTTTAAGTCATAGTTTAAGAAAAATTAAAAAAGTTACTTTTTTTAAACTTTTTCCCCATCATTATTTTTTTAAGCTCAAAATGAAGTAAAATAGAATATGATAAAAAAAATTAAAAAAGGACATGTATTTATTTATCAAAAAATAAAAAATTAAATATTTATTTATCAAAAAAATAAAAAAATCATATTAAATATATAAAACATGTTAAAGGTTATGTTGACATGAAATATCACATTTTTTATTTGGATAACTTGTCTTAATAAGTCATTTATTATATCAACATTTATTATAGTGCAGTAAATGAATACATTCAATTGTCAATAATTTAAAGGTTAAATATTTATTTGCCAAAAATAAGAAAGTTATGATAAATTAGCAAAACAAGCTAATTATTGTGCATTATTATGCATTTAAACCTTCTGAAAATTTGTTTCAACTTTTTTTTAAAATTATAAATTTTTTATGGTATTTTTGAAATAAAATTTATTTTTATAGATAGTTATATAAATATTTCAAATTTTAATCCACAATGTAATAAGTATGGATCATCAAAAAAATCGATTAAACTAAAAACTGAACCAAAACTAATAAAATCGAATAAAAAATTACGGTTAACCAAATCAGAGTTTTAGAGTTAAGTTTTTAATTTTTAAAATTTTCAATTTCAATTTCAATTTCAATTTCAGTTTCAATTTTTATTGTTAAAAAATCAACCGAACTGAATGGTTAACCATAAATTATATATATTAAATATATATATAAATAATTTATATATTTATAATAATATTATAATATATATATTAATTATAAAATATATGTATTATACATAAATTATAAAGTATATAAATAGATTATAAAGTATACATATTAAATTATTCTAATAAATTATATTTAAA
The DNA here is from genome assembly GCA_947685225.1 of Garcia nutans. Taxonomy (NCBI): domain Eukaryota; kingdom Viridiplantae; phylum Streptophyta; class Magnoliopsida; order Malpighiales; family Euphorbiaceae; genus Garcia; species Garcia nutans. The sequence goes on from CANTUV010000001.1 coordinate 22,238,663, forward strand.
TTTAAAATATAATTTTATATTTTAATTGTCTGTTTGTGATAAGATTAATCTTTGCAATGAATTATATTTAATTTTTTTTATTAAATATGTATGAAATTAATTAAATTTTAATTTTACTTTTTTATATGCAGAGTAACCGATTAAAAACCAAAAATAATAATTAACCATCTGTTTTATATGATTAACTGATTATTAATTATTTATTTATTTAAATTTTAATTTAGATTTAAAATTTTTCTAAATTAAAATCGATTGAAAATTTTTTTTTTTATCTTTATAATTTGGTTAATCAAACAGTGAGCACCCTAAGTAATCCATTTAATCAAAATAGCCCTCAAGCATAAAATTAGGTGGCTTTATCCTTTGCAAGGGGCAACTGCAACCCAATAACATGATTTGATCAACTCTTTACCTATGCAATTTAACCTTAGATTTACATAATATAATTGAAAATTGGATTAAACTCATCAAAACTCAAAACGAACCAATCAGTCAAAAAGATGTCAAAATCTCAGGCAAAATCAGCCACAAATGAACCAATCAATTAAAAATGATGAATTTGTTACAACAGACTAGGCAAATTAAAAACGATGCCTAAGATGAACCTACTAAAATCAGTAGAAGGGGCCCAAATACAATAGCGCACACATACATATCACACACTATCAAAACCCAATTATACTCACATTTGTTAGGTTAAAAAAAAACCTCTGATACATTTAGTTCTATACTTGATCATCTGGTCCAGCAAGTACCACCTGCCATTGCACCATTGTGTTTGTTATCTTTACTTAGAAAGGATGTAAAACTGATCATGATCATATAACAAGTGCAGAAAAAGATTTAACTCACATTGCAATCAAGAGCATATTTCCTGGCAATTATTATGGCTGCATTCCTTTCTCGCTCTGATTCAAATGTCAATACAAATGAAAGGCCTTTCCTCGGTTGCCAAAACAGTGCCTTTGCTGCAGTGTTACTGCCGGCTCGAACTCCACATAACTATAGGTCAGGAAAGTGCATGTGTAAGGAATGCCTTCTGGAGAGGTTACACTGATACAACATATAAATACTAACCCCATTCTTTCCAAACCAGAAATTTTCTTAGTTCAATTAGAAGGTCGACAAGGACTTCAACTAAGGGATGGGAGTAGCTCATATCCCCCATCTCATAACCCACCCACTCACCTACCATCCAACCACATTACCCCCACGCTCCCCCCAACCAAACCTAATGAGACTTGAGCTTGGAACCTCCAAGTTGGATTCGCAGTTCAAACCACCAGACTGTCCTCTTGGGCAGGAGTACTAAATAAAAACTGAAACAGAATAATGAAGTGAAAAAAAAGGAGAGGGTAAACAAGCTTAAAATGAACAGATCCTCTTGGACAAGTGATAGTTGTGGCTTGGGCTAATGGCCAGCACCAGGCCAGCCAGCCAGCCCAGTGTAACGGTCACCGGCATATAAGACCGTTGCACATTTTTTAAAATCTTTTTTATTTTAAATATTATTTTTTTTAATTTTACTCCCACTAAGAACTAAAAAAGGTCATATTCAAGGGCATTTTATGGGGGGAAAAAAGAATTACTAGTTCTATAAATACCTTATTCTATTTCACTATTCTTACACCAAAAATTCAATCATCTGTCTCAATCCCCAAATTCTTCAACTCTCAAGCTCTCTAAGATCTTTTAATCTCAATTTCATCAAGCTTTTGTTTTTTCCTTCCATCATCAATATCAAACATTCAATTCAAATTCTCCATTTTTTTTTGTTATTTTATATTTTTCACCAAGCTCTATTTATATTAATCTCAATTATTGTCCATTTTTTATTACTTTATCTTTATTTATATTCAAAATTCCAAATGGCAAGTTCGAGTTGTGCATTGCGATGATAAACAACAAACCCACAATAAAATTATATTCCAATACAAGAAGGTGAATATATCAATGTTATGGATGTAATGAAAGAAACGAGTTTTGGCCAACAATAATCAATGGATCTAAGCGAAGGTAACAAACTAAGAAAACTTGAATCTCCTATTTTTCCTTTGCATTTCAGTTAACATCAAAATGCAGATGGTACAATGAAAAGCCATTGCAACTATTGCACAGCCGCATTCAAAAGGCAAGGAAGAGGCTATATAACATTGAGGATATACCTTAACAAGAAACATCCTGTTCAAGAGGGCATGGATAGAAGCTAAACATAAATAATGGCATTTACACAAGCAGCCTCACCATATGAACCTCAACAACAAGGCTTTTTCTGCTTTAACTAAAAGATAGTTAAGGAGGAGCTAGCAAGGTGTATATATATTGATGAATTACCTTTTAATTAGGGTGAGAAATTAGGACTCACTAATTACATTCAAAAAGCTTCAAATTCTTCTTATCAATGTTTTCTACGAACACTAACACTAAAAAAAAGATTTGCAAAAATTGTTTCTAAATTTTCCATTTCGCCTTTCAATTCTTTTGGAGTGATCATTAGCAAATACCTTCATGAGTGCTATATATCATTAGATTGATGATCAATGATTACAAAAAAATCTTACTTACATTTAGACTTTGTGATGATCAACATACTATGGATAATATTTTAGAAAATGATAAAATATATTTTTGAAGAGCATAATTTAGTTGATAAAACTTTTGCAACTTTTTTTGATAATGCAACTTTTTTGATAATGCTGCTACAAATATTGTATCTATTCATGATTTAGAACAAATTTGTAGGCAAAATTCAGGAGGTAAACTTTTTTATATTATATGCATATGTCATGTTATAAATTTGTGTGTTCCAGATGGTTTGCATACCTAACATGATTTTTATGATCCTACTAAAAATAATTAAGATTTTTGCGGTCTCATCCTCAATTTTATAGGAATTGGGTAAGTTTCATAAGGAAAATGATAAATCTTCCAAAAAATTCAAATGAGATGTTCTAACGCATTAGAATTCCACCATGATTTACTATGTGATTCTTTTTTATATCGTGAGTTATTATATAGATTTATTGAAATAAATATTTTTGTTTATCACTTCATATCCTAACCAATCGTACCAATAGAATTCTTTTAAAAAAAATTAGAACTTTTTTTAAAAATTTAATATTGCTACAAATCATTTTTCCGGTGTTTATTATCGTACTTATCATTTATGTATTTTTTACCTTTTAATATTATTATTAATCTTGTTGTTGTTTTAGATCTTTGCATGCAAATTGAATTTTTCTTTGATTGTTTGACTAATTATTGTGAATGTCTATGTATAAAAACATTATTTATAACATCAAAAAAAGTATTTTAGATTTAAATTAAAAATATGAGACTAAATATGCACGTATAATCCCAGAATCACATAGGCGTACTAATGATACTCATATTTCATCATCTGCCATAATAATGCTACTAGAATTTAAATGGAAAGACACAAAAGACCAATGATTTTGAGTGTTAGCAATATTGAAGTTTGATATTTATTTAACATCTTGTTTTGAATTTGATAGTGAAACTGGAGATTTACAATTTCTGATCTTGCATTAGTGGAATACCTATACAAGACAAATTTCCAGTGTTGTCTTTGATAGCTAAGGAAACTTTTAATTCTTCAGTCTCAACAGTGGAACATCCATACAAGGCAATTCCCAGAGTTGTCCTTGATGGCTAAAGAAATTTTTAGTTCTTCGGACTAAGACTGAGTATGTGTATTGTAGATTTAATAGCAAGAATAGAGAAAGAGGCAAAATTATTTTAGACGGAATAACAGTACCTCATAATACTTATTTTAAATACCTTTGCTCTATTCTTCAAGAAGATGAGGGTTGTGAAGAAAATGTAAATCATAGGATTAAACCTGGTTGGATAAAGTGGAGGGGTGCTACAGGAGTTCTATGTGATCAAAAGATGCCAATTAAATTAAAAGAAAAGTTTTACCGCACTGCAATACAGCCTGTGATGATATATGGTAGTGAGTGTTGGGCAGTAAAAAGATAATACATGAGTAAAATGTATGTTGCGGAAATGAGAATGATAAGATTGATGTGTAGTTATACTAGGATGGATAGAATCCGCAATGAGTGCATTAGAGAAAAAGTGGGAGTAGCACCTATTGAGGATAAGATAAGAGAGCATAGATTAAGATGGTTTGGCCATGCGAAACGAAGACCTAGCGATGCGTCGGCTAGAAAAACCGAACAAGTTAGAGTAGATATAGCTAAGAGAGACAAAGGTAAGCCTAAACTGACTTAGTCAAAGGTGGTCCAAAATGATCTTATGATGTTACATCTATCAGAAGAGATAACTTTAAATCGTATTAAGTGAAAAAGGAGAATCCATATAGCCGACCCCAATTGACTTGGGATTAAGGCTTTGTTGAGTTGAGTTGAGTAGGTCTTGACAATGGCATGGAGTAAGTATTCAGCACCAAAAATAGTGTATTAAATGAATGTTGATAAAAACTGACATCTAACTATTGGGCCAAGGCATCATTACACGTATAGGATGGACAATGACGACCAAGGATTAGATTATAAACCAATTGATGAAAGTGGAACCAATGGGGAAATGAATTAGCATTAGTTCTAAGGGTAAAGGGTACTACAAAATTTAAGATGAGAGAACTTTTTTTACTTTGATTTCCCTAAACCCCAAGAAGATATGTAAACAACTTAATTCTTTGAAATTAAGTTCAAGCCCTATTTTAACTTTTTTTCTTCTACTTCAATTGTAATATCACAATTACAAATTTACAATTATGATTTATGTGAATTATATTTCCAATTTATTCATAATGAAAAATTATCATCCATTACAAAATTATAATTTGTTTCCAATTTATGGTGTATTTCAAATAACATTTTTATCTATCTCCATTTTTTATCATTGTGGTCATTATTGCTTAACAATTGATATTATTTGTTTTTATTAATTTGTTACAAAAATTGATTAAATCGTGCAGAAAAAAACACTCGATAGTCAAGTTTTTTATTCAAAAATTGTCATGAAAAATATTACTTAATTTTATGATATTGAAAATTATTAAAAAATAGAAAATTGGTTAGGCCTGTATGAACCGGACTGAAACAGGCTGAGTTCTGTACAAGCCAGAACCGTAACTGGCCCAGCTCTTCTCAGGCCCAGTATGGTTCGCCATGACCACAGATGAGAAAAATAAGCCTGGTTAACCAGCTTATGGTCATGACTACTTCGAGCAAAGAAAGCTGTCAAAGCTTTTTCTTAGAAAATGGCCAAAAGGACTGCCCAAATTCAGCTAGATAATCAACCAGCTCAGGTTTTTTTTTAATATTCATGCTACCCATAAAAGTTCTTGGCTTGTTTAACACCTTGATTTATGCAAGAAAAAGCAGAGGAGATACCTGCATTGATGCAGAATAAATTTCTCTAGCCTTTGTAATCCACCCTCTACAAAGCTTTATCCTCATTTTTCCAACATTGAATGCATGAGTGGAATGTGAAGGATAATCTTGTCCATTCATTTGTGAAATAACCACCTACAAAGTGTAAAAATCAAATTAGGTAACAAGAAACAAATGCATCTAATATTTCATGAAACAAACTACCCGCACAAACATTGATCTGACAATCAAAACAAGGAGAAAGACAAAGCAAACTTCTATGAACGAAGATGTCATGAAGAATACATGAAGTTGATAAATTGAGGTAAAAAAGTTCCACAACTTCTAGTTGAACCTTAAATTATATCAAGCGCTTACCAACATGCAAAAACCACAGATATCAAAGAAATTAAGCTTGGAAAATTATCAATCAATGACGGTATGATGATGCTCAATTAGCAAGACAACCATGACAAAAACTGACTGAAAACCAATGCAACATCACATGTCAAAACCTGCTGAATAATGCTTAATACTTTGAAACTTAAATATTTTCTTTTTCACCAAGTCAATTAACCTAAGTCACACTACAAGAGAACTTGCAACAATTTATTTTTACTGCATATTATAAGACATGCAAATCTCAACAAGCTTTCAGTGAACATTTATCACAATCAAGATTAAATCAACAATAAGTCTCAATCTCATTGGGGAAGTATTCAGCAGAGTTAGAGAACAAGACAAAACATATAGCCAAAGCATGACTTTGCTTCAGACATCAATTTCTAATGGTTCTACTTCACTGGAATGCAGCCACTTTGCAACAGTTGGGGAGTGTCATTTGTTGTAATAGAAATAAGAATATCATAATTCACTGCCACTAGCATCAACATATTGATGGAGAACACAGAAAAGTGAAATGGGCCATAGTTTACAGCAAATGCACTTGTATCAATGGGGCAGCGTTCCACCGGGAATTGTCCAAACTGTCGGTTGTACTCAAAACATCCAATCAATAAAAGAAAAGATTAAGAAGAACAAAAAGAAAGGCAGAAAGAAAGCAGAATGGGAAGGAAGAAGAGAATATAGTAAAAACCCAATTGAACAGGCAAACATTCAAAAGCAATGAACAGAAATCAACAACTTCTTAATCCCGAAAACAAGACTTAATTAAATGAATGCTAATTTTCTTGGTTTAAGGCATAGCACTCCACTCTTGTACAAAAATAAATGTGAAAATCTGTGACTATCATGACCGCCCATGACCAGTTACATATGAAATTATGAGCAAAAAGGGATCACAGTTTTAAAAACTAAGCAAACAATCTTGAATTTGCTATTACGTGTATGTGCATGTTCACACATATTGCTTGTTACTGCAGTGTAATAAGAAGCATGAAAGTATAACAGCAGAAGTAACAAGAGAGGATGAGGTGACATACATTAAATTCAGAGCTAAATTTTCGCAGAAGTGTCTCTATGTAGCTTCCCAATCCTGCAGCTGATAAAAGCAATTTTATAAGCATCTTCTCATGCTCTTTGTATTTTATTGATATAGCGAGCATAAAAATAATGGAGCCACCAAAATTTTCCAATATTATTCGAACCATAAGAAATGATACTTAGGAAAAAATGCAAATATGGAATATTAAACACCAACCTGTTTCAATAGAACCAGCAGTTGTCACTGTGACTTTATGGCCATTTGAAACAATCTCTGCTTGCAATACTTGTCCAACATCTAAGGGTTCAGGAGCATAAATTGATTTGTTGGCACCTGTAGAAAAAGAAAATAATATAAGATAGAGCTAGATAAAGATGAAAAATAAAAAGGATTGGGAAAATAAAAATTCAGTTTTGCCTTTTGTGGAATCCAATGAGTTGAAAACTGCAAAAGAAATTTATAATAGAGTAACAAATGACACTTGTTTAGTTAGAGAGTATGCTCTGCATATCATCATTAGAGTATGTTATAGGATTCGGATTTGCAGTCCTCAAATCTATCTCATTTATCTACTTGATTATTCAAGCATATAAGACCATCCCAGTACCAAGATGCAAAATAAACCCTAACACCACTAAAATCTTATAGGAGTATTTCTCAAAACTGTAATGGTTCTTGATCCCTACATTTTCTTAAATACATGTCATCTCATTAGTGTATGTGTGTGTGTGAGCAAGCGTGTTGATGGAGGTGGCGCTGGCTATTATTTAAAACTGAAATTTCTAGGCTAATTACTGAAAGGCAATCCTTTGTTAGAGAAATGAGTTCTGCAGGATCTTACAACAAATCATAAGCAATATTAGCATTTGTTGGATTAAATGCATGCCTCTTTCAAGTGAAAGCATTATCACACTTTGGCTTTTACTTGATACTTCTTCCTTTATAATTTTCTTTTAATGGAAAAGTTCCTTTCTAAACTTCATTAACAACGTCATAGGAATGTCAGTTTCAATAATTTTACCAGTAACATATATCTGAAAATCAAGCGTTAAAAAATTGACACCTATTTGACACCTATGCTTTGTGCAGAAACTCCATAGGCCTTGAGAGTCGCCATATAAATGAAGTTGAATCCTTATTTTACATAAAACCAGTTGGTTTCTATATAAATGGAGTTGAATCCTTACTCTTTTAACAAACGGGTTTAGACTCTTTGCTAGCCCCAAACTCAAGGTCTTCAAATATTAGCCCAAGATCATTCGGCCATTAGCCCATCTTCTATTCCGATAGCATGTAGAAACTCTAAAGGCCTTGAGCATATTAGGCCAAATGCATATGTGGCCATATAAATGGGGTTGGAACTTCATCTTACACAAAACCAATTGTTTATGTTAAAGCCAATCTATTCATTTATGTGTAACTATATTCTTATGTTTTTTTGATGTGAGATTATATTCTCCAATGTTTTGTATTTTTAGTCATCCATAACAAACCAGTTCATGTGACCATTTTATGCTCAAAAAATAGTCAAGCGAGTTTGTATACAATTAAAACAACATGAAGCATATGAGATCTAGAAAGGTATAAAGGCCTCAACATAGCAGAAATTCTAAAATTTTGAACATAACTTGGAATGATTATTGAATTTCATTACCAGCAAAAACATCTACAATTTGAGTATGATAGCCTGAAGCTTAATCTGAATAATACTCATTCTATAATGAATCTTAGAACAGGCAACAGAATGACCATTAATTATTTGCCAAGAAAGCATTCTGCTCCTAGAAGGCATGCTCATGAATCAAAAAAGAAGCAAGAATACGAAAACATTAGAAGTGCTTTTTCTGAGCATGCAGCCCCAGACCAGATGGAACAAAGGAAAAAGCACCCATATTGACAACTCCAGCTAATTTAAGATTAAGGATTACTCGCATTGAGAAGAGTTCAACTAGAGGCTGTTCTTATGTTAAGCGGGTCATCATATTTTGTGGCCAAGATCTATCAATTTTGAGCAGAAGAAAAACTAAATGTTAAAAAGCTATTTGAAAGAATACCTGAAATAACATCTTTTTGGATGCCTTCAGATGATATGCGATACCATTGAATAGAACACTTTGAAAGTCGGAGTGGAGAAGCATCTGATTTAGGATAAAGCTGCAGACATGAACCTAGAGTTTCAGAACCATCTATGGCAAACGGAGAGGATCTGTTCTCCTCAGCTCTCTTGCTCATTGCCAGCTGGAAAGATAAGGGCATATGCACGACAAGTATCAATAATCTTGCATCTTAATTACTACATAATGGTTGATTACCTGAACATACTCATCAAACATCAGGTAATGGCCACAGGTAACAATATGAAAAATATACAAAGCAAAAATGAAAAGAAAAACCAAGTCACCATGTCTACAGTAAAAGGTGCTCTGAACTATTAGGAAGGCTCATCTGCTCAACATCCAGCCATTAATTACAGTGAACATGCCTCAGAACAGTTGCAAACTTGCAAACATCATTATCTATAGATTTCCACGCAATAAAACAAAGATGAAAGCTGTTTCAAATATTTTATTAATTTTTATCATTTAGTGTTTTGAATCCTTCATATCATGAAGCAAGGGCACAACCATTATTATAGCTGAACTAATTTTCTATTAAGTTATTTGTCATTATTTGCACTCTACCAACTTGATAAGTGCAAACGCATCAAGATCCAAAAACAGATCATTGATATCCTGCCAACTCCAATCCAAATTTATGTGCTAATCTTGGGTTATCAATCACAAATCATAGAATATAATATCAAAGAAACATTCACTATTGCAGTAAGACTGAGGAAAAGTATAATAAAAAGAAAGTTCATGAAATTTAAAAGATCTCTAAGAAATTAAAATGGAAGGTAGTCTTATACAATAATTGCAGAATATTACCATAATTCTAGCCTTCTAAAAGATAGTTATTGAAAGAGAAGGCACATCATGCCAATTGAGCAACAAACCTGAATAAATAAGAAGGAATAAGCATAGAAAAAATGTTTAGCCAACCTCTTTCTGAAGTTTAACTGAAAATAAATATTTCTCCCGGATCTGATTTCTTAGGGCACGAAGTTCATGCTCCATGTCTATCACCTACAAACATTGCAATTTGCATATAATTAAAGAAATTTACCAATAAGGAGAGAGAAATAATCATATCACCAGAACTAAATACTTTGAGGTTTGAACATACACTATCATAGCAAAATAAGCTCATAGCCCCCACAAAAACAATGAAAAAATAAATTCAGGAAATATCCAACCAAATGGAGGAATCAAGAAGCATTAGACAATAAAAAAAATTTGCCCAGAACAACTTTTGTTTTTCAGAGACCAGAAGCAGAATCAATAAAAGGAAAATATAAATCCTTTTACATGAATTTAACATAGTTAAAACTACACATGGATGAATATATGAAAATTTATCAGGTAATAATTCATTCAGAAGAAATTTTTCCTTTCATATCCTTCCATCCTTTTACAACCTAAATGAGTAACATTTTGCAAAGTTGTGCATTCTACTTGGTCCAATGAAACTGCAAGCCTCTCTGATATGGATATCAAAGCGTCTACTCAACAGGATTATAAATCAGAACCATAAATAACCCATCCACAACACTGTATCTTGGAAAACAATATTAATGTACCTTGCTTGGCTGATGCAATAATTTAATTCTTCTAGCTTCTTGAACTTCCTCAATTAGTTCCTTGACATCCTGCAATAGCATCAGGTTCATTGATTACATATTTGATAGGCATCAGATACTGCTACATGAGTAAGACACAAGACAGTGGAATAAAATAATAAATAATGAAAAAAGAAACACAGATTGAAGCTTTCTGCTTCCAAAGTAAAGGATTATAATACTCTGATAAGAAATTAATAATATCCTTTTCTTTGGAACCCTTCATTTATGCATCTTTAGGGCAGTACCTTACTCTGTGATATATCTAATTAGTATCAGCAAATAAAAAAAAAGACGTTATTAAAGTTGATGAATTTTACTTGGCAATGACTAACTCATGTCCAAAAGCCAAAAGTAATTGATTGCATGAACCCAAACAAACCCACGGTTTCATACATTTATTTCCACCTCTCTACTTTAACTTCAAATTTCAGAAACCATATCTGAGAGAGTTTGAAATTTTCTTTCCCTTTCTTGAAATCAGTCTTGACTTTCCTGTCCTTTCTTGAATGAGTAGCATTTTGTGCAATATATAATTCAGTGAAATACAGACAAAAAATTACATTTCCTTCATTGTTAAAATTTATTGCTAATCAACAGGAGATCAGTTGCTGTTATCTTATAAAAGCTATATTCCGCCAAGTATTATGGTGAATTAGGTGAGATACATTATAGGAAATGACACATGCATTAATATAAATGAATACTATTCACTTTTAGCAGTAAAACATGAGAAGTAAAGTTGTCTACTCAATGACAACAGAAAGATTAACATAACTCACAGGAGCCTGGTTTTTGGAATTCTGAGCATTCCTTTCTTCTTCCTCTAAAGCCTCCCCAAACCTCTGCACAACAGCCCTAGCACTTTCAATTTCAGCACAAGCAAAAGACTTTTCTTGGTTCACCAACTTTTTAGCATCTTCAGAAGCCTGCAGATAAAAATTACACACTTAATTTTTCGAAGGAGAAATAATATAGACAATGAACGTTACATGGGAAACACATAAAAATGCAACCTTTTTTGATGGGTGCAAATTAGAGTGAGACGGTCAGATAGTGATAATCGTGAAAGAAATTGCGCAAGGCATTATTCAGTAGTTACCAAAAGCAATAATAATCAGTTGGGGAAAATAATTTTTTTTTAACTAAACAGACGAACCACATTATAGACCAATATAAATTTCTTTTCTATATTATTAGAGCATTTAACCCAAAAGATTTGTTATATAATGTAATATCAAAGACCAATGCGTAATTCCATAAAAATTTGTAAATAATTAAACTGAAATTATGAAGGAGCAACATACTATATCTAACAGAGAAGGAGTTCTTTTATTGAAGCTTCTTTTGTTCTATCTTTTTTTTTATAAAGCAATTTACAGCCTTATCAACTGACCTGCTTAAGAAAGTTCGCCAGCTTTTTCACTTCAAACTTCTCTTGAATTAATTCTCCTTCTTTCTGAGTTAATTTAACCGCTAGTGCCGCCACCTGTGTAAAATTTTGTTTGACAGTGATTAACTTTCCAAATACAGAAAAGTGAATTATAAATACATTCATTATTCTATTCTTTCCTAAGAACTCCAGTTGAATAAATTCTTCTGTGCGCCTAGCTTCATGCATTTATACACATACAATAACCAAGTACATGCAATTAATAACATGAAAGTGAAAAGGTCAAACAGATTTTACCATTTGCAACCATGAAGGTGATCCTCAGTCTCAACTACTTTTTTTCTTGTTTTTATAAAGAAATGCTTGTCTAAATCCATCAACCAAACAAAGAAATGGGAAAGCTCCTATATATGATGATATATGATGTACATGGGTTCTAACTTGATTCAACGGAAGAATGACTATCAATGAACTATGAACTCTACATTGATGTCCCAAGAGAAAATTAAAATCCCAGCATCTACAGAAATAGGGATCACACAAATAATGTATCTCCTACAATCTGCCAACTTGAAATCGTGAGCCTCCACATTCTCTATTTCCCATTTCTTCAGAACAAAATATGACCTCTCCTTCGAAAAATCAATTTGGCCTTATACCTTCCATCATGAAAACTTCTGATATTTCTATTGAATAATGCAGAAAGTAAAGCAAATCCTGCAACATGTATGAATATTCTTAAGATTCTTCTTTCACCAGTACAATGTAGAATCGACTTAAAAATAAGAGAAATTTGATCACTCTATTTCACATGGACACTTTGCTTAAGGTTAGGCTACTGCAGTGGCATGTCACTGTTGTGAGATTCGGCAGTAATAGATGACCCAGAACCTAGATTTACCGACCCCATTGTATTCAAACTTTCCTCCAGACAGAACAATCTAAATTTAAATGTTATTCATCTTAAAGAAAATTTTCTACGTATGAAATAAAATGTGTCAATATGGCAACATATTTGTTTTAAGTGTTAAAGAACCACTCAATGTAAAAGCTCAAGTATGTAGTTGAGGGTCCAACAATAGGTTGTATATGTCTAGCACGCCCCCTCCCATGTGAAGCCCAGCAGACATGTAGCAAATACAAGGAGAAATTTTTAATTAAAAATATTGAGGCACCCAAGATTTGAACTCTATATCTTTTTGTAATGCTCAAATATCATGTCAAACATCAAATCAAATTAAAATTTCAAACCAGTAAGGTGAGAGTCCAAGGATAAAGTAGTTTATATCTCTAATAGTAAGCACATGAATAGGAAGTCCGTAATGATCAATGAAACACAATATCTTCTCTCAGTTTAAAAAAATCATGCTTGGCATAATAATTGGGTGCCTTAGTAAAAAGGATAGTGGCATGGGGAGTGTGAATAAAGTGAAATATGTATATTATGGCTATATATAGGGCCATACCATGGATGATACTTATTGACAAATCGCAAGGAGGAATAAATCAGGATAAGGTTTATCCTTCAAGTAACAGAATTTGGCATCATTTGCAACATGACTACACCATTTCAAAGAGGAGGAAGATACCCATTAATGATGTTCAATAAAACTGTTATAGGAACTAGTAAATGAGGAAAAGACAACATATAAACAGGAGGGAAAGAAAATCTAACCATAGATATAGCTTTCTCTACATCCTCCTTGTTTCGCCCTGCCATACGTCCTCTTAAAGATTCCAATGCATCTCTAAGCTTTTTTAAAAGAACATGTCCCTCCAAAGAAGCCACCTCTCTAAGCTTTGCCTGAATAACAAGAAAGATAAGAACCATTTAGCCATTCATCCACATTAGAAGATCATTCAATTTCAACAACATGGAAATAACACTCTAAACGGACAAGATAAATTAGGGGAAGAAGATAATTGCCTCTCATTAAGCTAAGAAAAAACATGATATAGGTTTCAGTGGCAAAATTAAAACTGTGTACTAAGCCTGACCCTGAATTGTAGGGAGAAAACCATGTTGAGCATTGGAATGACATGTTTGTGGATCCAATAAAACAAACAAATAATTAAATTATAGAATCTAGAATGCAAAAAAGTGAAAAGTTTGAGAACCTCCTCGGCCAACTTAGCAGCAGATGCCAAGTTCTTGTCAAATTTACTAGCAAGGTCGCGAACTGAAAGGCGCTTGTGCTGATCCGACAGCTGCATAGTCTCTTGCTCAACAACCTCCTTCAAGGATGGACCTTTGTTGTCCTCTTTTGGCTTTTCCAAAATCTGATTGTCAGGTCCTAATTTATAACTTGGAAATTGATTAGAAGGGAAGCTCACATCAACTGAAACTGGAAGAATTACTTCCATCTGCATCTTTTCTTCTATTTCAGGGCTTATCTTTGTCATTGATTCAGGTTAAATTCACTGTTTAACATAAACCAAACAAAGGACAACTTTAAACATCAGACCTTACATGAAATAATGAAAATGCAAAAATTAAATGTTAATTGAAATTTCATATCCAATCAATTCATATTGTAAGCCACAAGGGATTTGCACAAATAAAAATATTAAAAAGAAAAAAAAATTAAGCATGTTAAATGTGCACATATTGTAACAAGGCAGCCAAAGATTGTAAAAAACTCTTGATCACCCATTCTTACTCATACCCAAGTGAAGAAAAAATAAATCAAGAAGGAAGGTCTAATTTTGATATGCAGTGGAAGAAAAGCAATGTGAATCGAAGACAAAGAAAGTAAAAGCCTTCTATGTATTAATTTCCCAAGTAATGAATCCTTGTAACAAATTGCAATCAGCAAACACCAAAATTCTATAAAATAAGAAACTACAAACCACATTTTTAACTTCAGTCACAGAATAAAATTTTCCACCACTCTGCAATAACTTGTGATCTAAAGTTTACAACACAAAATTTGCCAAGCTACCCTGATAATAAAAATTAAAAAAAAAAAGGAAAGGAAAGGGGAAACCTTCAACGTTCTAACCGGTGTATATTGAAATTAATAAAGAATTCAAAAACTGTGTTCAAGGAAATAATCAAGAGAGAAAGGAGATACAAATGCTATCCAGTAAAGCCTTGAACAAGTAATAAACAAATTAAAAATCAAAATAATTAGATGATCTGATTATAGTAAATCCACTCTTACAAGGAGAGTCACATTCCAAATTGTAAGTTAAACAATTTCCAAGTTCTGAACTACACTCCAACAATACCAACCCACTTTACCAAATCTTGCCACACATCAAATTCTTCATCAATCTACCCAAATTTTTTACCAGAAAGACAGTCAGCATAAAACCATCCCAAAAATGTTAATCCGCATAGAACTTGTAAAACCTCCTAAAGCAAAAAGAACCCACTTTCTCACAATGATAATGAAACCAAAAGAAATTAGCACAAAAGCATAAAAGGGAAACAGAAAAGAAAACCTTAATAATTAAACAAAACGGTGAACACCCAGATGAAGAAATTAAAGAAAATGCAGCTAAAAGCAGCAAACAAGCACTTACATAAATGAATACTGAATGAGTAACAAAAGCACAAAAGAAAATGCTAGCAGCAGCAGAAGTAGTACATGAAGAAGGATTCTTCCTCTGCAAGATGAGAAAGAGAGAATGTGGATTGAGGAAGAGGAGAAGAAGGAAGGGAGACGAAGAATCTAAAGAATGGTTTTTTTTCTCTCTCTAAACAAGTTGAATGTTTTTATCTCAATTGTTTTGGCAATGGTTGTTCCTACTAATTGCACCAGCACCACCATCGTTGTAATTTCTGTTTAAAAGAAGTGTCTCTGGTCACATAGTGAAAAGGAAAAGCCTCTCCGCTACTTTCTCTTTGTCTTTCTCTTTCCATGCGCTGGTCCCACTTCTTATTATTGGTCCCACCTTTGGGTTCTACTGTGACACAGGGTTTTGCTGGCTGCTTTCGCTTTGTTCGGTAAACGCCATTGTTATGATTTTATTTACGCAATTGCCACTACTTTTGTTTTCTTTTTTATTTTTTTGATTGGGCACGGGGTACGGCTTGGCATTAACTTATTTGTAAAAAAAAACCGAAGTTGGGCACGGGTACTATTCGGTAACCTGAACCCTTAAAACCCGAACTTGAAAGTTACCTAATAGGAATTTACGCCCGTTACGGCGTTTAGTTGGCCACCCTTCGTTTTCATGGAGCTTTAATTTTTCTTACATTTCTATACGTTTGGCTTTTTTTTTACGGAATTATCACGGTGATTTTTCCTTTTTTCTATTTTATTATT
Source organism: Garcia nutans (assembly GCA_947685225.1). Lineage (NCBI taxonomy): Eukaryota > Viridiplantae > Streptophyta > Magnoliopsida > Malpighiales > Euphorbiaceae > Garcia > Garcia nutans. Next base: position 22,254,855 of record CANTUV010000001.1, read on the forward strand.
TTTTTTATTTCCCTATTCTTTTTCTTTGTTTTTTTGAAAAAATATATTTTTCTATCCTTAACATGCACATAAAATATAAAATATAAAAATATATATATAATATATATATACACAACATATACTAAATATATTTAAAATATTTACATAATTTATTTAATATTTATTAATCTTATTTTTTTAATTATATATATATACGATAAATATATAATATACATACATGTATATAATATATATATAACATATACACAATATCTATACAATAAAATTAATATTTTTAAACTTTACTTTTATATATATAATATGTAAAATTTATTTAAAAATATATTATGTTATTTGTAACCAAAATTAAATTTTTCTTTATAAAAATTAATACATTTTATATATTGATAATATAGTTTAAAATATTAATTTTTATTATTTTATTAGAATATATTTAATTAATAGTAAAATTTTAAAAAATAAAAAATGAAGTAAAATTTTATTTATATTGAAAAATAAATTATTTTTTAAAAAAATTAATTTAGAAAAGAGCAATGTAGCTTTAAAAATTTTGATTTAATTTTTTCTAAAGCTATACATATTTTTTATAATATGTTTTAAAAAAAGTTTATTTTTATAGATAATTTTATAAAAGCCTCTATATGTAATATATCTGGTGTTCTAACTTTGTGAATCTGAATCTTAATTAAACACAGTAAATATGAAGATTTGATTAATTTGAAAATTTTTGAAGAAATATAATAATATATACTAGCAATATTTTTTTGACTCTAATAATTTATAAAAATTAACAAATCAGCATTTTACTAAGTAAAATAATTTCTCTAGTTAAAAATAAAATATTCAAAATAAAATACGTAGTTCATGCATTATTTTAATATTTTTTAAAATTTTGTGTTAAAAATAAAAATTATGTTAAAGTTTATGTATTTTTTTATAATCAATCTTTTTTTATCTATCTTAGTTGTCCACTTCAACTATAAAAACTGATACTCAGTAATTTTATAGATTAAATTGACTTTTTCGATAAATATAATAAAATTTATAATTTTTACACTCTTTTAACACCTTAAAAATATTTATGGTAAAATTAAAAAAAATTAAAATTCATGTTTTTTTGGTAATTAACCCTTATTATTATTACTAATGTTGTCATATATTAAATTTAAATATTACCTTATGATAATTTTACGAATGAAATATTTTAAGCTCAATAATCAAATTTATTCTAAATTTTGCCTGATTTTATAGTTACATCTTATTTTTATATTTTTTTTTTATCAATACACCTTAATTTGAAAATTCAATGGCAATTATATTTTAAAAATAGTATTAAAGATTTTTTATGTTAATTTGAAGGGTAAAATACAAATCAATTATTAAACTTATCATATCAAATTGTAAATTTAATATTTAAATTTTTAATAAATATTTAGTGGATTTTTCAACTTTAAAAAGTCAATAAATTATTTATATCCAACCTAATGATTCAATTAGCTAAAAAATTTATAAAGTTCAAGTCATATCACCTCCAATCAAAATTTAGAAACAAAGTCGGATATCTTATATAGAGGGTGTTTCTCAAAACTTAAAAGCTGATCAAAACTGATTATAAGTAGTTTTTAAATTATAAGTTATTTATTTAAGTGTTTCTGAAAACTTAAATAGTAGATTATAATATGATTTTAATCAGTTTTTTAAAAGTTGGGTTTTGCTACTTTTTTTTAAATACTTACTTTTTAAGCAATTTTAGCCAAGTAAAAGATCATACTATCTCTACCTAATCTTCAATATTCCAAATTTTAAGCACTTATTTTTTATTTATATAATTTATTGATAACACCATTATTATTATTATTATTAAATAAATATTATTATTATTATTACAAAATAAATTTTGAATTGACATTTAAAAAATTATTTCATACAATAAATAAACTCAGGGACAGTTTGGTCATTTTGACAGTTTCTGCAATTAAAAACTGATTATAAGCTGATTTTACAGAAACACTTAACTGATTATCAGCTGATTATTAACTAGTTTACAGAAACGCTTAACTGCTTATTTTTAATCTGATTATAATCTAAAAATCACTTATTCACATTAGGTTAAAAAGCTTCAGTTTTAAGAAACACCCTCGTAATAAGTAGAAGAGTTAGTTTAACCTTTTGACCTTTTTTGAATCAATAAAAAATTGTTCTTCAATTTTCAATAAGGGGTGTAGTTGCAATCCAATTTTTAAATTCGACTGAAATTGACAAAAAAGTATAATTAAAAAATGAAAATTAAGGTAAATTTAACTAGTGAGTATTTTATGAATATTTATTGAGGAGAGTTTAATTATAATATTTCATATATTATTTATTTTATTATATATATATATATATGTAATCTTGGATTGCATTTGTAAACAATTAAAAAAAATAGAATGAAAAATGGAAGGCGATGATGTTGGACTGGGAATTCTTATTCTCCAATATGATACAGATGAAAATAATGAAACTTACCTGTTACAATTTCTACTTAAGATTTTCAAGAGATATATCTACAATTATGCTTAATTGTAGCCTATTTTTCAGTTGGAAATTGCAATCTCAAAGTTTTCTTATATTATTTTTTTATATTAACATAGAGTAAATTATTTTTAGCATTTCTTAAGAATATATTAAGCATATTACCGTCTCTCAAGCAGCAAAAAAAATCACTGATGTTACTATGTTGCGCACAAAAAATCTCTCATTCCATTTTCTATTTATACCAATAACGAAAATCTGATGTGACACATGAAAAGAGGAGATTGAGCAGAGATGACAATAGGTTAGATATATTTATAACGTATTTGAGTTAAGTTCGGATATATGTTTACGAGTATGTATTATTTAAATTTAGTTATATATTAATTATATTTTATTAAATTTTAATTATGTATTTATTATATTTTATTTTAATTATAAAATTATGTGGTATAAATTTTTTTTAATAAAATTAAGTTAGTATTAATTTTTTATTTATAAGTATTTAATTAAAAATTTATAATTAATTATTTCAATTTTATAATTTTTTAAATTTTTATATTTAATCGGATATGAATAGTAAACAAGTAGTGTGAAATGGGTTTGGGACAGATATGAGTAATAAAATAATAATTCTAATGGAAGAGGTTCGGGTCTAGATAATTTAAATTTAAATAAATTCGGGTCTGAATATAATAATTTTCTAGTGGACCTTGTCCCTTACCACTCCTAAGCTTGAGTTGCAAAGCTCTAGTAGATCTAAATCACAGTAACCTTGTTGCCTTTTGTTTAAAGAGTTTGGATGAATCTGTTATTATTTTTACAATAATAATGAAGGTCATAATATATAATCATGAGGGAATATTATTCCCACTAATCATGGTTGTACAATTGGTAACTAAATCAATAAAATCAGTCTATAATGTATGTATATGTGTGTGTGTATAAAGATTACAGTGATTACAATTAGAGAAGGTAAACTCTACATATATGCAAAGGCCAAAATTTGTGCTTTATCATACCACTACAAGCTTAAGTGTCTAAGAAGGACACGAAGCTTAAGCAGTAAAACTAAAACTGCTTTCGAGCTAATACTTTAATTACAGAATCAACAAGTTGATTTGAGGTGTCGACATGCATGATGCAAATTAACTTGTGTGCAAGTTGATCACATACAAAGTGAAAGGATCATGGCAATGTGCTTCATACGTAAGTGAAAAGAAACGATAAGAACATAAGTAAGTTGCACCAATATTATTGTAGTAGATGATAGGGGCCATGGGAAGTGAGAAACCAAGTTCTTTAAGGAGTTTTATGATTCAATTAACTTCAGTAGTGGCAGCAAGTATTGCACAATACTCAACCTCTGCAGAGGACCAAGCAATAATAGATTATTTCTTTGATCTCCAACTAAATGGATTGGAACCAAGAAAAATAACATAAACTAATGTAGAATGATGAATGTTTGCATTGTTAGCCTAATCAACATCAAGAAAGGGATGAAGATAGAGAGGTGAGCAAGTAGGAATGAAGATATCGAGATGAGAGGTACCTTCATATATTGAAGTACCATTTCATGACATTCCAATAAGTAGAAGTTGGCCAATGCATGACCTGTGCCAATTTATTAATGACAAATTAAAGATAACATTTGGCCTTTTAAGAGAAAGGTATTGAAGAGACCAAAGAACTTGATAATATTTAGTTGGATCATGTGCAGAAGAGCCATCATCAAGTTTGAGTATTTAGAAAGATGACAAGGGTTTGCTGATTTCTTAGCCTCATGCATATTAGTCTTCTAAAGGAGGTCCTAGATTTGTTTGTTTGCTTTTTTTATTAGAGAGAGAAAAATACCATTGAAAGACTGAATTTCAATCCCCAAAAAATAGTTTTGTAGACCAAGATCTTCAAGAGAAAATTGGTGTGCCAATTGGGTAGTGAAGTTGCGAATAAGATCTAGATGGTTACCAGTAAGGATTTTGTTATCAACATACACAAGTAAATACATAGTTTACTGACCAGAATTTTAAATAAATAATGAAGTATCACTTTTAGAATTAGTGAACCCATTAGCAAGAAGAAAAGAGCCAAGTTCAGTGTACCATGCCCAAGGAGCTTGACATAAGCCATATGTTGCTTTGTGGAGTTTGCAAACATGAGATGGATACCTAGGGTTAACAAAACCAATGGGTTGTTGCACAAAGACACAACTAGTGAGAATTCCCTACATGAAGGCATTCTTAATATGCATTTGATTAAAATGCCAACCACTTGCCACAACAATTGTAATGATAAGGCGAATGGTGCTAGAGGTTTCAGTAAAATTAATACCAAGCCATTGGTGAAAACCTTTGGCTATAAGGGCTATAAGAGGGGGGGGGGGGGGGGGGGGGGGGTTCATAGCGAGAGATGGAACTATCAAGATTGTTTTTTTAATCCAATAGTCCCATTTACAGCTTACAATATTTTTGTGCGGGGTGAGGAAGAAACTAGGGACCAAGTTTTGTTATTTTGAAGTGCAAGAAACAAGTCTCGTACGACTTCATGCCAATTAGAGCATTTATTAGCTTGTATGAAGAACATGAGTTCAATGAGGTTTTGGTGTAAAGAGAGAAATGAATTTTTGGTTTATGAATGTTGTTTTAAGCTTGTGTTACCATGCGAGATGGTGGAGCTAGTTTTGAGGAGGTGGGTTGCACTGTAACACAAAATGGTGTGGTGGGTGATGAGGCAAGATGGTCTTGTACAGTTGAAGAAGAATGATGAGAGTGACTTACCGATGTTGGAGAGTATCGACTATCTAGTTGCATCCTGATGATAGGAGGAGGTGGAATCAATTGAACAGAATAAATCATTGCTACCAAAAAAAAAAAAATTAATATTTTTATTTAATTTAAACTAAATATTGTTACACAGATAAGTTTTGTAAACATTTCGTTGTCTATTTATATATTTATTTTTCACAAATAACTTATTATTATTTAGTAAAACAATTTTTTACTGAAGAATAATATTTTTATAATCAGACTAGACATAGATCTAAATTGATAATTGATCTATGATTTAACCATATTGATTTAAATTTAATAATATAACAATATTGTATAATATTTTTAAATAATAATAGATAATATTTAATTATTTATTACTTTTTAAATTCATGCGGTAAATCTCTCCCTACCAAATTTTAAAGCTACTGCATATTTAAAGAATCAAACTCAAGATATCTAGTTGAACTAAAATAGTCTCTTACCAATTGATCTATATGTTTGGTGATTAAATTCATAACTTTTTAAATTTTAATTTTATCTTTTTAAATTTTTAACTTTTTAAATTATAATTTTTATAATAATAATTTTATATTTTATATTTTTTTGTTTGCTTACGTAGCAATGATATAATCAATAAATAAATATAAAATAATTTATATATAAATTAATAATAAATTATATTATAAAAAATATAAATAAAATATTTATCTCAATTTTTATAATAATTTTATTAAAATAATATTAATAAGAAAATATAAATTTTTTTATTTCATAACTTGATACTATTACTAATCTAAAATAAAATTTACACATAATTTTACAATAAAAAATCATGAATTTTATAAAAATTCGGAAAATAAAAAATAAAAATTCAAATAAAATTTTTGAAATAGGAAGAAAAATATGAGTAGGAAGTTTTATAATTATAGATTTTTATTAAAAATGTTATTAGTATAAATATTATTATATAAATTATTAAGGTATGATTAATTTGTTAGAAATGTCAAAAGTCATATATTTTATTATTTAATTTTTAAAATTTTTAAAAATATAATTATTATTATAAATAAATTATCTAATTTATAATTAATTTATTATGAAAGTCAACAGTCATATACTTTTTGAAATTTTTTAATTTTTTTAAAAAATATATAAATCAATCAATATTATTTAATTATATTAATATATAACTAATGTATAAAAAATTTAAAATCACAAATATAATTTATTTAATTAATACTGTAAAATTATATTAATATATATTTATTTAATATAAGATTAAAAATTATAAATATAATTAATTATTAAATTTTAAATTTTATATAAATTATTAAAATTAATTAAAAGAAGAAATGATTAGAGATTAAATTAATATCAAATTGAATGGTTTAAGTTTTTTTACAAAGAATAGAGAGATTAAAATTGAAAAATTAATAAAAAAAATTAAGAAATTAATTAAAAATTATGAAGTTATAGTATTTTTAGAAATAGATAACATCACAATTTTAAAAAAATTCTTATTTCATCAATTTTTACATATTTATATTTATAAAGGTAACTGATAATTGACTTAAAGATTTTCAGATAATATTAGTAAGAAAGTTAAGAAATAAATCATTACCTTCTTCTTTACTCTCTCTCCCTCTCTCTTAACCTTCGTCTGCTCTCTATGCATCTCTAATTCACCAATAATAGATTAATATAAAGGTAGCTGCGGGACCATACGCCTACAATTAATTTTAACAATAGGTCAATTCAGCAATTACCAAGCAAAGCTAACGACATCAATTACTTATTTTAATTTATGACATCACAAATTTATCGATTCAAATCATGTGATGGGTGTTGAGTTCCAAAATCAGTCTCATTGTCTTGATCTTGAATTTGAATTACTTACTACATATAAAATTAATTCATCTTGAACCAAAATTTATAATTTAAAGCTAGGTGAAAACACAATAATATCGATTCAAATCAAGTGATGGTCATTATAATTTTTGCATAGCAACTCTTTTCTTTAAATAGAGTAAATTAAGTTGGACATTGATCGGATTCAATCGAATTTAAAGTATATTTTAGCCTATATATTTTTAGATTCTATCGAATTTCTATTAATCAATATATTTTTAGTCAAATTTTGATCTATTCAAATATTTTCAGGTTCATTAAAGTTAAATTGAATTATGTAATATACATAATATTATTATAAATATATTTAATATATAATATTATATAAATTTTCGAGTTTAGTTGGATCAGATTACATAATGTATATTATAAATCGATTCAAGTTGACATAAAAAATAAATATTCACTTGACCGAATCTGAAAATTTTTAAAAATGTAAATCCGATTTCATTCGTATATGCAATATAAATCGATCAAATTCGATTAAAATATATGTAGTTTGATCATATCAAATCGCGTTTGAAAAATTTGTACACCCCCGAGTGGAAGTATAAAATTTGTTTCTTTTTTCTTTTTCTTTTTTTAATATATAATTTGAGCTAAAATTAATTAATTGTACGAATGCAACACACTTTTGTCCCCTAAATTTGGAATTTGGATGAATAGTGTTATAGTAACCACGCAAATTATTATAAGAATAAATATGATAACAGTTTTGCAAACTGTTGATGAATTTAATTGTAAGCAACTCAAAATCAAGTACTACCAAATATTGAAAGCCTGAATCCTACCCGCCCTTAACAGCATGCATTTTTTTGTCGTATATCTAGCCTCTCAATTATCTTAAATTACAAGGTCCATTTAAATGTTTGTAAATGTGATGGGTACAATATTATTATTATATAGTACCTTTATCTCGAATTAATAAATATATTTTTTTATTTTATAAAATTAAAAAATAATTATTTTTTCTGTAATAGATAAACGAAAAATAGATTAAACATAGACATGATAAATGATATTGAGAGCTTTTCAACTGTTTGGACTTGTCATAGCTATTTTATTTTATTTATTAAATTTTAATTTATTTTACTTAATAGGTTGACAAAATTTATAGTAATCCTATAGTAATTGGCAAAAGAATATATGTTGCTAATTTTAAGAAAGTGTGTATTCTATTAAATAAAAGTTGAATAAATTATAATTAATTTTATTTAATTCTATAAATAATTTATTAAAAAGATGGTGGATGATGAACATAGATTGAGTTGGGGCAATGCAAATGAGATTGTTAGGCAACCTAACAATGTCGTTTTGGTAGGAACCAAGCAAATGAAAAATACAGTAGACGTCCTAATCAACGTCAGAACGTGGGTCAGACTGGTATTTGCGTAGCTGTCAGTATCTTTTATTTTATTTTCTTTATTTGGGTATTTTTCTATCATTTTATTTATTTTTAGTTAAATTAGTTATTTTGAAAAGGAAATTCATTAATTATTTTATTTAAAAAAATCTATGAAAACAATAAGAATAACCGATTTGATTATGTTGCTGAATTATGAACTTTTTTTGTTATTGTTTTCATTTTTCCCATAAATGAAAATGAAAGGGAAATTTTAGTAATCAATTTAAAAAAAATTATAAGAAATTTAAATTATAAAGATATCAACTGGTTTAATCATTTTAATATAAAATATAAAAAATATTATTTTAGAAATAAATTTTTTTTTAAAGATGATTTTTAATAATAACAAATTATTTCTAGAATATAGATAAATTTCAAAGAAAATAAAATCATTAAAATCTGAATCTTTAATTTTATGCATTATGAAATGAGAATGCAATCCCTTAAATTATTGATTGGATTATAATTATTATATTAAAAATAATATTACTAGTAAATAATAAAATTTTCAAAATGTCGAAAAATAAAATAATAACTTGATGACTAGTGACCAAATATTTGTAGTGACAATTCAAACCTTCTTTAAAAAAATTTCATTTACATAAAAAACACATAAAAAATTCCCATAATTGAATTAAATTATGGCAATAAGAAAATAACATAAAATATTTAAAATAAAAAATAAAGGTTAAAAAAACAGCAATTGAAAATTGAAAGAGACATGAGAAAGCCTTTTGATTGTCTTTTTTCCTTTTTCATTTTTTTTACTTTTGTCAGGCTCCACCCACAAGTCATAGCAAGCACAGGTGCAGTGTCATCGCCATACGATTCATTGTTCATACCTAAGAAAAACTATAATATCCCTCTTTTAGAGGATGGCCACCGCTTAAGCACGACGCCGTTTCTAGCACACTTATTTTTCATTCTTCTGTTTCATAATAAGGTGAGTGGAATGGAACAAAATACATTGTATATATTTATTTATTTATTAAAAATAAAAATAAATATTTTTATATAATAATTATATTTTTAAAAATATATATTAATATATGTAAATATATATAGTGTGTAATTATACAAATGAATCCAAAAAATATAATATAAATTTATATATATATATAAATAATATACAAAGTATAAAATATATATATAAATGAAAATATAATATAAATATATATAAATAATATACAAAATATAAAATATGTATAAATGAGTATGTGAACCGGTTGAAACGATTATATAATTACACACTATATATATTTAAATAAAATACATAGAAAATAGCTCGAGTCTCTCGCGCTTGAAGAGCTATGTATAAAATAGCTCTGCCCTCTGTTGCTTGCAGAACTCTCGAGAACATCGAGTCTCTATTCTCTATGGCTTCTATAGTTGGAGCCTTTTGACTTCTGGTTGTTTATTAAGCCCTCAATACCTCATAGATCACTTTTTCCCTCTCGTCCACCTCAACTGCAATTTCCCCAATCCTCTTATTGAAGTCATAATCCCTAATATCCAAAAACCATTCTACCCTTATTTAGAGCTTACACCATCATCGGCTACAACCTTCCATCCCATTACTTCATATCTCAAGCTTCTAGCTGTCAAAAAATCCTTTCAGTCCCATTGCCAACCTCCCATGAATAGATCCAATATGGGCACCTTTCTTTGGCTCAGCCAAGGCTTCAGTAGAGTTTCAATAAAGAACGATAGAAAAAATACCATCTTAAGGGTTCACCTTCATGTTTGGATGTCCATTTAGAAATTTTTGGCTTTATCCAGGCACTGATTCTACGCTCATATAGATATTAAGCCCGATTTTTGTAAAGGCCATTCATTCAGGAGAGAGCATAGATATCGCTTTATGTGTTTTATTTTAGTTTATTTTAATGTTTTATTTTGTATGTGGATTCCTATGTTTTTATTTTTTTTTTAGTAAGTATTGAAGCTGCACAATCTTCAGATATATATCTCTTGCTCCCTTCGATTTGGAATTGTAAGAGGGAATCTTACTTCCCTCCCTTGGATCATCTTGTATGCGAGGTTTTAAACTTAAAATTTCTATTCGATGCTTCATGTACTTTATCGAGCTCTCCGGACGAGCTTGATATTCGGTGACTACAGCAGTTGAGCTTTCATCAGCATGATAGGCCTCAGTATCAGTTCGGTGACTGCAGCAATTGAGCTCTCATCAGCATGATAGACCTCGGTATCAGATACTTCAGACCTATCGAGCTCCTGATATTCGGCAGACACTTCATTGACACATCCGCAAATTATGCTGACATAATTCAAACCTTGTTTCGTTTCATCACTTATAAATAGGAGATTTCTTCCACAGATAAAATATTTCTCTCTCTCTCTCTCTTTTTCTCTCATTATTCAGAGCAACTGAACTAACATAGGCATCAGAGCCTTTTTCAAAGAAGTTCATTCCCCTTCTTTCTCTTGTCTTGCAGGTGGGAGAGCTACAGCAACAGCAGCACTGAACACTAGCCACGGATGTCGAACCCGACCTACAGGAGCTAGGACCCTCTTGAGAAAGCCCCGTCATCATTGGTGTAGTGAGCGTGGATAAGCTATTCTCCCCAGCAGAGGCAAAATCTTAAGCAAGTCCTGCAGCTCTTGTAAGAAAAGTACCTTAACAATGTCTTACTTTATCATTTTGTACAATAGTGCTTTCACGCATAACATTCTTATATCGCACTCTCATACCTAATTTATATAAAATGCTATCGCGTACGCTATAAATTCGGCACATAATATTTAATTACAGTTCCTCAGCACCTAGTCGCACATATCTCAACAACTCACCGTGCCTCGCATATCTAGCTCCTCAGCGTCCAATCACGCATATCTCAAATAGCTCATTATGACTTGAACACCAAGCTCCTCAGTACCCAGTTGGACATATCTCAAACTGTAACATCCCGAATTCCAGATTGGTAAGAAACAGACATAGAGGATATGATTTAGGCTTAGAACAAAGGAGTTTAGAAAATGACCTATAACTTGAGCTCGAATTTCATCCAAGTTAATGACAGAATTAGAGAGTCTCAAAGAAGACTTAATTGTTTATTTGTGTCTTATCTAGATGTATAACTTAAAATTACTCAATTTGGAGCTGTACAGAAAAAGATATGATGGATTTAGTAGACAATATGCAAGCTGCCTCAGGACAGCATAGTAGGCTTGACTTCAAAGGACCGTCAAAAATCAGATATAGCTTGGATTGACCTGAAATTTTGATACAATATATCCCCGGATGTCTAGTTTCAGTGGGAATAAGAATTACTTAATTTGGAGTTGTGAGTAAAAAGATATTAATAAAGAAAGACAGCAAGGTTAGGAAGGAATATCAAAAGGACCTAAGTGGAAATTTCTCAAAAGTTAGGGGAAACTATGTAAACTTAAAAATTAAGTGTCGGAAGTTCTTAATAGTGCCCATATCCGACCCCGGAAGAATATTCTTGAGTTTAATCGGGTCATAACCGTGGGTTTCAATTTTTTAAAAAACGCACGGTTTAAAAGTTACAATCGATTAATCGTTGGAGGGTATTTTGATATTTTCACACCCTAGACTATAAACTTATAGCACAAGAAAGTTGAGGGGGTCAAAATATGAATAAAAGGAAGCCTAAGGGCTTGCCAAAAAAAGAAGATAAAAAAATGAGGTAAGTGGGCCAATCATAAGTAGCCATTTAGCATTTATTAAAAGAAGAAAAGAAAAAAAGATGGACAAATGGTCCTAAGGCATTCATCCACCCCAAAAGTGGATCATAATTAGTCATATAGCATTTATTAAAGAAGAAGGCAAATGGACCAATTAAAAGTGGTCATTTTTGCTATAAGTTGTACCAATTAGAAGAAGGCAAATGGACCAATTAAAAGTGGCCATTTTTGCTATAAGGTGTACCAATTAGAAGAAGGCAAATGGACCAATTAAAAGTGGCCATTTTTGCTATAAGGTGTACCAATTAGAAGAAGGCAAATGGACCAATTAAAAGTAGCCATTTTTGCTATAAGGTGTACCAATTGGAAAGTCAACATCTATTCACCACTTATGGCTTCCATTTGGATCAAAATAAGCTAAGGAAAGAAAGTATAAAAGCCCCCTCTTGCATGGTGAATTCGTCCAAACCATAAGAGAAGGAAGAAAGAGGTATTTTTCCTAAGTTTAAGGCTTTTGATTTAAAGAGTTTGGTGACAAATAAGATTATAAAGAAATCAAGGAGACAAGGAAGGAAAGGAAGTGATATAGAATAAGGACTAAGGAAAATCAAGGTTTGGTACTTTAACCATTGAACTCCTTTTGAAACTTTTTCTGTTTTACAATTAGTAAAATGCTGTGACTTGTATGATTTTTAATTAAATATAGAAAAATTATCTTGAGTTGAAATTTGGATATGCTATTGTTTAATAAGTCTAGTATTTTAGAAAAATAATTTGGAACCACATTGATTGAATTTAATTTACGGAATTTATAAAATTCAGAACTGCTGCCAGGATGCAGGGCAACTGGAGCAGTCTGGTTGGTTGAACTACTTGACAAGGATTTTTTGTCCAGTTTGATATGAAATTTTAAAGGAATGATTTTAAGATGTAAAACTAAATTCAGTAAAAATTTTAGAGTTTTTAGCCAAGTGGATTATTTTGTACAAATTTTCTAAAACAAGGATCAAGTTGGGTCAAGAACCAAAGTTTATTGTTCATATGGTAATTTTTCATTATTAACTCGGTTAAAAACTTGGTGTGGGTGTTTTATTATTTTATTTTTGGTATTGAGTTTAATTAAGATATGAAGAATAAATTAAGATGGAAATTATGTGAATACATATGATACATATGTGAGTATATGTGATATTTGTGTAAATGTACATTGTATATACATGGAGAATATGTGGTATATATACGAAGTGAATGGATATATATGAAATATATGTTCTACTCGGTAAATGGGTAACACCGGTCTGAAATGGGGGTTATATCGTGTGAGGTCAAGATCATGGTGACTAGTCGTGTGAGACCAAGACCACGAGGTTATATCGTGTGAGGTCAAGATCATGGCAACTAGACGTGTGAGACCAAGACCACGCAGTTATATTGTATATTCCATATCGTGTGAGACCAAGACCATGGCAATTAGTCGTGTGAGGTCAAGACCAAGCATAACTCTATACGAGGCCTCATTCCGAGATCGGTGTATTCATAATTACCTTGTGGAGCGAAATGATAAAATGATAATAACTAAATATATGACATGTATGGATTACTATTACTGTGATATTATTTTTCAATACGACTCATTTCTTTTAAAAGTGCATTATGCTTTTATTATTTATTTTCCGTAATTAGTTAAAACACCCACTAAGCAATGCTTAGCGAGTTTAGTTTCTTCTAAACTCGTAGGTTATTAGCAAGGAGCCAGTAGCGAGCAGAAGAGTCCTGCGATCCGCCGGTCATCAACAAACTTAAGTTGTGCTCTTTATTTTGTATTTTGGTATTAGAAACTGGCATGTACTTATTTGAACAATACAAAGAGATAATTTGATGTAGCTTGTAAATCTAGTAATGTATAATAACTATATGGTTTTAAATTGAGTTGGGTTGTGAATATAGAAGTGTGAATTCTTCTTGCAGGATTTGTAGTTGAGGTTACAAGGGTGGATTATTGGGAGTGTGCTTGTATTGAATTGTAAAACAAAATGTCTTTCAAAAATAAGAAAAAATCAGTTTTGTCGACACTTGGGACCTCCATTTTTAGGGGAGGTTATGGCAAGATTTTTTTAAAATCTGCACTTAAAATTGGCTAAGTAAAATATTAAGATACAACCACCATGAGATAACAGTCCATCTTGGTCTATAAACGTAGGCTAAGATGGGGTGTTACATTTAGTGGTATCAGAGCATAGGTTTAGTCGATTCTGGAAGATAGGTAGTAAGTAAATAACTATGTGTGCCATGTAAGATAAAGTAAGGAGAAAGTTATATGATGAATAGGTAGATGTACATGCCAGATAGGAATTGATAATCGAGTTATATGTTGATGACCTAAGCAGATAGCTATTTATGTCAATGAAGGATGTCTCTAGATTCGTGGCAATATGTGATGATTATTAGTTATATTGATGATGTGTAATTATACATAAGAATCATGCATGAATAATTAAATTTTGGGGCGAAACTTAAATTAAGGGGGGATAGAATTGTAACATCCCGAATTCCAGATTGGTAAGAAACAGACATAGAGGATATGATTTAGGCTTAGAACAAAGGAGTTTAGAACATGACCTATAACTTGAGCTCAAATTTCATCCAAGTTAATGACAGAATTAGAGAGTCTCAAAGAAGACTTAATTGTTTATTTGTGTCTTAGCTAGATGTATAACTTAAAATTACTCAATTGGAGTTGTACAGAAAAAGATATGATGGATTTAGTAGACAATGTGCAAGCTGCCTCAGGACAGCATAGTAGGCTTGACTTCAAAGGACCGTCAAAAATCAGATATAGCTTGGATTGACCTGAAATTTTGATACAATATATCCCCGGATGTCTAGTTTCATTGGGAATAAGAATTACTTAATTTGGAGTTGTGAGTAAAAAGATATTAATAAAGAAAGACAGCAAGGTCAGGAAGGGATATCAAAAGGACCTAAGTGGAAATTTATCAAAAGTTAGGGGCAACTATGTAAACTTAAAAATTAAGTGTCGGAAGTTCTTAATAGTGCACATATCCGACCCCGAAAGAATATTCTTGAGTTTAATCGGGTCATAACCGTGGGTTTCAATTTTTCCCGAAAACGCACGGTTTAAAAGTTACAATCGATTAATCGTTGGAGGGTATTTTGATATTTTCACACCCTAGACTATAAAATTACAACACAAGAAAGTTGAGAGGGTCAAAATATGAATAAAAGGAAGCCTAAGGGCTTGCCAAATAAATAAGATAAAAGAAGGAGGCAAGTGGGCCAATCATAAGTAGCCATTTAGCATTTATTAAAAGAAGAAAAAAAAAAAGATGGACAAATGGCCCTAAGGCATTCATCCACCCCAAAAGTGGATCATAATTAGTCATATAGCATTTATTAAAAGAAAAAGGCAAGTAGACCAATTAAAAGTGGCCATTTTTGCTATAAGGTGTACCAATTAGAAGAAGGTAAATGGACCAATTAAAAGTGGCCATTTTTGCTATAAGGTGTACCAATTAGAAGAAGACAAATGGACCAATTAAAAGTGGCCATTTTTGTTATAAGGTGTACCAATTGGAAGAAGGCAAATGGACCAATTAAAAGTGGCCATTTTTGCTATAAGGTGTACCAATTGGAAGAAGGTAAATGGACCAATTAAAAGTGGTCATTTTTGCTATAAGGTGTACCAATTAGAAGAAGGCAAATGGACCAATTAAAAGTAGCCATTTTTGCTATAAGGTGTATCAATTAGAAGTCAACATCTATTTACCACTTATGGCTTCCATTTGGATCAAAATAAGCTAAGGAAAGAAAGTATAAAAGCCCCCTCTTGCATGGTGAATTCGTCCAAACCATAAGAGAAGGAAGAAAGAGGTATTTTTCCTAAGTTTAAGGCTTTTGATTTAAAGAGTTTGGTGACAAACAAGATTATAAGAAAATCAAGGAGACAAGGAAGGAAAGGAAGTGATATAGAATAAGGACTAAGGAAAATCAAGGTTTGGTACTTTAACCATTGAACTCCTTTTGAAAATTTTTCTGTTTTACAATTAGTAAAATGCTGTGACTTGTATGATTTTTAATTAAATATAGAAAAATTATCTTGAGTTGAAATTTGGATATGTTGTTGTTTAATAAGTCTAGTATTTTAGAAAAATAATTTGGAACCACATTGATTGAATTTAATTTACGGAATTTATAAAATTCAGAACTGCTGCTAGGATGCAGGGCAACTGGAGCAGTCTGGTTGGGTGAACTACTTGACCAAGATTTTGTGTCCAGTTCTATCTGAAATTTTAAAGGAATGATTTTAAAATATAAAACTAAATTCTGTAAAAATTTTAGAGTTTTTAGCCTAGTGGATTATTTTGTACAAATTTTCTAAAACAATGATCAAGTTGGGTCAAGAACCAGAGTTTATTGTTCATATGGTAATTTTTCATTATTAACTCGGTTAAAAACTTGGTGTGGGTGTTTTATTATTTTATTTTTGGTATTGAGTTTAATTATGATATGAAGAATAAATTAAGATGGAAATTATGTGAATACATATGATACATATGTGAGTATATGTGATATTTGTGTAAATGTACATTGTATATACATGGAGAATATGTGGTATATATACGAAGTGAATGGATATATATGAAATATATGTTCTACTCGGTAAATGGGTAACACTGGTCTGAAATGGGGGTTATATCGTGTGAGGTCAAGATCATGGCGACTAGTCGTGTGAGACCAAGACCACGAGGTTATATCGTGTGAGGTCAAGATCATGGCAACTAGACGTGTGAGACCAAGACCATGGCAACTAGACGTGTGAGACCAAGACCATGCAATTATATTGTATATTCCATATCGTGTGAGACCAAGACCATGGCAATTAGTCGTGTGAGGTCAAGACCACGCATAACTCTATACGAGGCCTCATTCCGAGATCTGTGTATTCATAATTACCTTGTGGAGCGAAATGATAAAATGATAATAATTGAATATATGACATGTATGGATTACTATTACTGTGATATTATTTTTCAATACGACTCGTTTCTTTTAAAAGTGCATTATGCTTTTATTATTTATTTTCCGTAATTAGTTAAAGTACCCACTAAGCAATGCTTAGCGAGTTTAGTTTCTTCTAAACTCGTAGGTTATTAGCAAGGAGCCAGTAGCGAGCAGAAGAGTCCTGCGATCTGCCGGTCATCAACAAACTTAAGTGGTGCTCTTTATTTTGTATTTTGGTATTAGAAACTGGCATGTACTTATTTGAACAATACAAAGAGATAACTTGATGTAGCTTGTAAATCTAGTAATGTATAATAACTGTATGGTTTTAAATTGAGTTGGGTTGTGAATATAGAAGTGTGAATTCTTCTTGTAGGATTTGTAGTTGAGGTTACAAGGGTGGATTATTGGGAGTGTGCTTGTATTGAATTGTAAAACAAAATGTTTTTCAAAAATAAGAAAAAATCAGTATTGTCGACACTTGGGACCTCCATTTTTAGGGGAGGTTATGGCAAGATTTTTTTAAAATCTGCACTTAAAATTGGCTAAGTAAAATATTAAGACATAACCACCATGAGATAACAGTCCATCTTGGTCTATAAACGTAGGCTAAGATGGGGTGTTACACAAACTACTCATTGTGCCTTGCACACCGAGCTCCTCGGTGCCCAGTCATGCATATCTCAATCGCTCACCGTGCCTTGCACACTGAGCTCTATGTCCAGTAGCGCAAACTTCACATAGCTCACCATGCCTCACACATCGAGCTCCTCAGTGCCCAGTCGAGCATATTACAACCAGATCATCGTGTCTCACACACGAAGCTCCTCAGTGCCCAGTCCCACATATCTCAACCGCTCAGCGCCCAATTACGTACATCTCAAACAACTTACCCTGCCTCGCACATTGAGCTCCTCAGTGCCTAGTCGTGCATATCTCAATAACTCACCGTGCCTCGCACATTGAACTCCGTAGTGCCGAATTGCGCATATCTCAAACAGCTCACAGTGTCTTGCACATCGAGCTCCTCAGCACCTAGTTGCACATATCTCAAACAGCTCACCGTGCCTCGTACACTGAGTTCCTTAGTGCCCAGTCGTGCATATCTCAATCGCTCACCGTGCTTTGCACACCGAGCTTCTCAGTGCCTAGTTGCGCAAACCTCACATAGCTCACCGTGCCTCGCACATCGAGCTCCTCAGTGCTCAGTCGTGCATATCGCAACCAGATCATCGTGCCTCACACACTGAGCTCCTCAGCGTCCAACCCTGCATATCTCAACCGCTCACCGTGCCTTGCACATCGACCTCAATGTCCAGTCGCACATATCTTAACAACTCACAGTGCCTCACACATCGAGCTTCTCAGCGCCCAGTTGCCCATATCTTAAACAACTCACAGTGCCTCGCACACCGAACTCCTCAATGCCCAGTTGTGTATATCTTAACAACTCATCGTGCATCACACATCGAGCTCCTCAGCACTCAGTCATGCATATCTCAACCGCTTATCGTATTTCGTAAACAGAGCTCTATCCCTAGTCACGTATGCCTCACACATCTCACCGTGCCTTGCACATCGAGCTCTTTTGCCCCCAGTTGTGTATATCTTAAACAACTCACCGTGCCTCGCACACTGAACACCTTAACGCCCAGTCACATATATCTCAAACAGCTCACCGTGTCTCGCACACCAAACTCCTCAGCGCCCAGTCGCGCATATCTTAACAGCTCATCGTGCCTCACACACTGAGCTTCTCTGCATCGAGACTCCCATATTTTAAACAGTTCACCTTGCCTCTCATACCGAGGCTTCGATTCCTTCCAAACTGTAGGCGTTCAAAGAGGGCTCTCCTAAGAACCGAACTTTAAAGAAGGTCGTCTAACCAACCACTGGACATAATACCTCGGGCATGTAATTACTTTATATTGTTTAGTTTATTTTTAATTTACAAAGTTCTTAAAGTACATATATACATTCATGCCATAGCATAGCATGAAGTGAAGTTCGGGTTAATCAACCCAATATATTTAATAGACCACTCAGTAAATGGCCGTCAGAGCGTGCAGTGTAACCCGAGCTTATAGTATAGCTGTACCAAAGCACATTGTAATAACAAAATGCTTTGATGCACCCCCTTGCACGAGCAGATTGAATAACCCTAACAAATAAATCAAAATAGCATAGTAGGAAGAACATTAATTTCACGTTCAGTTTTGACCGAGCCCTTAGACTAATACCAGCATCATATCACATAAAAGATAAAATAAAAAAAGTACCAAACTTTGGCTCAAAAAGAAAAACACTTCATTCATAGAACATAAAGTTTCATTACAAAATGGCTCGGTCCTTACACTGTTCATAGACTGAGCCTTAGCAGACCCTATAACTATTGAAAAAATTGTATTAATCTTGGACCTCATCGTCCTGGACCTTCTCGTCCTGATCCAAGTCCTTTTCCTCCTCATCTTCATCATCCTTGGACTCATGCTCGGCAACAAGCTGGTCGATGTCTATCTCCATCATCCAAGATAAGTCCATATCCGGGTACTCATCCTTCAGCCGCTCGGATACAGCCTTTTTGATAAGCATAAACACCCCGAGCATAGCGCTTGTAGCTTCTCACAGACTCAACAGCTAGCCCTTGTCGAGCGGCTTCAAGGCCATCCTCTGTCAAGCATAGCTTCGCCGAGTGCAACTCTTTAGTTTTGGCTCTCAGAGTTTTTTTGGCCAAGCTTAGATTCTCAGTTTTCTTCCTCAGAGGTTCCTGAACTTGCTTAAGCTCTTTGTCCTTAGCCTTCAAGGACTTCTCCATCTCTAGCCTCTTGGCAACTTCTTCGTCGCAGTTTTTGGTAGCTTGGGCAAAGTTAGCTGCCATGCCCATCACCCGATCCTCTATTGTATAGGCGAGCTGGGTGACCTGTAGAAATCCATTCAATCAATCTCCATGCCAAATTTTAATCAAGTACAAATATTTGGTTTATTCCTTACCATGTGAGACATCATCACTATCCCTTGGCCACGTCTTCCGAGCTATTTTACGCATTCTCGCGCCTTTCCTTTGGGATAGCTCGATATATTTGTTTCAGTAATTTCTGCAGCCCACCATCTTGCACTGAGTAGCTGGTGTTGTGCGAGCTCACTAACTTCTCATTCACTGCTTTCACTAGCCGAACTATATTGTACCTACAGGCTAATGGTTCATCCACCTCTCTCTAAGGTAAGTTCTCACCTACTCATCTGTGAGACAATTATTCTTTCACCTCCCTATGTGACTCAATATCTAGCACCATCTCAGTGGAAAGAGTCAAGTCCATTATGAGCTCATGCTCCCTAGCCGGACTAGTCCCAACAGCCATCTCGCTCGGTTGCTCGGTTGCTCGCGAGCGAAACTGCTCTCAGTTGCTCGCTCACTCAGTTGCTCTCGAGCCGTCCTGGCCCTTTTTCAAGCATCCCTTCTGGCATCCTTCTCCGTCAGGCGTTTCAACTCTCTACTCGCTGATCCCGAGCTCCTCTCTATTCAATCGGGCCAAAAGTTAACAAAACATGTAATAACTCAAACACATTACCAGTAAGCAAAATAAAAATCAAATGTTCAAGCATAGAGCATACTAGTCCGGTCTTCTGGTCGAAACTCCTTTGAAGCCTTCCCAAGGGGGAAGTACTCCCTTATCAGTGTAATGACATTCCTTTTCTCCTTCAGAATGTCTTGTTCCAACATCTCAAATGCGGTAAGCTCGTCTGCCCTAAGCTTTGCCCTTGTCACTTGTTCACCACTAGGGCTGACCCACCATATGTTCTGACAGCTGAACCCCTCTTGGATCTCCAAGATGAAAATTGATCTTTTCAGGCCTTCACAAAGTCCGGCTTTTCTGTGAACATGCCTAGCCCAGATTTTCCTTGCAAATACAGAAAGTCCTCGTATGCTTCTGAACATATCTTGAGCACGCTGAAGGCACTCATAACTCGAGAGTAGGCACAGCCCCGAGCAATCCACACAATCTCGATCCCTGTGATAATTGGCTATGCATTGGAGCTGAGCTGACCGAGGGCAATCTTGTAGTACTGCAGGAAAGCTAGGGGGAAAGCGTGTAGAAGAAACTACACTCCCGACCTTAGATCCTCCTCGTAGATCATCATTTGGTCCTCATGCAGGTCATTGTAGGCTCGGACATCCCCTTCGAAAATGAACATCTTGTACCCTTCTTGTATCCCGTACTTCTTTCAGATGCCAGCCATATCTGCCTCTGTCAGTGTGGATTGGATGTCCCTTACCCTAGCTTTTTTCGAGCTCAAGTGCACTTTCGCCACCTCTTTTGTATCTTCATCCTCCTCATCAACTAGATGAAGATGTCTCCTTATATTTGGCTTGGTCATTTCGGTCATTACAGACCAACTTCGACTTGAGCTCCCTTTTTGTGGTGAGTCACCTCACTTAGTGTGCTAGGAGAGCCCACCTCTCCCAACTCCTCTAGTAGAGCCGAGCTAATACTTGCTCGTACCATCTTTGCTACCAAACTTGAAATGAAAAAACTTAAAAAACACAAACTTAAAACTAACCTATTTAACCAAGCTTTTAAGCCTTGAAATTTTTTGACTCAGTAAATCAGAAGAACCGAGCTTCTCTCTTTTGGATTGTGTGGCTAGCACTGTGGTTGAACCCTCTATTTTTAGAGGAGACTTCTCTAATACAAACCGACGTCAGTCTTTAATGAAGCGGGCTTTGCGTCTCTTCAGTTCCCCCCAACTATTACTCGGTTTTCGAAGCATCGCCTCACCTTTGCGTGACATGTGTCCTTTTAGAACTCAATGAACTCTTCTTGGCATAAATGCCAAGACTTGTGAGGGGGACTAGTGGTACTACGCATACTAACCCCGGATAATCGGGCTCTTTTCTCGAGCACCTCCTTGACCTCCATGAGCTCTACTTTTTCCGTGCTTTTTTAGCTCTCATTTTTTGAGCTCCTTCCTTGAGCTCCACCTTATATTTTTTAGCTTCCCTACAGCACCAACCAAGCTTGGTTTGACTTCTTTGAGTCACAGGTCTTAATTTGACACAAATGTCAAATGACCAGCGGAGGACTAGTGATAGTACCTCCACTTCCTGAGCTCCCTGGCTGAATTCCATACTTGAGTCTTTCATGACGTCACATAGCATCCTAGTATCACGGTACAACGCATACACTTTCATACCGAGCTTTGCCTAGCTCCTATACATGACCTGACTGCATCTTGACATAAATGTCAATAGACTAGCGGGAGACTGCTGATGTTATTCGTACTTTATCGAGCTCTCCGGACGAGCTCGGTATCTGGTCACTCTAATGGCCGGGCTCTCAATATCATGGAAAACCTCGATACCAGGTACTCTAGGCCTACCGAGCTCCTGATTTTTGGCATATACTCTACTGATACACCCGCAAATTACGCTGACACGGCTCAGACCTTGTCTATTTTCAGCACCTATAAATAGGAGATTCCCCACAGGTAAATTGTTCCTCTCTCTTCTCTTTTCTCTCTTTATTCAGAGCAACCGAACTAACTTAAGCATCGGAGCCTCTCCCCTAAGCTAGGCACCCCTGAGGAAGCCTTGTCATCACACCCCTTATTGGATCCTTGTATCTCTTTTATTTATTGAATGAAACTCTACCTTTTGTGTTGGCAAACAAAAAAAAAAACAACTTTAAGATCATGTTCACCCTCATTGTCAAAATAGTTATCTATACGACACTAATTAAAATGGCAGTGGTCTTTTGGTAAATTCACTCGATTCATCACCTTTTTCTTATAGAAGGAAGGAATTATTTATTTATTTATAAAAAATCAACTTATATAATAATAAAAAAATTCTATCTTAAATCGGGTGTATGACTTCACTCATACATCTAAATAATAATAATATGTGATTTAAAAATTAAAATTAATTTTCTAATATTATAGTTAATTTTACAAGTTGTTATTGGTTGAATGCATGAGTAAAGTTAGAGGTCATGAGAATTTTCTATAACAATAAATAGTTTTCATGGCACTTGAAGCTCGGAAGCCATCTCATTTACCATTTAACTTTCAAATAATTTTTCATTAATTATATCATTATTACTTTTTTTTAATTTGTAAATTTCTTATCTATTCTATCAAATTATTTTATTTTTTAATTTTGAAAATAAATAAATAATATAAGAACTAATAGCACCTGGCCATCTCCTTTATAAAAATGTTTAATTTCCTAATAAGAGGTAATTTTTTCTAAGAGTGTGTGTTAGAATTCGATTCTCACCAAATATAAAGTTCTCTTTTAATATTACTTGAGATTGGGCAAGGAATTCGTCATTGAATATAAATTAGTTGTTGATTTATACTTTCTCGGGTTTAATCATATTTTCTTTAACTCATGGTTTTTTTTAAATATTAATTTATAGTGAATTATTAGTATTATTTTGAAAATTATTATTTTTATATTTTAACTAATTAATAATCTAAAGAAAATATATGAGTTATATTTATTATATATAAGTTAATTAAAAATATTTAAAAAGTATTATATATATTATTTTGTATAAATTTAGATTGAAAGTAATAAAAATGTGCTATGATAAAATGGTGAGAAATTTTCTTTTTAATATTTCACCTTCTGAGTTGAGATTTTATTATATAATAATAACAATATTGATATGGATTGGATGGTTAGTTCATAGTAGCTCACAGCACTTGATTTACAAAAATATTAGCTGATATATATATATATATATATTATTCATTTGGCATCTGAAATATTTTCCGAATAATTAGCTGATACTTTTTAAATATTAACTGATATTTTGATTACGATTGGCTTTCAATTTCGGGAAAAAGATAAACCCTAGCCATTAAGCGTAATTTTTTGTAAAATTACGCCTCAAATGGTGAGGGTGTTTTGGGAATTTCAGTAACAAAAGTCATTATCATGATTTAGTTGGCCAAATAAACAACCCTAAATAGGGCTCAAAGTGCCAATACATAATAATTAAGCAGCATGAAACTGCTGATAAAAATAATAAACTGCTTAGTAATGGAAATCCATGACCCAATCATAAGAGCGCGTGGTATACACAAAAAATAAGAGCGTGAGCTGCTTATGCATTAAAGATATGCGGATGAAATGATGCAAATTATTAAAAGTATAACGGCTAATTAATAGACAACTGGTCGGCGAAAGAAATTGGAGGAGAAACTGAATTGTTCCTAATCATTATTAAACACGAAAAAGAGGTTTCAAACGTATTATTAAGGACAGCAACGTACCCATTGCTTTTCTCAACATTAGCTTTTCAATTTTTCCTCCGCTGTTGGATATAACAAAGATGGAAGGAAAATAAAAGGCAAAGGGTTGACGTATGACCCTGGATTGTTACGAGTTGGATCTTAATTCCTTTTAATAAAATGTATTTGTTTTTATCGAAGATGAATTATTTTGGTTCTCGTCATAACTCATAACGGCGTCATTTAAAAAAAAAATCTTTCACGTTATGTCTGTGTGGAATTTATTATTAAAATATAAAAAAATTGCACCCATCATTTATTTTTAAAGTCACGCCAATTCTCTAGATAAATATTTTAACAATTAAAATAAATTTTATTATTCATCTAAATTTTTTTTCAAAATTGAGGTCAGTAAAATTTAATTGAGGTGTAGAGATTTGATCCTTACACCTCTACTCTTAAAATTAATTACTTTAGCCATTCAAGTTACATTTCATTTATGCAAATTCAATTACTTTATTTTATTTATATTTCAATCATAAACTTTTAAAAATATTTAATAATTATTAAATTTTAGAATTTTATAAATATTGATAATTATAAAATTTAAAATACTATAATTATAATTAATTATTTCAAAAGAAGTTAAATAATTAATTAATATTTAAAAATTAATTTAAAAATAAATATGAGTTAATTATTAGGATAAATAATATGAAAATTCAAGATTTTTTTTACAAAATTATTTATTTTTCATTTATTAATAATTTAATATGAATAAATTAATTGAAGGAAAAAAGAAAATAATATTATACAATAAATAAATAATTAGATAAATAAATTTTAATTTTTTTTAAAAATTTTCTCATCTTTTTTTTATTAATTACATGTGGGAGAGGGGGAACATTTTCTCATCTTTGTATTATTAAAAATTATAATTGGTAATTTAAATATTTATATTATATAAAAATATTAACAGTAATATCATATATACATATATATGTGTGTGTGTGTGTTTCAAAATAAATTAAAATAAAATTTTGAATTAATGATAAAAACTTTTACTTAGAACATATAATAACAATATGAAAATTTGAACTTAAAAAGATAATATATAGTTGTAACATGATATATATAGTAAAACATGAATTTGGTCAAATTGTATATTGTTTTTTCTTTATGTTGACTAATTATAAATCATATATACATTTTTAAAAATTGTCATTATTAATTATAATAATTACGTTAAATTTCGCATCTATCAATTAGACATAAAATATCATCATCTAATTAATATAGAGATTAACTCTCAAATCATAATAGTAATTAGTTTTTGAGGTTGATACGGCGTTAAAATCTATATTTAAAAAAAAAACATAATTTTAACTTTTTTTTAGATATATGATACAACAATATATTTTTATCACTATAATTTTATCGCAGCAATTTTTATATTTTAATATTTAAAATAATATTTTTATTAAGTGCAATGTAATTTTAATATTTTTATTTAGTGCAATAAAGTGAAATTTATAAAAAAGAAAAGTGTTTTCTACCACCAAATGGATTCTAATATTATCATTGTTTTTTAATTACAACCATTTTTTTTATGAATAGTTAATATAAATTTAATTCTTTTTTTAGGGTGATTATGTCCTGACTTTCGTTTATCGCTTTAAATATGATCAAGTGTTTATGATAACGTGATATGTAGTCAACTTAAAAGTGCTTGTGGATTTTCCATTTTTTTCTTCTAAAATTATGAAAAGAAAAAAAAACTGGATAATCAAAAACATTTTTTTAAAAAAAAAACTAAACAAAATTTTAAACTAAAAAAAAAACTTAATTTTTTAAATCTAAATTTAGATATAAATTTGTTGAAACTAAAAACGAAAAAGATTCCACGATCGCTAAAAATAACGAAAAAATTCAGTTCTTATGTTGACTGAAACTTTTAATTTTATTAAAATAGATATGCAAGGAAATTTTTTTATAAATAACATCATATTCAAATTATGAAACAGCGAAGGAAGTTTAATTTTTTTTAAAAAGTTATACTTAACTTGAATTATCAAAGTAATTCATATCACCATATTTTGATAAATGGATAGTAATAAAGAGTGAATTGCAATTGCTATTGATATGTTCAAATAAAGAATTTTTTTTAAATTAAGAGGGTGTCTATATTTATAATTATTTAATTTATCACTAAAAAAGAAAGAGAAAAAAAAAATTAGATAATTATCCTCTATTATTATCGCATTAGGTAATCAAATATACAATTATTTAGGTGAAAGACAAAGTGATCTTTTCTTTTAAGAACATATAAATGTCTATAAATTAGAGTTCATAAACTATACGGTGAAATGACGTCATTTCTATTATCGACTAAACGAAATTGTTAAGGTGGTCAGTATCTACCCTAACATGGTTACCCACAAACTTCCGTTGTTAAAGAGTTTTTTTTTTTTGTAATTTATATACATATATTTTAATTTCATTTGTCAAAGTCAATATTTTTGCATATATCTTTGTCAAATTTTCATCAATATAAATAGAGTATACAAAAGAATTCAAAAAAGAAAAAGGAAAAAAGAAGTATCCAAATATGTCAACCATGATATTCTTATTTCTTGCCAAGTTTCTTCTAACATTTTCTTACTTTTGAATTTCAAAACTTTAACAATATTTTTCTTTTTTTTTTCTTTGAAAAGAGATAATTCTAATTCATAAAAATAAATAAATTACTTGATTAACAATAAATGAAATAACAAATTTTAGAAACCATAAATTATATTTTTAAATTCAATTCAGAATTAATAATAATAATAATTTCCATTAATAAAAAGATGATTATATTAATGGACTAATTAACTCGATAACTTAGAGAGAGAAAAAGAGAGGAATCCATAAGATTTTTTTTTTACGAATATATGATTATTAAAATATAAGCATACAAGGTGAAATAGAATTGGAGCCAACAATGAAATAAAAATATTAAAATATTTATATAATTTTCAATACAAAAAAACAAGAGAGAAAAAAAATATGTTTTTATCCAATCAATTGATAACTTTTTCTTTGGTAGATTAAGCTTTGTTGGGGGAATCAACATCGATTGATAATAATCATATGAATAAAAATATGTTCTTTTACTTAAAAAGAAAAAAAAAATCTTTGGTTTAATTATTAAATGCGACAAAGTTATTCTTTTTCACCATATTTATTCAGAGAATTGCAACTAAATTACATGAGATGTTTTCTTTTATTTATAATTTTTTTGAATAACTGGGCAATTATAATTAATAGAATTGTCTTTAGAGCAATTATGAGGAGCCTAACTAAAGCCTAGGCTTTAAACAAAGCACAATGGCCAGCTCTTTCAATTTCTTTTTGACGAGTGTGCAGAAAGTCTTTATCTTCTTTTTTGGGTCATAAAAGCAATTAATTTGGGCTTGAAATTCGATACATTCATTTTTATTTTTTCTCCTCAAGAGGAGAATTGAAATGCTTTTATGCAAAACTTGCGATAATCTAATCTTCAACACTTGCACATGGTAGGGTCCAAAATTTCTAGCTTAATTGGATGTGTAATTAACAATTTGAAATAGGCATTCGCATAGCTTATTTGCTGATACCAATTTCATTGACAATTTGTCTAAAGTGTCATAAACCCCTAATTTTTTCATCATTCTCTAAACCTATTTGTTTGTCCAGTAAAGACTTAAAATTGTTTCCAAGTTAGGAAATATAATTTTGGTCTTTGTTATATCAGATGCGAGTTTGAAATATGAGTATTTTGTTAATTGTTTGTGTCCCTTCACTCTCTTTTTGCCTAAAGGCCCATAAGCTGAAATCATACCATACAATATCCCATTTCTGTTTTTTTTTTTTATCATTTTATTTTTGCATTAAAATATTAGGAGAAAGAAATAGAACTTTAATCTATTCAGAAAAGCTACACTTTCTACCAGACTATGCCTTGACTTGTTACAATATTCGGCCCATTTCAGTTAATTATTCAAAATGGTGTTTAATAATAAAATTCAACATTTAAATTTGAAATTTTAAATGCATGCTCTTCTTAATTTTAATGGTTTTGTAACATTTACCTGTACTTAAGTTGAAATTCTAAATCAAACTAATATCCATTGTAAATAACACGATTTTTTTGAATTTTTAAATAAAATTGTATAAATTAGAAATTTTAATATTTACAATATTCATTAATTAAAATTAAATTTTAATATTTAATTTTACCAATAACCATCTTAATTCCATTATTCAATAATTTTACCAAATATTTTCTCAAAAAAAAATAATTTTATCAAATACATGTTGGCCTAATAAGCTAAAAAAAAATCCAATACTTTGCTTCATTTTTCAATTTTGTCCAAAACTGTAAATTTTGTTAATTTTGTCTCAGTTTCTAAAATGAATTGCAATTGTGGCCAACTCTTAAAAATGGAGCTGAATACGCTTTGGTAATTTTACTATTTCTCTTTATAGAAATATCATTTTTTTCTTAACTGTTTGATACTAATGAAATTAGACTTCTGTATTGAATTATAACATATTTTTAAATTAAACTTATGTTTGTTATCTTTGTTTGCCAGCTTGCATACCTTGGAAAAATAAATTCATATAATTACAAGCTCCAAAAATTAAAAATAAGCATTATTTTGGAAACTAGACTAGGAGGCTTTTCAACCATATTTGTTAAACTCATGTCATTAATTACTTAATTTTTTTTAATCAGAATATTATTAATTACTTATTGCTTGTTAGTATGATATGTAACAAATTTGTTGTTTGGTGGTAACTAAGAAACGTGTGATTGTTTGTAACACCCAACATATGAACAAGATAATTAAATACTCCATTTGTTTCATTGTTTTATTTTAAGTATCATGTAATAAAATTTTTTTATTTCACTTTAAATATCGTTTTTAAAAATTCAAGAGAGTATTAATTAAAAAGTTTTAATATTACTCATATTAATTAGAGAGATGAGAAAGAGTATTTAGATAAATTATAATAAAATTTTTATAAAATTTATTCTTTTTCAATAATTAATAAGAGTAATATTAAAACTTTTTAATTAATGCTCTCTTAAATTTTTAAAAGCGACATTTGAAGTGAAATAAA
The DNA here is from genome assembly GCA_947685225.1 of Garcia nutans. Classification (NCBI taxonomy): domain Eukaryota; kingdom Viridiplantae; phylum Streptophyta; class Magnoliopsida; order Malpighiales; family Euphorbiaceae; genus Garcia; species Garcia nutans. Next base: position 22,284,531 of record CANTUV010000001.1, read on the forward strand.
AAAAATTTATTACATGATACTTAAAATAAAACGGCGGAAGTAATTAACAAGTATCAAATTAGTTGAAGTAGCAATGAAGAATTGATGTGAATTTGAGGAAGAAATTGCAGTAATTGGGGAAAATTTGAGGGTTTTAATACATATAATGAAGAAATATGAATTTATTTTTCCCAAGTGTTTAAGTCGGTAGACCAACGCAATGAACATATATAAGTCAAATTAAAAAAATATGGAACAATCATAATTCATTGGAGATGAATTTGAATTTGCATAAAATAATGATAAGAAGTTTAGTTTTTTATAATCAGACGGTAAATATCTCTACAAGACTATAACAAAATAATGAAAAATGATATCCTGCAAAAAGATATTTAAGAATTACAAAAATAGAAACATTCAATTTCAATTTTTGAAAATTTGCCTCAATTTAATTAAAAAATAAATAAAATTTAAAGTTTTGGAACCTATTGGCTTAATTATACTGATCGTTTTTTTCATTTTCTTATTAAAATTTGTAAACTTCAATATTTTATAAAAATAAAATCTCTAAACTTATATTTTATAAAAATAAAATCGCTAAATTTTTAATTTTATTTCAATAAAGTATCTAAAACTAATTTTTTAGCAACGAAAGTATGATATGATAGTCACACAAAAAAATTTTAAAAAAATTAATTTCATCTCATTTGCCACTTGCACGTGAGAAATTAAGGACAAAAAATAGGTGATTTAAGTCTACTCATAAAATATGAATGATAAATGAGGTAAAATTAATTTTTTTTTTAATTTTTTTACCACATAGTGATACATGACTAATGCATCATACACAATTGCTAGAAAACAGTCTCAGATATTTTATTATGATGAAATAAGAAATTGAAGATTTTATTTTAAAAAAAATGAACTTTAAATATTTAAATGGAATAATGACCAAAATTAGGGAACTATCGTCTTAATTTTTAGTCATTAGACCATATTTATTAGATGAGCAATTCACATCTAATTTTCTTTTCTTGCCCCAACATTCTATGAAGGTGGAAAGAGTAATCACACTATATAATTAATGCGTTAATTCCATTTGTCTCTAAACTAATGACTAGTGTACATAATCATCCTCACACTCAAATTAGTTATTTAAAAATTAATTGGTGCACCTTCTCTTCATATTGCACCAAAGCAATCTAGGGTTTTTTGGAGGACAATCATGGTGAATAGGGGTGAACAAAATAACCGTGAAAATCGAATTGACCGAGAAATCGACCGAAAAATTGGTTAACAGACTGGTCGGTTCGGTGTTCGGTTCTAAGTTACAGCAAACCAAAACTGTTTGATCGGCCAGCGGTTTCATTGCTCAAAAAACCGAACCGATCGAAAACCGACCGACCAACCGAAACTGCTCATCTTCTATTTCATGCGCTGCCCGTTTTTGTGTTTAAGGAAAGAAATATATTTTGAATCCTAAAGTCCTAAACCGAGCGTCCCAGCATTCATCCATCAGGTTCAATGATTTTTTATCTGAACTGAAACCGACCGAATTTTTTCAGTTTGGTTTTTTCGCGGTTTCTAATTTTGTTCGGTCGGTTTTTGGTTACTAAAATCAACGATCGATTTTTGGTCGGTTTAGTTTTATCAGTTCGGTTCTGTCGGCCGAACCGAGTTTGTCCACCCCTAATGGTGAACGTTCCAAAAAAATTAATTGGTGCACCTCTAATATCTAATGGATCAACATAAATAATAGAGTGATGAGTATCATTCCCAAGAAATGATTAAAAAACCTACAATTGCTTTTAAATGATTTAGACCCTAAAGAGATTGGCATGAATCTATTCTAGTCAAAAGATAAAAGATGAAAAACTTTAATATAAAAATAATATTATATTTGGTTGCATAAAAATTTTAAAAAAATTAACTATATAATTTTATTTAACCAATAATATTATATTTATTTATAAATAATCTAAATAAAATACTAAGCTCACTAAATTTTACCAACTAATTGGTAAAATATTTTACTTAGAGAAAATAAAAAAATATTTTATCAAAAAAGAGAATTGAGAGGTTCACATATTAAAAGATAATTATATCCTTATTGATAAAACAAGAAAGAGATTTATAAGGATAATTTAGATATTGTTTAAATTTTTTTTTGTAAATTGAGTTCAATCAAATAAGTTAGTATTTTTTTTCAATTTATTTTTTCAGTATTTTATTATATATATTTTTTTAATCTATTTTTCAGTATTTTATTATATTATTATATCTTCCAAATATGATAATATAATATTTTTCAATAAAATATAATTCTAATAATATATATCTATAAAATACATTAATTTTTTTAATAATTTATCAAACACACTATAAAGTTAAAGCTTTAGTGAAACCATGTAAAAGAGGAATCTCTCCTATAATTTTTTTATCTGTCATGCTTAACATACTCTTATTTAGTTTAAAGATTACACTATCCCCTGTGTAAGCTTAAGCGGCATTATGAGAAAACTCTTGCTAGAGTTTATTTTTTAGCTAAATAATAAAACAAAAATGATGCAAATCTGAAATCAAATGGTTCTTCTAAGTCTAATTCCAAACCGGACCTAATAGTCAAATGAAAGACTAAAATGGTTCAAGTCCTTTCAAGAAAAGAAGTTTAATGAAGAATGGATTCAAGATGCTTCAGTCTAAAATTTGAATCAAAGTTAAATGAAGAATGAATGCAAGAAGTTCAAATGGGGTTTAAGAGATCCATATTTTTTTTATTAATGAAGGTCCATTATATATCAAAAGCATGAGTTAGAAAACTCAAGAAAGTTTTTAATGGATTAATTCAACAGAGTTGAGTTTCCCAAGCAAATTTCTAAAGGACATTTACAAAACTACTTAAAAAATAATTTTTATTTTAAAAATACTATAAAAAATTAAAATATTTATACTTTTACGAAAAGTTAGAATAAAATTTAAGAAACACTTCATTTCTCACTGAAATAAGAGTTTATTTTTTTTAAATAACCATTCTCTCATTATAATTAATATTTTATTTTAAATTTTAATTTTTTTAAATATCACTATTAAATAAAAATATTTTAATAAAATAATAAAAATTAATATTTTAAATTATTTTTTCAGCATATAAAATTTATTAATTTTTATAAAAAAATTAATTTTGATTAAAAATAGCAAATAAACACTCACAAAAAAATATAAAAAAGTAAAAAATATACAAATATATTAATAAAAAATATTAAATTTATTTTCAAACAAAATTTACATATATACACATAAAAAATAAGTTAAAAAATATTAATTTTATTATGTAAATATTGTATAGATATTTAATAGGTATTTTGTGTATGTTTAGTATATATTGTAAATATTTGATAAATATTGTGTATATATGATGTATTTGTTATATAAATTGTGTGTATTTTATGTATAAATTGTATGAATATTGAGTTTATATTATATAAAGGTCGTGTGAATATTGTGAGAATAAAAAATTAAAAAAATAATATTAAAAAATATTAAAAATATCTTGTAGATTTTTAATAGATTTTTGGTAAATATTGTGTGTGTATTTTTATATGTTGTGTATATATTATATATATATATATTTATTTTTGTGTATATATTAAAAATATGATATAAAAATATTTTTAAATAAAAATAAAAATAAAAATAAAAATAAAAATAAAATAGAAAAAAAAATTCAAAAACACCACTAAAACAGTAAAAATGAAAAAAAATAGTGCATTTTTGTATAATTAAAAAAATAAAACATGCGGCCACTATACTTGGAAGCGAAATTAAAAAGGCCGTATACCGCGCAATGTTCTTTAATGAATCTTTAACTTGTTATCGTATGGATATATATATACAACATATATTGTAATGAGTTGTACGGATTATTAGTGATTTTATTCCTATTCAATTTGAAGCCATAGAACTGTCACTGTCAGCACAATGAGCATGGTGGCTGATAGTCTTAAGCATATTCTTCCCTTAGGACTGGCAGACCAGTTAATTTAGGGTGTGACACTTGCACGTCCTGCAACAGTCAACTCCACAAGACATTCTTTCCCAAATTCTTTACGTCGAGATCTACTGATCCAATACTTGGCGAACCGCGAGCATTGACCCAGCGCCTGGGCCTGTTTACTCTGTCTGATGGATGGCCTCATGACCACTAGAGCATCCCTAGAGGGAGAGTCCTAAGTCCCTCTCGTTGGATCCTAATTTAATGTCAAATAAATATAAAATAGGATTTTTAGAAAATGAGATTTGGTCCTTTAATAATGAGAAATAAATTATACATTATTAAAATTATTTTATTAAAAAATATTATTTTATTATTTGTATTTACAAAAATTATTATTTTTATTTAAAAAATTATTATTTTTAATAAAAAATGATTAAATTTATTATTTTATTAAAAAAATTTTATTTTTATTAAAAATTATTAAAATTATTAAAAAATTATTATTTTTATTTAAAAAATTATTATTTTTATTAAAAATTATTAAAAATATTATTTTTATTAAAAATATTATTATTATTATTATTAAAAATTATTAAAATTATTTATTTATTATTTTTAATAAATGAAGGATTAGCATGTGACATCTCTTTATTTACTATTTTTTTTTTTCGTTAGGTAGGAGGGAGGAGGAACCGTCTCACAATGAAAGTCTATATGGAGCAAGTCCCAGTCTCAATCTTATAAGTGAGACCGGAACTCTAAAAAGAGCACCCATTATGGGTGCTTTTAAAGAAATAAAGGCCTTTTATATAGCTATCTTTTTAAAAAAAATTTAATTTAAAAAATATTACACTTTTAAAAAAATTTGAAATTTACACCAAAACTATTTTCATTTACAAAAACATTTACTCCCTCACTTCAAATAATGTTTATTTTAATTTTTTATTTTTTTTTCAAACTTTGATATTAAATAAATATATTCAAGAAATTAGTATTTTATTTTACATTTTCAACTTACACAATATATTATTTTTTTTATGAAGGTAAAATTTTAATTATAATTTCAAATAAAAAATAAGACTCAAAATTTATATAAAATGTAAATATATAAATTATAAAATCTATTTTAATAAAAATCATTAAATTTATTTTAAAATAAAATTTACATTTTATACTCGCCAAATAAAGTTAAAAATTAATTTTGTTGTGTATATGTTTTGTGTATATCTATATTTGTTGTGTGTATATAATGTATATATATCTGTATATATTGTGTGTATGTTTATATATATATATTTTTAATATGTTGAATTTCAGTTAATAAAATATATACTTTTTTGTATATTGATTAATTATATTGTATATGTTATGTATGTATTTATATTTATTGTGTGTGTACTCTGTATTTTTTTTTATCAGTAAGTAAAATATTTTATTAATAGGAAAAAGAAATACAAACAACCTTATAAAGCCAAGATACATGAAGATACAGAAGGTTATCAAATTTTTTCATATTCTAAAGAGCCTTGGAGCAACACTGTTACAACCTTGAACATAATGGCTATATAGAAATAATGAAATGACCAACAACAAAATGAAGGATCAAAACCTTCTTACAACTCAAATTGGAGCAAACAAGCACAAAAGAAGATAAAAATCTTCCCAAACTAAGAACCCCATACATCCTCATATTTAAGACAGAGAAAATTAAAAGAAAGGAAGGACAAACTATCCTTGAAAGAGGCATTTGAGATACAAACTCTAATGAAGCAATGAAGATGAGCTGGAAATAATAGTTCTTTAGAGTCACCATGAGATTTCTTCCTCAAACATTGACTAAGGAAACACAAAGCAAACATGCAAGGCTATCAAAGGTTTCCAAAATAAAGCAAGTGATAGATTGATGATTTGCTTCTGAGGGTCTGATAGATTGATGATTTGCTTCTGAGGGTCTTCTCCAAAATACCAGATTTACAAAACTAAAGCAAGCCACCATAGAGGTGGAAGATAAAAAAAGCTACATTAGGTTAGAAAACAAACATAAGCCATAAAAATAAGAAGAAACTATATAAGACTAAGATAAAATGGGAGATTTAGGTTTTGGCAGCCGACAACCCTAGACTAAAACTGAAATATGAGGAGAAGCTTTTAGAGAGAAAAACTCTTAAAAGAAAACCATAGCGACCACTACTATAAATTATAGTTGAATGCTTAACTCAATATATATATATATATATATAGATGACGCCCTTATGCCCTATATATATACCATACATATATCCCGCATACGTATAATACACATATAAGACATAAGGATGCCATGTCATATTTCCTTTTTTAAAACCTTTCAACGCAACTTTTAAGTGAATATATATATATATATATTAAATACAAGAACATTTCCAAAACCTTCATAATATTCATTTATGTTCATACATAAAAATATACATTGTTCTTTTCATAGTCATTTATACACATATATTTTGATATATATTACTCTTTTCAAAATCCACTTGTAAACAATTACATATGCTTAAACTACAAAATGTCAAAATGCACATGGATGCACTACCTTCTAGTTGGTCTCATCGCAACCTCAATCTGCTTGTAGTTCAACCATCCGACTTTCAGATCAATGATCTACTTACTTGCGCGATTTACATAACCGCACTAAGCTTGAAAGCTTAGTGGTACAAATCAAGAAATACAATACTTGATACATTTAATTTTAAAAACCATATTTATATATATTTTCATTTGACAACAACATCATCATATTCATTACAACATCATCACGTGCAATTCTTTTATCATTCTTTCAAAAGTTATTTTGATAAACATATCTCATCACTTTTTAGTTTGCATAACATATCACAACCACACGCATTGGGCCCAACCTTCTTATACCATTATCTAGTTACAGGCTCATTACCTTAGTCTATCACATAGTATATATCTTTGACACTATTGGTGTCTCACTAGGGCGTAGGCACATTTCTGTGATATCCATTGTCTCACCCTTTTTGGCGTATGGTAGGCCAACATCCAAGTGCAATCTTCTGGTAACTAGATAGTGTATAAGGTACTCACAATACACATTCATTTTTTAACATATTTTCACATTTCAACTCATATCATGGTTTCCGCAAACCATCATCATAAATAATGCAAATGTGGCTCACTTTCACATTTCAGTGCACAACTTGTACTTCTCATATCTTTAACAAATATCACATCTTTCTATATCACAATCACACATATTATATTACATGATTATCAACAATAATAGCATGCCTTCTCATAAGTTAAATGCCACGACCATGCCTTCTCCAAGGCCACGACCGTGCCTCGCACAAAACACGAAATAATTATCAATACACATTTCATGGCTTCTAAATTTTCATATAACATAATCAATTGCCATAATTCTATTGCTTACTCTCATTGCACAACACTTAATACACATACTTCACATTAAATTTTAAGACCATCATAGAATATTTTATCAATTTAATTGATAAAATATAATAATCACAACATGTGCTTACCTCTAATTTTCAAACTCATGACAACCTCCTCAAATCTTCACTTCCTCAGATTATTCATAACTTGATTCCTAATCAAGATATAGATACACATAAGTTATTAACAACATCAATCTATATACATCTCAATTATTCAATTTAAATCCTCTCTTTTCTTTTTAACTCATAATGCTTAGCTCAATATTTTGAGTTTCTCTTTAATCAAGGCTATAATAAACTTTCAAGTTAACAATAATCGCAAAACCACCTCATTTCTATCATAATACTAAGGATTCAAACATAATACAACTAATAACATAATATCTCATTTTTCAATCTATCATTAGTTTTGTCATCTCAATTCACTCTTTAGGTTAAATTCATCCTTGTTTATAACAATCTCATGTATCCTCAAATATAACTTAACAATTCATTAATATTAAATTGATTTCACTTCAATCTTATAAACTTTCATTCCTTAATTACAAATACTTCAAGTATTTTTTCAACAATTCACTACTAATTTCACCCATTTAAACCTATTTTGTGAATGTACAAGGAGATAGAGATACGCATAGGTAGATGCATGACCATGCAAGTGGTCATGTACATCACTATTATAATTTCTTTTCAAAATTGTAAATAATAGAAATGTGCACAGGCAGATGTATGATCATGCGAATGATCATTTGCATCACTGATAGAATATTTCTTTAAAATTTTGAAGGGCAGATATTTGCATAGGTGGATGCATAACCATGTGGATGACCATACATATTACTGCCAGAATTTCCTTTCACAATTTAATCAATTTTTCATCAATACAATACACACATCACATGAGCAACTTAAAATCATAACAACAATCATCATATAATTCACTCATACAATCATCTATATGTCAATTCACTCAATTCCCAACTTATTTCTATAAAACCCTTACTTTTTTCCTTATCACCTTTTCCCCCAATTTCACTATCCATCATCATCTCTCATAACTAATCATATTTTCATCATCTATATATCAACACACATACAACTCTAACATATTATAGCTATCATCTTATTCAAATAATCATTATTTTCTCTCACTAACCACATCATGCATATTTATATTTAAAAGCCATAAAAATAAGCTTAGAGATAAACACTTACTTGAATTCTTTGCCAAACCTTCAATATCCATCTTCAAACCTCTTAAAACTCTTATGAATTTGGTATGTTTAGAAATAAAATCAAGCTCTCCTCACTCTCTTTCAATCTTCATGTTTAAAGAGGAAGTCCCATCTTTATCTCTTATATATAATAATAATATAACAAATTTTCCACTGTTCACTTTCTCCTTATCATATATTTAAATATATATTATTAATCACTTAATTAATTTAAGTAGCCATCCACCAAAATTCTCTAGACTTTTCCATATCCTCTTTTTTTTTTTTTAACTTTTATCTTTTTACCTAACTTTATCATTTAGTGCCTTTATACTTTATATATCTTATGTATATTTTATGTATATGTATATGTCTTATATATTCTATTTATATTTTTTATATATTTCAAATACATATAATATATATATATATATTACATCCATTGTACACATCCATTTCTTATTACATTTTCTCTACTCACCACACATATTCTCTCTCATAACTACTATTCCAAAGTACATAAAAAATTAGGATATTACAATTCTCTCCCCCTCAAATAATTTCATCCTCAAAATTATCCAATATAGTAATAAATCATCTAAATTAAAACACAATCTTGAAATCCCATATGAAATTAATCATCCCTTCAAATCATTACTTCATGAAATCACATAATTTCTACTCTCCCCCTTAGGGTCATTCTTAATCATCCTTTCACAATTTCATAACTTACCACTATACTTTTCATTCTAATCAAACAATCACAATAGATCATCAAATCATCAATCAAATTGTCATTAGATAGAATAAGTTCATTTCCTTAGTATATACTCATCTCACATCCGTTACACTCAAAATATTTTATCATTTCATTATCTTATAAATATACTCTCATAACTTTAAATTTAAAGGTTAATGACTTATGCTTCAACATTGACTATTCAGTCATTACAGTTATTTCCAGATTTGCATATGTGTTCAATTGTTTCTTTCTTATATTTACAATTAGATATTTGTAAAACCACAAATGATAACAATTTCCAACTTCCATTTAACAAACCTTAACTCATTTCATGTCCACACACATATTAGAAAATTGCATCATACACATAATCACATATCTTTCATATTCTTAATTCAACTATACATATTAAATCTCAATAATGATTTGTTAGTACATGTTCATAATACTGGCATCAAAGCCTCACTCTATTTAAGCCAACACTTAACTTGTTTAAACTTATCATTCTATCTCAACTTATGACCTAACTCTACTACATAAAACTTATTCTCAAATTCCAATTCTCTTTGGATCCCTCATCACAAGTAATACTCATTTTAACTTCTTGAGGTTAATGATTGTAAACAATCAATATACATCTTTTCAAATCATTTTTCCATATTTACATTTCTTTTATGTTATTTCCATACAATTTCTATATAATTATCGTGATCATCTCATACCATGTTTTCTTTTTTTTCATAGTCTCATTCACTTTGAACATCATTTCCATCAACTAATTCACATTATACCATTTTCAAACACATTTAGTATAACTCTTAGTCACATTCCACAATTCCTCTCATTTATTATCTCCTCACATTTTCATACTGTTACCATATTTACATAATCACTTTCCTATCACATTATCTATAACTCATCATATTTTCACAGTTCTCTTCTCTTCCACACTTTCTATAGTTATAAACAAATTTCTAACACAAGGTTATGAGTTCCAACTATACAAACCATAAATCTTGCCTATATCTCATGAAGAAAAACTATCAATCTCACCAAAACTATCCCATGGTCGTGTCATATCAAACCCACACCCGTGGATAACAAAACTAATATGCCAATGTACTAAACAAGTCCCGCAGCTGTAACACATCAATGGCCATGCCTGTGGCTTACAAACCAATACTGTCCTTATACTATTCTTCCTCAAATATTTCCAATCACAATGCCATGCCCGTGTCCCAAAGGTCACACGCCTGTGGCATTCCAAAATCACATATTTACTCTCTAAACTTTTACTACATAAAGAGCTAACACATTTCAACTCTATTTCAAAATAATTTTACTCTTAATCACTTGATCATCATTAGCTTAAACTCATGTTCCAACAACATTATCATTAACAACTCTTACATATACACATTCATTCATATGCTAATTTTACACAATTTTCATTTATTATTCCATTTTCAATCTATCTGTTACAAAAATTCTCATTCATTCCTTTTTCACAATAATTTTACCAAATAATACTCAATGCGCTTGCATAAAATTTCATTAAATCAAATTCCATTCCTCTCTAGTCAAACTAACTTTTCCACTTCCACACATCAAACTTCTCTTTTCCTTATAATCTTTTACTTATAAACATTTTTATCACAATATACTATAACCATCACAACTCATTTAAAACAACATCATGTCATATATAGTTCTATTCAATAATAAATATTTCATTTTCTTTTATAATCTTATAATTCAATTCTAACATTATTTTCAAATTCATTCTCTTATAACTTATTTCACAAACACATTTCAATAATCAATAATTTATAAATTAGTTTTACTTAAGTAAAACTCCACTTCTTTAATTCATCAATTAAACTTATACAACTTTTTCCACATCATTTCTTTCTCTAGCTTTACTCTCATATGGAACCTCATTTTCCACACTATCTTCTAACTAATATAATTTAAACACATCACATCATAAGCCATATAAAGCTGTATGGGGTTGTGAGCTGGAATTATTTATGGTTAAAGGAGTCCCTAAAAAAATTTGAAGAACAAAACATAGGGCGGGTATTCTGCAACTGGTTTCTCTGATGCAATATCTATTTTTGGTATGGAGGTTATTCTCGCTGTGTAAGAACTAGGCGTGGAAAGGTGTGGAATGGAGTTTTCATGAATGATGAATTGGAAAATAGATTCAAAAGATTCATATTCTAAGATTCAAGAGCATGCACACATGAGATTTGATCTAGTTGGAACTTCCTGCAACAAGTCCTTTGAGACATATCGACAATATAATTTTGATCTCTGTTCATAACATCATATTTGTTGTTACTAACAGGCTCCATCTGTGAAATATCATAAAAAAATGAAATGACAATATCATAATTAATGTATAATGATGAAAAAGAAAAGAACTTTGACATTACAATTAATAAAGAACTTACATTCATTTTTTGTTCTTTTATCATTCTATTCCTTAAATTTTTTTCAACGTCCATTGCCATTCTATCTGTGGACTCCTCTGCTTTATTTTGATATTCATAAAACCATCTTTGATACATCTTTCTGACTTCATCAATAAATGCAGTAATCGAAAGCTCTCTGGCCTTTACAAGCACAATATTTACAGATTTGGAGATGTTAGTCGTCATAATGTTATATCTTCTTCTATGCATATGAGACCACATCCACCTATCAAGCCTAACACCTTCTAGATATTATTTTGTACCGAGAATACTAATGCAAAAACTGCCATAAAGTTTGTTGAAATCATTTATTTTATATGCTTTAGCAGTTTTATAGTAGTGCTTCTCAAGGTCCTTAGTAATATGTTTGAATTTGCACTTTAAGTTGTTTAACAGGTGATACATGAAAATCCCATGGAATATAGTTGGGAAAATATCTGCTACAACCCTTGAATGCTTAGGTATCTGTCAGAGATAATAATATGATCCGGTCTTTCACCAAAAGCTTCCTTCAACCTTAGAAGAAACCACATCCATTATGTATAATTTTCAAAATCACCAATCCCGAATGCCAACGAAAATATTTGTTGGTTTGCATCATGACAAATGTAGTGAAAAAGCACACCTCGATACTTTCCTTTTAGATGAGTGCCATTAATAGTAATTATAGGTTTACAATGTTTGAAGCCTTTTATTGAAGCATCAAAAGAAAAGAATAAATACAAAAATCAATTATTATCACTGCATTGTAGATGTATGACTGTACTAGGATTTGTTTCACCTAACACATGCAAATATAAAGGTAGAATTGAGAGAGATTGTTCTGGAGTACCTAGTCTAATATTCTCATATGCAAACTCCCATCCTCTACATATGACAGAATAACTAATCTCAATACCAAATTTATTACACATGTCTTCAATAATATCCTCCCAGGATTTATAAATTGCTTCTTAACACACTCTATAATAACCCAACTAGTTGCTTATCTGTGTCTACACTAATAAAAATTGGTCGGACATGTATGTTCAGTCACATATTTTTGTGACCATCCAACAACCCTTTGGGTCTTCAAGACTTTTTGCTCTTAATCTCCACGTACAACTTTTATCGATACAATGCACGATAAAGAAAGAAGTATTGGACTTGAAATCCTTAAACTGGAATTTCTCCGTAATTGCAATGAGGGAAACAATTATCTTAATATCATCCCTTGACTTAAATATTTTCCCTTATTAATCATTTCAAATATATAACTTTCACCTAATAGTTCTGGATTGCTCCTGCATGTAAACAAGTTTGTCCCAGTTTCTTCATTGTCATTGGTCGCATGTTCTGCCTCAATACTACAATCAAAATGATTGTCATCACTATGTTCTAGACCAGTTTGCTAAAATCTGGCCCAACATTAAAATCTAATGGATTGTTAATACTATGTTCTGCTGGTTCTTCTACAGGTGAATTGGCCATATCATGTGCATTTTCATAATATTCTAGGGCTATGTAGATAGATTTAGTAGTTGGGCATCTTCATCTTCTAGTTTTAAAGCAAAACCCAGAACCTCTACTTGGACATTTTTTTAACACCTTGAGGATCATTACTATCGTGTCCATATTTATATGCTCCTTCTTTAATGCTAACAATCAATGGATGTTTAAGTCTATACTCCAAAGCAGTGCCCATGAAAATCCTAAGTGACCTATCATCTACCACATCATAAACAAGATGTGGCTTATCACTCGTAACAAATTTGAATTGAATCTTTGATGTGTTGTCAATATGAAGTACCTCTGATACTAATTTCTTAGGTTTATTGAAGTCAACCATTTTTTTCAGGCAAACATATTTAGTACCATCGCCAACATATTTGCTGATGCTTACATCAAATTTCTCACCATAATAGATGAGAATTATTATTTCGTCCATTAAATGAAATCGTCCTCCGATAAGTTTCAAGCCCTCCATTAAGCCTCTACAATTAGAATCATCAATATCAAACACATATCAACCTCAGAGCAAAATCATATTGTGAGCAAAAATTTTTGCCTCCACTCCCGGTGCAATGATTCTTGAGACTTCGGCACTGTTTAGGCTCGGGGCCTTAGAGAACATGGGTCTAAGCCTGGAGAAAATGGTGTCGCCACCCGGACAGGCCAGGAAAAAGAAAGGGGTGGATGACTCAATTCCTAAGGAATCCCCAACCCCCTAATGGGTTCAAAAAGTTGGGTACGTGCGGGGAAGGTGAGAAATGGCCCAGCACTCCCACAATGCCCGGTTCATTGGACACCGGGCATTGTGGGAGTGCTGGGCCATTTCTCACCTTCCCCACACTTACCCAACTTTTTGAACCCATTAGGGGATTGGGGATTCCTTAGGATTCGAATCATCCACCCCTTTCTTTTTCCTGGCCCGTCCGAGGATGGAAACATGTCCTTACATCATCCATGTCTAAAACTAAATAGGATACCCACCGAAAGGTAGAAACATGTCATTTACATTGGTCCAAAATATAAAAGTAATTTAAATTACATAAAATTTAACTAATGAGGTACCCAATAATGGAATCATACCTCTTACAATTTTAATACCAAATAAATAATTAAGCAAAATTAAATCATTCAAGTGCTATAACTAAAATAAAACATGCATCTTAAGTAAAATAAATCATTCATCATATAACAAATAGCAAACCAAATAAATAATTAAAATTGGAATTTAATTCACCAATGCCTTGTTGTTTGCTCTTTCAGTTGTTGCTCACTGCTCGCTTGTTTGCTTGTTCGTGGTTCCTCGCTTGAGTACCTGCTGGTCTCTATTTAATATTTGCTAATTTAGGGTTACTGCCTGCTACTCACCCCAAGAGAAATTGAAAAGTCCTTCCCATGTCTCTTAAAACCTGTATTTATAAATTGATATTAGGTTTAAACAGACGCATATCAAATTAGTCAGTTTATTCGACACAAACCGAGTCCATATCGAACTAGTAAATCTTTTATTCGATGAAAACCAACTTCATGTTGAATTCAGGTAATTCTAATTTGTCAGAGTCCAAGTCCATATCAAAATATGCATCCAAATTCGATACAGAAAGTGTAGACCCTTAATTTTTGACCAAGTCCAGTCTAATATTTTAAAACAAGTCAAAAATAAATTTTCAATATTTATTATTTATTTATAATATTTATTATTTATTTCAATAATAATATAATATTTATTGTTTTAAATATTTATTTTTAATAATAAAAATAAAAATTAATTAAAAATAAAAAAATAAAAATTGGACAAATCGGCGGATGACGAGCGACAGCTACAGCGGCTGCCTGCGTGGCAAGCCAATTCGCCGCAGGCAGCGCCTTGCCCAGACCCTTGTTGCTCGCTCTCCCGTTGCTCGTATGCCAGTAGCCTTGCTCACCTAGCAGCCCGTTGTTCGCGTGCCAATAGCCCAGCACATCGCAGCAATTGGCCAGCAGCCTGCACGCTACGATTTTGCCAAAAAATCTTATTTAATTCAATTTTAATTTATTTTCCTTAACAGTCTATTATTTCCTTAAGCTAATAGTATTAGAGTTTTATTTTCTTATAAATAGCACGGTTAAACAATTAGGAGGGTACTTTTTCTTTCAGCGGAGAATTAGGATTTTTGAGAGAATTAAACATAGAAACAAGGACGACACAATTATTCAAGAATTATTCAAGGACTTTTGGATTTTTTTGGACTTTGGCAATTTTATTCAAGGAGGACTTTTGATCAACGAATAAATCCTAGCAAATTTTCATCAACAAAGGAAGCAGAGAAAAGGATAGAAAAAGAAGATCAATGACACACTAACTTTACAAAGGCAGTGCACTCGTCTTGGAAAAGCTCACCCAAAATTCTCATTCAACAATTTTGGTGGAGCCAACAAATGAAGGTATACTCTGAATTAAATAAATACAACATGCTTTGATTATTCTAAATATTGAATAAATTCATTCTTCATCTAATTAAAGTTATAGTAGGCTAGTTCTTTTAAAATCAATTCATATATTAGTTTACATGGAGTGCATATTTCTGTTATTATTTTTCTACATCATATAACCCAGGGCCAGTAAATTTGTTGGCTCAGGATATTACTTGTTTTCTATTGTGCATGGTTATTTAATCAATATGCTACACAGACTCACTTAAGGTTTTCCATAAAAACTCACAATAGCTTCATTTAAGCTCTTTAAAAATATTCACAGTGACTTCAATTCATATAAACTTTAAAACTTTGAATAGCTTTCAAAAATTCCAAAACCCTATTTTCTAAATCTTAAACACAAAAATCTTAATTTTCAATACCAAAACCTATAATCCTGTAGACCTGTTTTCAAAATTTTATAGGGCGTTGCCCCCGACCCGGCAAGGAGTGCTGCCCCTTGACCCCGCCCGCTAACCGGCTAGCGAGACTGCCGTATAGGCTCATCAAAGGGATCAATATTTATTTGTGTATTATAAGTCTTTGTGTTTAACTTCATTTATTTTAAATCCTAATTTAGTTATTAAAATTCTAAAATCCTTTTATACATTTATTGCTTTATTTAGTTTTAGATTTGATTATGTAGTTTATTCATTATTTAGGTGATTAATTTATTTAATTTCTATGTTTGATTTGTTTAATTTATCATGGATGAATATTTTATTATTATTATTATTTATTTACTAAAATTGTAAGAGGTATGTTTTCATGATTAGGTACCTCATTAATTAATTTTCATGTAATTTAAATTATTTTCATATTTTGGGATTAATGTAAAGGATACGTTTCCACCTTTTTGGTGGGTGTCTTATTTAGTTTTAGGCATTGGACGATGTAAGGACATGTTTTCATCCTCGGATGGGTGTCCATTTATTTATTTTATTTGAACATTGCTATGATTCTTAATAAAGTATTTGTTTATTCTTATGATTGCATGTAGTATGGATAATATTATATTAATTAAGAATTTTATAATATTAAGACCTGAAAAGGAGGTCGGTTCCAATGAACCGGGCGTTATAGGAGTGCTAAGCCATTTCTCACCTTCCCCACGCGTATCTAACTTTCTGAACCCATTAGGGGGTTGAAAATTCCTTAGGAATTGAGTCATCCACCCCTTTTTTTTCAGCTCGTTTGGGTGGCGACTCCATTTTCTTCGGGCTTAGGCCCGTGTTCTCTAAGGCTAACCATTCCACGTGGGAGTGGTGGCAAAAATCCCCGCTCACTGTGGCAACTCCACTGGGGATAAGAGAAGTTGATTCCGTTGGTCTTTTTATTATTTTATTCTTTCTTATTATGAGATTATCCATTGCATCATTTATATTGCATCGTGTGCATGAGCTAGGACGCCCGTATAACCCGTGTTGTATTATTTAAGGGATACCATACTTCACTCAAGGTATGGAGATTGAGCATGGCATAACCACTCATAGCCTTGCACTTTTTGGTATATACTTGCTATGGAAACCTAAGCCTTTCAACCTAAAGACTTAAGCTCATGTAATTGGCCTAATTACTTTCCTTAGGTTTTTATCCCAAATACTTGTTGTTTGACTATGGTTAATTCATCTTGGTTTAAATCATGGCTTATTTGGTTTGTTCTTTTTCTAATATGACCTAATTACTTTGTGAGCTCAAACAATTTTTTCCTCTAAATCCAAAAGACCAAAACTATTTTCAAAATTTTCAAAATACTCTTTGGACATAAAACTTTTCTAAAACAAGTCAAAACTTATTTTCTCATGACCCAAATACAAAGCCCAAAATTCATTTTTTCTAAAATCTTTTTACAATGGGCTTAGAAACAAAATTATTTTCACAACCTTTTGAATGAGCTTACAAATATTTAGGTCAATTATAAAAATACCAAAAATTATTAGAATCCATATCATGAGATGTGACAAAATTTTTATGCTGGTTGTCACCTACCGCAATCCTCCTCCTTTACCCGTGCTTGGGACTGGCTATGCACAAGAAACTCATGTATAGGCATATGATAGAGTCCCTAGAGAAGTTTTATGGTGGGTCCTAGAGCATAGGGGAATATCTATACGATATATCTAAGTCTTGAAGGATATGTATGAGGGAGCTACCACGAGTGTCCGCACCATGGGAGGGGATACTAAGGATTTTTTTGTTTCTATTGGATTACACCAAGGTTTAGCTTTAAGCCCTTATCTTTTTGCATTGGTCATGGATGAGCTAACAAGACATAGACAGAATGACATCCCTTGGTGTATGATGTTTGCAGATGATATTGTATTAATAGATGAGACTCAAGCAGGGGTAAATCAAAAGTTGGAGTTATGGAGAAGCACTTTGGAATCTAAGGGTTTTAAGCTAAGTAGGACTAAGACTGAGTATATGCATTGTAGATTTAATAGCGAGAATAGAGAAAGAGACAAAATTATTTTAGACGGAATAGCAGTGCCTCATAGTAATTATTTTAGATACCTTGGCTCAATTCTTCAAGAAGATGGGGGTTGTGAAGAAGATATAAATCATAGGATTAAAGCTGGTTGGATGAAGTGGAGGGGTGCTACAGGAGTTCTATGTGATCGAAAGATGCCAATTAAATTAAAATAAAAATTTTACCTCACTGTAATACGGCCTGCTATGATGTATGGTAGTGAGTGTTGGGCAGTAAAAGGACAACACATAAGTAAAATGCATGTTGCAGAAATAAGAATGATAAGATGGATGTGTACTCATACTATGATGGATAGAATCCTCAATGAGTGCATTAGAGAAAAAGTGTTGATAGCACCTATTGAGGATAAGATAAGAGAGCATAGATTGAGGTGGTTTGGCCATGTGAAATGAAGACCTAGCGATGCGCCAGTTACAAAAACCGAACAAGCTAGAGTAGATATAACTAAGAGAGGCAGAGGTAGGCCTAAACTAACTTGGCAAAGGTGGTCCAAAATGATCTTATGATGTTACATCTATCAGAAGAGATAACCTTAAATCGTATTGAGTGGAAAAAAAAGAATCCATATAGCCGACCCCAATTGACTTGGGATTAAGGCTTTGTTGTTGTTGTTGTTGTTTGTATAAAAATACCAAAAATCAATTGTGAACCTAGTTTATACTAAGAATTATTAATCATGGGCTTGTTTTTGGCATGAATCATTAGTTACTTTTTCAAGTGAGAAATTTATTTATAATAAACCTCTTAATTTAGTTTTAATCTAATATAGCACAAAAGCTGCTTTAGTTGATTGGATGGATTAAAGCCTAATTAATGGGAATTATCATGAACTAATTTTCATGTTTGAAAATATAACTATTGGCTGAAATGTCCGAGGGAATGATTCAAAAATAAGTTACCCCATATTGGTATTTTGTTAACCATACAACTAGAAAAAGAGACTTGCCATTCGTGTGTGAAAGTTATAAGGTTGGAAGAGACGTCCTAACTATCTTTATTTATTATTTGTGCATACATGCATGAATATATACATTTGCATCTCATATCATTGATCCTTTCTGGTTCACAACCCAGAATTACAATAGTTTAAAAGCCTATGACAATCCGACCTATGTCGATGATGAAGAATCCAGTAACAACTCAGTTAGCTTCTCACCAAAAGCAATGGAACCTGAGCATATTCAAAAGTTGTTGGATGATTCCCTTGAAGTCAAGATGGAAGAATTAAAGGGAGCCCTAGCTGAGATCATGAAAAGCCAAATGGCTACAATGTTTGGGAACACTGCTGAAGCATCCGCAAGCACCAAGAAAGACAAGGGAAAGGCTAAAGTTCTTGGTGAAGTAGTCTTCGATGATGACAAGATGGTTATGGATGGTGATGAATATGGGCCCAAAACTTCCAAGATCATCAAGATAAAAAGGAGTTGAAGGTTATTGAGAAGACAACTATTGAACATCTGATGTTAAGAATATGATTGCAAGATGATTGCTGATTTAGAAAAAAAATTTGAAAAGAAGCTAAAAACCAAAGAGATGTCTGAGGTCGACAAGTTTTTCGAGCTAGATGAGGAGGTCCCATACAAGTTCAAGATGCCTTCCTTTGCCAAATTCAATGGAATTGAAAACCCTCATCTCCATATGAAGCAATACATCACTACTATGCAGTCTGCCCGAGCTACTAAGGCTCAAACTCTAAGGTAATTCATGCTCTCATTGGACCCTATTGTCCAAAACTGGCTCAACACCTTAGAGGAAAGTACCCAAAAAGATTAGGATATGTTGTACAAAGCTTTCATTCAATAGTATGGGTACAATGTCGAGCTGGAAGTTACCTTGATGGAGGTGCAGACCATTAGGCAAAAACCAAATGAAAACTTTGATGATTATGTAAAAAGGTGGAGAAACAGAGTAGCATTGCTCAAGAGGAGGCCTGATGAGTCAAACCAAATTAGGATTATTGTGAGAAGCGTCCTTCCCAACCTTCATGAGAAGATGTCTCACACCCTTATAAGGGATTTCAAGGACCTCTTGCAAGCTAGTTTGCAAATCAAAGAGTGGGAAAGGGAGAAGAACCTCTTTTCGACAAGAAAAATGAGAAAAGAAACTACCAGTCAGGTAATCAAAGCACCCAAAAGGAAGTTGATGTTAATGTAACTAGTCAACGAAGTAGAAGATAATTTTCAGAGTTGGAAAAACCTCTGTCTTGGTTTTTCAAGAAGCTACAAAAGAAGGGACTGTTGCAGCCATTGGTCCCTTGTAATATCCCAATGTATGCCCTAGAAGTTTTGATATTATTGTTTTAATTGGATTGAATGTATATGAGTAATTTGAAAGAGAAGAGAAATTTAAAAGAAAGTGTATATGTTGTGTATATGGGAATATATACAACATATATACAAGTCAAATGTAATGGTCAAAGGAAGAAGATATTTATTTTGTTACTTATGAAATAACTAAAAAGGATATTAAGTGAGTGAAAGGAAGTTTAATTATATAGAAGAGGGTATTTAGGTAATTTTTCTTTTTAAATTGCTTGGTGGAGGTTTAAAGAGATGAAAAGTTTGACTTTGTTTCTTCATTTTCTTTTCTTTCTCTTTGGTGGCTGGACATGATCAAGACAAGAGAGCAAGAGGAAGGTTTTGAGCTCTAAGATCAAATTGAAAGAGTTTTCAAGTGATTAAGTGGAAATTCAAGAAGTTTCACTATTTTGGTAAGTTCTCTCTCTCTTGATTTCTTTTGTTCTTCTTGAAGTTGTGTTTGAGGTTGATGAATTGTTGTTGATGGTATGATTAGGTTTGTTTGTGGTGTGTTTATAAGTATTGAAATTGATTTTAAGATAAGAAGTTGAGTTGGTGTTGTTATTGGAAGTGTTTGAGTTGAGTTTGTTTTAGGGTTTTGAAGTGGTAAGTGATGTTTAACTTGGGTTTGATCAATTATTTTCATAGATCTTCTTGTTATTTGTGTTTGTTGGAATTGTAAGCCTAGAATATGTGAATTTGGTCGAAGGCAGTAGCATTTTGGATGCCACGCCCGTGGCCCTTAGATGCCATGGCCGTGGGGGTGTTGAACAATTTGGGCAGAATTGTTTTCTACCCCACGCCCGTGGGGGTTGGGGTGGCCACGACCGTGGGCTCTAGTATGTGGTGTTGGGTTATAATGTGTGTTATAAAGGTCTAAGATGAGGTTAATAAGTGATAAATTGTATTGGAATTCATGTATTGTATCACTTTTGGACTAGGTTTTGGAAGAAAGTGATTTGCCCTAATTTATGGAGTGAAGAACTCTTGGAAGAGGAAGAGTATGGAGTTGTGTGAGTGTTCTTGAGGTAAGTACAAACTACATTATTGCATACATTCATATGATGTTGAAACTTAACACACATTTGAGTGTAAATGTGTAAAGAATTCTAATGCATTGTTGATGCATACTAATAATGTATTGTTTGATATAATGTGTATGTTGTGGTGAACATGTAAAAGGTGTATTAAGGTCATTTGTTGTCTATACACTTGAATGATAAATGGATTAATGTGATTTGAGATATAATGATTGAAATAAAATGAATAGAGTATGTTGCCTATATGATGAAGAATGTAAGATATATGTTTAATATAATTGATTATGTATATTTGAATAATGAAGTGTTATGATTCAAATGAGATGTGAAGCCATTGTGATTGGCTATGATGACTCAATTGAAATAAGTGGGGCATGTTTGCCTAAATGATGATGAGAATTGAGAATGAAATTGAAAATAAATAATAAATGAATTGTGTGTCTAACATGTTATTCATTTTCAGAGTTTTGTTGTTGGTGGCATGCTTATAGTAACACTCTCTTGAAGTTAGGTTGGGCTTGATCCTTGAAGCCAAGTTGGGTTGAAGTTTAACATGTTTTACTCCCCTTGAAGCTTGGTTGGATCTAGTCCTTAAAGCCTAATTGAGATGTTACAACCCTTGAAGCTAGGTTGGGTTGGTTCTTGAAGCCAAGTTGGGTTGATACTTAGCATGCTTTGTTCCCCTTGAAGCTTGGTTGAACCTAAATCCTTGAAGCCTAGTTGGGATAATGATAAATGTGATAATTAAACCAAAACATTAACTCTGAAAGTTGAATGGCATATTAGTGTCTTTGGGCCCATGCTTGTCTTTGTTTTCAATGTGATTCTTGAATGGCGAAACCAATGAATAATGAGATTGATTATATTGCATAAATATCTTGTGGAGAATGAATGTTTGATATGACCTTAAGCAAAGTAAGATGTTGGAGTATAACAGTTCTTGTGAATGGTGTATGGAATTGATTGTGTGACATTAGCATTGCATAAAAACATAATATTATTGTAGTTTGTACCACTAAGCCGTTGGCTTAGCGCGATTATAATTTATCGCGCAGGTAACAGGGAAGAACCGGAGAGTTCCTCTAGGCCGAGTAGAGGCTAGATCTTGAAGTGTTGCTAGTGAAGCTTAAAGATCGAAGACATTCTTCCAAACATGTATATGTTTTATGTTTTGGTAAAACTTGAGTTTTGATGTATTTGTAATTGTAAATATTTGTTATATATTTTCCGCTGTGTTTGAATAAATATTTTATCTATTGTGTCTAACTTTAAAATGTTTTAAAGTTATTCATATTTTTGAAAAGGGATTGTCTGTATGTTTTATAAACAGTGGCATACCTATATTTTGTATACGTATATTACGATCGTACTAGCATGCTGTGTACATATACGAGGTATAGGGGTGTTACAATTATTTTGGTATTAGAGCCTAGGTTTGAGATTCTCAACCTAGGTCAATTGTAAGAAAAAGAATATTTCGATTTCTTTTAAAGTGGGTTTTTGAGTAAAATGCATGTTTTGGTATGGCAGTCTTTGATCTTTAATGAGGTATATTCTGCTGTGTTTGCAGATATAGGTAGTAATGGAGTCCCATTCATGTCAGACTGTAGAAGGAAGTGCTGAGAGTGTAGCTCCAGGAGAGAGTAGAGATGGAGCTAGAGTTGATAGAGTTAGTGAGGCACCTGTTTCTGTGCCTAAGAGACCAGCTGCAGAGGAGGGTCCGCTGGGTTGGTTAAGGCATGTGATAGAACTATTGAGGCCAGCTCCAGTGCAGCCCCCACCACTACA
Organism: Garcia nutans; assembly: GCA_947685225.1. Classification (NCBI taxonomy): domain Eukaryota; kingdom Viridiplantae; phylum Streptophyta; class Magnoliopsida; order Malpighiales; family Euphorbiaceae; genus Garcia; species Garcia nutans. The sequence goes on from CANTUV010000001.1 coordinate 22,307,959, forward strand.
GCCTCAGATGCCGGTAAGACATTACGACAAGTTGAGAAAATATGGGGCTGAAGATTTCTTAGGCACTACCGATCCTGCAGTGGCTGAGCAGTGGTTGGATAAAGTACAGAGGATATTCATTCATTTGCAAGCCACTTCGGATGAGAAATTTGACTATGCCAGATCCCTCTTACAGAAAGATGCTTATGACTGGTGGAAGACTGTTCCTCATGCTATGGATGATCCACCTACACTATCTTATAGTGATTTTCTGAGGGAGTTCGAGCAGAAATATACTCTGAGGGAGTATAAAGATCTTAAGAAGATGGAATTCTTGAATTTGAGGCAAGACAACTGAACGGTAACAGAGTATGAGATTGAGTACATCCGGTTGAGTCGATATGCCGGGGGAATTATCTCCGATGAAATAGATCGGTGCAGAAGATTTGAGGAGGGATTGAGGCCCTCTATCATGTGTATTGTGGCTGGTTCTAGATACCAGGATTTCTCTCAGCTTGTTGCAGTAGCTAGAAGTGTAGAGAGAGCGCAGAGCATCGCAGCAGCTGCTTCTGAAGAGGAGACTAGAGTAAGGAGATCCCAGTTTGAGGCAGGGTCTTCATTTGTGAAGAGGGGTAGAGGAAGTTTTGTTCCCAGGATTAGTAGGAGTCAGAGACAGTCAGGTAGATTAGTATAGTATCAGAGGCAGAGGTCGAGACCGACAGTCTCTGTAGCTAGTGCCCCGACTCCTGTGATGAAGAGGTCTACTCCACCTGTATGTGTTCACTGTGGCAGGCTCCATGGGGGTGTTTGTTGGAGGACTGGTGTATCCGGAGTATGTTATAGATGTGGGTCACCAGATAATTTTATTAAAGATTGCCCCGAGATGCAGGATGATAGGCAGATTGATACTGCAGTTTCTCGACCCAGTGTTAGCAGAGGTGGTCGAGGGGGTAGAGGTTTTAGTAGAGGTGGTAGACCCAGGTTGAGTCAAAGAGGAGGATCATCATCCGGAGGTAGTAGGCAAGAGGAAGCCGGATATTCTCAGAGGGTGTATGTGATGCAGAGGCAGCCAGATGCTTCAGTAGTTATAGCGGGTACATTTTCTTTATTTGGCATTTCAGTACTTGCTTTAATTGATCCAGGATCTACTCATTCATATATAAGTGCATCCATTTTGCCTCTGTCTGAATTGCATTCAGAATCCTTAGGATTTGATGTTTTGGTGACAAATCCTCTAGGACATAGTGTTATGGTGAGTAAGGTACATCGTAATAGTGTTGTTGTGGTACAAGGTGAGGAGTTTCCTGGAGATTTAATTGAAATTCCTTTTAAAGAATATGATTTGATTTTAGGCATGGATTGGCTGTCTAAGCATGGAGCTGTGGTAGATTGCCAAAAGAAGTGTGTCACCTTGAGAACCAGCGATGGTAGGAGTGTGATAATATCTAGTGAGCAGAGACAACTTGCATCCTTGTTTGTATCAGTTGTAACAGCTAGAAGGTTGATTAAAAAGGGGTGTGATGCTTATCTTGCTCATGTGGTGGATACTAGAGTAACGGGTTCTCAACTTAATGATATAACCACAGTTGCAAATTTTCCGGATGTATTTCCTGAGGAGTTGCCAGGGTTACCCCCTGAGAGAGAGGTTGAGTTTGGTATCGAGTTGTTGCCTGGTACCACTCCCATCTCTATCACTCCTTATCGAATGGCACCAGCTGAATTGAGAGAGTTGATGGTGCAGTTACAGGAGTTGTTGGATAAAGGGTTTATTCGCCCTAGTGTTTAACCATAGGGAGCTCCTGTGTTGTTTGTGAAGAAAAAGGATGGTACTATGAGATTATGCTTTGATTATAGGCAACTGAACAAAGTAACTATCAAGAATAAATATCCTTTGCCTAGGATTGATGATCTCTTTGATCAATTGAAGGGAGCAGCAGTGTTTTCCAAGATTGATTTGAGATCCGAGTACCATCAGTTGAGGGTTAAAGCTGAAGATGTTTCTAAGACAGCTTTCCGCACCAGGTATGGGCATTATGAGTTTTTAGTAATGCCTTTTGGGTTGACGAATGCACCTGCAGCTTTCATGGATTTGATGAATAAGGTGTTTAGGCCCTATCTGGATCAGTTTGTGGTGGTTTTCATTGATGATATTTTGGTGTATTCACGTAATAAGGAGGAACATGATAAGCATTTGCAGATGGTATTACAGATCTTGAGAGAGAAGCAGTTATATGCTAAACTGTTGAAATGTGAATTTTGGCTTGACCAAGTAACTTTTCTGGGTCATATAGTTTCAGCAGAGGGTATAAGAGTTGATCCAAGTAAAGTTGAAGCTATTTTGAATTGAAGTCCACCAAAGTTTGTAACTGAAGTTAGGAGTTTTCTGGGTTTGGCAGGCTATTACTGACGGTTTGTGAAAGGTTTTTCTTTAATAGCTACTCCACTCACCAGATTGCTTCGGAAGGGAGTTAGATTTGTGTGGATGGATCAGTGTCAAGCTAGCTTTGAGCAGTTGAAAGAAATGTTGACTCAAGCACCTGTTCTTACTTTACCTCTGGAAGATAAACCATATGTGATTTACAGTGATGCTTCACATAATGGTTTAGGATGTGTGTTGATGCAAGAGGGTAAAGTCATAGCTTATGCTTCTCGGCAGTTGAAGCCGCACGAGCTTAACTATCCGACTCATGATTTGGAGTTGGCAGCTATAGTGTTTGCTTTGAAGATTGGCTGAGTTGTATGTAAGTGAAATAGTAAAGTTGCATGGAGTCCCAATTTCTTTAGTGTCTGATCGAGATCCCCGGTTTACTTCGAGCTTTTGGAAGAGTTTGCATGAGGCTTTGGGTTCTCGATTGCACTTTAGTACTGCTTTTCATCCACAGACAGATGGGCAGTCAGAGAGAGTGATACAGATTATTGAGGATATGTTGAGAAGCTGTGTCATTGATTTCTCTGGAAGTTGGGACAAATTTTTGCCACTTGTGGAATTTGCTTACAACAACAGTCATCAATCTAGTATTGGTATGGCACCATTTGAAGCATTATATGGTAGAAGATGCAGAATGCCTTTATGTTGGAATGAAATTGGAGAGAGCAAGTTAACCGGTCCTGATTTGATTAAAGAAACTGAAGAGAAAGTGAAGATAATTCGGGATCGGTTGAAAGCAGCTTCAGATCGGCAAAAGTCTTACTCTGATTTAAAAAGGAGAGACATAGAATTTAATGTTGGAGATAAATTATTTTTGAAAGTGTCTCCTTGGAAAAAAATATTGAGATTTGGTCGAAGAGGGAAGCTGAGTCCTCATTTCATTGGACCATATGAAGTTCTAGAGAGAGTTGGTCCAGTTGCTTATCGTCTTGCTTTGCCACATGAATTGGATAGAATCCATAATGTCTTCCATGTTTCTATGTTGCGGAGGTATAGATCGGATCCATCTCATATCTTGCCAGTTGAATCCATTGAAGTGAGTTCGGATCTGACATTTGAAGAAGAACCAGTTGCTATTTTGGCATATGAAGTGACAGAGTTGAGGAATAAGAAAGTGCCATTAGTGAAGGTTCTATGGAAGAATCATGGGAAAGAAGAGGCAACTTGGGAGAGCGAGCAAGCAATGTAAAATCAGTATCCTCAACTGTTTCAGACATAATATCAGATAATTTCGAGGACGAAATTTCTTTTTAGAGGGGGAGAATTGTAATATCCCAATGTATGCCCTAGAAGTTTTGATATTATTGTTTTAATTGGATTGAATGTATATGAGTAATTTGAAAGAGAAGAGAAATTTAAAAGAAAGTGTATATGTTGTGTATATGGGAATATATACAACATATATACAAGTCAAATGTAATGGTCAAAGGAAGAAGATATTTATTTTGTTACTTATGAAATTACTAAAAAGGATATTAAGTGAGTGAAAGGAAGTTTAATTATATAGAAGAGGGTATTTAGGTAATTTTTCTTTTTAAATTGCTTGGTGAAGGTTTAAAGAGATGAAAAGTTTGACTTTGTTTCTTCATTTTCTTTTCTTTCTCTTTGGTGGCCGGGCATGATCAAGACAAGAGAGCAAGAGGAAGGTTTTGAGTTCTAAGATCAAATTGAAAGAGTTTTCAAGTGATTAAGTGGAAATTCAAGAAGTTTCACTATTTTGGTAAGTTCTCTCTCTCTTGATTTCTTTTGTTCTTCTTGAAGTTGTGTTTGAGGTTGATGAATTGTTGTTGATGGTATGATTAGGTTTGTTTGTGGTGTGTTTATAAGTATTGAAATTGATTTTAAGATAAGAAGTTGAGTTGGTGTTGTTATTGGAAGTGTTTGAGTTGAGTTTGTTTTAGGGTTTTGAAGTGGTAAGTGATGTTTAACTTGGGTTTGATCAATTATTTTCATAGATCTTCTTGTTATTTGTGTTTGTTGGAATTGTAAGCCTAGAATATGTGAATTTGGTCGAAGGCAGTAGCATTTTGGATGCCACGCCCGTGGCCCTTAGATGCCATGGCCGTGGGGGTGTTGAACAATTTGGGCAGAATTGTTTTCTACCCCACGCCCGTAGGGGTTGGGGTGGCCACGACCGTGGGCTCTAGTATGTGGTGTTGGGTTGTAATGTGTGTTATAAAGGTCTAAGATGAGGTTAATAAGTGATAAATTGTATTGCAATTCATGTATTGTATCACTTTTGGACTAGGTTTTGGAAGAAAGTGATTTGCCCTAATTTAAGGAGTGAAGAACTCTTGGAAGAGGAAGAGTATGGAGTTGTGTGAGTGTTCTTGAGGTAAGTACAAACTACATTATTGCATACATTCATATGATGTTGAAACTTAACACACATTTGAGTGTAAATGTGTAAAGAATTCTAATGCATTGTTGATGCATACTAATAATGTATTGTTTGATATAATGTGTATGTTGTGGTGAACATGTAAAAGGTGTATTAAGGTCATTTGTTGTATATACACTTGAATGATAAATGGATTAATGTGATTTGAGATATAATAATTGAAATAAAATGAATAGAGTATGTTGCCTATATGACGAAGAATGTAAGATATATGTTCAATATAATTGATTATGGATATTTGAATAATGAAGTGTTATGATTCAAATGAGATGTGAAGCCATTGTGATTGGCTATGATGACTCAATTGAAATAAGTGGGGCATGTTTGCCTAAATGATGATGATAATTGAGAATGAAATTGAAAATAAATAATAAATGAATTGTGTGTCTAATATGTTATTCATTTTCAGAGTTTTGTTGTTGGTGGCATGCCTATAGTAACACTCTCTTAAAGTTAGGTTGGGCTTGATCCTTGAAGCCAAGTTGGGTTGAAGTTTAACATGTTTTACTCCCCTTGAAGCTTGGTTGGATCTAGTCCTTGAAGCCTAATTGAGATGTTATAACCCTTGAAGCTAGGTTGGGTTGGTTCTTGAAGCCAAGTTGGGTTGATACTTAGCATGCTTTGTTCCCCTTGAAGCTTGGTTGAACCTAAATCCTTGAAGCCTAGTTGGGATAATGATAAATGTGATAATTAAACCAAAACATTAACTCTGAAAGTTGAATGACATATTAGTGTCTTTGGGCCCATGCTTGTCTTTGTTTTCAATGTGATTCTTGAATGGCGAAACCAATGAATAATGAGATTGATTATATTGCATAAATATCTTGTGGAGAATGAATGTTTGATATGACCTTAAGCAAAGTAAGATGTTGGAGTATAACAGTTCTTGTGAATGGTGTATGGAATTGATTGTGTGACAACATTGCATAAAAACATAATATTATTGTAGTTTGTACTACTAAGCCATTGGCTTAGCACGATTATAATTTATCGCGCAGGTAACAGGGAAGAACCGGAGAGTTTCTCTAGGCCGAGTAGAGGCTAGATCTTGAAGTGTTGCTAGTGAAGCTTAAAGATCGAAGACATACTGCCAAACATGAATATGTTTTATGTTTTTGTAAAACTTGAGTTTTGATGTATTTGTAATTGTAAATATTTGTTATATATTTTCCGCTGTGTTTGAATAAATATTTTATCTATTGTGTCTAACTTTAAAATGTTTTAAAGTTATTCATATTTTTGAAAAGGGATTGTCTGTATGTTTTATAAACAGTGGCATACCTATATTTTGTATACGTATATTATGATCGTACTAGCATTCTGTGTACGTATACGAGGTATAGGGGTGTTATACCACTCAACCTTTGTCGAATCCATTACCCCCAAAATTTGATATTGAAGCCTTCTGTCAATTCCATCAAGTGCAAGGGCATGAGACCGATAAATGTACCCAATTGAGGCATGAAATCCAAGACCTGATCGACAATGGTAAGCTGCATGAGCTCTATAAGTCCAAAATAAAAGATAATCCTCTGCCTAGGTTCAATAGAGTGCTACCACCAATTACCTTCATAGTAGGAGGAGGATTGGAGAAAGATTCTGTCTTATCCTCCCTTCAAGATGAGAGTATTGAAGATGTGGAATGAGGAGAAATTTTACTCAACAAATTTCCCTTAGCTTCGAGTGTTGCTCTTTTTATTTTTCTTTCTTTAGTACTTATTTGGAATAATTATGTTTTTAAAATTAAGATTGTTTGAATAAATTATTTTCCTTAATTTTTTATTGGTATTTGTTCATTTTGGTGCTCAACCGATGACAAATTTAGCTTGATATTTATGAATTAGTATATCTATGCATTATAATTCGAATGACTTTACTAAGCAAGGGAATTTTTTTATAGTATTGAGTTATGTATGCTTACTTAGAGAGGGCTCCTGCATAATGACCTTTGTCTAGGTTCTAGTTAGTCTTAGAATATGCTTTTACGGACATTCGAGGCAAAATTAAACTCTGCTTATTTTAGGGAGAGATGATCTAGGCATTGTTTGGTAAGCCAAAAACTAGTATCCACCCAATTAATATCAATCCCTAATTGTCCCTTTGAGCCTTTATGAGATTTTAGCTTTCTCTTTATTAACTTATAAGCCCAATGACCTACCCTGAGCTGTTGTTACACTTTTAACAAATCTAATGATTACTAAGGTGAAGAGGCAAAAGATCAAAGAAAGGAATGCATAGTCAAGACCATAAGGGTAGTTGAAGTTCAGTTGATGTTAGACCTGATATCTCAAATTCACTTAGATGACATTAGAACAATAAATGATTTATCCTTGTTGAAATAAGACGCACTCTACTCCACTCATCTATAAACAGAAGTATAGAATGATGTAAGTGAGATAGTCCTTTTGAAGCTAAGACCCAACATAAAAAAAAGAATAAAAGAAAAGGAAAGGAGAAAGAGAAAGAGAGAAAAAGCAAAAAAACAAAAAAACAAAAAAAAAAGCAAAAAAAAAAGGGTCCTGAGTTTGCGCGAAATCAAAAGGAAAAGAAAATACCAATGGTAGTCCAGAAAGCCAACCGGCTTTTCCTTTACCTAAAGCAGTAGAAGGCAAAAACAGTTTGACTTAAATTAGTCCAACTCAACCAGAAATTCAACCAAAATTAGAGAGATAGAAGAAAGATCATCTAGTGCTTGAAAGTCCTATACTTTACAGTCCTACAAGGAAGAAGGACAAAATGATAAAATACTAAAAAAACAAAACAAAAAAAAGAAAGAAAAGGAAAAGACGAAAAGGAAAGGAATGCGAATACCAAACTTTTTACAAAGGCAAAAATTGTCCTAATCAAGATCCTGACTCATGTCAAGAAGAAGGTTCAAAGCTTTATCTTTTTATTTGTAGTGTGAGGGTTTGCCCATTGTGTCACAACAGCTCCAATCTCAAAATGGCTTTCATTTAACCTATTTCCCTAATGTAAGTATGCATAAATTAAAAGAGAAGAGTTCATATGAAACCTAATTTCCATCTTTCCCATATGTGATATGAAGTGCTCCTTCCATCCTTAATGAATTTTTCACCCATGTTTGAAAAGATGCATAGCATGTAACTCTGAAAGGTACCCGGTATATTGTAAAGCCTAAATAGCATCCTTTGAAGAGCAAATGTCCAAAGGAAACATGTGAAGGTTGTCAGGGTGATGCTCCAATGCTATAATAACTTGGTAAAAATCTTTTTAAGTCTGTAACATGGTTATATCCATTTTTTGCTCTTCCTCACCGCCAAGAGTGGAAGAGATAATCATTGGTTGCATACTATTTCCCCAACCAAAGCATATTTCAAAAAGTTTTGGAAACCAAGTTTGGTTGAATCTCTTTTTCATCCACTTTAACCATCTGAAGTCCCCTCTCAACAACCTCATCATTTAAGATTAACTTGCACTCCTCAATTTCTGAATTGGAAATTTCAGGTTCTACTTCCAAGGTCATGGCCATCTCAAGCTTCTCTTCACTATCTTCTTTGGAGGGCATGTCATAGATTTTAGAAAGTTACTTACCTTGCTTCTCATCCTTTAATCTACTTGGGAATGGAATTGGTGGCATAAAAGGATTCGGAGGCTCATGCAAATTTTGTGAGATTGATGCTTCCAAATTCTCCTCCTCCTTTGATTGACTTGGTTCCTCTATGTTGTGTTGTATCTCCTCACCATTTTCTTTTTGATTAGTACCTGCATCAAAGGAATCACATACTTTATTATGTATTACCTTTTCACTCCTTAAAATTGTGATTGCATTGGCTTGCTCTAATTGTCTAGGAGATTCCCCTTTTTGGTGTACTTGGAGTTGATTTGCTAGTCGCCCAACCTGAGTTTCCACCTTCTTCAATGATACCTCCAAAGAATCAAACCTCTTATTGCTCCCTTCCTGATTTTGTGCGCTAATTTGAATGAAAGCATTCAAATTATCTTCCGCCATGGGTTTCTTGAATTGATCTTGATTTTGTGTGCTAATTTGAATAAAGGCATTCAAATTATCTTCCAATGTGGACTTCTTAAGTTGATCTTGATTTGAAAATTATCCTTGAAAGTAAGAACTTCTTTGATAAGGTTGAAAAATTATTGAGGTGGAATTTGCTGCTGATTTTTCCAAGAAAGATTTGGGTAGTTTCTCCAACTTGGATTATAAGGATTGGAATATGGGCCATTTCTACCCCTTGGCTGGAAACTTTCAAAGGCATATTCTTCCTCTTGCTTCTCTTGGTATTGTTCAAAACCAAATGAACACATGTTTGCACTATGTCCTGTAATGCCACATGCTGGACATACTTCTTGACTAGGCATAGATGTTCTTCCTCTTGCATTTAGCATCTTAAGTTGATTTGTTAATTCTACTAAATGCCATGCCATTTTAGAATTAGCATTCACATCATAAACTCCCTCATGCCTTGAAAACTGCATTCATATAATAAACACTTAGTAATTCAAAAACAAACACTTTAAATAATTAAACAATTAAAATAAAAGAATCAAACTACTAACAACAATTGCCTTCCCCAGAAGCGGCGCCAAAAACTTATTGTGCTCGATTAATTACTACTACAAGTGACATTCGCAAGTATACGAGGTAATTGTAGCAATGGTGATCGCCCCAAGGTCATCTCACAAGGAAAAAATTATTTTACAATAGTTTGATTGACAACTAAATTTAAAAGCAAGAGTATGATATGTTGGAATGGTGAAAAATAATTTAAATTTAAAAGTAATGTGTGTAATGGTTGTACAAGATTAATTCAAATTCTTGGAATGGTGCCTAGGGTTGTAAATTAATTTAATCAAAGCTTAATTCTCGAATTATCCATTAATATAACCTTATTTTTTAATTTGTTCCTTGAGTTTAATTAGTAATTACCAATTCATTAGTTTTCACATTCATGAATTAAGAATAACCAATTATTTTGAAATTCCAAATTAATAAAACCATGGAACGTATATTTCTAATTCATTCTTAGGGTAGTTGAATGCATAATTACAATAGCAAATTTCACCTCTCGGTCCTTCATTCAATATATAGAGATCAATAGATAGCTAATCTATCAACCTAACATTCAATCCAATACAATCAACTAATAACAAGGTATATTAATGGAAATATCAAATCAAGTCATTCAATCAAATCTACTACAAACCCTAGGCATGAGTAATTTAGCTCATCATCATCAATTTAAAACAAATATTCATCTCAACATAAATCAAATCACAATTGTCCATTGAAATATTAATGTTCTTAACAAACAACATCAATCTAGAAATGAATTAAAAGAGAGAATATAAAAATCCCTTTGAAGGTGCTAAGAGTTGACTTCTAGTCTTCCTCCTAGCTCCACTTTGAATATGATGAAGAACTAACAAGCCTTCTTCAATCAATGGCTCTCCTCTTGAAAGATGGAATGGTAACTCTCTCAAGCCCACAACTCCTAAATCAAGCTTTCTTCAAACCCTAACCTTCACAAGAGCTTGCTCACCTAATTTATCCCTAAATTTTTTAAGAATCTTGTCTATGGAAGAAATAGAAGGTTAAGATGAAGGTGATTTTCATGATCTCTCTCAAGACCAAGAACAAGAAGATGAACTAAGGAACAAGATACCCCCTCAATGGAGCCTCCAATGTGTATATGTATCTCCCCTTTCCATTCTTTTTTAATTTCATAAGACACAAAGCATGTCTTGCCAGCTCATACACTCCACTTTTTCTCCCACTTTTTTCATTATGTAAATCTTCATCCCATGAATTAGGCAACCTTTTCTCTTCTTTTATTATTTCTTTTTAAAAGATAGCACTTGTTGTCCTCCACTTTGTCCCCCATCTCATCTAAACAATTTGAAATACTTCTCACAAGACACGGCCAAGTCACGAGTGACTTGGCCGTGTCACTCATTTTCTTATGGACATGGCCAAGCCATGTGGCTGTGTCCATGGCTGCCTCAATATTCTTCCTTTTCCAAGTGAGACAAGGCCAGTGGCTTGGCCGTATCTCTTGAGTATGTTCTCCACTGTCTCTATCTTTGCATTGCTCTTTAGATGAGACATGGCCAAGGCCTTGGCCATGTCATGTGACACGGCCAATGACTTGGCCGTGTCTCTTGGGTGTGTTCACTTCTGCATATCCTCCTTGCTTCTTCTTTATTTTGTTCTTTTGGTGAGACACGGCCAAGGCCTTGGCCATGTTGCTTGCTTGTGTCTATCTCGGCCAAATTTTTCTGAGGGACACGACTAAGCTAACTTGACCTGGTCGTGTCATATAAGTGATTCATGCCTTATGACTTGGGTGAGGGACACGGCCAAGCCATGAAGTGTCTTGGTCGTGTCTCATGTTTTTCCATCTTAATAATCCATCAAATTGAAGTAAAGCTCCATTTTTTTTGTTCTTTAACCTGTATCAAATACTTCAAACAAACTTTAAACAAAAATTAAAAGAAAAATCAATCAAAAGCCAATAAAATTATATTAAAAATAAAAACACAAATGATTAAAACAGTCCCATATAGACCCCCATTTCAAGCCTATCAAAGACCTGTTAATCTCTCTTGGTAGGTAGAGTCTATTAGTGGAGATAGTTTGGATAAGCATGCATATGAGATAGACAATATTTAAACTCAATGAGACCTTTGGCTAAGAAATGTGTATGTGCCTATCTGAAGTATAACAGTTCTTGCTCAAATAGAAATGATTTTTGAGTTTAGTACAGTAACTAGGGTTGTCATGTTATAGATATGTTAATTTGAAAATTTGAGTCCTGAGGTATAATGACACTAATTTAACAAAGTCAACATTTAAAAACATAAAAAACAAAAAAAAGAGAAGGAAATTTTTTTTGTTTTCTTGTCACATAAGCCTTCAAGTTAAGGGTAGTATGTTGAACTGTTGAACCTCAAAAGAAATGTTGGGGAAAGGTAAATAATTATTGGCAAGGTTATGAAGAAGCTACCAACTGGCATACTAAATCATAGTTTGAAATGGATGTATCTCTGTTGCTTGGGGCCTCCATTATTCATGTTTTCAACATCTTTAAGATACAAGCCATAAAAGAGAAGCCTTCATCCATTCTAGTGCAAAACCTAAACGGGCATCAGGAAGGAGTCAATGAGAACACTTCAGCCGATCATCTCAGTCTGTGAGTTAATGGAACCACTGTAAGCGTAATCCATGCATATCATACATATATGAGCTTATCACATTGCATTTTCTTAGCTTGTGTTGCCTATCATTTGTCAAAGTGAACAGCAAATACCCTGTGAATTAAAGAATCAAAAGAAGATATTGAATCAGGGGGCATGGAAGGCCCATTGCATGAGGAAGCTCCAATAATTTTGCAAAAAAAAAAACATGCAAACAATATACAAACATATTGGCCTCAGTTTGAAATGCATGTTTGTCCAAAGAACTAGACAATATACAAACATAAGCCAAAGCCTGCATAGAAAGATCATGGGTTTGAGCCTACATAGGGGACAAGGGTTTCTCATTTCAATTTTTTTTTTGAGTTTATGCATGTACAAAACATTTTTAGACTCACTTCCAATATTTTGCCATGCAGGGGGCAAGGAGAAAATGTAATAGGCCAGCTAAAAAATGGCTGAATTTTTTATAAAAGTACAAAGGAAGAATAAAGAGAATGGAAAAAAAGAAGAAAATTAGAACTTTTAAAAGAATGAAGATGCAAAAGACAAAAGATTAGTCTGGCTAGAAGAGCTAAGGCCAATATAGGATAAAAGTCAAAAGGATGAAGATCCAATTTAAAGGGTGAAGACCCGAAGTCAAAAGGATGAAGATCTAGTTTCAAGGGTGAAGACCCAATCTCTAAGGATGAAGATTCATTTTCAAGGGTTAGGACCCAATGACCAAGGATGAAGATCCAATTTCAAAGGTGAAGACTAGATCTTTAAGGATGAAGATCCATTTTCAAGGGTGAAGACCCGATGACCAAGGATGAAGATTCATTTTCAGGGTGAAGACCCGATCACAAAGGATGAAGATCCATTTTAAAGGGTGAAGACTCGAAGTCCAAAGGATGAAGATCCATTTCAAAGGGTGAAGACCTAAAGTCCAAAGGATGAAGATCCATTTTAAAGGGTGAAGACCCGATGCCAAGGATGAAGATCCAATTTCAAGGGTGAAGACCCAATCTCCAAGGATGAAGATCCATTCTGAAGGGTAAAGACTCGATGCCAAGGATGAATATCCATTTTAGAAGGGTGAATACTTGATGCGAAGGATGAACATCCATTTTGAAGGGTGAAGACCTGAAGTCCAGAGAATGAAGATCCATTTCAAAGGGTGAAGACCCGAAGTCCAAGATCCATTCCAAAGAGTGAAGACCCAATGTCCAAGGATGAAAACCCAAGGTCCAAGAATGAAGATCCATTTTGAGGGTGAAGACCCACAATCCATTAAAGAATAGAATAACCAACTTAAAGAAAGCCAGAATTTACAAATGCCAGAAGGTCAATCCAGCTAGAAGAGCTGGAGTCAATCCATTGAAGAATGGAGCAAGTGGCTAGAAGAAAGCCAAGACAAAATATCAATTGGCTAGAAGAAGCTAAAATTTATTAGCTAGAGGAAAGTCAGAATTCTCAAAAAGGTCAGTCGAATTCAATTTTTGGTCGAACACCCAAAATTCAGTCTCGGATCGAGAATACAATCAAACCTATCCGAGTCAAAACCCAAATCTTTTCTAAATCCAGAACTCATTCTGGGTCTAGGTACCCAAACCATTGCCAATATCGGGTTGAGAACCCATCCTCATCTAAAATCTGCTCAAAGTTATATTGTTTTTCACTCTCTTCTACTAAAATTCTCAGAAAGTTCAAGCAGGGGGCAAACAGTAGACCCTTAATTTTTAACCAAGTCCAATCCAATATTTTAAAATAATATAAAATATAATATTTATTATTATTTTTAATAATAAAAATGAAATGAAAAATTAAAAATTAAAAATTGGACGAATCGGCGGACGACGCGCGGCTGCGGCTGCCTGCATGGTAAGCCAATTCGCAGCACCTCACTCAGAGCCTCATTGCTCGTGTGCCAGTAGCCTTGCTCACCCAGCAGCTCATTGCTCTCGTGCCAGCAACCCAGCGCATCGCAGTAATTGGCCAGCAGCCCGTGCATGCTGAAAATTTTGCCAAAAACATTATTTAGCTTGGTTTTAATTTATTTTCCTTAATAGTCTATTATTTCCTTAAGCCAATAGTATTAGGTTTTTATTTTCTTGTGGTTTTTATTTTCTTATAAATAGCACAGTTAAACAATTGGGAGGGGACTTTTGCTTTCAGTGGAGAATTAGAATTTTTGAGAGAATTAAACACAGAAACAAGGACGACACAATTATTTAAGAATTATTCAAGGACTTTTGGATTTTTTTGGACTTTGGCAATTTTATTAAGGGAGGACTTTTGATCAACAAATAAACCCTAGCAAATTTTCATCAACAAAGGAAATAGAGAAAAGGATAGAAAAAGAAGATCAACAACACACTAAATTTACAAAGGCAGTGCACTCATTGTCTTGGAAAAGCTCACCCGAAACTCTCATTCAACAATTTTCGTGGAGCCAACAAATGATGGTATACTCTAAATTAAATAAATACAAAATGCTTTGATTATTTTAAATATTGAACAAATTCGTTCTTCATCTAATTAAAGTTACAGTAGACTAGTTCTTTTAAAATCAATTCATATATTAGTTTACATGGAGTTTAGATTTCTATTATTATTTTTCTACATTATATAAACTAGAACTAGTAAACTTGCTGGCTCATGATATTTATTTGTTTTCTATTGTGCATTGTTATTTAATCAATAAGCTACACAAACTCACTTAAGGTTTTTCCATAAAAACTCACAGTAGCTTCATTTAAGCTCTTTAAAAATAATTCACAGTGACTTTAATTTGTATAAACTTTAAAGCTTTGATCAGCTTTCAAAAATCCCAAAACCCTATTTTATAAATTTTAAACCCTAAAATCTTAATTTTCAACACCAAAACCTACAACCCTAAAGACCAGTTTTTAAAATTTTCTCAGGCGCTGCCCCTTGACCCCACCGGCTAACCGACTAATGGGACTACTGTATGGGCTCATCGAAGGGGTCAATATTTATTTGTGTATTATAAGTCTTTGTGTTTAACTTTGTTTATTTTAAATTCTAATTTAGTTATTAAAATTCTAAAAACCTTAATTTAAGATGTAAACCTTAGATTTTTGCATTTATTGCTTTATTTAGTGTTAGATTTGATTATATGGTTTATTATCTGTTTTGGTTATTAATTTATTTAATTTCTATGTTTGATTTGTTTAATTTATTATGGATGAATATTTTCTTTATTATTATATGCTTACTAAAATTGTAAGAGGTATGTTTTCATGATTGGGCACCTCATTAATTAATTTTCATGTAATTTAAATTATTTTTGTATTTTGGGATTATTATAAAGGATATGTTTTCACCTTTTTGGCGGGTGTTCTATTTAGTTTTAGACATTGGACGATGTAAGGACATGTTTCCATCCTTAGATGGGTGTTCATTTATTTATTTTATTTGAACATTGCTATGATTTTTAATAAAGTATTTGTTTATTCTTATGATTGCATGTAGTATGGATAATATTATATTAATTAAGAATTTTATAATATTAAGACCTGGAAAGGAGGCCGGTTCCAATGAACCGGGCGCTGTGGGGGTGCTGGGCCATTTCTCACATTTTTCACGCGTATCCAACTTTTCAAACCCATTAGGGGGTTGGGGATTCCTTAGGAACTGAGTCATCCACCCCTTTCTTTTTTTTTTAGCCCATCCAGGTGGCAACTCCATTTTCTCCAGGCATAGGCCTGTGTTCTCTAAGGCCCTGAGCCTAATAGTGTCGAAATCACAAGAACCATTCCATGTGGGAGTGGGGGGAAAAATTCCCGCTTAGAGAAAGCTAAAAACCTACCCCATATCAGAATAGGAGAGCTCAATTTCGATATTTGCCCCATATTGAAATGGGAAAGCTCCATTTCGATATGGGGCTGTCCCATATCAAAATGGGGCTTCATTTTGATATGGGAACAACCCCATATCAAAATGGGAGAGCCCCAATTCGATGTGGGGCTACCCCATATTGAATTGGGTCTCCCAATTTGATTTAAGGGGCCTCCATATCGAATTGGGAGGCTCCCAATTTGATATAAGACCTCCCATGCCAATTTTGGGTACCTTAATTCGACAAAGGACACCCCTATTACCTAAATGGTACCCGAATCAAGTGAAAAATCAACCAAACCTTCGAATCAGAACCATTTTAGGGTTTAGTGTACTTGTATCAAACAAAAATCAACCAAACCTTTTAAATTAGACCCAATTAGAGTTTTAAAAGTTTAATTAGCTTATTTTAGGCCTCATTAAAATATATTAATCCAATAAAAGGTTCAAAATTAACATCGGATTGGCTGGGAACAAAATCAAGGGTCTACAGTTTGCCCTGAACGATCTGAGACTTTCACTAAAAGAGAGTAAAAAGCAACATGACTTTGAACTGATTTTGGATAAGGATGGGTTCTCAACCCGAGATTAGAAATGGTTTGGGTACTTGGACACTAAATAAGTTCTGGACTCAGAAAAGATTTGAGTACTTGGACCCAAGACTGGGTACTTAGACCTGAGATTGATTTTGATTTGGGTACTTAGACTAGAGACTGGATACTTGGACCCAAGATTGAATTTGATTTAGGTACTTGGACTCAAAATTGGATTTGATTTGGGTACTTAAACCTGAGATAGGTTACTTGGACCTGATATTGAATTTGATTTGGATACTTAGACCAGAGACTGGTACTTGGACCCGAGACTAATTTTGATTTAGGTACTTGGACCCAAGATTGAATTTTATTTGGGTATTTAGACCCAAGACTAGGTACTTGGACCCGAGACTAAATTTGATTTGGCTACTTAGACCCGAGATTGGATTGGATTTGGGTACTTGGACCCGAGACTGACCTTTATCAGTTGAGAATTCTGACTTAACTGGTTGTTCCATTCTTTAATGGATTGTGGATCTTTACACACCCAAAAATGGATCTTTATCCATGGGAGATGGGGTCTTTACCCTTACAACATGGATCTTTATCCATTGGAGATCGGTCTTTACCCTTGAAACATGGATCTTTATCCATTGGAGATCGGGTCTTTACCCTTGAAATATGGATCTTTATCCATTAGAGATCGGGTCTTTACCATTGAAACATGGATCTTTATCCATTGAAATTCGGGTCTTTACCCTTGAAACATGGATCTTTATCCATTGGAGATTGGGTCTTTACCCTTGAAACATGGATCTATATCCATTGGAGATCGGGTCTTTACCCTTGAAACATGGATCTTTATCCATTAGAGATCGGGTCTTTACCCTGGCTTTAGCTCTTTTAGCTGGACTGATCTTTTTGTCATTTGCATCATTATTTCTTTTGAGATTCTTATTTTCTTTTTGTTTTATTCTTTTCTTCTTCTTTCTTTTTTTTATTTTTGCAAAAAATTTAGCTATTTTTTAGCTAGCTATTATATCATCTCCTTCCATCTCCTTGCCCCCTACATGAAAAAATATTGAAAGTGAGTCTGAAAATATTTTGTATACACATAAACTTAAAAAATTGAAAGGAGAAACTTTGCCCCCTGTGTAGGCTCAAACCTATGATTTTTTCTATGCGGGCTTTGGTTGATGTTTGTATATTGTTTAGTTCTTTAGACAAGCAAGCATTTCTTCTTTTGCAGAATGACTGGAGCTTCCTCAAGCAATGGGCCTTCAATGCCCCCTGATTCCATATATGCTTCTTGGTTGCTTCATAGAATATTGTTGTTTACTTTTGACAAATAAAAATGGAGTGTGATATGCTCATGTATGCATGATATGCATGAGTAATACTTATAGTGGTTCCATCGACTCATAGACCAAGGTGCTCAGCTGAAGTGTTCTCACAAATTTCTTCCAGATGCTCATTCAGGTCTTGTATTGAAATGATAGAAGGCTTGGCATTTATGGTTTTTATCTTCAAGATGTTGAGGACATGAGTGGTGGGACCCCAAGCAGAGCCAGAGATACATCCATTTCAAACTATGATTCAATATGTCAGTTGGTAGCTTCTTCATAACCTTGCCAATAATCATTTACTTTGCCCAATGTGTCCTTCGAGGTTCGATGGTTCGACATACTTCCCTTAACTTGAAGGGTTTACACAAAATTTTTTTCCTTTTTTTTGAATTTTTGAATTTTGAATTTTGATTTTAAAATCAAATGTTGGCTTTGCCAAATCAATGTCAATTTACCTCAAGACTCAATTTTTCAAATTAACATATCTATAACATGACAACCCTAGTTACCTTACTAAACTTGGGAATCATTTTCATTTAAGCAAGAACTGTTGCACTTCAGATAGACACATATACATTACTTAGCCAAAGGTCTCATCGAATTTAAATATGGTATATCTCATATGCATGCTTATTCAAACTATCTCCACTAATAGACTCTACCTACCAAGAAATACAAATTTTTTATTTAGATAGTTGGAAGCATGAATCTAGATCTTGATTCGGACAGTCTGGTACCCATTTTCCTTTCCTTTTTTCTTTTTCTTTTTTTTTTCTCTCCCTCTTTTTTAGCATTTTGTTATTTTGTCCTTCTTCCCTGTAGGACTGTCAAGTATAGGACTTTCAAGCACTAAATGACCTTTCTTTTATCTCTCTAATTTTGGTTGAATTTCTGATTGGGTTGGACCAATTTAAGTCAAACTATCTTTGCCTTCTACTGCTTTAGGTAAAGGGAAACCCGGCTGGCTTTCTAGACTGCCATTTGTATTTTCCTTTTGATTTCAGACAAACTCAGGACCCTTTTTTTTTTCTTTTTTTTGCTTTTTTTATTTTTTTTTGTTTTTTTTATTTACTTTTTCTCTCTTTCTCTCTTTCTCTTTTCCTTTTCTTTTATTCTTTTTTTTTGTGTTGGGTCTTAGCTCCAAAAGGATTATATTGCTTGCACCATTCTATACTTTTGTTTATGGATGAGTGGAGTAGAGTGAGTCTTATTTCAACAAGGATAAATAATCTTAATAAATTGGAGATATTAGGTCTAATATCAAGTGAACTTCAACTACCCTTATGATCTTAACTATGCATTTCTTTCTTTGATCTCTTCACTTTAGTGACCATTAGATTTGTCATAGAAGTCACAACAGCTAGGGTAGGTTATTAGGTTTACCAAAAATTTATGATGTCAATAGGGACAATTAGGGATTGATGTCAATAGGGTTGATACTATTTGTTGGCTTACCAAACAATGCCTAGATCATCTCTCTCTTAAATAAGCAGAATTCAGTTTCGCCTCGAAGGTTTGTCAAAGTATGTTCTAAGACTGGACTAGGACTTAGATAAAGGTAATTATGTAGGCGCCCTCTCTAAGTAAGCATACACAACTCAAGGCTATAGAACAATTTTCTCACCTAGTAAAGTCATTCGAATCACGATGCATAGATATACTAATTTATAAATATCAAGCTAAATTCGTCATTGGTTGGGCATCAAAATGAACAAAGACCATGAAAATTTTGATTAAAATAATTTATTTAAACAAACATAATTTGAAAAATATAATTGTTTGAATTAAATATTAAAGCAAAATAAAAAGAGCAACACTTCAAGCTAAGGGATGTTCGTTGAGTTAGAGTCGAAGATACTTCATTTATTTAGACATATCAAGAGCAAGGATTTTCCATCATCAAGGATCATTGCATCATCATCCATAGTTAGTCCAAGTTTGTTGAGTAGTACATCCTCATTAGCAGCTTCTCCATCCATATCATGATAATATGACAAGATAAAACTATTCATGAAGGTTGCAAGCGGTGACGCCCTTTCAAATTTAGGAAGAGGATTGTTCTTAGTGTTGGGCTTATCAGACTCAGGCAGCTTTCCACTGTCAATCAAATCTTAGATCTCATGCCTTAATCGAACACATTTATCTATTTCATGCCCTTGGGTATGATGAAATTGACAAAAAGCTTTGGTACCAAAGTTTGGAGGTAAAGGATTCGGTAAGGGTCGAGGAGCTAATGGCTATAGCAAATTTGTCTTTATTAGATTCTCTAACACCTCTGACAAAGGTTCCCCCAAGTCTAAAAATTTATACTTCTTTGCTGGTTCAATTGTTGCATTTCTCTCAACACCTCTTCTTTCCCTTTGAATTTGCCCACTGGGGTGGTATCCACTCTTATTGCTCCACTTAGGCAGCATATAGTTCAATTAGTCTTATAGAATATGGATTGATCCCTCATTTTTCATTTATTCTCTATTAGTAGACTTGTTCCTTGTTATTGTTGCCTTTCCCTTCTACTTTAAGTCAATAGGAGATGCCTCATTAGAATTGTTGATGATCTTCAGAATTTCAATCAGCTGGGTCCTCATAATCTCAACCAATTGATCTCATAGCTCGTCTATCCTAGCTTTGACAACTTCATTGACTATGTCCCTTAGCTGGATTATAGGTGGTGTCGTTGTATTCTCTTGAATTGTCGTACCTAGGTCTATGAGCCAAAAAGGATCAATGATATGTTTATGCAATGCATGTATGCATGTATGTATGTATGTACTAACAATAAACAAACAAAGATAATTAGGGCGTCCCTTCCAACCTTATAACTTCCAAACACGAATGGCGAGTCTCTTTTCCTAGGTATATGGTCAACAAAATACCAACGTGGGATATTTTACTGTCAAAAAATTTCCTCGAACGATTTAACCAATAGTTATATTTTCAAAAATGAAAATTAGTTTATGATAATAACCATTAATTAGGTTTTAATCCATCCAATCAACTAAAGCAACTTTTATGCTATATTGGATTAAAACTAAATTAAGAAGCTTATTATAAATAAATTTCTCACTTGAAAAAGTAACTAATAATGATTCATGCCAAAACAAGCCTATGATTAATAATTCTTAGCATAAGTTAGGCTCACAATTGATTTTTGGTATTTTCATAATTGACCTAAATATTCATAAGCTCTTTCAAAAGGTTGTGAAAATAATTTGTTTCTAAGCCCATTGTAAAAAGATTTTAGAAAAAATGGATTTTGGGCTTTGTATTTAGGTCATGAGAAAAGAATTTTTGACTTATTTTGGAAAAGTTTTATGTCCAAAGACCATTTCGAAAATTTTAAAAATAGTTTTAGTCTTTCAGATTTAAAGAAAAAAATTATTTGAGCTCACAATGTAATTAGGTCATATTAGAAAAAGAACAAATAAAAAAAGCCATGGTTCAAACTAAGATATATCAATCATAGTCAAACAACAAGCATTTGAGGTAAAACCTAAGGAAAGTAACTAGGCCAATTACATGAGCTTTAGTCTTTGGGTTGAAAGGTTTCAGGCTCCCACAGCAAGTATATACCAAGAGGTACAAGGCTATGAGTGGTTATGCCAAGCTCGATCTCCATACCTTAAGTGAAAGTATGGTATCCCTTAAATAACACAACATGGGTAATACAGATGTACTAACTCATGCACACAATGTAATTTAAATGATACAATGGACAATATCATAATAAAAAAAGAATAGAATAATATAAAGACCAATGGAATCGACTTCTCTTATCTCCAATGGAGTCGCCACTGTGAACCAGGATTTTCTCCCCCACTCCCACGTGGAATGGTTCTTGTGACTTTGGCACTGTTAGGCTCAGGGCCTTAGAAAACAAGGGCCTAAGCCTTGAGAAAATGGAGCAGCCACCCGAATGGGCCTAGAAAAAGAAAGGGCGGATGACTCAATTCCTAAGGAATCCCCAACCCCCTAATTGTAATGTTTAAAATTTTAGATACTAAACTTTTAAATTAATAGTGAATTGTGATATAAGTGATATGGATAAGTAATGTAAATAGTGGATCTCAAAAATTTACCGAAGAAATTAATTATTTTTACAGTTTTATGTGATTTAAAATCGAATTAGAATCAAAAGATAAGAAAGAGGGTGCACCATAACTAAAATGAGATTGGCCACACTAGATTGAGCTATATGTGTGTGTGTGTGTGTGTGTGTGTGTGTGGACATGTGTAAGAGTGTAGAAATTTCTTTTCTCTCTTCATCATTCACGTTCAGCACCACCTTCACCATCAAAACTCCTTCTTGCTTCCTTCCTTCCAAGATTCTGATCAAAACCAAAGAGAAAATAATGTCTAGTTATAAGTTTTGAGAAGAGTAATATAGAAAGTTGAGATTATTAACAAGTAATTAGAGAAAAGAAGAGTTTGAAGAGGTATGTGTTTATGTATTTTAATTTACAAATATTTATTTTTCTTTGAGTTTTAATGTTTAAATGAGTTTATTGGGTCATTTAGAGGAGATATTTCCTAAATATTGGATAAATGAATTGTTGTGTGATATATGTAGAAATTGAAGTTGTTGATGTTGTTTTTCTTAATTTTGAGTGATGATTGTGAAAGTTGTTGAGTAGATCACTTGTTAAATACTTGATTAATTAAAGTTTTAGTAAGGTACTAAAATAAATGTGTTTTATGTCAAAACTTTGATTTTGATTCATTTGTATCTTAGATCTTCAATATGTTTGCGTTTTATGAAGTTAAAAGTGTAAAATACATGATTTTAAGATGCCACGGGAGTGGCTTTAAGGTGCCATGGGCGTGGTATCGAAGTTAGGACTACTGGAGGAAGAATTACTCCGAAAATAGTCCAAAAATCAATGCCAAGGCCGTGGCAATTGAGTGCCACGACAGTGGGATTGAAAGTGATGTTATTTCTTCAAAAATTTTGATAAAACAGAGCAGTTCAAAATGCCACGACCATGGCCCTGGAAGGCCACTATCGTGGGGGTCTTCAAAGTCATTTTATAGCTTCAATTTGTATCCCACGGGCATGGGGTTGAGTTGCCACGGCCGTGGGGTACCTAAATGATGTTTTTGACTTGTATTTTGTGATATACGAGCCTAGTATGAGGCTAATATGTTTATGTTTATTACTTTTGTGTTGGGAATTCATGTGTAAGTGTTGAAAGTATGAAAAAAAATGATAAACTTTGAATTTGTGATAAATATATATAGTACTAAATGTTGATGAAAGTATTGTTTCATTAAAATGATATATACAATTCAGTGTACTATAAACTAATGAATTGCCCTAGTCATACTGATTTTAGATCTAGCTTAGGATTGAATGGCTAGCCAAAAGGGAGGATATCCAAAGTGTTAGTGGGCACTCTATGCCATCAATAGACACTTTGTGTCATCATACTCAGTGGGCATTCGTGCCATAGTAGGCCATTGGCCAAAATTCTATACAGTGGCATTAAATTACCATCAATGATCCTTTATCCAAATCTAGAATCTGAGTTCAGTGTGTATGGACATAATTAACAAAGTTATGTATAATGAAAACAATGTGTTATTCAGTTGTTG
Organism: Garcia nutans; assembly: GCA_947685225.1. Classification (NCBI taxonomy): domain Eukaryota; kingdom Viridiplantae; phylum Streptophyta; class Magnoliopsida; order Malpighiales; family Euphorbiaceae; genus Garcia; species Garcia nutans. The sequence goes on from CANTUV010000001.1 coordinate 22,331,251, forward strand.
ATAAATTACTAAGTTCTGAATCTAATTGTGCTTAGTATTTCAATTTACAATGAATTTAGTTAATTTCTTTATTTAATATTCGGAAAGTAATGCAATTCGATGTTTCTAAATTATTTAATTGATAGACCTCTTTTTATTAAATTTTTCTTGCATATTATGAATACATAAGCACCACTAAGCTTTGCTTAGCGTGTTAGAATTATTTTCTGACGTGCAGATCAAACAAGGAGAGTTGAGACCGCAGAGTGAGAGGCTTACGTTCTTGATCAACTGCATCATCAAGGTTCAATGAACAATATCGTAAATATTGTAATCTTTATGGTTCACATAGCAAAACTTTATAATTTTGTATGACAGCTGTACTAGTTTGAGAGTAGTTTGAGAATATTTATAATAATGTAAGTTTTCATTAAGAGTTCTTACAAATATATGGATATATGTGTGTAATATAGAAAACTTAACAATTACATTATTGCTTAAAGGTTTTATTACTTTATTTCTTTAGTACATACATAGACATATATATAGAACAATTGTAAATATTAGGTGACATCTCCTATGTAGGTAAGTGTATGGTTTATGTAGGGGGTGTTACAATTAGTGGTATCAGAGCAGGTTTAGACGGTTCTAAGCTGTGGGTTAAAAGAAAAGAGAAGTACAACTGTCATTGCTATGTGAACTATACAATTGAACAAATGTTTGATGCAGTTGATTTTTCTATGCTTAAAGGTATAAGATGGCCTCTGAATCCCGTCAAGGTGCCGAGGAGCAAGCTGCAGAACAAATTCCGTTAGATCCTCAATTTGTAAGAAATATGGGGGAAATCCTTAGGCAAATTGTAAGAGTTGCTCCTCCTGCACAACCTCCACCGCCAGTGCTCCAAAGATCTCCTTTGGAGAGAATTAGAAAATTGGGAGCAGAAGATTTTAAAGCTCGTGACACTGATGAGTCTTCAGTAGCTGAGTATTGGATGGAGAGGATTGTGAGAGTTTTTGATATTCTGCATTGTACTGATGAGGAAAGATTAGAGTGTGTAGTTTCCTTACTACAAGAACAAGCTTTTTCCTGGTGGGATACAAAGCAGAAAGGTGTACCCGCAGGTAGACTTACTTGGGCATTTTTCCAAGAAGAATTTAAAAAGGAATTTTTGTATCTTAAGCAAAGGAAATTATCTATATCTGAATATGAGAGGCAGTTTGTTCGCCTCAGTAAATATTTTCCAGAGTTAGTTGTATCTGAAGAAGAGAAGTGTAAACGGTTTGAACAAGGTTTGAACAGTCATATTCGGGTGTATTTAATAGCAATGAGGATTTAAGAGTTTTCCACTCTTGTTAATGCGGCAGTCGCTATAGAAAATGAGATTAAACAAGAGCAGGGAAGAAAACAACAATTGAAGAAGGGATTTTCTAGTGAAAAACAACAAGGTAGCCAAAAAAGACAGAGAAATATTCAAGCCCAAACTCAGGGATTTAGTAAAGGAAGTGGAGCTAGTTTTCATAAACCTAGAGGTGGTAGGTTTTGAGTGGCTGCAGGCTCTTCTTCAAGAGTTGTTACTACACCTTGTCAATATTGTGGTAAGGGTCATGCAAGTAAAGATTGTTGGTTTAAAAAGGGGGCTTGTTTGAAATGTGGTTCTTTGGAGCATAAAATCAAAGATTGTCCAACAATAAAAGAATTAGAAGTTATAGAAGGACAAAGTTTTGTATAGAGGTCTCAGTCAAACCGTAGGGCAGGTAGAGGTGGTCGACCCAGTATTAGTCAGCAGAGAGGATCTGAAATAGTTGATAGACCTCAGACTCGAGGCAATGCTCTAGCTAGGGCTTATGCCATGAAAGCTGTGGAAGACTAGGATGCTCCTGATGTTGTAGTTGGTAAATTTCTTTACTTGGACTTGATGTGTATGCATTGTTAGATCCTGGTTCTACACATTCTTATATTTGTACAACTATAGCTTCAAGAAGGAAAATGTTTGTTGATAAACTTGATTATGAGATAAAAGTTACAAATCCCTTAGGCCATAGTGTGAAGGTAAATAGAGTATATCGAAATTGTCCACTTAGAGTTCATGATGTGGAGCTTTCTGCTGATTTGATTGAACTACCATTCCATGACTTTGATGTAATCTTGGGAATGGATTGGTTATTTTGACATCAAGAAGTTATGGACTGCTGTAGGAAAGTTGTAACTTTTAAGATTCCGAGTTATGGTGAAATTGTAGTTCAAGGAGAAACACAATTTTATCCTTCTAGTTTTGTAACACCCTTATACCCTATATACGTACAATACATATTTTCAGCATATGTAAAATATGCATATACGGTATAAAAATATCACAGACCAATTTAATAAAAATTTTCACATTTCTGTTTTAAAATTTCAAATACTAATATATAAAATAAATATTATATAAATATTCTTTGCTTGTTATAGGAATCCAAAATAAATATTTTATATGAAAATCTCTGGAAAAAATTCGCCAGAGTTTTATTTTTAATTTGAACGTTTCCAAAATTCAGCAAAACACAACCTGCATAAAGCAAACACTCCCAATAAAAAAACCAATTCACCATTTCACCAATACTTCTCAATTTCTCCATATTTTTTCAAAATACTTATATATAGATATATAAAATAAAAACACATAAAATCCCATCTGAACAAATTATTCAAAACATTCTTTACAATTTTCATTATATACTTCCACAAACATATCATAACATATATAATATCAAAATACATTGTAATATCAAATATCTACATGCTGGCAAGTGGCTTTGATCTTGATGTACCCAAAAATAACTCTTCAAGCTTAATAAATACAAATCTAGACCCGACCAGGTCTAGTAGAACTCTCCGGCTCTACCAAATCATCTATGACACCTGCGCGACGAATTACAATCTCGCTAAGCCAAAGCTTAGTGGAACAAACTTTGATAATAACAATAAAACTCAATGCAATGCCAATGCACAATGCATATAGATGTCACATCATTCTACTTTCTTATATTTTTTAAATATTTTATAATCACAACTCGTAGCATTATATTGCTCAATTGTATCACAATTCATAATTCACATTAAAGCAAAGATAAGCATGGGCCCAAAAAGGATCTAATATGCTATTTGAATTTTAGAGTTACTGCTTTGGTCCATAATGACACCATGTGTCTAGCCCCGTAGGCAATATATCCATGGATAATGTAACAGCCCCAGTCTCTTGGACCTCAACCCGGCTAGACCCTTGGGTCCCAGTATTTTGGTCCTCAACCCGGCTAGACTGCTATAGATTTTGAGGCTTACGACCCAGTCTTTTCACACCAAAAACATCATATTTATCAGCTGGCCTGTCTTACGAATCAGTCTTTTCACCATTCCAGTGTTTAGCCCGTAGGCAATCATAGGCATGCCGCCAAACCCAAAACTCTGAAAATTGAATAACATACTAGACACACAATTTATTCATATTTCTCATTATTAAATTCTTTCATAATTCCTTTATCAAAACTTTTCTTATTTTCTCATGATCAAACTAGACGCATTGCCTTATTATATCATATTTTTCTAACTTTTTTTTTCATTTATTCATTTTTCTCATTATTAATCTCTTTCTCATTGTCATATATTCAGTCTAGGCACATTGCCTTATTTTCACATTTTTTTCTCATTTTTCACATCTTTCTCATCTTCTCACTTTTCTCATTTTTCTCATTTTTATCAATATCAATTCATTTCATTATTCCACACATCTCTTTTTTGCATTCACAACACATTACCCAATTACCTTGGGTATTTTCACATAATATACATATTTGACATTCTACACAATTTAGCCATTATCAATGGCTTTTCACAATGCATTTAACACATATATGACAGTACAAATGTCATAGCACATTATTCATACTCAATCATTGAACCAAGTAACTTAACACATTTTTCAACCAAAATGTGTTAAGCCCAAATGTCATGCAAATATAAACAATATATTCAAAGTTTATACATACCTCCACTGGAAACCCAAAGCGAGCTTAACACAACCTCCAATCCTATCCTTTCAACTTGCCTTTCACCACTTGGATGAAGCAAATCAACCTCCCTTAATGTCTATACCAAATGTGATAATACATAATCATTTAATATCATATTCTAAGGTATTCTCAACATCAAACCATAATTGAACATCACTCTAAACCAAATCCCAAAATTAAGCCTCACCTCACTTTAACTTTGAAAAATCATATCAAGCCATTTAAATTAGTGTTTTAAGTTTATTAATATCATTAGAAACATATTTTAGCATGTTTAAACCAATTACATTAATTAACCACATGCTTATGCTCAAAATCCTAAAATGGCATAACCTTCACCATTGAAGGATCTCCATTCCAACTCAATCCAATTATCATTTCAATCTTATTTCCACCACTTATATCATTAAATAACATGATTTAAGCATTAAAATCAAATAATTAATCATTCTTTGAAAATTCACTTTTCCAAAATCCTAAATCAATACTACCATCTTCAAACTCTATCGAAACTTAACTAAATCCATCATTTGATTTTAAAATCATTGTTTATGTATCAAAACAACACATTTGTAACCAATTTGCACAATTAAAACTCATGATTTTAAAAACTCAAATGTTCCTTAACCCTAAATTCTCTCTCTTCACTAAACTCAACTTAAATTCAACCATTTCTTTAATCCAACCTTAAAATCATTGTTAACTATCCAAAATAACATCATACACACCCATTCCAATAATTATAACATACTACATCAAAATCTCAAACTCAACATAATCTAATTTTCTATAAAATTCAAAGAAAAGAGTTGAAAACTTACTAATTTTGGTGGAAATCACCAAAAATCCACTTCGAATATTTGAAATCCTTCAATTTTTGGAGTATGGAAGAAGCAAACCCCTCTCTTGAAGCCAAAAGTCGGCCTTGAAGGAAAAAAGAAGAAGAAGATGAAAAAAAATAATTTTCTCTTTCCTCCTACTCACATTTTCAACCTTATATATATTATTATTTTAATATATTTTAATTAATTAATTAATTAATTAAAACCCCAAAATATTATCTTCCATCCAAAATTATTTATTTTTGAATTATTTTATTAATTTTAAATTTCTAAGATTTAATTACTAAAATATCCTTTTACTTTGACTTTTCTTTTAAAAAGTGTTGACTTTTATATGTTGTATATATTTTACATATATATCACATATATATTCCACTTTTTCATTTAAAATCCCTTCATTTTTCATTTAAAACTATTAATTTAATTTATCCATTTAAATTATAATTTATTTTATCAAATTTCTAAAAATTAAAACTTTTCAAAAATTTGAGATATTACATATATACACAAGTAATGTGTATCGTATATACATATCAAATGTACATTATATGTGTATCAAATATCAAGTATGTAATGTATTAATCCAACATATACAATTAATATACCATATGTATATGTTATATATACTCTAGATATATATTGAGTATATATAAAATTTTATATCTCTAAAATCACGGATGTGACAATTTTCTCCTCCTTAAATAATTTCGTCCTCGAAATTATCCAGTACGGTAATAAATCATCCAAATCATTATTTCATCAAATTATATAATTTCTATTCTCCCCCTTAGGTACATTCTCAATTACCTTTTTACCATTCCATAACTCATCATTATATTGTCTATTTACTCAAACAATCACAACAGATTATCATATCTTCAATCGAATTGTCATTAGACAAAATTAGTTCATCTCCTTAATATATATACATCATACACCTATTGCACTCAAGATATCTGATCACTTCATTATCTTAAAAATATACTCTCATCACCTTAAATTCAAATGTTAATAACTTTTATATTAACACAATAATTTTACACATCTTTACTTTAATCCTACTCTTTATACAATTACCACATTTTAATTTAATATCACCATTATACAACAACAAAATCTTATTTTCTTATTAAGATTCATTCCAATTATACTATAACTAACACTTTTCTCTCATAATTATTTAAAACTAATATAACTTAGCTCCTTTCACATGCATATACATATCAAAATGCTGTATTATGCGCATTATCTCATAGCTTGCATATTCTTAATACAACTACACACATTGAATTTCAATAAATACTTGTAAACTTATTACATTTCAGATCAATTGATCTAACTATCACAATATGACCATCACAACCTTATTCTAATCTGACCAATCTTTAGTCTATTTTAAATTCATCAATCTATTTTTAATTCAGGACCTAATTCTATTAGGTCAAATTTATTCTCAAATTTTAATTCTCTTCGAATTCATCATTACAGATAATATTCACTTCTCCTAGTCTCGTTTACTTTACATATCATTTTCATAAAATTATTCATTTTATACCACTTTCAAACACATTCATTATAACTCTTACTCACATTTCATAATTCCTTTCACTTACCATTTTCTCACATTTCTTATAGTTACCCTATTTACACAAATCACTTGTCTTACACATCATTTAAAGCTCATCATATTTTCACAATTCTCTTCTGTTTCCACACTTTCTATAATTATAAACAATTTTTTAGCATAAAATTATAAGATACAACTTTGCAAACCATAAGTTTTGACCATATTTCTTGAAGCATAACTATCAATCTCACCAAAACTATCCAACGGTCATGCCATAATAATGGTCACGCCTGTGGCTTATAAATAAATACTGCTCCTCTATCATTCTTCTTCAAACATTTCCAATCACAATGTTAAGTTCGTATCGCAAAATCACATATTCATTTTCTAATCTTTTGCTACACAAAAAGTTAACACGTTTCAGCTCTGTTTCAAAGCAATTTACTCTTGATTACTTATTCATCATTAGCCTAACTCATGTTTCAACAATATTATCATTAACATCTCTTACATATACACATTCGTTCATATGCTAATTTACACAATTTCCATTTATTACTTCATTTCTAATCTATCTCTTATAAAAATTTTCATTCATATATATATATATATATATATTTTCATTTCCATACTTTCTTCATTATACTTTCCTTTTCCTTATAATTTCTTATTTATACGCATATACTTTATGCCCAAAACACTATACAATCATCAAGTTCAGTTGTTAAAATAATAATTTCACCGTCCAGCTCTGCTCGGGTCCATTCTCAATCTTAATTCATCACATGACCTAACTCTGCGCAGGTCAAGACCTAATCTCTCTTATGTCTATTAATACATGCAATATCATTCTCGATATCACCAAACACGTATTTGTATAAGGTAGTAAACACTCGATAATATTTTTTTTAATCATCCATATACACCTTCGTAAGTCATAATCACAATGTGACTTACTTTCCACATTTTCTTACATATCATATTTGTGTTCATATAGAAAGAAAAATCTCATCACACAAATCATACAATTATACTCAATTCCTCTTTTACATATAACCTATACAAAGTTAACATTTATCACATTTCAGAGAACATTATCATTTCTCATTCTTTTGACATTACTTAGGTTATTCATCAATTCAACATATATATACACTCTGACCACAACATAATTAACATCTTCCTTATCTCTTAAATAAGTTTATTATTATATATATATATATATTTTAACACCTCACATAAATCTTAGTCACATTTTCAATATGACATCTCTGTCACATTTTTTTATGCATTTATCATACCCTTCATATCTCTTTTCATCATTTCCAATGTAATTACGTAAAGTAACTCATTTTTACTTACTTAATCATTTCCCTTTTATTTCATAACAAATTTCTGTATTATCAACCATATTATACGTTACATGATATTTTCATAAATAATATTACTCATTCAAAATTACTCCCTTGCTTATTAAACATTAAACTATCAACATCTAAACAATCTTCATCAAAATTCTCTTACAACTCTAAATTTCCAACTTACTACTTTACTTAAACTTCATTCTATTAATCTTATTTTCAAGAGCTAACTTTATAAACTTTATTTTTATATTAATATAACATCAAAACACATCACTTTCACAATTATGGAAACCCATTTAAAAAAATTTAAATTTCATATATTGCAACCAACAACATGAACCTCACCAAATCTCATCCATGTCACATTTTCAATCTTAAAATCATAACATTTACATTTAAACAACATTAATTCATTTCATTACACTAATTAACATCATCCATTTAGATACTTTAATTTTACATACTCAACCCTAAATCATGCATCATTATTCCATAATAAATAATTCGCTATCATATATGATTTTACTATTTGATTTTAATTATGAAATTTTTGTTGAAAATTATTAAAAACTCCATATTCCTTCTATACTTATACCCATATGCATAAAAGTTTTTATAATTTTCTTCATTCATTTGTGTCATAAAATTAATTTATTACTTACTTACACAAAACTGCACGACTTCCTCAGTTTCATGTCAATCTCAATCTCACTTTCAATTTTTATATTCCTTACCAATTCTTTATAAAAGCTTGTAAATTTTATCCATGTACACTTGACACATATATGGACTTATATTTAAAGTTTTAGATTTTTTCCAAGTGATTTAATATATTTAAAAATTAAATCTTCCAAAATCAGAGAATCTGTCTCTTTAATAATTTCTCTGGCAGCACCTGGTTGTCTATTTTTTTCAGGTATCAAACCTTAATAAAAATTCATAAAATTTTAACCATATGTTATAGGAATACATATGATATTGTGTGTAAATGTTTAGATTTTTCTGGGTTGGTTTACCATAGTTTCTAAATTTATTGTTTTTCTCAATTTCTATAGATTCTGAGTTGCTGAAATTACTCCAACAATCTATATTCTTCTATTTTTCTTAATTAGAGATCCATCTTTAAAATTTATAAAATTTTTTATATTGGACTCTAACATATAAAAAAACTTTCTATTAAATGTTTAAACTCATCCAACATTTCTAGATTTATCCAAAAATTTAGACAATATCACTTTGCAGTACACCTATAAAATTTTTTGTAACTATCATGCTCATTTCTCAAACTTTTTATTTTTATATCTCAAATCATTTCCTAGATTATTTTTCTAATTTCACTTATTCATCAATTGAATCAACTATGAATTTTAAATTTCAAATAAAAGTTCCTAAAATTCTTAATCCATAATCTCTAGAATGACGCTTCCACTGCGCCACACTGATCTATGTAATCCAGACACCATCTCAACTCATATCTATTATATCAAATGAACATTGTCACATCAGAGATCAGATAAATTGCTAGTGCCAATGCATGCATCACAATTGAAAATTATTTTTTTTAATTCCAATTTTCTCTCTCTAACAACCCACCTAGGTCGAGAACCTCAAACCTAGGCTCTGATACCAAAATAAATACAACACCCTTATACCCTATATACGTACAATACATATTTTCAGCATATGTAAAATACGCATATACGGTATAAAAATATCACAGACCGATTTAATAAAAATTTTCACATTTCTGTTTTAAAATTTCAAATACTAATATATAAAATAAATAGTATATAAATATTCTTTGCTTGTTATAGGAATCCAAAATAAATATTTTATATGAAAATATCTGGAAAAAATTTGCCAGAGTTTTGTTTGTAATTTGAACGTTTCCAAAATTTAGCAAAACACAACCTGCATAAAGCAAACACTCCCAATAAAAAAATCAATTCACCATTTCACCAATACTTCTCAATTTCTCCATATTTTTTCAAAATACTTATATATAGATATATAAATTAAAAACACATAAAATCCCATCTGAACAAATTATTCAAAACATTCTTTACAATTTACATTATATATTTCCAAAAATATATCATAACATATATAATATCAAAATACATTGAAACATCAAATATCTACATGCTGGCAAGTGGCTTTGATCTTGATGTACCCAAAAATAACTCTTCAAGCTTAATAAATACAAACCTAGACCCGACCAGGTCTAGTAGAACTCTCCGGCTCTACCAAATCATCTATGACATCTGCGCGATGAATTACAACCGCGCTAAGCCGAAGCCTAGTGGTACAAACTTTGATAATAACAATAAAACTCAATGCAATGCCAAGGCACAATGCATATAGATGTCACATCATTCTACTTTCTTATATTTTTCAAATATTTTATAATCACAACTCGTAGCATTATATTGCTCAATTGTATCACAATTCATAATTCACATTAAAGCAAAGACAAGCATGGGCCCAAAAAGGATCTAATATGCTATTCGAATTTCAGAGCTACTACTTTGGTCCATAATGACACCATATGTCTAGCCCCGTAGGCAATATATCCATGGATAATGCAACAGCCCCAGTCTCTTGGACCTCAACCTAGCTAGACTCTTGGGTCTTAGTATCTTGGTCCTCAACCCGGCTAGACTGCTATAGTTTTTGAGGCTCACAACCTAGTCTTTTCACCCCAAAACATCATATTTATCAGCTGGCCTTGCTTACGAATCAGTCTTTTCACCATTCCAGCATTTATTCCGTAGGCAATCATAGGCATGCCATCAAACCCAAAACTCTGAAAATTGAATAACATACTAGACACACAATTTATTCATATTTCTCATTATCAAATTCTTTCATAATTCCTTTATCAAAACTTTTCTTATTTTCTCATGATCAAACTAGGCGCATTGCCTTATTATATCATTTTTTTCTCACTTTTTTTTTCATTTATTCATTTTTCTCATTATTAATCTCTTTCTCATTGTCACATATTCAATCTAGGCACATTGCCTTATTTTCACAATTTTTTTTCTCATTTTTCTCATTTTTCACATCTTTCTCATCTTTCTCACTTTTCTCACTTTTCTCATTTTTATCAATATCAATTCATTTCATTATTCCACACATCTCTTTTTTGCATTCACAACACATTACCCAATTACCTTGGGTATTTTCACATAATATACATATTTGACATTCTACACAATTTAGCCATTATCAATGGCTTTTCACAATGCATTTAACACATATATGACAGTACAAATGTCATAGTACATTATTCATTCTCAATCAATGAACCAAGTAACTTAACACATTTTTTAACCAAAATGTGTTAAGCCCAAATGTCATGCAAATATAAACAATATATTCAAAGTTTGTACATACCTCCACTAGAAACCCAAAGCAAGTTTAACACAACCTCCAATCCTATCCTTTCAACTTGCCCTTCACCACTTGGATGAAGCAAATCAACCTCTCTCAAGTCCTACACCAAATGTGATCATACATAATCATTTAATATCACATTCTAAGGTATTCTCAACATCAAACCATAATTAAACATCACTCTAAACCAAATCCCAGAATTAAGCTTCGCCTCACTTTAACTTTGAAAAATCATATCAATCCATTTAAATTAGTGTTTTAAGTTTATTAATATCATTAGACACATGTTTTAGCTTTTTTAAACCAATTACATTAATTAACCACATGCTTATGCTCAAAAACCTAAAATGGCATAACCTTCACTATTGAAGGATCTCCATTCCAACTCAATCAAATTATCATTTCAATCTTATTTCTACCACTTATATCATTAAATAACATGATTTAAGCATTAAAATCAAATAATTAATCATTCTTTGAAAATTCACTTTTCCAAAACCCTAAATCAATACTACCATCTTCAAACTCTACCCAAACTTAACTAAATCCATCATTTGATTTTAAAATCATTGTTTATGCATCAAAACAACACATTTGGAACCAATTTGCATAATTAAAACTCATGATTTTAAAAACTCAAATGTTCCATAACCCTAAATTCTCCCTCTTCACCAAACTCAACTTAAATTCAACCATTTCTTTAATCCAACCTTAAAATCATTGTTAAATACCCAAAATAACATTATACACACGCATTCCAATAATTATAACATACTACATCAAAACTCCAAACTCAAAATAATCCAATTTTCTATAAAATTCAAAGAAAAGAGTTGAAAACTTACTAATTTTGGTGGAAATCACCAAAAATCCACTTCGAATACTTGAAATCCTTCAATTTTTGTAGTATGAAAGAAGCAAATCTCTCTCTTGAAGCCATGAAAGTCGGCCTTCTAGGAAAGAAGAAGAAGAAGATGAAAAAAAAAATGATTTTCTCTTTCTTCTCACTCATATTTTCAACCTTATATATATTATTATTTTAATATATTTTATTTATTTATTTATTTAAAACCCCAAAATATTATCTTCCATTCAAAATTATTTATTTTTGAATTATTTTATTAATTTTAATTTCTAAGATTTAATTACTAAAATATCCTTTTACTTTGACTTTTCTTTTAAAAAGTGTTGACTTTTATATGTTGTATATATTTTACATATATATCACATATATATTCCACTTTTTCATTTAAAATCCCTTCATTTTTCATTTAAAACTATTAATTTAATTTATCCATTTAAATTATAATTTATTTTAACAAATTTCCAAAAATTAGAACTTTTAAAAAATTTGGGATATTACGCATATGCACAAGTAATGTGTATCTTGTATACACATCAAATGTACCTTATATGTGTATCAAATATCAAGTATGTAATGTATTAATCCAACATATACAATTAATATACCATATGTATATATTATATATACTCTAGATATATATATTGAGTATATATAAAATTTTATATCTCTAAAATCACGGATGTGACAAGTTTGATTTCTGTAGCTAAAGATAAAGATGTGAAGCTTATCTTGCTTATGTTAATAATACACGACATTCAAGCAAGGTTTTGGGAGACAACTATAGTGAGTGAGTTTTTGGATGTTTTTCCAGAAGAATTACCTGGAGTACCACTAGAGAGAGAGGTAGAATTTTTTATTGATGTAGTTTATGGTACAACACCAATTTCTATTCCACCTTATAGAATGGCACCTCCGGAATTAAAAGAATTAATGGTGCAACTCCAAGAATTGCTTGACAAAGGATTTATAAAACCTAGTGTGTCGCCTTGGGGTGCACTAGTTTTGTTTGTGAAGAAGAATGATGGTACTTTAAGATTATGTATAGATTATCGACAGTTGAATAAAGTGACTATTAAGAATAAGTACCCGTTACCTAGGATTGATGACTTATTTGATCAGTTAAGAGGAGCGGGTGATTTATCTAAAATTGATCTTAAATCGGGTTATTATCAGATGAAAATTAAAGAAGTAGATATTCCAAAGACAACTTTTAGAACTCGATATAGACATTATGAATTTTTGGTTATGCCCTTTGGTTTAACTAATTCTCCAACAGCTTTTATGGACTTGATGAATCGATTCTTTAAACCCTATTTAGAGCAGTTTGTAGTTGTTTTTATTGATGATATACTAGTTTATTCTAGAAATAGAGAGGATCATAATAAGTATTTGAGAATTGTACTACAGACACTAAGAGAGAATCAATTGTATGCTAAATTATCAAAGTGTGATTTTTGGTTGACGAAAGTGGCATTTCTATGACATGTAGTGTCAGCTAATGGTATTCATGCGGATCCAATTAAAATTGAGACTATTTTGAATTGGCAGCCACCAAAGAATATAATAAAAGTCCGAAGTTTCCTTGGGCTGGCTGGATATTATAGAAGATTTGTTCAAGGGTTTTTGAATATAACACTTCCCTTAACTAAGCTCCTTAGAAAAGAAATTAAATTTGAGTGGAATGCTCAGTGTCAAGCTAGTTTTGAACAATTGAAGGCGATATTGACTGAAGCGCCTGTCTTAACCCAACCAATTCCAAGTAAAGACTATGTTATTTATAGTGATACTTCTCATCAAGGACTTTGTTGTGTATTGATGCAAGAGGGCAAGGTAATTGCTTATGCTTCTAGGCAATTAAAATCTCAAGAATTGAATTACCCAATACATGATTTGGAGTTAGCTGCTATTGTATTTGCTCTTAAAATATGGCGACATTATTTGTATGGTGAAAGGTGTTCTATTTTCACTGATCATAAAAGTTTGAAATACTTCCCAGCACAAAAAGAACTAAATCTAAGGCAGAGAAGATGGATGGAATTGATCAAGGATTATGATTGTATCATAGACTATCATCCTGGGAAAGCTAATGTGGTAGTCGATGCCTTAAGTTGAAAGTCTTTAGCAGGTATGTTGTATATAAAATATTTTAACATTATATATATTTATTAAATAAACTAAATGATATCATGTGTTATGTTAGCAGAATTGAGGGTTGTACCAACCATTAGGAAAAAAGTGATAGAAGCTCAGAAACAAAATCAAAAATTGTTAGAACTTTTGAAACAAGTGCATGAAGGGGAAAATCCAGATTATGTTGTGTCAAAAGATGGTGGAGTGTATTATAGAGATCGATTGTGTGTACCTGATGTGAAGGAACTGAAGGAATGTATTCTTGGTGAAGCTCACAATACTATATATAGTATACATCCCGGAAGCAATAAGATGTAACAGGATTTGAAATCTCATTATTGGTGGCTTGGTATGAAAAGAGATGTTACTGAATATGTGACTTGATGTTTAGTATGTCAACAGGTTAAAGCCGAACATCAAGTTCCATCAGGTCTGTTGCAACCTATATCAATACCAGAATGGAAGTGGGATAGAATCACTATAGATTTTGTGACTGGACTTCCAAATACCCAAAAGAAGCATGATACAATTTGGGTAATTGTTGATCGATTAACTAAATCAACTCATTTTCTGCCCATTCGAGTTGACTATTCAATGAATAAACTTACAGAGTTGTATGTTAATGAGATAGTCAGGCTTCATGGAGTACCAATGTCTATTATTTCATATCGAGACCCTCGCTTCACATCTAGATTTTGGGAAAGTTTTCAAAAAGCATTGGGTACTCGACTTCATTTTAGTACTGCATTTCATCCACAAACAGATGGTCAATCAGAAAGGGTGATACAAATACTTGAGGATATGCTTAGAAGTTGTGTAATCGATTTTGAAGGTAGCTGGGATAAATATCTGCCTTTAGTAGAATTTTCCTATAACAACAGTTATCAAACGAGTATTAGAATGGCTCCATATGAGGCACTCTATGGAAGGAAGTGTAGAACTCCATTGTGTTGGGTGGAATTGAATGAGAGAAAACTTGTAGGACCTGATCTCATAAAACAAACTGAAGACAAAGTAAAGCTTATAAAGGATCGATTACAAATTGCAATGGACAAACAAAAATCTTATGCAGATTTGAAATGGCGTGATGTTGAGTATAATGTGGGGGATAAGGTATTTTTAAAAGTATCATTGTGGAAGAAAGTTCTTCGCTTTGGAAAGAAAGGTAAATTAAGTCCTAGGTTCATTGGACCATATGAAATACTTGAACGTGTAGGTCCAGTAGCCTATCGACTAGCTTTGCCTCCAGAATTGGCTAAGATTCATAATGTATTTCATGTGTTGATGCTTAGGCACTATAGATCAGATCCTACACATGTGATTCAAGTAGAGTCTATTGAAATTCAGCCAGATTTGAATTATGAAGAAGAACCAGTGGCTATCTTAGCTCTTGAAATAAAGGAGTTGCGTAATAAGCGCATTCCTTTAATAAAAGTGTTGTGGAGGAATCATTCGATAGAGGAAGCCACTTGGGAAAGCGAAGAGATAATGAGACAACAATATCCTCAATTATTTCAAGCATCTATAACAGGTAAATTTCGAGGATGAAATTTCTTTAGAGGGGGAGAATTGTAATGTTTAAAATTTTAGATACTAAACTTTTAAATTAATAGTGAATTGTGATATAAGTGATATGGATAAGTAATGTAAATAGTGGATCTCAAAAATTTATCGAAGAAATTAATTATTTTATGGTTTTATGAGATTTAAAATCGAATTAGAATCAAAGGATAAGAAAGAGGGTGCACCATAACTAAGATGAGATTGGCCACACTAGATTGAGCTATGTGTGTGTGTGTGTGTGGATAGGTGTAAGAGTGTAGAAATTTCTTTTCTCTCTTCATCATTCACGTTCAGCACCACCTTCACCATCAAAACTCCTTCTTGCTTCCTTCATTCCAAGATTCTGATCAAAACCAAAGAGAAAATAATGTCTAGTTATAAGTTTTGAGAAGAGTAAGATAGAAAGTTGAGATTATTAACAAGTAATTAGAGAAAAGAAGAGTTTGAAGAGGTATGTGTTTATGTATTTTAATTTACAAATATTTATTTTTCTTTGAGTTTTAATGTTTAAATGAGTTTATTGGGTCATTTAGAGGAGATATTTCCTAAATATTGGATAAATGAATTGTTGTGTGATATATGTAGAAATTAAAGTTGTTGATGTTGTTTTTCTTAATTTTTGAGTGATGATTGTGAAAGTTGTTGAGTAGATCATTTGTTAAATACTTGATTAATTAAAGTTTTAGTAAGAGAATAGAAATAAATGTGTTTTATGTCAAAACTTTGATTTTGATTCATTTGTATCTTAGATCTTCAATATGTTTGTGTTTTATGAAGTTAAAAGTGTAAAATACATGATTTTAAGATGCCACGGGAGTGGCTTTAAGGTACCATGGGCATGCTATCGAAGTTAGGGCTACTGGAGGAAGAATTACTCTGAAAACAGTCCAAAAATCAATGCCACGACCGTGGCAATTGAGTGCCACAACCGTGGGATTGAAAGGGAAGTTGTCTCTTCAAAAATTTTGATAAAACAGAGCAGTTCTAAATGCCATAGCCGTGGCCCTGGAAGGCCACGACTGTGGGGGTCTTCAAATTCATTTTACAGCTTCATTTTGTATCCCATGGGTGTGGGGTTGAGTTGCCACGGCCGTAGGGTACCTAAATGATATTTTTGACTTGTATTTTGTGATATACGGGCCTAGTATGAGGCTAATATATTTATGTTTATTACTTTTGTGTTGGGAATTCATTTGTAAGTGTTGAAAGTATGAAAAAAATGATAAACTTTGAATTTGTGATAAATATATAAAATACTAAATGTTGATGAAAGTATTGTTTCATTGAAATGATATATACAATTCAGTGTACTACAAACTAATGAATTGCCCTAGTCATACTAATTTTAGATCTAGCTTGGGATTGAATGGCTAGCCAAAAGGGAGGATATCCAAAGTGTTAGTGAGCACTCTGTGCCATCAATAGAGACTCTGTGTCATCATACTCAGTGGGCATTCGTGCCATAGTGGGCCATTGGCCAAAATTATATACAGCGGCATTAAATTACCATCAGTGACCCGTTATCCAAATCTAGAATCTGAGTTCAGTGTGTATGGGCATAATTAACAAAGTTATGTATAATGAAAACAATGTGTTATTCAGTTGTTGATAAATTACTAAGTTCTGAATCTAATTGTGCTTAGTATTTCAATTTACAATGAATTTAGTTAATTTCTTTATTTAATATTCGGAAAGTAATGCAATTCGATGTTTCTAAATTATTTAATTGATAGACCTCTTTTTATTAAATTTTCTTGCATATTATGAATACATAAGCATCACTAAGCTTTGCTTAGCGTGTTAGAATTATTTTCTAATGCGCAGATCAAACAAGGACAGCTGAGACCGCAGAATGAGAGGCTTACGTTCTTGATCAACTACATCATCAAGGTTCAATGAACAATATTGTAAATATTGTAATCTTTATGGTTCACATAGTAAAACTTTATAATTTTGTATGACAGTTGTACTAGTTTGAGAGTTGTTTGAGAATATTTATAATAATGTAAGTTTTCATTAAGAGTTCTTAAAAATATATGGATATATGTGTGTAATATAGAAAACTTAACAATTGCATTATTGCTTAAAGGTTTTATGACTTTATTTCTTTAGTTCATACATAGACATATATATAGAACAATTGTAAATGTTAGGTGACATCTCCTATGTAGGTAAGTGTATGGTCTATGTAGGGGGTGTTACACTAATGGGTTTAAAAAGTTGGGTATGCATGGGGAAGGTGAGAAATGAACCAACACCCCTATAGCGCCCAGTTCTAATGGTTCATTGGAACTATCCTCCTTTTCATGTCTTAATATTATAAAATTCTTAATTAATACAATATTATCCATACTACATGCAATCATAATAAATATTCACTTTAGTAAAAATCATAGCAATGTTCAAACAAAATAAATAAATGGACACCCATCCGAGGATGGAAACATGTCCTTACATCATCCAATATCCAAAACTAAATAGGACACCCACCAAAAGGTGAAAACGTGTCCTTTATATTAATCCGAAAAAATAAAAATAATTAAAATTACATAAGGATTAATTAACGAGGTACCTGATTATAGAAACATACCTCTTACAATTTTAATAAATAAATAATAATCAAGAGAATATTCATCCATGATAAATTAAATAAATCAAACATTAAAATCAAATAAATCAATCACCAAAACATATAATACACCACATAATTAAATCTAAAACTAAATAAAGCAATAAATGTATAAGTCTCGGGTTTACATCTTAAATTAGGGTTTTAGAATTTTAATTAGGGTTTAGAGGGTTTATGTTCAAAAAACCACAGTTTTAGGGTTTAGATTTAGAAACTATGGTTTAGGGTTTTAGAGAAGATTAAGGTTTATAAAAATAGGGCTAAAATTATTTACATTGAAAAATATAGTTACTTGTGGTATTTGCTTTGCATGATAGATATGAACAATCGCCAAAATTTAATATGGTGTATTTAAATAAATTTAAGTTTAGAGGCATACCTTAGTTTATTGATTCCACCAATAATCAAACTTTGATCCAAATGAAACATTTGTATCAGCCTTGTATTTGTTGGTTGAATTGAGGACAAGACAATATACCTACTGCCTTGTTTACTATTTTCGACTACTACCTTGTTCTTTGCTCTTTCAGTTGTTGCTCACTGCTCACTTGTTTGCTTGTTCGTGGTTCCTCGCTTGAGTGTCTGCTGGTCTCTGTTTAATATTTGCTAATTTAGGGCTACTGCCTGTTGCTCGTCCTAAGAGAAATCAAAAAGTCCTTCTCACATCTCTTAAAACCTGTATTTATAAAGTGATATTAGGTTTAAATGAATGAATATAAAACTAGTCAGTTTATTCGACACAAACTGAGTCCATATCGAACTAGTAAAACTTTTACTCAATGAAAACCAACTTCATGTCGAACTCAGGTAATTCTAATTGGATAGAGTCCAAGTCCATGTCAAAATATGCATCCAAATTTGTTATAGAAAGCAAAAAACGTAACCCATATCAGAATAGGAGAGCTCCATTTCGATATGCAGCTATCCCATATTGAAATATGGCTCCATTTTGATATGGGAGCAGCCCATATCAAAATGGGAAAGCTCCATTTCAATATGGGGCTGTCCCATATCAAAATGGGGCTTCATTTTGATATGGGAATAGCCCCATATCAAAATGGGAGAGCTTTAATTCGATATAGGGCTGCCCCATATCAAATTGGGGCTCCCAATTAGATATAGGGGGCCTCCCTACTAAATTAGGAGGCTCCCAATTCGATATGGGACTTCCCATGTCGAATTTGGGTGCCTTAATTCGACATGGGACACCCTTATTACCTAAAGGCTACATGAATCAAGTGAAAAATCAACCAAACCTTCAAATCTGATCTGTTTTAGGGTTTAGTGCACCTGTATCAAACAAAAACCAACCAAACCTTTTAAATCAGACCCAATTAGAGTTTTAAAAGTTTAATTAGCTTATTTTAGGCCTCATTAAAATATATTATTCTAATCAAAGGTTTGAAATTAACATCAGATTGGCTGGGACTAAAATCAAGGGTCTATAATTAGGGTTTTAGAACTCTTACTATTCAATTTAGGGTTTTAGAACTCTTACTAATAAAATTAGGGTTTTAGGATTCTTTTTTATCAACCTAAGGTTTAAATCTAAAACTTGGGTTTCTTATATTTCAAATCTAGGGTTTAATCTTAGAAATTAGGGTGTGGGATCAAGATATGCACAATTAGGGTTTTCCATTGCTAACTTAGGGTTTTCTGCTAACCTAGGGTTTTTTGCATGCAATAAAGGGGTTTAACCCTAAAACTAAAATTTCATATGCTAGATTAGGGTTTTAAGATATAAACTAGGATTAAGACATGCAAGGTTAGGGTTTGTAATATAATTCCAGCACTTAATGTGTAAATAATACTAAAACATTCAAATTTTGGCTTAACCTAATTGATTAAGATTCTGGATTTATAGATTTAGGGTTTTGGATCAAAATACCATGGGTTGAACTTGTTGTTAAGGTTTGTATCAAATTAAAATTAAAGTTATATATTACTGGATGGGATTTCTAAGAATTTCATTAATAATATCAAGCAAAAATTGTTTCAATCTTTACCTGAAGATGTACACCGCTAATGGAAGTTTAAACGAAATAAAATAGCAAGATCAAACCTAAGATGTTGTCTCCGCCAAGTTGAATTCGGTTGAATCAAACTTGTTGAATCTTCTACTTGGATCAATTTTTTCTTAGCTACTGTCTAAATAATCCAAAGATTAGTGATTTTTGCTACTGATTTTTTAATGCTTTATGTCTCTCTTGATTGCGTTGATTGCCTCGTATTTCTATTTCAATTTGCTCTCTGTCTCTTGTTTATTTTTTTGTTCAAGGTGACTGCCACCTTCTTTTTTATTTAATAATCATGTGTTTATAAGTAGCATTAGGTTTAATCAAACCCGGCCAATCCTTATTTAACTCAAAAACCTCTCCTACTTATCCCTTCACAATTGGAACTTAAAGGTCATTAAAACTTAATCCGGACACCATTAAGGCCTCATGGCCAATTGGCCTTAGCCAATTCATTGTGGGTGGGCTTCATGGCTAATTGCCCAAGGCCAATTCACTGTGGGAGGCCAATTCCTTATGGGAGGCCTTTATGGTGAATTGGCCTAGCCAATTCACCATGACTTTGTAGCTTAGCACCGGTCTAGCTTGGTTTTTCTTTTAAGGTTGGATCAGGCTTAATTTGAGTTTCTAAAATTGGACCAAACTAGGTTTTTGGCAAAAAATTGGATCAGATCAGGTTTGGCATATTTTAATTGAGAACGAACTTGTTTAGGGCCAAAGTTAAGGGGTCTACATCTGACCCTATAGTTATCTTACTTGAATGTTGGAAAGAAATTTCCTTAGAAATTAATTTCCATAAATTATCCAATGCCAAACATCTTAGAATCTTACTTCTTTAGATCCACCATAGAATCATCACCTACATAATTAATGCAAGAGGTGAAAGCAATGACAAAGTGACTCACAAAGATCTTCTATTTCTCTATTGCTTAGAGAAAAAGATAAAAATCCAAACTGGTAAGTTCTTAATTGACTACTTCCTCATCCTTAGATACAAATCAACAGCGACACTCATGATCACATCCTTCATCAATCAAATAGCCAAATATGTAGGTGCTCTTACCCCTACCAACTTAGCCACTCTCTCCAATCTTCTTGATCCAGCTAAAACTCCAATCACAATCAAATACTTGAAGCATTACAAATGCATTATTGAAATTGACAATAAGTATGAGTATGCCTTTAGAACACAAGGTACAATAGCCCGACATAAGAAAAGACTAAGAGTTATATTTGAGGATCCAAACTTTTCAAATGGAAATCCTAAGACCTCAAACAACTAAAGCCCAAGGATTAATTCTTGACATCCTTACTCAAATTCAAGGACAAATTTCTTCTCAAGCCTCTCATATTGATAATCTCACTAAGAAGGTCTCTCATCTACACATGGACTTTAAGGAATGCAAGAAGTCATGGGCATTCCCAAATGTCCTCCATCGGATGAAGAAGGAGATGAAGGAGAGCCAATTGGAGGAATTGACAAGGGCTTTAAAGAGGAAGAAGGAGATAAAGATGAGGAAGAAAGAGATGGAAATGGAAATGGAAATGGAAATTATGATGATTTTAATTATCCTCCATATTCCCCTATACCTTAGTTATTTTTCTATTTCTTTGTTTTTTATGATCTCTATCTTTTGGTGGCTCTTAATGTAAATGATCACACATAAATGTTTACTTTTCATTGATTAATCTTAATAAAAGCTTAGATTTATTATTCAATGAATGTTTATATTCAATGAATATTTATATGAATGATTGCATTTGAATGTTTACATGAAAGTTTATTTGCATTCTTTTTTTCTTTATCAAAGGGGGAGAATACTTTGCATTTGAATTCACATCATATGTTAAAGGGGTGAAATTGTAAACTTAAAACTTGTCATAACTTTCTTTTGTTAAAAAAGAGTTGAATTATATTAAAAATAGACATTAAGGGAGAGAATACATTTTAGACATGAAAACTTTTAAAGTTTATTTTAAAATTAATTCAATTTAATTGTCAAAGTCAAAAAGGATGAGACTGTTAGCCAAATCATTAGCTTGACACTCTATTTTGATCATAGGCAATTAAATTGAATAGGACTAATGATTGTACCATGAATTTTACAAGACTTCAATATTGAAGCAAATTCAAAGAGCTCGATCGGACCGAGGAGTAGTCTGATAGGACTAAAGACTGAACTTTAGATAGAGAAGCTCACTGTCGCCAACACTCTTAGTTTTTTAGAGCATTGAGCTTAGTCAAACTAAACTGGCAAATGGTATGACTGGACTGAACCTCAGCTACCAGGAATGAGCACGAGCTGAGCAAACTGAGCACAAGCAAAAAAATCTGATAGAGTTTAAGCCCAATGTTACTTCCATATTGTGAACGAACTATGTGTCACAACCAGACCACTGATCAGTCTTACCATACTGAGCTAGAGCTAAAGCTTTTAAACCTCCAGTAGAGTTCACGGTCCTTGGCACTCCAAAAATTCCAGCATACCATATCTGGCACCACCGAGCCTGATGCAGTCTGATTGGACCAGGCTAGAGCTAAAAGTCTAACAAAGTTCCCGTAGAGTTCACAGTCACTAGTACTCCTAAAATCTCAGCATACCAAGACCAGTTTGACTAGACCAATGGTATTCCAACCGTACCAGTGAAATGAGATTGAAAAATTATAGTTGTTACTAATCCACTCAATTAGTAGATGTCACGTGCACTAGCCATTGAAGAATTTTTTTAAGAAAAATGATGAGTACGACTGGACCAACTCAAGTCGGATCGTGCTTATACCAAGCATGACCAGACCAATCTCAGTTTGCCATGAATGGCACCCATCTCAAATGGCTACTTAAAGACTTAAAGGCTATAAATACCCCTAAGAAACATCATTTTCAGTAACATTGTGATTGTAATCGCCAAGTTTAACAACTTTCATTTCTTTGCATCAAAATTTCTATTTGTGTTCATTGAGTGTTGGATGTGAGCATTAACACCATTGTAAGTTTAAGCATGAGATTTGAAACACTTAGGTTTTAGAGTGAGACTAGGAAAACTCTTATTTGGGTTGTGAGGAAATTCTCAAACCTTGTAAAAGTTCGGTGTGATCTTGTGAAAACACCAAGTTAGAGTTGAGCTTGTAAAAACTCAAAATTAGTGGAACCTTAACAAGTTGTTAAGGAAGTGGACGTAGGATTAAGGTAATCTGATCCACTATAAACTCTTTGTATTTGTTCTTCTCAACTCTACTCTTCTCTTACTTTGTTTGATTCTTAAATTTGTAATTTGCCATCACTTTTTTAAAACAACCAATTCACCCCCCCTCTTGGTTGCCATCTTGGGACAATACTCGGGATTCTAATTTTACAGCTAACTTGGACATGCCTTTACTGACTGAAGCTTTCTTAGATCGCCTGAGGCAATGCTGGCCTGCACATTACACTTACCGGCTACCATAAATTTTGCAATTGTCGGTCATTAAATAAAATAATGCTAGGATGAAGGACATTTTCTTCTTTTTTTTATTATGATTTGTCATCGCCTTTTGCTATTATGCAATTTATTTTATCCTTTTGGCCAATATTCAAATTGGTACATATAGAATAGCTATATTATTAGGTCTAATTCATTAAATTGGGAACAATCATAAACAGATAGCAAGCATACACAAAATTACTCCTATCATCGACCAGCCCTTTCAGGTATTCTAATTAGTATTTTTCTCTCGTTTTTAGCCCTAATTGTTATCTAGCCCGCCTTTTTAGGTTTTTGGAACTAACGAGCTGCTCTAATTTTTCCTAGGCCGCCCTTTCAAGTTTTCAAACTAACGAGCTTCTTTATTTATTTTATTTATTATATACATTTTTTATTTTAAACATAGAACTTCTTCAGTCTATCGATGTTCACCGGTTCACTAAATTCATTTCCATCCATGTCAAATAACTTGACTGCGCCTTTCTTCATCACTTCTTTTACAACATAAGGCCCATCCCAACTTGGTTTGAATTTACCTCTTAGATCTGGGATATTGGCTTTGCATTGTTTTAGCACTAGATCACCAACCTTAAGTCTTCTAATGTGGACTCTTTTATTGTATGCCCGAGTTATTTTTCTTTTGTAAAGTTGGTGATGATTCAGTGCTTTCACCTCTTTTCTTCCAACAAAGCTAGGTGTGTATATCTACTCAATGCCCACTCTGTTTCTAGAAACTTAGCTTTCAAGACTACCCTTAGGGACTTGATCTCAATCTCAATAAGTAACACCGCTTCCATCACATAAACCAAAGAAAATGGCATCATTCCAGTCAGAGTTTGAACACTTATTCTATACCCTCATAAAGCAAAAGGGAGCATCTTTAACCAATCCTTGTATGTCTTGGTCATCTTGAAAAGAATATGCTTAATTGTCTTGTTAGCCACTTCAACTGTACTATTAGCTTTTGGTCTATATAGGGAGGATTGATGATGATGGATCCGATACTTAGTAAATAACAGCTCCTTATAACTGCACCCCATTATCAGATACTACACTATATGGAACTCCGTATCTACCGATGAGACTTCTCTTAATAAACTGAGCCATTTGCTTTGCACCCAGCTTATTTAAAGATTTTGCTTTGACCTACTTTGAAAACTAGTCGACAACCACTACTATGTACCAATGACCATTTGAAGCTATTGGATGAATCTCCCCAATAATATCTATTCCCCAAGTTGTGAACTGCTAGAGCGAAGACATAGAATGCAATTTCTAGGGAGGTAAACGGATGAAATTTCCATGCAGCTGGAATTACTGACACATCCGCACAAAATCAATAGAATCCCTTTCTATGGTCAATCAGTAATAGCCTTCTCGAATTATCTTCTTAACTAGAGCTAGACCATTCATATGAGGCCCACAGGTTCATGCATGTACTTCTGACATGGTTTGTCCAACTTTAGACTTCCTTAAACATTTCAAATTTACCTCGTCTGGCCATCTTTGATACAATTTCCCTTGAAAAGTGATGTATTGCAAAGTCCAATGCCTTGTAGCTCTTCTTTCTTCTTTTGTTTCCCCCCGTAGATAGTCTCTACTTTCCAAGAACTAATTAATGGTATCATACCATGCATCATGATCCATGCTAGTCTCCATGATCATTTCATATTCATAGTAAGGAATTGATGAACTGGTCAAAACTAGAGGTTTAAGGAACAATTTGACATATCCTCCCATACCGAAGCCCGTATGGCTAGGACAGCCGTCTGATTTTCTCCTCTTGGGATGTACAAGAACCTACAATCCTTGAAATTTCTCCTCACTATGGTCAAGTAATCATGGTATGATTTCAACTTCTCTTCCTTCAACTCTGTGAGCTGGGATTTTTGCCCCCACTCTCATGTGAAATGGTTCTTATAACTTCAGCACTGTTACGCTCAGGGCTTTAGAGAACACGGGGCTAAACCCAGAGAAAATGGAGTCACCACCCGGACGGGATGGATGACTTGATTCCTAAGGAATTTCCAACCCCCTAATTGGTTCAGAAAGTTGGGTAATTATGGGGAAGGTGAGAATGACCCAGCACCCCCATAACGCCAAGTTCATTAGAACCGGCCTCCTTTTCAGGTCTAAACATTATTAAATTCTTGGTTATTATGACACTACCCATATTACATGCATTTATAAAAATAAAGAATATTATATTATAAATCAATCAAATAAAATAAAATGTCCACCCATACAAAGATAGAAACATGCCCTTCCAAATGTCCATAAAAAATAAATAAATAAAATAGGACACCCACCAAAAGGTAAAAATGTATCACTTACAATTGTCTCAAAGCTTTTCAATAAATTAAACTACATAAAATAAATAAAGTAAATAAATAAGGCACCCACGAGTGGAAACATGCCTTTTACATCATTAAAACCCAAATAAACAAAAATAGTTCAATTAAATAAAATGAGCAATAAAATAATTAAAATGTATCATCCATCATAAAGCATGTAATAATAAATCAAATAATCTAATCTAGGTTTTAATCTTAAATAAAGCATTAGGTATGCAAAATTAGAGTTCTATAAAAGAAAATTAAGATTAATCACAAAAAATTGCAATCCACAAATAAATATTGACCCCATTGACAAGGGGTCGCGTACGACAGTTTTTATTGATATGATTTTGTATATAAATTGGGATTTTTCCTAAACTAGGGTTGTATATTTGTACAAATTAAGGTTTTTCCTAAACTAGGGTTTTACATTTAAATTAGGGTTTTAGGGTTTTAATTTTTAGAAAAATAGTATTAGGGTTTAGTTTTAGAAAAAAAAATATTAGGGTACTAAGGTTTTTTGGATTTTGGGTATAGGGTTTTTACTGATTAGGGTTTGAAGGTGTAAGGCTACTGTAAAGAGTTAAGGCCACTTTAATTTTGACTTTCATAAATAAGTGTACGGGATAAACTTTGATGGATGGTTACTGGATTGAAGTAAAATTGAACACATAACCTATTGTTAACTTGAAAATAATAATGCAAGCTACTAGATGTATTTAAATGGAGATACAGTATATGTAAATTAATGGTATTATCAATCCAAGCTTACTGGACATATTTAAATAATTGCAAATCAATAGATGAAGCTATTACTGTGAATTTAAATGAATTAAATGATAAAGCCAAATCTCTGTTTGTTGGTTATATAAAAGTTGAGTATATTGATCCAAGCTTTCTACCTCACTTGCCTACACCAATTTAGTTTTGGCCAGAGACTGCCAGGTTTTTAGTTGTTGTGTGTTTATGTTGTTTTTCTTCCTTTGATAACTGTAACTGCTAATCCTTCTTAATTACTCCAAGTTTGTATTTATAGAAGAGATATTAGGTTAAAAATTATAACTGAGTCTTAATTTCCTATTTAAGTACGGCTCATTTTAAAGCATATCGAATTAAAGTATTTAAAGTTTCAGGAAAATCGTGACCATATTGAATTAAAATATTTTAAATTCGAAGAAAACCGTGACCATATCGGATTAAAACAAGCCTAATCAAACATGGACCAAAGTCCATATTGAATTAGCAACTCTAATTTGATATGGAGAAGCTACATATCAAATTAGAATTGATCTAATTCAATATGGGCTTCCATATGGAATTAGAATCAACCTAATAAGATATGGACATGGACCATGTCGAATTAGAGTGATTCTAATTTGATATGGACCACCATACTGAATTAGAATCATCCTAATTTGATATGGACATGGTCTAATTCGACATGGTCCATATCGAATTAGGCATGGTCTAATTCGATATGGACCATCCATATCGAATTAGACAAGCCTAATTTGATATGGCATGATCCATATCAAACCAAACTTGCTTTTCGAACTGTTTTAGGGCTTTTAAAAATTGAACCAGACCCTTTTTAGACCTTGTAAAACTAGACCAATTTAATCAAAAGCTTAAAATAGGTTTAAGCTTATTAAGAATGGACCGATCATGACTTAGGCCTTCTTTAATTAGGACCGAACTAGCTTACGGCCAAAATCAAGGGTCTACAAACTCCCATTCTCCATTTGTTTGTGATATTACTAATAATGAATCACCAAAAAATTATACTCCATTAACCCTCATTATCATCAAGGTTTCCAAGCCAAAGATGCACATCTCATATTCTACCATATTGTTAGTTACCTTGAATTTTAATTTCTTAGATGAGGGGATGAGTTCTCCTTCAGGTGATTTCAATATACCCCTTAATCTGGCTCCCTTTCTATTTACTGCTCCATCAAAGTACATCTTCCATTCTTGCACTTCTATGACCCTCAAATGTTCATCTAGGAATTCAAAGGTCACTTCCTCACTTTCAGGTAGTGGTTGTTGAGCCAGGAATTCTTCTACTGCTCCTCCTTTAATTCTTTTCATGGTTATGTACTCAATTTGAAATTCTTCTAGGATTATCAACCACTAGCCATACTTCCCAATTAATGAAGGCATCTCCCACAAGTATTAGATTGTATGCTCAATTCCTGATTCATCTGCCTAGGCCAGCATTGCCCCTATTTATCCTTCTTCAACTACTAAGTATAGTATCAATAGTCTACCAGGTTTGGGTGGTTTTAGAACATGTGGATTCAATAGATACTCTTTTATGCGCTCAAAGGCCTTTTGATATTCGCTATTCCATTCGATCTGTTGATTCTTCTTGAGTAGTTTAAAGATGGGTTTGCAAATGGTTGTGAGTTAGCGATGAACTTGCTAATATATCGTAATCTTTTGATAAATCCCCTAACTTCCTTTTCTATCTTAAGGGTCAGTACATCCCTAATTGCCTTAACCTAGTCAGAATCAATCTCAATACCATTTAGACTAATGATATGTCCCAACATCTTACTTGAGGTTACCCCAAATACACACTACTTTGGGTTTAGCTTGAGGTTAAATTTAACTACTCTTTTAAAGGAACTCTCTAGGTTCTAGAAGTGTTGCTCTCTTGTTTCCAACTTTACCATCATATCATCAATATAGACTTCAGCCTCCTTATGCATCATATCATGGAACAAGGTAGTGGCCATCCTCTAATAGGTTGCTCCAATATTTTTCAGTCCAAATGGCATCACCCTATAGCAAAAGATATCCCATGTAGTTATGAAGGTAGTTTTAGCCTTATCTTCTTGGGCTATTAATACTTGATTGTATCTGAAAAATCCATCTATAAATGAGTGTAGAACGCTAGAGGCTCTGCTATCAATTAGGACATCTATATGAGGTAAGGGAAAATTATCTTCAGGGGAAGTCTTAATCAAATCCCTATAGTCCATGTAGACCCTTAATTTTTTACCCAGTCCGGTCTAATATATTTTATTTAGTCCAAAATAATTTTTGTGTTTTAATTGGTCTAAAATAATTTTGTTATCTTAATTAAATAATTTTTTCTTTATTATCTAATTTTTATTAACAAAAATAAAAATAAAAAATTTAAATCAAAAAATAAAAATAAAAATCAACGACAGAAAAATCGACGACGAAAAAATCATCGGCGAAAACCAACGCGGGCTTGGCCGTGGGCTATTTCTCCCACAGGAATTTCCTGTGGGTGAAATGGCCCACAGGCCGTTCCCCGCTCCCTGCCGCAGCCAACTGCGGCAAATTTTTTTGCCAACGCAATTTTTTTGCAGCAGTTTTTTTTCGCTAGCTAAATTTTTTCGACGCAAAATTTTCGAAACCTAATACAATTAGGTTTTGGTATCCTTTTCTTATTCAATATTGTATGCCGTGAGTAACTATGATTAAGAATAGAATTCTTATATAAATAAGATAACAATTACAACACAAAAGGAGGAGGAGAAAAAGAGAGGAGAAATCGGGACAGAAACTGGAATAAAAGTGGAAACCGAATCTGTGAAGGAAACTTTAATCAAGCTGATTTTTTGAGAGAGCAAAAAAGCAATTCAAATAATTCATCAAAGGCATCAACTGCCTTTGTTTTTGTTGATCCAAGAAGCAATTTTTTGGGTGTAACTCACGAACCAAGGTTTGTTCTCTTAAATTCTTTTTTGTTTTATCACAGTAGCTTAATTCATCTAGTTGCTTCTTTTAATTCAAAAATCCTAGAACCTTTAATTCCCCTTTTCTAAAGTTAGAAACCTTATTTCGTTGCTTTATTTTCTCAAAAGGCTTAAAATTGTTGTTTTTACTTCTTCAAAATCTTAAAACCCTAATTGAACATGTCTTTCTTCAAAACCAAAAGTTGATTCTGTTTCTTTCAATAAACCCTAAAAACACCTTTTCTATTTACATAAACCTTAAATCGTTGGTCTACTTTCATAAAATTTTCAATTACTTTTTCCAAATTATAAAAAACTTAAACATTCACCGAAACCTTAATTCTAAAATACTAAACTCTAATGCAACTTCCAAACTTAAAATAATGAACCCAAACCCCTTTAAAACCTTAAACTCTAATTTTTTCTAAACCTAATCCTTTAAAACTTTAAAAACCATAAATACACAAATTTTACAACTTTACACAGTAAGCTTGAAACCATAATTCAATGAATAGCCGTAAACCACAAAACTTAATGTTTTAAAGTGTCCAAACCCTAGTTTCATGATTTCACCATTCAAATATTAATTTAGTTAATCAAAGAGCTTTATCAACCTTTTAAAATATAAAATCTTAATCTATTTTAATTTCTAAAAAACTCACAATATCCTAATTTCATAAATTCCAAAACCCTAAACACATGAAATAAAGAACCCTAAATGGAAACAGTAGCTATAATTTTGAATCTTTATTTGCCTTATTCAATTTTATATTTGATTATGCTTTAATTTATTTTATATGCTTTAATTTATTTAAGTTCAATGCTTGGTTTATTTAATTTATCATGGATGGATGTTTACTTTCAATTGATATTTAATATCTTTGATGGATGATTTATTTATGATGAATGATTATTTACTTTTATCAATCTATTTAGATTTCCAAATGTTGTAAGAGGTATGTTTCCACTTGTTGGATACCTCATTTGTTAAATATCATGTAATTTAATTTGCTTTTCTATTTTAGGACCTATGTAAAGGACATGTTTCTACCTTTTGGTGGGTGTCCTATTTAGGCATGTGATGTAAGGTCATGTTTCCATCTTCGGATAGGTGTCCATTTATTTGTTTTGCTTGGACCTTGCTTTAATTTTAATATATTGATGCTTTCTTTTAATTATTGTGTGTAATATGGATAATGTTATTATATTTAAGAATTTTATAATATTAAGACCTGTAAAGGAGGCCTTTTCCAAAGAACCAGGCATTGTAGGGGTGCTGGGCCATTTCTCACCTTCCCCACACGTACCCAAATTTTTAAATACATTAAGGGGTTGGGGATTCCTTAGGAATCGAGTCATCTACCCCTTTCTTTTTTCCCGGTCCGTCCGGGTGGCGACTCCATTTTCTCCGGACTTAGGTCTGTGTTCTCTAAGGCCTCGAGCCTAAATAGTACTGAAGTCGTAAAAACCATTCCACTGGGAGGGGGCAAAAATTCCCGCTCACAGTCTGCACAAAACCTAATCCTTCCATCCTTCTTTGGCACGGGAACGATATTGGCCAACCAGTCAAGGTATTCAATTACATATAAAGACTTCACCTGTATCTGCTTGGTGACCTCTTCCTTTATCAACTCCACCCATTTCGGCCTTAAAAGAGTCAACTTTTGCTTAACATGCTTTATGTGGGTGTAGGTTGGAATCATGTGTTCAGCTATATCTCGATCAATTTCTAACATATCTTCATAGGACCAGGCAAAAACTTCTTTATATTTTTTAAATATTATTTCAAATCTCTCTCTCTCTTTAAGAATAAGGTTGGACGCTAAGCTAATGTTTTTAGGATTTTCAAGTGTTCCCAAATTTAATGATTGAGTTTCAACAAAGCTAATATTAAAAAAGCTCATGTAATCACCACATGAATGAATGAAACCATCAGGAAAAAAATCACACATGTAAGCAAAATCAGACTTTATTGCATTCATTTTAGAAAAGAAAACATCATCATCCTCATAAAGAGTAGACAAATCAAAATCAAAATTAATGTCCTCGTGATCACAGATTATAAGGTTCTCAAATTGTTCTTCAATGACAGTAGCAATCTCCTTTGGAGTCTTCTGGATCCCTAGGACAACTTACTTCTTCACCTCTTGGCTAATTTTCTGGTCAGTTGGTGAGATGATCTTTTTCTTCACCTATTCAGCAAGCTCATAAACATCAATAAAGATCTCAAAACCCAGAATCATCTTTCCCATGAACATGATAGGCTCTGGCTTCCCTTGTAGAGGTCCCAAGTCTGGAGCTTCAACAAATATCTTCTCAAGTGGAGGGAATTCCATCTTCTTTTCCCCCTTTAGCAGAATATCTCCATCTACTCCTTCATAACCTAGTGCCTTTCTAGATACTCGAGCCTTGAAAATTGGAAGCTCTGTCACACCTATCTTTCCTTTCTTAAGACCAGTCCCTGGTAGGTAATTTCTCTTCTTCATCATAGTTAGAACAACAGAACCTACTATCATACTTTTAGAAATACCAACCACTTGGAAGCCATTGAGAGACATTTCTATCATAAGAGCATTAACCGCTTCACTATTTTCTGTCTCAATTATTACCATCCCATCATTGCTTGGAAACTTGATCTTTTGATGGTGTGTTGAAGGAAATCCACCAAGCGAATGAAACCATGGGCCACCCAACAGCAATGCAAAGGTAACTAGTAAATCCAGAACCATAAACTCTACCATAGATTCAATAGGACCACCTTTAACTAGGCTTTGAAAGTTCCTTCAGCTTGCCTCCTAGTATTATCATAAGCTCGGATTGTCATCTCAAATGGACTCAGGTCACGAGTAGACATGGCCAGCTTTAGTAAGATTTTGAGTGGGCACACATTTATAGCATATCCATCATCAACCATGACACATAAGGTTCTCTTTTCTTTGACCTCCACCTTAATGAAAAGTAGACAAATGTGGTCTCTTCCCCCTTCTGGTAAGTGAACATCAGAGAAAGATACCATTCCAACTTCAACTATGTTTTCGTTCCTATTACTTCAACTTTCTTTCTCTTTGTAACACCCTTATACCCTAAATACATATAATACGCATACCCCATATATGTAAAACACATACCTAGGACATAATAATACTATAATAATTACATTTAGAAACCCTCACTTTGACATTAGAAATAATTTATAAATTATAAAAGAAAATTCTCCGAAAAAATTTTGTCAGAGTTTTATTTAAAATTTCAATATTTTCCAAAATAGAAAACACACAACCTGCATAGAAATTCAACACTCCTAATAATAAAAATTTCACAAAATCCTTCGTCCATCAATAACCCTCCAATTGTCTCAACAATATAGCCTAAACTCAATATTTTATAAACATACATATATATACGCACATCATTCCCGAAATCATGTTTAAAATACAAAAGATATGTTTATATTATACAAAAACAAATATGTACAGTAACACAAAATATATATGTATGCTCTCTTGGCACAGCTGGTCTCTTGGCGCACACAGTCTCCAAATTTTTAACCACAATCCTGGCCTCTCTGATCTAAAAACCTCTAACCTGCGCTATTCATACAACCTCACTAAGCAATCTTGCTTAGTGGTACATAAAATTAATAACATACATACATACTTTTATATACCATTCTCATGATATCATTTTCAATAATATTATAGTTACCATATGTTTACTATTCACCATATATATATATATCCACATACACATCTTATACTGCAATATGCAGTATCTATATATCACTCACATATTCATGCATTTGTACATTACATCCAACCACATACACATTGGGCCAAATAACCCCTATACAATTTCCAAATATAGTTATCACAATCTTATTTTCTAGACCCAACTTTGCTCGGGCCCATTCCCAATATCAATCTCATCACATGGCCTAGCTCTGCTAAGGTCTGTCAATGCAAGCATAATCATTCTCAACATTACTAGACAAGTAATTGTATAGGTTATAAACATACAATAACACTTTTCAAACTTTTCAAGTTATCAACTCAATCCTTGATCACTAGCACATTACATCTTATTATTATATTTCTAAGTGATCAACCTTATCATGACCACTTCATCACTTGCCACATTTTTAGTTCATCAACTTACATAGTTGTAAGTCACATTCACAATGTGACTCACTTCCCATATTTTTTCCACAAGTCACAAATATGTCCATATTGGACAACACACCACACATATCATATATATATATATATATATATATATCAATCTACATTGAACTATTGCCAATGAAACACCCATCACATAACTATACCATAATGCATAGATTATGTGCAAATCCATAATTTAAAATAACATTATACATACATAATGCCCATTTACATTTAATGATAATACAAGTTTTAGATATATGTACTAACCTCTTTCTCTTTCCCAAGTCCAACTTTAAATTCCACCTCTTATATTATTTTAACCTGCACATACATAGTGCATTAATAAGAACCATTATCTATTAAAAATCACTTATATACTCATTATACATAAAACTATCATTATCTAAACAATTTTTATCAAAATGCTATTAAAACTCTAAATTCATCATTCACTAACTTAATTAAACTTCATTCTACCAACTTCATTTCTAACATTTAACCATAAAAATATTACTTATACATAAAAAAAAATAATTCATTTTCATAATTATCAAAGCCTCCCTAATTTTCACATAACATGCCATAACCCTAACCTCATCCAATCTTACCCATATCCAATTTCTAGCCATAAAATCATCATATACATATAAAATCACACTATATTCATCCATTAAAAGAATTATATCCGCCCATAATAAAATCCCTAATTACAGATATTTACTACAAAACCCTACTTCCCTCATATAATCTCATTTCAAACAACCAACCAATATTTCATCATATACTCATCATTTAAACATCATTTCTATCCATTTTAGCAATTTAACACTACTTTCTCTCTCTAACTATATCAAACATATTCATAAAACCAACGAAAAGCTTTAAAGAGAGGAAACTTAATTGTTTTCTTAATTTCTCTTCCAAATCCTCTTAATTCTCTTTAATTTCTTGTAAAATTGGATGATTCCAATGGAAAATCTCTCTCTCTCTCTCTATCTCTCTCTCTCTCCCCCCCTATTTGGCCATGGCTATGGAGACAAAAGAAGAAGACTTTGATTTTTGATTCTTGCCTATTTCACATCCATAAATATAATTATATTAATTATTCATTTAATTAATAAATAAATAAATTAATTTACTTTAATTCTCCACCACAAATTCCTTTCTTCCTTTGACTTTCTTTTTTCTTTTATTTATTCATTTACTTATTAATTTTTCATCTTTCTATACATAATTATATATATCCCATTTATATGTTGTATATATTTTAGGTATATATAACATATATGTGATGTGTCTTTCATGTGTACATCATGTGTATACTATGGGTATCTCATGTATATATATATATATATAATATTTCTCTTATCCATCTACTACTGCTCTCCATATTACTTAACAATATCTAAAATCCTCGAGTGTTACACTCTTCCTCGGCTTTCTTTGCTCCCATGAAGTTAACCAACTCCTCTGGTGTTGCAGAAGTAGAAATCTGCATGCTTGCCATAGCCTTAGCCATAGTTTCATGATGCTTCTTAGATGTAGCCAGTAGGTCCCAAATGTTGATTCTGGCTTGGGTCCTTTTCAATTGCTTAAGAATAGCATCATCTTCGTCTTCTTTTCTTTCTATCTTAGCTTCTTTCCCACTGTCAGCCTATACTTCTTTTAAAGGAGCTCTGCCAAAAGGTTTGCCAGAGTGGGTATTCTGCTTTTCTTCTTTGGGTTCAGACCAAACCCACTCTTCTTCCTTAACTTTTGATTCATCATCACTGTTTGTTGAGTTCCAAAATTCATTCACAACACAAATGGTCAATGCCTTCTCACCCATAGCTAATTCAGTCTTACCAAGTGGAGTCTATAATTTCTTCACCTATATCTTGAAAAGATAATAAGATAAACTTTTCATTCAATCCTCCTCCTATCATAAAAGTGTTATTGGAGGTACTCTGTTAAACTTAGGCAAAGGATTATCCTTCATTCTAGGTTTTTCCTTCACTGTCAATCAAATTTGGATTTCATGCCTTAACTGAATGTACTTATCTGTCTCATGCCCTTATGTCTGGTGGAATTGATAGAAGACCTTAGTATCAAAGTATGGTGGTAAAGGATTTGACAAAGGTCAAGGAGCCAATGACTGTAAAAGCCCTTTTTTCTGCAATTTGTTGAAAACCTAAGACATAGATCTTCCCAGATCTGAAAACTATCTCCTACTTGCTTGACTAGTAGTTGCGTTGACATCCACATTTTTTTTGTGTACCTTGACTACCATATTGATAATTCCCCCTATCATTCCTTCTTCCAGAAAAATGGTTCTTTTTCCTTTCCCACTCTTTTTTCTACAAGTCAAATTGGAGAAGATATTTGAAGTCTCTGATACGAATGTGAGACATCCATTCATGCAGATTAGGCACTATTATCCAAATCCGATCAGACTCATCCGACCTCTTTTTGAGAAGTTCAGCCTTATTTCTCCATCTCTTCACATAATCTTCAAAATTCTCATTTTGCTTTTGCCTGATTGATTCTACCTCCATCAGAGTCACTTCCAACTCAACATTATACCCATACTATTGGATGAAGGCTTCATACAGTAAATTTCAATCATTTTGAGTACTTTTATCTAAGGTATTGAACTAATTTTGCACAACAAGATCCAATAAAAGCATGACATATCTTAGGATTTGAGCCTTAGTAGCTCCGGCAGATTGTATGGCAGTGATGTACTGCTTGACATGCAAGTGGGGATTTTCAGTTCCAGCAAACTTAGCAAAGGGAGGCATCTTGAATTTGTAAGGGATTCCTTCATCATCCTCAAATTGTTTGTCCACCTCTGGCACCTCTTCTGCCTTCATCTTCTTTTCAAACTTCTTCTCGAAGTCAATAATCAATTTTTAAACATCAGCAGATTCTATCTTCTCTACAACCCTCTTTTCTTTCTTCTTTTCTTATTGGTCTTGGAAATATACTTCACAGTCATCATCGTTGATCACCACCTTTTCTTCATCAAAGGCTACTTTACCCACCTTAGCCTTTCCTTTCTCCTTCTGCTTCTTGGTACTAGCAGATGTCTCAGTAGTCATTTCCAATAATGCAGCTAACTAGCTTCTCAAAACCTCAGTCGTGGTCCCCTTTAGTTCTTCCATCTTTGAGGCAAGGGCCTCATTCACCAGGTTCTAAACTTGCTTATGATCTATTGGTTTCGATGCGAAGTTGACTGAATTCTCACTAAACTCTAAATCACTAACATAGGTCGGATTGTCGTAAGCCCTTGAACTATTGTACTCCAAGTCTATGAGCTAGAAAGAATTAATGTGATGTAATGCAATTCATGTATGCATGTATGCATATGTAGCAGACAACTGGATGGTTTTAAGTTTTTAGTTTTTATAAAACATGCAAGTGGAGTTTTGAAAACCAACTAATTAATGTATTAACTAAAGTAAACAATTAAAGTTATTAAAACAAAGATCAAGTTACTACATATTCTTATTAATCAAAGAAAATTAAGCTACCGTGAACATATAATTTATGATTAAAGATCAAATATGCATTGTCGGTTCCACCAAAAAATTAATTTCTGGATGAACAGTAACAAAGGCAATGTTGCTGCCTTTGATGGATTGATGATTGATGAATGCTTACTTGCTGCTAATTCCTTTTTTGCCGTCTCTTGCTTTGCTGTTTAATCCTCTTAATGTTAATGGCCGCTCTCTGCTTTAATTTTTTCTTTATTTCCGTGTTCTGTCCCTTTTTTTTTCCTTCCCCCTTGTTCTTGTGTTTTATTGTGGTATTTTTAGGAAAAATAAAGTCCTAATCCTATTTTAATAAGGAAGCACTATCTATTTAGAAAAAACTACAAAACCGGGTAAAACAAGGTTTGGTAAAAAATCAACAGCGTGCAGGCTGTCGGGCCCGTGGATGGCGCTAGCAAAAATTGAGCTGGCAAAAATTGTTGCGGGTTAAGGGCGTGGCGGGCTAGCTGGGCAAGCCAGTTCGTCGCCTGCTGCCCAATTCGCCGCAGACAATTTCTGCGGCGAAATAGGCTGCCGCGCGTCGCTCACCAATCCGTTCGAATTTTTTATTTTTTTATTTTTTTATTTTTATTAAAAATAACTATTAAATATTATTAGTAATTAAAATATTATTAAAATAAATAAAATACCATAAAAATTATTTTGGACTATCGGATTTGAATGGGTCAAAAATTAAGGGTTTACACATATCAATTAAAATATACTCAAATCAAACTCATATTGAACTCATATCAATAATTCTAACTGATGTCAATTAAAATATACACTCATATCAAACTCAATATTGAACTCATATCAATTAAAATATATCATATCGATTATTCCAACTCATATCAATTAAAATACTGTCATAGCAAACTCACATCAATTAAAATATACTCATATCGAACTTATATCAACAATTCTAGCTCATATCAAACTACTACCAACTCATATATACTCGCACTGAACTCATATCAATCTAAATATACTCATATCGAAATTAAATCAATTGACATATACTTATATCAAACTCATATCAATAATATACACTCATATCAATTAAAATATGCTCATATCAAACTCATATCACTTGACATATAACCATTTCAATAAAACTAACTCATATCAATAATTTAATATACTCATATCAAGCTCATACAAATTAAAATATACTTATATAAAAGTCATATAAATAATTCTAGCTCATATTAAACTACTATGAACTCATATATACTCATATCTAACTCATATAAATTAAATTATACTGATATCAAACTTATATCAAACCAATATCAATAATTCTGACTTATATCAAATTCATAACAATTAAAATATACTCATATCGAACTCATATCAAATAAAATATACTTATATAAAACTCTTATCAATTAAAATAAACTCATATCGAACTCATAAAAAAAATTTCTAGCTCATATCAAACTATCACCAACTCATATCTACTCATATCGAACTCATATCAATCAAAATATACTCATATTGAACTCATATAAATTAAAATACACTGATGTCAAACTCATATCAAACCCATATCAATTATTCTATCTCATATCAAACTCATATCAATTAAAATATACTTATATCCAACTCATATGAATTCAAATATAATTGTATCAATAATCCTAATTCGTATTAATAATTCGATATACTCATATCAAACTACTAAGAAACAAAATATACTCATATCGAAATCATATACATTATAATACAAAATTATCAAACTTGAAGCAATAAAAATATACTCATATCAAACTATTACCATCTCACAGCTACTCATATCGAAATCATATCAATCAAAATATACTCATATTGAACTCATATCAATTCAAATATACTCATACCAAAACTCATATTAATTAAAACATACTCATATAAATAATTCTAAGTCATATCAATAATTCAAACTCATATCAAACAACTAAGAACTCATATCTACTCATATTGAATGCAAATCAATTAAAATATACTTATATCAAACTCTTATCGAACTCATATAAAAAATAAAAACTCATATCAATAATACTAACTCATATCATACTCATATGAAACTAGTACCAACTCATATCTACTCGTATCAATAATACGAACTCATCTCAAACTCAAATCAATAAAAACATACTCATATTAAACTCATATCAATTGAAATATACTCATATCAATTTCATATCGAACTCATATAAATAATTCTAACTCATATAAAACTCCTATCAAGCTCATCTAAAAAAATATAAGCATATCAAACCCATTTCGAACTCATATCAATAATTCTAACTCATATCAAACTAGTATCAACTCATATCAAACTATCGATAACACGAACTCATATCAAAATCATATAAATAGAAATATACTCATATCAATAATACTAACTCATATCAAACTTGTATCAATATTACTACCTCATATCACAATTATATGAGAATAGTACTAACCTATCCACATCAAAATAACTCATATATACACATAAAGAAAAAAGAGGAGGAATGAAGGAAGATGACGACAAAGATCTATAATAATGTCATTAAAAATATAAAAAAAACCATTCAAGTATTGTTTAAGTATAAGAGAACATTTGTTTCGAAATCTAAAATATAAATGCATTGTCCACTTCTTCTCATATTAGCTCAACGTAGGTTTTTTAAAGGAAAAAAAAAACTAAATCAACTTACCTTTGCTTGAGTCAGACAAATCAAATCAGTTGCCAACAAATGAAGTCGAAAAATAGAGAATATCGACAAAGAGAAAGATAGAGTGGAGATCGAGAAAGAGAGAGAAGAGATCAAACAAGAGAAAGAAGAAGAAGATATCAAAAAACAAAAAGGGAGGAGCAGAGGGTGGGCGGGAGGAAGAAAGGGAAAAAGAGAGCTAGAAGGTGTTTTTTTTTTCAATAGAATGGGGGGCATTTTTATCCAATATGGTATATTTTAGATTATTAAGGTATATAATTTAGTAGTGTTTTACACAATGGTATTTTTTTGACTAATTCCCTTTATTTTGTAATGTATGAATTATTATTTGATGATTAAAATAAAAGTGAAATCAAATATGACAAAAATTTAAGGGTAGATATATGAAAAGAGAAAATTGCAAAACAAATTTTGTAATTTTTTTAAAGATTTTATCATATTAATTCAAAAAAGCATGTGACCTAGATATGTGCATCTGAGTTTTCTTGATCATTTTGTTTTTATTCTTGTTTCTTTGTTGGGTGAGCCCAGATTTGGCTCCATTTTTCAATTTTCTAATTTTAAGTTTTTAATTAGAATTTTTTCTTTAAAAATATAGTTTTTAAAATTTTTATTATTTAAAAATACAAAATAAGTTCAATAATTTCACTTTATAAAATATATAATGTTAGTATTAATTGACGAATGTGTGCAAAATTAAACTAAAAAAAATATAATATAAGAGGTTAATTGATTCAAAAATTTTATTCTTATTTTTAAGTTAAACTTTTAGTCAAAATTCAAACTCTAAATTTATTTTTTTCCCTATAGCCTTATAAATGAAAAAAAAAAAATCTTCAAGAGAAGTTCTTATTCTTAAACATGCGTGAACTTAGTTTTAATAATTAAGCTAAAAACTTTTGTCTATATGTGATTGTTATTTCCATAATAATATTTTGCAAAAAAATCATAACTATGGCCATGGTTTGGTTAACCGGAATCGGCCAAAACTTTGAACATTACTCTTAACCTGCAAAACTCAGTTTGGTTTTAGAACGTTGAAAATCAGTCTGGTTCAGGTTTCGGTTTGAACCGCCGGTTCAAATTAATTTTCTTTTTTTATAAATCATATTTTAAAAAAAATATCATTGTTGATACTTGATAATATTTTTTAAGAGATTGAATACCACTTATAAATTTGATAATATTATCTAAGTTAACCCAAATAATATTAATTACAAATATTTAATATTACAATTCAAGTATAAAGAAAAATTTTTAAAAAATATTTGAACATAATTATATAAATTCAATTCACTACATAATTATAAATATTTAATACTGCATTTTAAATCTTCAATAATTACAAATAATTGAAATATTTAATAACTACATAATAAAAAAAAGTTTAAACTTACC
Source organism: Garcia nutans (assembly GCA_947685225.1). Taxonomy (NCBI): domain Eukaryota; kingdom Viridiplantae; phylum Streptophyta; class Magnoliopsida; order Malpighiales; family Euphorbiaceae; genus Garcia; species Garcia nutans. The sequence continues at coordinate 22,372,945 of CANTUV010000001.1, forward strand.
TATAAAAAGTTACATAATTGTTAAATATTCAATATTACAATTTACAATTGAAAAAAAATTTTAAAAAAAGGGTTGAACTTAATTACAAAGAATTAAGCTGTCTACATATCCTTTTGGTGTAACACCCCAGGCTGTTCACACCCCCCCACCAACCTGCCAGCTGGGCCTTAGGCCACTGCCAATCCCAGTCAGGCCCACTGAGAATGCTACAGTACTGGACTGTCCTCACGGGCCCTCCAGCAGGATTTGTTTATTTGGCTCCCAAAGGAGTCGCCTCCCCAGATCGAACCCCTGACCTCCCACTTAAGAGAGCCAGCGAGCGCAATCCAGTACCAAATTAGTACTGGATTGCGCTCGCTGGCTCTCTTAAGTGGGAGGTCAGGGGTTCGATCTGGGGAGGCGACTCCTTTGGGAGCCAAATAAACAAATCCTGTTGGAGGGCCCGTGAGGGCAGTCCAGTACTGTAGCATGCTCAGTGGGCCTGACTGGGATTGGCAGTGGCCTGAGGCCCAGCTGGCAGGTTGGTTGGGGGGGGGTGTGAACAGCCTGGGGTGTTACAGCTCCGAAAGGAGTCGCCTCCCCAGATCGAACCCCTGACCTCCCACTTAAGAGAGCCAGCGAGCGCAATCCAGTACAAATTCTTCAAATAATTGTAACACCCCTATACCCCGTATACGTACACAGCATGCTTATACGATCGTAATATATGTATACTGAATATAGAAATGCCACGGTTAACAAAACACACAAATCATCCCTCGGATGAATTATGAATAAATTTAAAATGTTTAAGGGAATTTATAAAACACAATAAATAAACATGTTTATTCAAAACGCAGCGGAAAATATAACAAATATTTTCAAGTACATATACATTAAGATCAAAATTTACAAAACATGAAATATATACATGATTGGCAGCTTGACTCTCTGATCTTTAAGCTCTAAACCAACTCTCCAAAACCTCAACTCAACTAGGTCTAGCAGAATTCTCCGGCTCAAACCTATCACCTGCGCGATGAAACACAATCGCGCTAAGCCCACGGTTTAGTGGTACAAACCATAACTGTAACACCCCCACACCCAATACATACACACTACATACACCACAATGTAGTATACATGTATCGAATATAGGAATGCTACGGATTTTCTTAACATTCAAAACATTTTAAACTTGATACAATACCCTTATCGTTATATATTATAGAAAAGTAAATCATTTACTTATAAACAAAACATATTAGATATATATATACATACATTCAAATATTACGCAGCGGAATATAGAAAACATTTACATATATGAAAGCATTTGAATACGTATTTACAATTATACATATATTTACATTATAAACCATATTTACAAAATATAAAAGAGTTATACATGATTGGCAATTCTTCTCTGATCTTTAAGTTCCCAAAATCAACTCTTCACTGTCTACTCTCACTCGGTCTCGAAGAGCTCTCGGGTTCAACCCTATTACCTGCGCGATCAAACACTATCGCGCTAAGCCAAGGGCTTAGTAAGACAATTCATGCTAATGTTATGCTTTAGTGCAATGCAATGTTTCACATTTGTATTAATAAATCAACATCAATGATACACACACAATTAGTAAAGATCATACTCAACAAACAATATTCCGTGAATAGTCCGTTTCATCATATAAGTAATATTAACATTTCATTACATTAGAACAACATTTATGTTATACATAAAACCTAGACACCTATGGGCCCATCAAGTACTTAATACGATATTCAGAATTCAGAGTTACTGCTTTGGTTCATAAACACCATTATCAAGCCCGTAGGTAACATATACATATATATATATATCTCTATCCATGGATAGCGTAACAGACCCGGTCTCTTGGATCATCAACTCATCTAACTCGAGGATATCCTCAACCCGGCAAGACTGTTACAAATCAAATATCTCATAATATGAATTATCATAGTGTAATAGACCCAGTCTCTTGGACCTCAATTCAACTCAATTTGAAGAGATCCTCAACCCGGCAAGACTGTTACCTTTCATTAAATAGGCATGCCTCCAAAAACCAGAACTCTGAAACTGAATATCATATTAAGCATACACTTATTTCATTATTCTCTTTATCAAACTCTTTCTCAATCTTTCTCATCAATTAGGCAAACATGCCATACATCATTCAATTATATCATCATAGCCAATCACAATGGCTCTATATTCCATTTCATCTCAATTCACAACATAACATTTCAATCTTTCATAAACACATTCATTTGCATCATCATGTCATTCACATTATTCATATATATATATATCATCAGTGATATAAACATAACAATACACATTGCTCAAATAAATTAACAATGTAATAATGCCACATTTGAACTTACACACAATCATATAGGTTTTGTACTTACCTCAAAAACAAATCACACCACTCTTAACACTTCCTTGTTCAAGATCCTTCTACCTCTTAAATCAATGATTAATCACTATCTTCAAGACCTAAATCAAAAGTAATAGCATATACTTGTTTAGGGATACACAAGAGATAATCCAATTAGGAATTAATTAGGGCAAACCCTAACCCTAACACGCTCACCCACACGGGCGTGTCCATGACCGTGCCCTAACTCCACAACACAGAAGTATTTACACGCTCAACAACATGGGCGTGTTCCTGGGCGTGTAAATTCTCAAATCTCACAGTAGCTATGACACGCTCAATAACACGGGCGTGCTACTGGTCGTGTCAAACCTACTGCCTCCAACACAATTGACACGCCTAAAGACCCTGGACGTGCTCATGGGCGTGTCCGGCCACAAATCAAGATTCCGACCAAAACAACCAAACACTCAACAAAACACTTTTATCCAACAACATCCACTTCACACCATCTTAACAAAACATACTCAAAACTCATCTAAAACTTGCAACACACCAAAACAAGCCAAACACACATCAAGCACAAAACACAAAATCATCTCAAAACCCTCACCACATATACAACATCATCTCTTCCAACCACTTACTCTTTTCTTCAATCCATACTCAACATCCATCATCCAATCACTCAAACACTTCTCACATCTCAAAATCAACCAACACACTCTTAAAAATCTATCAAACTCAAATATCATTTCAAATAAACACAAAGATCACAAGAGAACTTACCAAAGTTATAAGACTTCTTGTATCATCCACTAGATCACTTCAATCTTCCATCAATTTGAGCTTAACACATCAAGATCTTCACTTTGTCTCTTGTTTTCCTTTGTCTATGAAGGAGCCGGCCACACAAAGAAGAAAGAAGAAATGAACCATAAAAATAAAGTCAACTCTTCTTTTAATCTCCACCAAGTGTTCCAATTCAAACAATTACCAAAACACCCTTTTATCATTTGTTCTAGCTTTCTTTTTAATCCAATGCCCTTAATAGTCATTTCACCAATAACCAAATAAATATCTCTACCCCCTTGACTCTTCATTTGACCAATTTATATGTTATATATATCATCATATACACAACATATACCATTCTCTCTAAACCCTATTTTCTTTCCCAATTTCTTTTCTCTTGCAATTAACACATATATACAATCCAATATAACAACAACAACAATAACAACAATAACAATAACAAAATCAAAACTTCTAGAGCATATATGAGGATATTACAATTCTCCCCCTCTAAAAAGAAAATTTCGTCCTCGAAATTACCTGATATCAAAACTGAAACAACTGAGGATATTGCTCTCGCATGGATTGTTCACTTTCCCAAGTTGCTTCTTCTTTTGCATGATTCTTCCATAGAACCTTCACAAGTGGCACTCTCTTATTTCTTAATTCTTTCACATCACATGCCAAGATAGCAACTGGTTCCTCTTAAAAGGTCAAATCTTGATTTACCTCGATAGATTCAATCGGCAACACATGAGATGGATCCGATCTGTATCTCCTCAATATAGAAACATGAAATACATTATGAATACGATCCAACTCAGGTGGCAAAGCAAGTCGATACGCAACTGGCCCAACTCTTTCCAAAACTTCATACGGTCCAATGAAACGAGGACTCAATTTCCCTTTCCGACCGAACCTTAAAATCTTCTTCCAAGGAGACACTTTCAGAAATACCTTATCTCCAACATCAAACTCTATGTCTCTCCTTTTCAGATCTGCATAAGACTTCTGTCGGTCTGAAGCTGCTTTTAACCTGCCTCTAATCAACTTTACTTTTTCTTCAGTTTCTTGAATCAAATCAGGACCAACCAACTTATTATCTCCAAGCTCATTCCACAAAGAGGTGTCCTACACCGTCTGCCATACAATGCTTCAAACGGTGCCATACCAATGCTGGATTGGTGACTGTTGTTGTAAGCAAACTCCACAAGAGGTAAAAACCTATCCCAACTTCCAGAGAAATCGATGACACAGCTTCTCAACATGTCCTCAATAATCTGTATCACCCTCTCTGACTGTCCATCCGTCTGTGGATGAAAAGCAGTACTGAAGTGTAATCGAGAACCCAAAGCACTATGCAAACTCTTCCAAAATCTTGAAGTAAACCTGGGATCTCGATCAGACACTAAAGAAGTTGGAACACCATGTAACTTCACAATCTCATGGATATACAGATCAGCTAATCTCTCCAAAGAGTAATCCATCCGAACCGGAAGGAAATGAGCTATCTTAGTCAATCTATCCACAATCACCCATATAACATCATGCTTCTTTTGTGTCAATGGCAACCCAGACACAAAATCCATCGTCACTCTATCCCACTTCCATTCTGGTACTGATAATGGTTGAAGCAATCCAGTTGGAACTTGATGCTCTGCTTTTACCTTCTGACAAGTGAGACATTTCGATACAAACTCAGCAATGTCTCTCTCAAATCATGATACATCTTTGTATTACCCGGATGCATAGCAAACACTGACTGATGTGCTTCTTCTAAAATGACTCTTTTCAAATCAGCATCATCGGGTACACACAATCGGTTCTTAAACCAGAGACTCCCATCACCTTTCACAATAAAATCTCTAGTCTTCCCATTCTTGCAATCTGAAATAATCTTTTGAATCTTCATATCAGTCAACTGAGCCTCTTTGATCTGATCCGATAAAATTGGTTTCAAATGCAATTGTGTCAACAATGCACCATCATCACAAGGTACAAAATTGGCATGCAAAGCTCTCAACTCAACAAGCAACGAGAGCGAGTAAACAGTTAAACCAGCTAAAGACTTCCGACTCAAGGCATCAGCAACAACATTTGCTTTACCTGGATGATAATCAATCAAACAGTCGTAGTCTTTAATCAATTCCAACCATCTCCTCTGTCGAAGATTAAGTTCTTTCTGGACACCCAAATATTTCAAGCTTTTGTGATCAGTGTAGATGAAACATTTCTCCCCAAACAAATAGTGTCGCCAAATCTTCAATGCGAACACAATTGCTGCTAACTCTAAATCATGGGTCGGATAATTAAGCTCATGCGGTTTCAACTGTCGAGAAGCATAAGCTATCACTCTACCTTCTTGCATCAGTACACAACCCAAACCATTATGTGAAGCATCACTGTAGATTACATATGGTTTGCCTTCTACAGGTAAAGTAAGAACAGGCGCTTGAGTCAACATTTCTCTTAACTGATCAAAACTAGCCTGATACTGATCCGTCCACTCAAATCTCACTCCCTTACGAAGCAATCTGGTGAGTGGAGTAGCTATCAAAGAAAACCCTTTCACAAACCGTCGGTAATAGCCTGCCAAACCCAGAAAACTTCTAACCTCTGTCACCGACTTGGGTGGACTCCAATTCAATATAGCTTCAACTTTGCTCGGATCAACTCTAATGCCTTCTGCTGAAACAATATGTCCGAGAAAAGCGACTTGATCCAACCAGAACTCACATTTCGACAATTTGGCAAACAACTGCTTCTCTCTCAAAATCTGCAACACAATCCGCAGATGCATATCATGTTCCTCTTCATTCCGCGAATACACCAGAATGTCATCGATGAAGACCACTACAAACTGATCCAGATAGGGCCTGAACACCCTATTCATCAAATCCATAAAAGCTGCAGGTGCATTCGTTAGACCAAAAGGCATAACTAAAAATTCATAATGCCCATACCTGGTCCGAAAGGCGGTATTGGAAATGTCTTCAGCTTTAACTCTCAATTGATGGTACCCAGATCTCAAATCAATTTTAGAAAACACAGCTGCACCCTTCAATTGATCAAAGAGATCATCGATTCTAGGCAAAGGATATTTATTTTTAATAGTCACCTTGTTCAATTGCCTATAATCGATACACAGCCTCATAGTACCATCTTTCTTTTTTGCAAATAGCACAGGAGCTCCCCAAGGAGAAACACTGGGGCGAATAAATCCTTTGTCCAACAACTCCTGTAATTGCACTTTCAATTCCTTCAATTCTGCTGGTGCCATTCTATAAGGAGTAATAGAAATAGGAGTGGTACCAGGCAACAATTCAATACCGAACTCCACCTCTCTCTCAGGAGGCAATCCTGGCAACTCCTCTGGGAATACATCTGGGAACTCTGCAACTGTGGCAATGCTATCAATAGGAGAACCTCTTACTCTAGTATCTACCACATGAGCAAGATAAGCATCACACCCTTTTCTAATCAACCTCCTAGCTGCAATAGCTGAAACAAATAAGGAGGCTAACTGTTCCTGCTCATTAGATACTATCACCTCTCTACCATCAGCAGTTCTCAAAGTCACAACTTTCTTTTTACAATCCACCACAGCCCCATGTCTAGATAGCCAGTCCATACGTAGAATCACATCATATTCCTTAAATGGCATCTCAATCAAATCTCCAAGGAACTCCTCACCTTGCACCCTCACTGCACTATCTCGGTGCACCTTACTCACAATCACACTATGCCCTAACGGATTTGTCACCAACACATCAAATCCTAGGGACTCAGCATGCATATCAGACACAGGCAAAACAGATGCACTAATATAAGAATGTGTGGAACCCGGATCAATCAAAGCAAGCATTGAAGTATCAAATAAAGAAAAAGTACCAGCTATGACTGCCGATGCATCTGGCTGCCTCTGCATAACATACATCCTCTGGGAAGATCCAACCTCCTCCGGTCTACTCTCCCTGGATGTAGCACCTCCTCTAGCACTGAACCCAGATCTGCCTCCCCGGCTGCTACCTCTGCCTGCTCGACCTCCCCTCACACTAGGTCGAGAAGCTGCAGTATCAACTGACATCCGCTCCTGTCTCTCTAGACAATCTCTAATAAAATGCTCAGGAGATCCACATCTGAAGCACACAGCTGACCCACTATACCTCCAACAAGCACCCCTATGTGATCCACCACACTGAGCACACACAGGTAGAGTGGATCTCTGAGTCATTGGGGTCGGAGCACTCGCCACTGAAGCTGTAGGTCTAAATCTCTGTCTCTGAAACTGCACTGACCTACCAGCTGACCTCTGAATCCTACTAACTCTAGGAAAAAAGCTTCCTTTACCTCTCTTAACAGAAGAAGACCCTGCCTCAAACTGGGGCCTTCTAACCCTAACCTCTTCCTCTGAAGCAGCTGCAATAACTTGAGCTCGCTCCACACTCCGAGCTGCTGCCACAAGCTGGGAAAAATCATGATATCTAGATCCAGCCACTAGACACATGATAGAGGGCCTCAATCCCTCCTCAAATCTCCTGCATCTATCTATCTCATCAGCTATAATGCCCCCAACATACTGGCTCAATCGAATAAACTCCATTTTCTTCATGTCTTTGTACTCCCTAGGAGTATACTTCAACTCAAACTCTCTCAGAAAATCCGCATATGACAAGATTGGTGGATCATCCATAGAATGGGGCACTGTCCTCCACCAGTCGTATGCATCCTTCTGTAGCAATGATCTTGCATAATCAAACTTTTCCTCTGGGGTGGCTTGCAACTGAATAAAGATCCTCTGTACTTTGTCAAGCCACTGTTCTGCTACAGCTGGATCAGTAGTACCAAGGAAATTCTCTGCTCCATACTTCCTTCGTTTATTAGTGCCTCACTGGTACCACAGGCTGAGGGGGTGGTGGCACTGGTTGCACTGGTGCTTGTCTCAAAGCCTCTATCACATGCCTAAGCCAAGCTGGCGGAATCTCCTCACCAACTGGTCTCCCCGACACCGAAGCAGGTGCCTCCCCAGCACTATCAACTCTAGCTCTATCCTCTGGAGCTACACTCTCCTCACTATCCTCAACTGACTGACACAAATGAGGATCCATCACAACCTATTTCCGCAAACACAGCAGAATACATCTTATTAAAGATCAGAGATTGTCAATCCCAAACATATATTTTATTCAAAAACCACTTTTTAAAATCAAAATAGTCTTTTTCTTAAATTTTACCTAGGTTGAGAATCTCAAACCTAGGCTCTGATACCAAAACAATTGTAACACCCCCACACCCAATACATACACACTACATACACCACAATGTAGTATACATGTATCGAATATAGGAATGCTACGGATTTTCTTAACATTCAAAACATTTTAAACTTGATACAATACCCTTATCGTTATATATTATAGAAAAGTAAATCATTTACTTATAAACAAAACATATTAGATATATATATACATACATTTAAATATTACGCAGCGGAATATAGAAAACATTTACATATATGAAAGCATTTGAATACGTATTTACAATTATACATATATTTACATTATAAACCATATTTACAAAATATAAAAGAGTTATACATGATTGGCAATTCTTCTCTGATCTTTAAGTTCCCAAAATCAACTCTTCACTGTCTACTCTCACTCGGTCTCGAAGAGCTCTCGGGTTCAACCCTATTACCTGCTCGATCAAACACTATCGCGCTAAGCCAAGGGCTTAGTAAGACAATTCATGCTAATGTTATGCTTTAGTGCAATGCAATGTTTCACATTTGTATTAATAAATCAACATCAATGATACACACACAATTAGTAAAGATCATACTCAACAAACAATATTCCGTGAATAGTCCGTTTCATCATATAAGTAATATTAACATTTCATTGCATTAGAACAACATTTATGTTATACATAAAACCTAGACACCTATGGGCCCATCAAGTACTTAATACAATATTCAGAATTCAGAGTTACTGCTTTGGTTCATAAACACCATTATCAAGCCCGTAGGCAACATATACATATATATATATCTCTATCCATGGATAGCGTAACAGACCCGGTCTCTTGGATCATCAACTCATCTAACTCGAGGATATCCTCAACCCGGCAAGACTGTTACAAATCAAATATCTCATAATATCAATTATCATAGTGTAACAGACCCAGTCTCTTGGACCTTAATTCAACTCAATTTGAAGAGATCCTCAACCCGGCAAGACTGTTACCTTTCATTAAATAGGCATGCCTCCAAAAACCAGAACTCTGAAACTGAATATCATATTAAGCATACACTTATTTCATTATTCTCTTTATCAAACTCTTTCTCAATCTTTCTCATCAATTAGGCAAACATGCCATACATCATTCAATTATATCATCATAGCCAATCACAATGGCTCTATATTCCATTTCATCTCAATTCACAACATAACATTTCAATCTTTCATAAACACATTCATTTGCATCATCATGTCATTCACATTATTCATATATATATATATCATCAGTGATATAAACATAACAATACACATTGCTCAAATAAATTAACAATGTAATAATGCCACATTTGAACTTACACACAATCATATAGGTTTTGTACTTACCTCAAAAACAAATCACACCACTCTTAACACTTCCTTGTTCAAGATCCTTCTACCTCTTAAATCAATGATTAATCACTATCTTCAAGACCTAAATCAAAAGTAATAGCATATACTTGTTTAGGGATACACAAGAGATAATCCAATTAGGAATTAATTAGGGCAAACCCTAACCCTGACACGCTCACCCACACGGGCGTGTCCATGACCGTGCCCTAACTCCACAACACAGAAGTATTTACACGCTCAACAACATGGGCGTGTTCCTGGGCGTGTAAATTCTCAAATCTCACAGTAGCTATGACACGCTCAATAACACGGGCGTGCTACTGGTCGTGTCAAACCTACTGCCTCCAACACAATTGACACGCCTAAAGACCCTGGACGTGCTCATGGGCGTGTCCGGCCACAAATCAAGATTCCGACCAAAACAACCAAACACTCAACAAAACACTTTTATCCAACAACATCCACTTCACACCATCTTAACAAAACATACTCAAAACTCATCTATAACTTGCAACACACCAAAACAAGCCAAACACACATCAAGCACAAAACACAAAATCATCTCAAAACCCTCACCACATATACAACATCATCTCTTCCAACCACTTACTCTTTTCTTCAATCCATACTCAACATCCATCATCCAATCACTCAAACACTTCTCACATCTCAAAATCAACCAACACACTCTTAAAAATCTATCAAACTCAAATATCATTTCAAATAAACACAAAGATCACAAGAGAATTTACCAAAGTTATAAGACTTCTTGTATCATCCACTAGATCACTTCAATCTTCCATCAATTTGAGCTTAACACATCAAGATCTTCACTTTGTCTCTTGTTTTCCTTTGTCTATGAAGGAGCCGGCCACACAAAGAAGAAAGAAGAAATGAACCACAAAAATAAAGTCAACTCTTCTTTTAATCTCCACCAAGTGTTCCAATTCAAACAATTACCAAAACACCCTTTTATCATTTGTTCTAGCTTTCTTTTTAATCCAATGCCCTTAATAGTCATTTCACCAATAACCAAATAAATATCTCTACCCCCCTTGACTCTTCATTTGACCAATTTATATGTTATATATATCATCATATACACAACATATACCATTCTCTCTAAACCCTATTTTCTTTCCCAATTTCTTTTCTCTTGCAATTAACACATATATACAATCCAATATAACAACAACAACAATAACAACAATAACAATAACAAAATCAAAACTTCTAGAGCATATATGAGGATATTACAATAACAATGATTTGCTTCGATGCCTTGTCAATGTCATGCATTCAAACAATAGAGATCATACTCATAAATGTTACATTTCATTATTTCAACAATTGTATCATCATCCATCACACACATTCAACATAGACACACATGGGCCCAACAAGTATTTAATATGATATTCAAAGTTCAGAGTTACTGCTTTGGTCCATAATCACAATGATCAAGCCCGTAGGCAATATATATATACATCTCTATCCATGGATAGTGTAACAGACCCAGTCTCTTGGACCATCAACCCAATAAACTTGAGGAGATCCTCAACCCGGCAAGACTGTTACCTGTAACAGACCCAGTCTCTTGGACCATAAACCCGACTAAAATCGAGGAGATCCTCAACCTGACAAGACTGTTACTTATCATATATTTCATAATTCATAATTCATATAGTGTAACAGACCCAGTCTCTTGGACCTCAATTCAACTCAAATTGAAGAGATCCTCAACCCGGCAAGACTATTACCTTTTTACATTTTATAGGCATGCCGCCAAATCCAGAACTCTGAAATTGAATAACATATTAAACATACAATCAATTCATTCACTTCTTTACCATTCTCTTTCTCAATTCATATCTCATAAACACATAGGCAATCATGCCTTAATAATTTCATTTTGCATAACCATAGCCAACAACAATGGCTTCATTATATCTCAACTCACATTTCATATATCATCATCAATATACATTTAACACATTACATTTCACAAGGTTAACCTTATTCATATATGTATATATCAACAATGCAATAAGATTTCTTAGTACATTCATATCCAAATGTGTAAGTTTCAAAATCACATGAATGTATGCAAAAAATGCAAGGTTTGTACTTACTTCAAAAGCAACCCACACAACTCTAAACACTTTCTCTTTCAAGAATCTTCCACCACTTGAATTAGGGCAATTCACCTTCTTCACAACCTATTCCAAAAGAATGATGAAACCCACATGAGATCATAAGGCTAAAAACCAACTAGGGCAACCTCTAAACATGACACGATCAACAACACGGGCGTGTCCTTGACCGTGCCCTAACTCCACAATACAGAAGCTTTTACACGCTCAGAACCACGGGCGTGTCACTGGGCGTGTAATATATTCTGCCTCTCTGAAACATTGACACGTCCAACAACATGAGCGTGCTCATGGCCGTGTCAATTCCCCAATAACACAGTGGCTATGACACGTTCAATAACACGGGCGTGTTACTTGCCGTGTCAATCCTACTGCAACACAAAACCATTGACACGCCTAAAGACCTGGACGTGCTCGTGGGCGTGTCAGGCCAAAAACCCAGATTCCGGCCAAAACAACAGAACACCCAACAAATCACTTCTTCCACCAATATCCACTTCAAACAAACTTAACTACACACATCCAAAAACCATCTCAAACTTCCAAAAACACCAAAACAAGACAAAATATACATTAACCACACATCATCAATATCATCACAAACCCTAAACACCACTACAACACTATCTTCACCAACAAACTTACTCTTTCCTTTAATCCAACCTCAAAATCCAAAATCAATTAAACCAAATACTCTTAAACAAACCACAATCAAACCAAACACCTATCCATCACAACTTCAACTCACAAACCCAAAGAAATCAAAGAATTAAGTGGAAGGACTTACCAAGGATGAAGAAACTCTTAAATCTCCAACTTGATCTCTTGAAAACTTCCTTCAATCTTGAACTTGGAAGATCAAATCTCTATCTTGCTCTCTTGTTTCTTTGATGGCCGGACAACAAAAGGAAAGGAAAAGAGAAGGAAAAGAAATGAAAGAAAGCCACGAAGGAAGAAGAAAAGAAAGAAAACCAAAGAAAGCAAAGTCAACTCTTTTTCCTTAAAACCCTCTCATCCAAGCATTTAATATAAAATAATCAAAATATCATCTTCCACTTCCACTAACTCTAATCCAACTTAATATTAATTAATTCTTTAAACACAATCAATAATAATTAATCTCTTCCTTTGACTTTCTCATTGACTTGTGTATATGTTGTATATATTTTCATATACACAACATATACACTCTCTTCACTTCTTTTCTCTATTCTTTATAAATTAACAAATACACATAATCCAAATAAAACAACAACTATATCAGAACTTCTAGGTCACACTTTGGGATATTACACTTGGGGTTTAGAGGAATCAAAGCCAATATGTAGTTCTTTTACTTTAAATTTGGTAGCACCCCCTTAGTCGCTTTCACCATTTTCACTTCCATCATCGATTGTACTTCCGTCGGTTGCATCATAATCTAAACCTTGATCATCATCATCATTATACTTTAAATCATGTACTCACATTGATGCTTTGGACCAATCATTGATGCACATTTGAGCTTGCAATGAGTGGGGTGTTAGTCTTGATCGACACTCATCTAACATACGGCCTCTGGTGCTAAATATTTGCTCCACCGCCACCGTCGAGGCTGGAAAACCAAAAATTTCTCTAGCCATGATAGACAACACTGAAAATTTTTTTGTATGTTGGCTCCACCATTGCAAAATAAGAAACTTGTAGTCTCCAATTACACCATCACACTTAAAGGTAGATGATATATATGCATCAAGTTCAACATTACTTAAGGTAGTAGTTTTAGGTCTCTTATTTTTTTTCCATAAAAAATCTACTAGCTTTACTTACACTAGATGATGAAAAGCAGGAACTTGTTAAAAAGCACGATTCACAAATTTTTGAATAAAAGTAGTAAATTCTATTTTTCCACCAAAATTAAAAGTTAATTTATTAACACAAATGCATTTTGCTAAATCTTATTTGACCACATTTTTTTCATAGTGAAAAAGATCTTATTCTTGAGTAGGTTCAGATGATGAGCTCGATTGTACAAAACTGAGTATTATCTATACCTTCTTGAATAAGATATTTTTTTTATTGAGATATCTCCATAATGTTCTATAACCTCATCCATCTACAAATTTGAATGAAGAGAAATAATAATTACAGTGTGCTCTTTTTTGACTTTCCGTATTTACCTATTTAGAAAAATGTAAAAGAAAAATATTAGATTTTAATTTTCTTGTTTTACTATATTGATTTTGATCAGATGTATCTATTTAGCAGTCCACTTCTTCTTCATCATCCAAAATATTAATATGTTGTTGTGAAATTTGCTCATCATTATTAAAATTGTCAAAGTGACTAGAACTTACTATTTTAATATAAATTGATAATAATAATAATAATAATAATAATAACAAAAATAATTAATAATAGTTTTTAACAATGACATCAATAATTACTAATAATAACAATAATAAATAATAATAATAACAAAATAATAATAATTAACAATATACAATAAATATTACTAACAATAATAATAAATATTAATAACAATAATAATAAGCAATAAATAACAACAACAACAGCAGCAGCAGCAGCAATAGCAGCAACAACAACAGCAGCAGCAGATAATAATAATAATTTGTGAGCGTAGAAGAATTGAGAGTTATTAGAGAATTAAAATTTAATAGTTGAGAGAAATTGTATAAAATTAGAAATTAAATTTGAAATATGATGCATTTATAGATTTTTTAAATTTTGTTATGTCCCTAAAATATCCTATCAAACCTTTTTTTTCTTTTAGTGAGGTAAACTTGACAATTTAATATTAAATAATAATTTAATATTAATTAAATTAAAAATATATATATGTGCCAACGACACAATTCAAAATTGCACCTTTGGCACATTTTACTTTTTGCAAGCACTGAAGCACATTGTGCTTTATGCATTGTGCAGTGTAATCATAATATATTTTTTAATTTTTTAATTTTTTAAATTTGACAATTTTAAATCGGAACCGCCGGTTTGATTCAAGTTTAAAAATATTAGAACCGGAACTAAAACCTTAAAGGGCGGTCCTAATTCCTATTTTGAATCTCTAATTATAATTCATGGTTTGATTCAGTGAACCGAATTAGAGCCGCTGGTTCAATCAATGGTTCAACTGGCCCTTGGCCATAGTAATTCCAAGGTTATATTATAATGTCAAAACCATTCACCTGATAGGAATCTCATTTTTTTTTTATAATATTTTCATTTACATTTTTTTTAAAATGAGATATAACAAATTTGAGATTTCAGTTATTTTTTAGGGTCAATTGTCAAATTATTTAATATATTGGCATTTTAACGTTACTTAATGTCAAATTATGAAATTATTGATCATATATAATCTCTTGATTGTAATTTGAATAAATCCTATTTGACATGTTGTAACTGCATTTTAAGCCTTTTCTTTTAAGAATTAAAAGATAATTTATAAAATTATTTAATTTATTATGCATTACATTATACTTTGATACATAATAAATGATAAACTTTATATATTATACAAATATTTAAAAATCTAATTACGTATTGTATTAAGTGAAAATTTTAAATTTGATTTCAAGTGATATTTAGTTTAATCGAGAATTTCAAAATAAGTATTATAAAAAAATGAATTAAAATTTTAATTTAAAATGTTTAATGGTGTTTTCAAACACCATCTTATTAATTGGAGAATTTTTAATCCATGTAATATATAATATAATCTTAATAAAACATTAATTGATAAATATTTCATATTCCAATATTTAAAAATAAAAAATGATACTAATTATTAAGATTAAATGATTATATTAGCATGTTATTAATATGTTAGGAATATTTTTAATTCTTTATTATATATATTTTTTTCAAAATTATTAAACTCTCAAATAAAAAGTTTTTCTCCTACACACTTTTCATTGTATTTCCTTTTCTTCGTCATTCAAATTTTTAAATAAAGATTGATATTTAGAAATTGATAGAAGGGTTGATAAAAAAAATAATTACAAATATATTAATTACATATTTTTTATTTTTTGGAAGCAATCTTGTTTAGTTGTTTATATGTGTTGTTTATTTTAGCATAATTTTGTTTATATGTGTTGTAATTGAAATTATTGTTTTATACAAAATGATTGGTTGTATCTTTGAAGGAACGCTTATTGTCACAGGGGTAATTTTTCGCTCAAGTAACTTTGCCTATGAAGCAGCCAAGTTTCTACTAGTTTAGCCTATCAACAATTGCATACATCACAATATGAAAGTAAAGTAAGAATGGAATGTTAGCACAAAATAGTGCACACATAAAGCATACAAGAAATTCTTTCCAACATTTATTGCTCACAATAACTAGGATTACAGAAATGGAAATCACTTTCAATACATTTCCAAAGCATATCTATTGCCTACTTATACACACAGAAGTTACAAAGGTGGTTATTTGGTAGTTACTGCCTGCAAGATTATTATAAGAGCAGTTGAAACCCTACAGACCCCTAATTTTGGTCCTGAACGAGTTCGGTCCCAATTAAAAAGGGCCAGGTCAAATCCAGGAAGCTTAAACCTAGTCCGATCCAATTTTAGAATCTTAAACCTAGTCTGGTCCAATTTTAAAAGGTTAAAATAAGTCTAGTCCAATTTTAAAATCCCAAACTAAGTCTGGTCCAATCTTAAAAGCCCAAACCAAGCTGGTCCAAAGTTAAAAGTCAAATTCATGATGATTTGGCCTAGCCAATTCACCACGAGGCTTATTCATGGCATGAGTTCCTAATTCTGGCTTAATTCAACTTTAAAGTAATTTTATGTGACCTAATTGGGTTAAAATTCAAATGTATTTGGATAAGTAGAGAGCTTTTCTAATATGATTAGGATTGACGAACAAGATTAAGCCCTAATGTTGTCTATAAAAAGCAATTAATAGCAGCATTTAGAGGCGGCCATAATTAGCAAAGCAAAAAGCAAGAAATAGAACAACCATCAATAGAAAGCAATTAAACTTAAAGAGAAATAGAAACCAATTAAGCAAGGAAAGCTAGTGCTAAAACATCAATAATGTTCGAATTGTTTCCCTCAGCAAAGAACTTAATTCATCCAGCAAGCCATAACACCAACATACAAGCATTATGTGAAGTAGTTGCAGTTCTCGGGAGCAAGGTTTAGTTCAACAAAATAGTTTTGGTGGAGCCAACAACGTAGGTATGACTCTTGCTAACCAATTCTATTTAATTCTTTTAATTACCTTCATTTGTTTAATTCACTTCACTATCAAATTGTGGGTTTGATTTTGCAAACTCTGTCTCGTAAGCCATATATTTAAGATTAAGACCAACCGAAACCCTAATTGCATGCTTTAACCTTAGCTTTGTAAATCTAAAATCCTAATTATACAATAAGACTCTAACTTGATAATTAAACCCTAGTTTAGGTTAAAAACCCTAATTCTGCATGTTGAACCCTAATTTTGCATGTTGATCCCTAATTTTGGTTAAAAATTCTAATTTTTCATGTTGAACCCTAGTTTAGGTTATAAACCACGGGCGTGTCACTGGGCGTGTAATATATTCTGCCTCTCTGAAACATTGACACATCCAACAACATGAGCGTGCTCATGGCCGTGTCAATTCCCCAATAACACAGTGGCTATGACACGTTCAATAACACGGGCGTGTTACTTGCCGTGTCAATCCTACTGCCACACAGAACCATTGACACGCCTAAAGACCTGGACGTGCTCGTGGGCGTGTCAGGCCAAAAACCCAGATTCCGGCCAAAACAACAGAACACCCAACAAATCACTTCTTCCACCAATATCCACTTCAAAAAAACTTAACTACACACATCCAAAAACCATCTCAAACTTGCAAAAACACCAAAACAAGACAAAATATACATTAACCACACATCATCAATATCATCACAAACCCTAAACACCACTACAACACTATCTTCACCAACAAACTTACTCTTTCCTTTAATCCAACCTCAAAATCCAAAATCAATTAAACCAAATACTCTTAAACACAACACAATCAAACCAAACACCTATCCATCACAACTTCAACTCACAAACCCAAAGAAATCAAAGAATCAAGTGGAAGGACTTACCAAGGATGAAGAAACTCTTAAATCTCCAACTTGATCTCTTGAAAACTTCCTTCAATCTTGAACTTGGAAGATCAAATCTCTCTCTTGCTCTCTTGTTTCTTTGATGGCCGGACAACAAAAGGAAAGGCAAAGAGAAGGAAAAGAAATGAAAGAAAGCCACGAAGGAAGAAGAAAAGAAAGAAAACCAAAGAAAGCAAAGTCAACTCTTTTTCCTTAAAACCCTCTCATCCAAGCATTTAATATAAAATAATTAAAATATCATCTTCCACTTCCACTAACTCTAATCCCACTTAATATTAATTAATTCTTTAAACACAATCAATAATAATTAATCTCTTCCTTTGACTTTCTCATTGACTTGTGTATATGTTGTATATATTTTCATATACACAACATATACACTCTCTTCACTTCTTTTCTCTATTCTTTATAAATTAACAAATACACATAATCCAAATAAAACAACAACTATATCAAAACTTCTAGGGCACACTTTGGGATATTACAATTCTCCCCCTCTAAAAAGAAATTTCGTCCTCGAAATTACCTGATATCAAGTCCTAAACAACTGAGGATACTGATCTCGCATTGCTTGCTCACTCTCCCAAGTTGATTCTTCTCTACCATGATTCTTCCAAAGAACCTTCACAATTTGCAGTTCCTTATGTCTCAACTCTTTCATCCCATATGCTAAAATAGCAACTGGTTCTTCTTCAAAAGTCAGATCTGGACTCACCTCAATAGATTCAACTGAAAGAACATGAGATGGATCTGATCTGTACCTTCTCAACATAGAAACATGGAAGACATTATGGATTCTATCCAACTCAGGCGGCAAAGCAAGACGATAAGCAACTGGTCCAACTCTTTCTAAAACTTCATATGGTCCAATGAAACGAGGACTCAACTTCCCTTTTCGACCAAATCTCAATATCTTTTTCCAAGGAGACACTTTGAGAAATACTTTATCTCCTACATCATACTCTATGTCTCTCCTCTTTATATCTGAATAAGATTTCTGCCGATCTGAAGCTACTTTTAACCGATCCTGAATCATCTTCACTTTTTCTTCAGTTTCTTTAATCAAATCAGGACCAATTATCTTGTCCTCTCCAATTTCATTCCAACATAAAGGCGTTCTACATCTTCTCCCATACAATGCCTCAAATGGTGCCATTCCAATACTGGATTGATGACTGTTGTAGTAAGCAAATTCCACAAGTGGTAAAAATCTGTCCCAACTTCCAGAAAAATCAATGACACAGCTTCTCAACATATCCTCGATAATCTGGATCACCCTCTCGGACTGCCCATCTGTTTGCAGATGAAAAGCAGTGCTAAAGTGCAATCGAGAACCCAAAGCACCATGTAAACTCTTCCAGAACCTCGAAGTAAACCGGGGATCTTGATCCGACACTAAAGAAATTGGGACTCCATGCAATTTCACAATCTCGTGGATATACAGCTCAACCAACTTCTTAAGAGAATAATCCATCCGAACCGGAAGAAAATGAGCTGTCTTTGTCAACCTATCAACAATCACCCAAATAGCATCATGTTTCCTCAGCGTCAATGGCAAACCAGATACAAAGTCCATTGTTACTCTTTCCCATTTCCATTCAGGCACTGATAAAGGTTGAAGCAACCCTGTTGGAACTTGATGTTCAATTTTTACCCTCTGACACGTGAGACATTTGGACACAAACTCAGCTATGTCTCTCTTCATACCTGACCACCAGTAATGCTACTTCAAATCATGGTACATCTTCGTATTGCCCGAATGCATAGCAAAAACTGACTGGTGTGCTTCTTCTAAAATAATCTTTCTCAAATTAGCATCATCAGGTACACACAATCTATTCTTAAACCAAAGACTCCCATCACTTCTCACAATAAAATCTTGACTCTTTCCATTCTGGCAATTTGAAACAATCTTTTGAATTTTCTCATCTGTCAACTGAGCCTCCTTAATTTGGTCCAACAATACTGGTCTTAATTGCAACTGAGCCAACAATGCACCATCATCACATGCTTCAAAACTAGCATGTAACGCTTTCAACTCAACAAGCAACGAGAGCGAGTAAACAGCCAAACCTGCCAAAGACTTCCAACTCAAGGCATCAGCAACAACATTTGCCTTACCAGGATGATAATCAATCAAATAGTCGTAGTCTTTGATCAACTCCAACCATCGTCTCTACCGAAGGTTAAGCTCTCTCTGAACCCCCAAATATTTTAAACTCTTATGGTCCGTATAGATGAAACACTTCTCCCCATACAAGTAGTGTCGCCAAATCTTCAAAGCAAACACTATGGCTGCTAACTCCAAATCATGGGTCGGATAATTGAGCTCATGCGGCTTCAAATGTCGAGAAGCATAAGCTATAGCTTTACCTTCTTGCATCAAAACACAACCCAAACCACTATGTGAAGCATCACTGTAGATCACATATGGTTTATCTTCTACAGGTAAAGTAAGAACAGGCACTTGAGTCAACATCTCTTTCAACTGCTTAAAGCTAGCCTGACACTGATCCGTCCACACAAATCTAACTCCCTTACGAAGTAATCTGGTAAGTGGAGTAGCTATTAAAGAAAATCCCTTCACAAACTATCGATAATAGCCTGCCAAACCCAGAAAACTTCTAACTTCAGTTACTGACTTCGGTGGACTCCAATCCAAAATAGCCTCAACTTTACTCGGATCAACTCTAATACCATCTGCTGAAACTATATGATCGAGAAAAGCCACATGATCAAGCCAAAACTCACACTTCGATAGCTTAGCATACAATTGCTTCTCTCTCAAAATCTGTAGTACAATTCGCAGATGTTTGTCATGCTCCTCTTCATTACACGAATACACCAAAATATCATCGATAAAAACTACCACAAACTGATCCAGATAGGGCCTAAACACCCTATTCATCAAATCCATAAAAGCTGCAGGTGCATTTGTCAACCCAAAAGGCATCACTAAAAACTCATAATGCCCATACCTTGTGCGAAAGGCTGTCTTAGGAACATCTTCAGCTCTGACCTTTAACTGATGGTACCTTGATCTTAAATCAATCTTGGAAAACACTGCTGCTCCTTTTAATTGATCAAAAAGATCATCAATTCTAGGCAAAGGATATTTATTCTTAATAGTCACCTTATTCAATTGCCTATAATCAATGCACAATCTCATAGTACCATCCTTCTTCTTCACAAACAAAACAGGAGCTCCCCACGGTGAAACACTAGGGCGAACAAATCCTTTATCCAACAACTCCTGCAACTGCACCTTTAACTCTCTTAACTCAGCAGGTGCCATTCTATAAGGGGTAATAGAGATAGGAGTAGTACCAGGCAACAAATCGATACTAAACTCCACCTCTCTATCAGGAGGCAACCCTGGCAACTCCTCTGGAAACACATCTGGAAATTCTGCAACTGTGGATATACTATCAAGTTGAGAACCTACTACTCTAGTATCCAAAACATGAGCAAGATAAGCATCACACCCTTTTCTAATCAACTTCCTAGCTGTAACAGCTAAAACAAACAAAGATGCAAGCTATCTCTGCTCAATAGATACCAACACAATTCTACCATCATTAGTTCTCAAAGTAACACATTTCTTTTGACAGTCCACCACAGCTCCATGCCTAGACAACCAGTCCATGCCCAAAATCAAATCATACTCTTTAAAAGGCATTTCAATCAAATATCCACGAAACTCCTCACCTTGCACCACAACTGCACTATCTCGGTGCACCTTGCTAACAATCACACGATGCCCTAAAGGATTTGTCACCAACACATCAAATCCTAGGGACTCAGAATGTAATTCAAACACAGGCAAAATAGATGCACTAATATATGAATGAGTAGATCCTGGATCAATCAAAGCAAGAACTAAAATGCTAAATAAAGAGAAAGTATTCGCAATAACTGCTGAAGCATCTGGTTGCCTCTGCATCACATATACTCTCTGAGAAGGCCCAGCCTCATCTGGTCTACTATCCCTGGATGAAGATCCTTCTCTCTGACTAATCCCAGGTCTACCCCCTCTGCTGAAAACTCTGCCCCCTCGACCACCTCTCACACTAGGTCGAGAAACTGCAGAATCTGCCGGCCTCTGTTCCTGCATCTCAGGACACTCTCTAATAAAATGATCAGGTGATCAACATCTAAAGCACACAGCTGGTCCACTATTCTTCCAACAGACACCCCTATGTGTTCCACCACACTGAACACATATAGGTGGAGTGGATCTCTGAACTACTGGAGTCGGAGCACTCGCTACTGAAACTGTAGGTCTCGATCTCTGTCTCTGAAACTGAACTGACCTACTAGCCTGCCCCTGACTCCTACTGATCCTGGGAACAAAACTTCCTCTACCTCTCTTCACAGATGAAGACCCTGCCTCAAACTGGGGTCTCCTAACCCTGGTTTACTCCTCGGTAGCAGCTGCTGCAATACCCTGGGCTCTCTCCACACTCCTAGCTGCTGCAACAAGCTGGGAAAAATCCTGGTATCTAGAACCAGCCACAAGACACATAATAGAGGGCCTCAATCCCTCCTTAAATCTTCTGCACCGGTCTATCTCATCTGAAATAATACCTCCAGCATAGTGACTCAACCGGATGAACTCGATCTCATATTCTGTCAAAGTCCGGCTGTCCTGCTTCAAATTCAGAAATTCCATCTTCTTAACATCTTTATACTCCCTTGGAGTATATTTCAGCTCAAACTCCCGTAGAAAATCACTGTAAGACAATGTAGGTGGATCATCCATGGCATGAGGAACTGTCTTCCACCAATCATATGCATCCTTCTGCAACAGTGATCTAGCATAGTCAAAATTTTCTTCTGGAGTGGCTTGCAACTGAATGAATATCCTCTGTACCTTATCCAGCCACTGCTCAGCTATTGCTGGATCAATAGTACCCAGAAAATCTTCTGCTCCATATTTTCTTAATTTATCGTAATGTCTCACTGGTATCATTGGCTGTGGTGGTGGTGGCGGTTGCACTGGTGCTTGCCTCAATAATTCAACCACATGCCTAAGCCAAACTGGCGGAACCTCCTCACCAGCTGGTCTACCTGACACAGAAGCAGGTACCTCTCCAGCTCTATCAACTCTAGCTCCATCTCTACTCTCTTCAGGAGCTACACTCTCAGCACTACCCTCTACAGACTGACGTGAATGAGAATCCATTACAACCTATATCTGCAAACACAGCAGAATACACCTCATTAAAGATCAGAGACTGCCAACACCAAACATGTATTTTATTCAAAAACCAACTTTTTAAAATCAAAATATCCTTTTTCTTATAATTTACCTAGGTTGAGAATCTCAAACCTAGGCTCTGATACCAAAATAATTATAACACCCCTATACCCCGTATACGTACACAGCATGCTTATACGATCGTAATATATGTATACTGAATATAGAAATGCCACGGTTAACAAAACACACAAATCATCCCTCGGATGAATTATGAATAAATTTAAAACGTTTAAGGGAATTTATAAAACACAATAAATAAACATGTTTATTCAAAACGCAGCAGAAAATATAACAAATATTTTCAAGTACATATACATTAAGATCAAAATTTACAAAACATGAAATATATACATGATTGGCAGCTTGAATATCTGATCTTTAAGCTCTAAACCAACTCTTCAAAACCTCAACTCAACTAGGTCTAGCAGAATTCTCCAGCTCAAACCTATCACCTGCGCGATGAAACACAATCGCGCTAAGCCCACGGTTTAGTGGTACAAACCATAACAATGATATGCTTCGATGCCTTGTCAATGTCATGCATTCAAACAATAGAGATCATACTCATAAATGTTACATTTCATTATTTCAACAATTGTATCATCATCCATCACACACATTCAACATAGACACACATGGGCCCAACAAGTATTTAATATGATATTCAAAGTTCAGAGTTACTGCTTTGGTCCATAATCACAATGATCAAGCCCGTAGGCAATATATATATACATCTCTATCCATGGATAGTGTAACAGACCCAGTCTCTTGGACCATCAACCCAATAAACTTGAGGAGATCCTCAGCCCGGCAAGACTGTTACCTGTAACAGACCCAGTCTCTTGGACCATAAACCCGACTGAAATCGAGGAGATCCTCAACCCGGCAAGACTGTTACTTATCATATATTTCATAATTCATAATTCATATAGTGTAACAGACCCAGTCTCTTGGACCTCAATTCAACTCAAATTGAAGAGATCCTCAACCTGGCAAGACTGTTACCTTTTTACATTTTATAGGCATGCCGCCAAATCCATAACTCTGAAATTGAATAACATATTAAACATACAATCAATTCATTAACTTCTTTACCATTCTCTTTCTCAATTCATATCTCATAAACACATAGGCAATCATGCCTTAATAATTTCATTTTGCATAACCATAGCCAACAACAATGGCTTCATTATATCTCAACTCACATTTCATATATCATCATCAATATACATTTAACACATTACATTTCACAAGGTTAACCTTATTCATATATGTATATATCAACAATGCAATAAGATTTCTTAGTACATTCATATCCAAATGTGTAAGTTTCAAAATCACATGAATGTATGCAAAAATGCAAGGTTTGTACTTACTTCAAAAGCAACCCACACAACTCTAAACACTTTCTCTTTCAAGAATCTTCCACCACTTGAATTAGGGCAATTCACCTTCTTCACAACCTATTCCAAAAGAATGATGAAACCCACATGAGATCATAAGGCTAAAAACCAACTAGGGCAACCTCTAAACATGACACGTTCAACAACACGGGCGTGTCCCTGACCGTGCCCTAACTCCACAATACAGAAGCTTTTACACGCTCAGAACCACGGGTGTGTCACTGGGCGTGTAATATATTCTGCCTCTCTGAAACATTGACACGTCCAACAACATGAGCGTGCTCATGGCCGTGTCAATTCCCCAATAACACAGTGGCTATGACACGTTCAATAACACGGGCGTGTTACTTGCCGTGTCAATCCTACTGCAACACAGAACCATTGACACGCCTAAAGACCTGGACGTGCTCGTGGGCGTGTCAGGCCAAAAACCCAGATTCCGGCCAAAACAACAGAACACCCAACAAATCACTTCTTCCACCAATATCCACTTCAAACAAACTTAACTACACACATCCAAAAACCATCTCAAACTTCCAAAAACACCAAAACAAGACAAAATATACATTAACCACACATCATCAATATCATCACAAACCCTAAACACCACTACAACACTATCTTCACCAACAAACTTACTCTTTCCTTTAATCCAACCTCAAAATCCAAAATCAATTAAACCAAATACTCTTAAACAAACCACAATCAAACCAAACACCTATCCATCACAACTTCAACTCACAAACCCAAAGAAATCAAAGAATTAAGTGGAAGGACTTACCAAGGATGAAGAAACTCTTAAATCTCCAACTTGATCTCTTGAAAACTTCCTTCAATCTTGAACTTGGAAGATCAAATCTCTATCTTGCTCTCTTGTTTCTTTGATGGCCGGACAACAAAAGGAAAGGAAAAGAGAAGGAAAAGAAATGAAAGAAAGCCACGAAGGAAGAAGAAAAGAAAGAAAACCAAAGAAAGCAAAGTCAACTCTTTTTCCTTAAAACCCTCTCATCCAAGCATTTAATATAAAATAATCAAAATATCATCTTCCACTTCCACTAACTCTAATCCCACTTAATATTAATTAATTCTTTAAACACAATCAATAATAATTAATCTCTTCCTTTGACTTTCTCATTGACTTGTGTATATGTTGTATATATTTTCATATACACAACATATACACTCTCTTCACTTCTTTTCTCTATTCTTTATAAATTAACAAATACACATAATCCAAATAAAACAACAACTATATCAGAACTTCTAGGTCACACTTTGGGATATTACACTTGGGGTTTAGAGGAATCAAATCCAATATGTAGTTCTTTTACTTTAAATTTGGTAGCACCCCCTTAGTCGCTTTCACCATTTTCACTTCCATCATCGATTGTACTTCCGTCGGTTGCATCATAATCTAAACCTTGATCATCATCATCATTATACTTTAAATCATGTACTCACATTGATGCTTTGGACCAATCATTGATGCACATTTGAGCTTGCAATGAGTGGGGTGTTAGTCTTGATCGACACTCATCTAACATACGGCCTCTGGTGCTAAATATTTGCTCCACCGCCACCGTCGAGGCTGGAAAACCAAAAATTTCCCTAGCCATGATAGACAACACTGAAAAGTTTTTTGTATGTTGGCTCCACCGTTGCAAAATAAGAAACTTGTAGTCTCCAATTACACCATCACACTTAAAGGTAGATGATATATATGCATCAAGTTCAACATTACTTAAGGTAGTAGTTTTAGGTCTCTTATTTTTTTTCCATAAAAAATCTACTAGCTTTACTTACACTAGATGATGAAAAGCAGGAACTTGTTAAAAAGCACGATTCACAAATTTTTGAATAAAAGTAGTAAATTCTATTTTTCCACCAAAATTAAAAGTTAATTTATTAACACAAATGCATTTTGCTAAATCTTATTTGACCACATTTTTTTCATAGTGAAAAAGATCTTATTCTTGAGTAGGTTCAGATGATGAGCTCGATTGTACAAAACTGAGTATTATCTATACCTTCTTGAATAAGATATTTTTTTTATTGAGATATCTCCATAATGTTCTATAACCTCATCCATCTACAAATTTGAATGAAGAGAAATAATAATTACAGTGTGCTCTTTTTTGACTTTCCGTATTTACCTATTTAGAAAAATGTAAAAGAAAAATATTAGATTTTAATTTTCTTGTTTTACTATATTGATTTTGATCAGATGTATCTATTTAGCAGTCCACTTCTTCTTCATCATCCAAAATATTAATATGTTGTTGTGAAATTTGCTCATCATTATTAAAATTGTCAAAGTGACTAGAACTTACTATTTTAATATAAATTGATAATAATAATAATAATAATAATAATAATAGTAACAAAAATAATTAATAATAGTTTTTAACAATGACATCAATAATTACTAATAATAACAATAATAAATAATAATAATAACAAAATAATAATAATTAACAATATACAATAAATATTACTAACAATAATAATAAATATTAATAACAATAATAATAAGCAATAAATAACAACAACAACAACAGCAGCAGCAGCAATAGCAGCAACAACAACAACAGCAGCAGATAATAATAATAATTTGTGAGCGTAGAAGAATTGAGAGTTATTAGAGAATTAAAATTTAATAGTTGAGAGAAATTGTATAAAATTAGAAATTAAATTTAAAATATGATGCATTTATAGATTTTTTAAATTTTGTTTTGTCCCTAAAATATCCTATCAAACCTTTTTTTTCTTTTAGTGAGGTAAACTTGACAATTTAATATTAAATAATAATTTAATATTAATTAAATTAAATATATATATATATGTGCCAACGACACAATTCAAAATTGCACCTTTGGCACATTTTACTTTTTGCAAGCACTGAAGCACATTGTGCTTTATGCATTGTGCAGTGTAATCATAATATATTTTTTAATTTTTTAATTTTTTAAATTTGACAATTTTAAATCGGAACCGCCGGTTTGATTCAGGTTTAAAAATATTAGAACTGGAACTAAAACCTTAAAGGGCGGTCCTAATTCCTATTTTGAATCTCTAATTATAGTTCATGGTTTGATTCAGTGAACCGAATTAGAGCCGCTGGTTCAATCAATGGTTCAACTGGCCCTTGGCCATAGTAATTCCAAGGTTATATTATAATGTCAAAACCATTCACCTGATAGGAATCTCATTTTTTTTTATAATATTTTCATTTACATTTTTTTTAAAAATGAGATATAACAAATTTGAGATTTCAGTTATTTTTTAGGGTCAATTGTCAAATTATTTAATATATTGGCATTTTAACGTTACTTAATGTCAAATTATGAAATTATTGATCATATATAATCTCTTGATTGTAATTTGAATAAATCCTATTTGACATGTTGTAACTGCATTTTAAGCCTTTTCTTTTAAGAATTAAAAGATAATTTATAAAATTATTTAATTTATTATGCATTACATTATACTTTGATACATAATAAATGATAAACTTTATATATTATACAAATATTTAAAAATCTAATTACGTATTGTATTAAGTGAAAATTTTAAATTTGATTTCAAGTGATATTTAGTTTAATCGAGAATTTCAAAATAAGTATTATAAAAAAATGAATTAAAATTTTAATTTAAAATGTTTAATGGTGTTTTCAAACACCATCTTATTAATTGGAGAATTTTTAATCCATGTAATATATAATATATAATCTTAATAAAACATTAATTAATAAATATTTCATATTCCAATATTTAAAAATAAAAAATGATACTAATTATTAAGATTAAATGATTATATTAGCATGTTATTAATATGTTAGGAATATTTTTAATTCTTTATTATATATATTTTTTTCAAAATTATTAAACTCTCAAATAAAAAGTTTTTCTCCTACACACTTTTCATTGTATTTCCTTTTCTTCGTCATTCAAATTTTTAAATAAAGATTGATATTTAGAAATTGATAGAAGGGTTGATAAAAAAAATAATTACAAATATATTAATTACATATTTTTTATTTTTTGGAAGCAATCTTGTTTAGTTGTTTATATGTGTTGTTTATTTTAGCATAATTTTGTTTATATGTGTTGTAATTGAAATTATTGTTTTATACAAAATGATTGGTTGTATCTTTGAAGGAACGCTTATTGTCACAGGGGTAATTTTTCGCTCAAGTAACTTTGCCTATGAAGCAGCCAAGTTTCTACTAGTTTAGCCTATCAACAATTGCATACATCACAATATGAAAGTAAAGTAAGAATGGAATGTTAGCACAAAATAGTGCACACATAAAGCATACAAGAAATTCTTTCCAACATTTATTGCTCACAATAACTAGGATTACAGAAATGGAAATCACTTTCAATACATTTCCAAAGCATATCTATTGCCTACTTATACACACAGAAGTTACAAAGGTGGTTATTTGGTAGTTACTGCCTTTAAGATTATTATAAGAGCAGTTGAAACCCTACAGACCCCTAATTTTGGTCCTGAACGAGTTCGGTCCCAATTAAAAAGGGCCAGGTCAAATCCAGGAAGCTTAAACCTAGTCCGATCCAATTTTAGAATCTTAAACCTAGTCTGGTCCAATTTTAAAAGGTTGAAATAAGTCTAGTCCAATTTTAAAATCCCAAACTAAGTCTGGTCCAATCTTAAAAGCCCAAACCAAGCCGGTCCAAAGTTAAAAGTCAAATTCATGATGATTTGGCCTAGCCAATTCACCACGAGGCTTATTCATGGCATGAGTTCCTAATTCTGGCTTAATTCAACTTTAAAGTAATTTTATGTGACCTAATTGGGTTAAAATTCAAATGTATTTGGATAAGTAGAGAGCTTTTCTAATATGATTAGGATTGACGAACAAGATTAAGCCCTAATGTTGTCTATAAAAAGCAATTAATAGCAGCATTTAGAGGCGGCCATAATTAGCAAAGCAAAAAGCAAGAAATAGAACAACCATCAATAGAAAGCAATTAAACTTAAAGAGAAATAGAAACCAATTAAGCAAGGAAAGCTAGTGCTAAAACATCAATAATGTTCGAATTGTTTCCCTCAGCAAAGAACTTAATTCATCCAGCAAGCCATAACACCAACATACAAGCATTATGTGAAGTAGTTGCAGTTCTCGGGAGCAAGGTTTAGTTCAACAAAATAGTTTTGGTGGAGCCAACAACGTAGGTATGACTCTTGCTAACCAATTCTATTTAATTCTTTTAATTACCTTCATTTGTTTAATTCACTTCACTATCAAATTGTGGGTTTGATTTTGCAAACTCTGTCTCGTAAGCCATATATTTAAGATTAAGACCAACCGAAACCCTAATTGCATGCTTTAACCTTAGCTTTGTAAATCTAAAATCCTAATTATACAATAAGACTCTAACTTGATAATTAAACCCTAGTTTAGGTTAAAAACCCTAATTCTGCATGTTGAACCCTAATTTTGCATGTTGATCCCTAATTTTGGTTAAAAATTCTAATTTTTCATGTTGAACCCTAGTTTAGGTTATAAACCCTAATTTTAGACCCTAATTCCACAGAAAACCCCTAAATTAAATGATGAAACCCTAATTTCACAATTAAAACCCAATTATATTATGAAACACTAAATTGCATATTTCTAGCCCTAGTTTTAGGATCAAACCCCAATTTGTAAATAAAACCCTAATTTTCTATACTAAACCCTAATTTGTAAAGAAAACCCTAATTTTGTAGCAAAAACGCTAATTTGTAAAGAAAACCCTAATTTTGTAGCAAAAACTCTAATTTTTATAATTGGAACCATAAAATTGACAATAAAACCCTAATTACATTAGTTTAGCCTCAATTTACAATTGTTTGTGTGATGATTAGTTTTTTTTTTTGTTTATTTTCCTTATTATGAATGATGGAACTATGTTAGTATTTATTTATTGGTTGTACTTTTAAAAGACATGTAAAAGACATAATTTCACCTTGTAGGTGCCTTATTTATTTTGTTTCTTTTATTTAATTTTATGATAATTATAAGGGGCATGTTTTCATATTTTGGTGGGTGTCCTATTTTATTTTATGGATTTTAGATATTTATAAGGGCATGTTTTCATCTCGTATGGGTTCCCATTTTATTGTTTGAAGTTATATGATCATTCTTTATTTTATTTACTTTTATTTGTTTGTAATATGACAAAGATTGTAACAATGTAAGAATTCAATAATATTTAGACTTGAAAAGGAGACCAATTCTAATGAACCGGGCGTTATGAGGATGCTGGGTCACTTCTCACATTTTTCATAGGTACCCAACTTTCTGAATCCAGTAGGGGCTGGGGATTCCTTAGGAATCGAGTCATCCACCCCTTTCTATCTTCCTGGCCCATCTGGGTGATGACTCCAATTCTGAGGGTTTAGTTCTGTATTCTCTAAGGTCCAGAGCCTAACAATGCCAAAGTTGCAAGAACCATTCCACTGGGAGTGGGGGCAAAAATCTATGAGTGGGGGAAATGCTCATAGTGATTACTCCATTGGGGATAAGAGAACTTGATTCTGTTAGTCTTTATATTATTTTATTCTTTATTATTATGATATTATTCATTGCATCATTTAGATTTGCATTGTGTATGTGAGTTAGGATGCCATGTGGAACTTGTGTTGTGCATGTGTTAGTGATACCATACTTTCACTCAAGGTATGGAGATTGAGCATTACATAACCACTCATAGCCTTGTACCTTTTAGTATATACTTACTATGAGAGCCTAAGCCTTTTACCCTAAAGACTAAAGCCTAAAGCCTATATAGCTGGCCTAGTAGTTTTTCTTAGGTTTACCCTAAATCCTTACTATTTAACTATGATTAACATGTCTTAGTTTGAGTTATGGCACATTTGTTTTATCTTTTCCTAATATGACCTAATTATGATGAAAGCCCAAAATTATTTTATGGACAAAAAATTATTTTAAGCCCAAAAGATCAAAATTATTTTTAAAATTTTCAATATAAACTTTGGACATAAGACCTTTTATAAAAAGGGTCAAAACTATTTTCTACCTCATGGCCTAAACACAAAGTCCAAAATTATTTTCCAAAAGTTTTTTTAAGGCCAAAAGCCTAAAATCATTTTCAAAACTTTTTTGAAATCTTTTCAGAACTAGGTAAACAATTGCTTTCTTGTGGCCCAAGTGTGAAGCCCAAAATTGATTTTTTGAAAAAGTTTTTATAGTGGCTTTGATATATTTTCAAAATCAAGGTTTTATTTGGCTTGGAAAATTAAAAAACCTTTTTTTTACAATGGAACAATTTTTGAAATGGGCTTTCAATTAGTTGGGTCAATTATGGAATATTAAAATCAATTATGGGCCTAATTTATACTAAGACTTGTTAGTTGTAGGCTTGTTTGTGGTATGAATTATTAGTTCTTTTTCCAAGTAAGAAGTCCATTTATAATAAATCTATTAATTTAGTTTTAATCCAAAATATAGCAAAAAATGCTGCTGGAATTTTTCAGTGGACCCAATCATCATCATCATCAATGATCACCTTTTAATCATCAAAAACCACTTCACCAACCTTAGTCTTCCCTTCGTCTCTTGGCTTCTTAGTGCTAGCAGATGCTTCGGCGTGATTTTCTAAAATTACAGTCAATTGATTCTTCACGGTCTCAGCCATGGCCTCTTTTATATCTTCCATTTTGGCATTGAGGGCTTCATCCACCATTCTTTGAATTTGTTCGGGATCCATTGCTTTTGGTGAGCAAGTGATTAAGTCGTTGCTAGATACTTCGTCTCCGGCGTAGGTCGGATTGTTGTAAGCTTTTGAACTATCGTAATCCAGGGCTGTGACCCAGAAAGGATTAATAATATGAGATGCAAATGTATGCATGTATGCACAAACAACTAACAAACAAGGATAATTAGGATGTTCCTTCCAACCTTATATCATCCACACACGAATGGCGAGTCTCTTTTCCTAGGTATATGGTTAACAAAATACCAACATGGGGCATCTTATTTTCTAATATTTCCCTCGGACATTTCAACAAATAGTTATATTTTCAAAAATGGAAATCAGTTCAAAATAATTCCCATTAATAAGGTTTTAATCCATTTATCCAACTATAGTAGCTTTTATGCTATATCAGATTAAAACAAAATTAAGAGGTTTATTATAGATAGATTTCTCACTTGAAAATAGTAACTAATGGTTCATGCCAAAAGCAAGCCCATGATTAATCATTCTTAGTATGAATTAGGCTCACAATTAATTTTTTGGTATTTCGTAATTGACCTAAATAATTTGCAAGCTCTTTGTAAGAAAAGGTTGGATAAAATAATTTTATTTCTAAGTCCATTGTAAAAAGATTTTAGAAAAAATGGATTTTAGGCTTAGCATTTGGGCCATGAGCAAAAAAAAATTTTGATTTATTTTTAGAAAAGTCTTATGTCCAAAGACCATCTTGAAAAATTTTTAAAATAGCTTTGGTCTTTTGGATTTTAAAGAAAATGTTTATTTTGAGCTCACAAAATATTTAGGTCATATTAGGAAAAGAACAGACCAAATAAGCCATGATTTAAGCCAAGATAAATTAACCATAGTCAAACAACATGCATTTAGGATAAAAACCTAAGGAAAGTAACTAGGCCAATTATATGAGCTTTAGTCTTTGGGTTAAAAGGCTTAGGTTCCCATAGCAAGTATATACCAAAAGGTATGAGGCTATGAGTGGTTATGCCATGCTCGATCTCCATACCTTGAGTGAAAGTATGGTATCCCTTACATAACACAACACGAGTAACACGGGCGTCCTAACTCACGCACATGATGCAATGGATAATATCATTATAAGAAAGAATAGAATAATAAAAAGACCAATGGAATCAACTTCACTTATCCCCAGTGGAGTAGCCACTGTGAGCGGGGATTTTTGCCCCCACTCCCGGTGGAATGGTTCTTGCGACTTCGGCACTATTTAGGCTCGGGGCCTTAGAGAACACGGACCTAAGTCCAGAGAAAATAGAGTCGCCACTCAGACGGGCTGGGAAAAAGAAAGGGGTGGATGACTCGATTCCTAAGGAATCCCCAACCCTCTAATGGGTTCGAAAAGTTGGGTACATGTGGGGAAGGTGAGAAATGGCCCAGCACCCCCACAGCACCCGGTTCATTGGAACCATCCTCCTTTACAGGTCTTAATATTATAAAATTCTTAAGTATAACAACATTATCCATATTATACACAATAATTAAAATAAAACATCGATATATTGAAAATCAAAATAATGTCCAAGCAAAACAAATAAATGGACACCCACCCGAAGATGGAAACATGTCCTTACATCCCATGCCTAAGTAGGACACCCACCGAAAGGTAGAAACATATCTTTTACATTAGTTCTAAAATAGAAAAGCAATTTAAATTACATGATATTTAACTAATGAGGTATCCACAAAGTGGAAACATACCTCTTACAACATTTGGAAATCTAAATAAATTGATAAAAGTAAATAACCAATCATAATAAATAAATCATTCATCAAAGGAATTAAATATCAATAGAAAGTAAACATCCATCCATGATAAATAAAATAAACCAAGTCTTGAACTTAAATAAATTAAAGCATATAAAATAAATCAAAGCATAATCAAATATAGAATTGAATAAGGCAAATAAAAATCTAAATTATGGCTACTGTGAGTTTTTAAAGGAATTAAAATAGATTAAGGTTTCATGTTTTAAAAGGTTGATAAAGCTCTTTGATTAACTAAATTAATATTTGGATGGTGAAATCATGAAACTAGGGTTTGAACACTTTGAAATACTTTTGATTTGTGGTTTATGGTTAATGAATTGTTGATTTGAGCTTACTGTGCAAAAAAAGTATAACATTTATGTTTATAAAGTTTTTAAAGTTTAAAGGATTTGGGTTTTAGAAAAATTAGGGTTTAGGTTAGCTAGTTTAAGGTTTATTGTTTTGAGTTTTGGAATTTAGGGTTTTAAGACTTTTGAATTAGGGTTTCGGGTAATGAGTTATTTTTAGGATTTGGAAAAACAATTGATAATTTTATGAAGTTTTATGAATTTAAACAAAATAATGTAAAGTTTATAAAAGCAAAAAAGATGTTTTTAAGTCTTTTGGAAGGAAACATAACACAATTTTGGGTTTTGATAATTTGGAATGCAAATCTTGGTTTTGGGGTTTTGAAGAAATAAAACTAATATCTTTAAACTTTTTGGAAAGTAAAGCAATGATTTAAGATTTTCATACTTTAGAAAAGGTGAATTGAGGTTATTAGGTTTTTGAATTAAAAGAAATAATTGTATGATCTAGCTACTTGTGAGCGGGGATTTTTGCCCCCACTCCCAGTGGAATGGTTCTTGCGACTTCAGCACTGTTTAGGCTTGGGGCCTTAGAGAACACGGACCTAAGTCCGGAGAAAATGGAGTCGCCACCCGGACGGGTCGGGAAAAAAAGAAAGAGGTGGATGACTCGATTCCTAAGGAATCCCCAACCCCCTAATGGGTTTGGAAAGTTGGGTACGTGTGGGGAAAGTGAGAAATGGCCCAGCACCCCCACAACGCCCAGTTCATTGGAACTGGCCTCCTTTACAGGTCTTAATATTATAAAATTCTTAAATATAACAACATTATCCATATTACACACAATAATTAAAAGAATGCATCATTATATTAAAATCAAAGCAATGTCCAAACAAAGCAAATAAATGGACACCCATCCAAGGATGGAAACATGTCCTTACATCCCATGCCTAAATAGGATACCCATCGAAAGGTAGAAACATGTCCTTTACATAAGTTCTAAAATAGAAAAAGCAATTTAAATTACATTATATTTAACTAATGAGGTACCCACCAAGTGGAAACATACCTCTTACAACATTTGGAAATCTAAATAAATTGATAAAATAAATAACCATTCACCATAAATAAATCATTCATCAAAGGTACCAAATATCAATAAAAAGTAAACATCCATCCATGATAAATAAAATAAACCAAGCATTGAATTTAAATTAATTAAAGCATAAGAAATAAAACAAAGCATAATCAAATATAGAATTGAATAAAGTAAATAAAAATCCAAATTATAGCTACTGTTTCCATTTAGGATTCTTTATTTCATGTGTTAGGGTTTTGGAATTCATAGAATTAGGCTACTGTGACTTTTTATGGAATTAAAATAAATTAAGATTTTATGTTTTAAAAGGTTGGTAAGACTCTTTGATTAACCAAATTAAGGTTTGAATGGTGAAATCATGAAACTAGGGTTTTGGACACTTTAAAATACTTTTGATTTGTGGTTTATGATTAATGAATTGTTGCTTACCGTGTGAATTTAAAAATATTAGTGTTTTTATGATTTTTAAATATTTAAAGGATTAAAGTTATGAAAAAGTTAGGGTTAAAGGTTTTAAAGGGGTTAAAGTTTACTATTTTAGGTTTGGAGTTGAATTAGGATTTTAGGATTTAAAATTAGGGTCTCGGGTGATGAATTGGCTTTTAGAATTTGGAAATCAATTTGTTAATTTTATGAAGTTTTATGAATTCAAACAAACGAATCAAAGTTTTTATAAATAAAAAAGATGTTTTTTAAGGCTTTTTGAAAGAAACATAACCAAGTTTAAAATTTTGAAAGAAACAGAATCAAATTTTGGTTTTGTTGAAAAATATGTTTAATTAGGGTTTTAAGATTTTAAAGAAGTAAAAATAACAATTTTAAGACTTTTGGAAAATAAACCAACGAAATAAGGTTTTTGACTTTAGAAAAACTAAATTAAAGTTCTAAGGATTTAAATTTAGAAAAACACAAATTCCTAGTTTTAGCTACTGTGAAAAAATAACCAAAGAATTTAATACATACCTCCTTTTGATGATTCCTCCAAAAATTATTTTTCTTGAATGAATTAAAACAAAGACAATTGCTACCTTTGATCCTTTTTTTTAATGCGTTGCTTGTTGCTCTTAAAAAGTCAAATTGATTTGCTGCCTATCCTTCATAGATTCGGTTTACAATTCTCCAATTTTCCTTCCAATTGCTCCATCCCTTTTCCTCTTTTTTGTGTTGTTATTTATAAAGGTTTTTTTTATGGTTTTTTCTTAGTTACTCACGGCTTTCAATATTTAATAAGAAAAGGAAACCAAAACCTAATTGTATTAGGTTTCGAAAATTTTGCATCGGAAAAATTGCTCTGGGGAAAAAATTTGTGGCAGGAAAAATTGCGCTGGCAAAGAAATCTGCCGTAGCTTATTGCGGCAGCTGTGGGCGAGGTGCGCCTGTGGGCTGGCGAAATGGTGCGCAGCCCGACTCTTTTTTTTAGTTATTTTTTATTTTTTTTGTTATTTTTGAATTTTTATTCATTTTACTATTTTTACTAAAATAAATATTAAAATTAATTAAGATACCATAAAAATTATTTTGGACTAACTAAAATATATTGGACAACACAAAAATTATTTTGGACTAATTAAAATATATTGGATTGGACCGGGTCAAAAATTAAGGGTCTACAGTTTGCCCCTGCTTGAATGATCTGAAACTTTAGTGAAAGAGAGTGAAAAGTAACAAGACTTAATTTTTGAGATGGTGGAGGTTTTGGATTCTGTACCCGATTCGAGTTCTGGACTCAAGGATAATTCTAGGTTCTATACCTAAGAAAAATTCGGGTTCTGGACCCGGGCTAAGTTCTGGACTTAGAAATAATTCTAGGTTTTGGATCTAAGGAAAATTTGGGTTCTGGACCCGAGCTAAGTTCGAGTTCTGGACTCAAGAATAATTCTAGGTTCTGGACCTAAGGAAAATTTGGGTTCTGGACCAAAGCTAAGTTCTAGACTTAGAAATAATTCTAGGTTCTAGACCTAATGGTAAATTTGGGTTCTGGACCCGGTTCGAGTTCTGGACTCAAGGAAGATTCTAGGTTCTGGACCTAAGAAAAATTTAGGTTCTGGACTCAAGGATAATTCTAGGTTCTGGACCTAAGAAAAATTTGGGTTCTGGACCCGGTTCGAGTTCTGGACTCAAGGATAATTATAGGTTCAGACCTAAGGAAAATTTAGGTTCTGGACCCGAGCTAAGTTCTTGGACTTAAGGATATTTCTAGATTTTGGACCTAAGGAAATTTTGGGTTTTAGACCTGAGCTAATAAAAAAAATTTTGGCTAATTTTTAGGCATATGTCTTTTTATTGCCTCCTGGGTGTAAAAATATTTATACACTTACAATTATTTGAATGATTAAAGTAAATAAATGAATTTACTGTTTATTTACTGTGCAGTAACTGTTCATGTATTATTTACTATTTATAAATAGTAAATTTACTATTTACAAATAGTATCATATAGTATTTACTATTAAAAATAGTACTTTTACTATTTAATAATAGTAATACTATTTATAAATAGTAAAAATTACTATACATTAATAGTCATACTATTTATAAATAGTAAAATTTACTATTCTTCAATAGTAAAATTTACTATTTATAAATAGTAAAATTTACTATTCATCAATAGTAATATTATTTATAAATAAAAAATTTTACTATTTTTACTATTCATAAATAGTAAAATTTACTATTTATGAACAGTTTTAAATTTTGTTTTTGTGCTTGCCGTTCCTCTATAAAAGGCTACCAATCCTTCATTTCATTTCACAATTTCAATTTCAATTTAGTAATTCTCTCAAATTTATTTTCAATTTTAGCATATATTTTTCAAAAACAATGCATGCTTCGAGGTCATGGACTCATTCTAATGCCGAGTTATTGTAGTTTATTCGGCATCATGAAGATGGAAATTTAGATATACTGGCTGGGATACCGCTCCATCGCAGTTCCAATCCAAAGAGCGAGGTAATTATTTTTTTTCATATATATTTTTATATATATTATTCTATCTACTTAAATTATTTTTTTTATCATATATATTTTTATACTTTATTGTTATTATTTGTTTTTATGAAAAATAAATTAATTTAAGTAGATAGAATAATATGTACTTACCTTGTATTAACTTACCTGAGTCTGTGTTAGCATGATCGTTGCGTTGTTCGGGCTGGAGGGTGTATTTACAAAGCCCGACAATGGTATGATGTAGTGCCTTCTCGGGTAAGACAGATTATGCAAGATTGCGACTTTGAGTAGTTCATCTTACAATTGCCATTCGAAGAATATCAGATAGACCGAAGCGTAGTCCAGGCGCTTGCAGAGCGATGGCTGTATACAACTCACACTTTTCACTTGCCCATTGGGGAGATGACAATTGGTCTGGTCGATTTTACTGCCATAACCGGCCTTCGATATGATGGTGCTCCGGTTCTTTAGACCAATGAAATTTTAACATTTGAAGAAATTCAGAAATTAATTGGTATGGAACCGTCATATAAAGGGCCTTTTAAGATAAAAATCGAGTCGATTCGTAGTTATTGGATGAACTACGAAGGATGGGTTGGCAGAGATATGGCCGAACAGTATGCTCGAGGATTTTTATTATATCTGCTCGGGTCGACCATCTTAGGCAGCACTGAATCCTCCATTCACTTGTCAGTGTTGATTGCCCTTTCTTATCTCAGAATGGTACCATCTTCTGGTTGGGGTGACTCGCATGTCTTTATCATGCTCTTGATAAGCTTTGCCGAAACAAGAATTCTTTTGTCGGCTTGATGGCAGTTGTCGAGGTATTCTTTCTTTCACCAATGTCTTTTCCACTCTTTTCTTACATGAATGTGATCTTTATTGTTATTGTTGTAGGTATGGGAATATGAACATAGCCTCGTGAGGATACCCAGCATTTCCCGAGAGAGAATCTGGTATCCGAGATTAAATTTCTGGTTGTCCGATCGTGTGGATGTTCCCGGCTCTCATCATGTACATACTCACCGCTATGTGTTGAGTCGCTTAACCTGGGATCAGGTAAAATAACATTAGTATGTTTTGAATTTTATGTGAAAGTTTTACTTGCCTTATGTTATTTTGTAGGTGAATTTGGCCTGGTGGAGCCCAGAA
The DNA here is from genome assembly GCA_947685225.1 of Garcia nutans. Classification (NCBI taxonomy): domain Eukaryota; kingdom Viridiplantae; phylum Streptophyta; class Magnoliopsida; order Malpighiales; family Euphorbiaceae; genus Garcia; species Garcia nutans. Next base: position 22,412,713 of record CANTUV010000001.1, read on the forward strand.
GAGAGAGCAAACTGGCCTCCTTTGATGAGGGCTGCATTGTCTTTCCAACATTCTCGCAAATTATTGCTGGCCCAGTGTCTAGTGGCTGGTTTCTCGAGGAGAGAGTTTATGAATGGTTTCTCGGTCCAGAGCAGCGAAGGTTTCTGATGCAAATCCTGGAATATATTTTAAATATTATGTCGATGCCAGAGGATGCATGGTGGTCGGCCCGGTATGGTTATGATGCCGAGTCATTTCTCCATTTATCGGGTCCATTTTATGCCCGTTTTATTCAAATGAGACTCTTGAACTTTGATGTATCTCCTGTCGGTGTGCGGGAGATTTTCGATGAAAATGAGGGTAGAGATGAGGAGGAACATAACGGAGATGCAGGAGAGTCTATTCCACATCTCGGGGCCAGTACTTCTCAGGTAAAACTTTTACCACTTTTCCATTGCAACTGCTTTTTCTTCCTTTGATTCTTTAATGATTGTTGCAGGCTGTTGGCTCGTTTGATCATGAGGCTGGACCTTCTTTTACTGCCCCTTCGTTTGCTCATTCTAGCCCGTCAGATATGCCATCTCATCCCCAAGGCATTGATATGAACTACCTAGTACGTTTCATTTTTCATAATAGTTTATGCTATATGTATGCATGATTATGTATGCTCTTACCTTTTTCCATCTTGGCTCACAGTGGAGGCTCGAAGAACAAAATAAGAAACTTCAAGAAGAGTTAGCTGCAAGTCATCAGCAGGCTTCTCATTTTGAGAGTTTATATCATTAATCTGAACAACATTTCTGAGACTTCCGATTTTAGGGAATGAGGGATCCCGGTGCTTCTTCATCGAGAGGCCCCTAGACTGATGACCATGAGATCCTTTCATTTGCTTCTGATGAGGACCTTAGTTGGATTAGACCGATATAAATCAGGATTGTCAAAGAGACTGACTGGGAGTTCGTTGCTGCTTCAGGTAATTACCTAAACTGCCCTTTCGGGTTTTCAATTTAGGTTCTCTTTCTTTCTTTTTATTGCTCTAAATTTTTCCAAGTCCGCCCATGCGGGTTTTCGAAATTAGCGAGCTGTCCTAATTTTTGCCTAAGCTGCCCTTGCGGGTTTTCAACTTAGCGGACTCTTTTTTTTTAAATATAATTCTTTCTTCACAGATTTGGCTTCAGGAGCGTCTTTGTTTGCTTGACACTCCATCCATGGATTTTGCCAGATACCTGCCACGTCATCATTCTGCTAGGAAGCTACTCCATCCTGTTTCTTCATATGCTGACTGGGTTGACTGGATCCAATCACACACCGAAGTCAATATCCATTGGTTGATACCTTGGTGGAAGATTTCTCATATCACCATGAGGACATACTTGATGTACGTTACCCTTGCCGCTCTTCATCAAGGTACATGCTATGATCCTCGCCGACTTGGGCGTCAGTATGGAGCTAAGCTTTGTGATTCTGAATTTACTCCCGACTTAGACATGCCTTGCTTGACTGAAGCGTACTTGGATCGGCTGAGGCAAAGCTGGCCTGCACGTTACATTTATCGACTGCCATAGATTTTACATTTGTCAATTTAGAAAGTGTATTGTTAGGATGAAAAAAATAATTAAAGTAATAAAGGATGCTTCTTTTCCATTTATAATTTGCCATCACCTTTTGCTATTGTGTTTATTTATTTCATCCATATATGGTTAAATACTTATAACAGTGCACATAGAACAATTTTAACATTAATCCTGTTTTATTAAATTGGGGAACAACCAAACATAAAGCCAGCATACACAAGATAACTCCTGTTGCCAATTAGCCATTTCGGGTTTTCTAATTGACTATTTTCTCTCATTTAGTCCTAATTGTTGCCTAGCCCGCCCTTTTGGCTTTTCGGAACTAGCGGACTGCTCTAACTTTTGCCTAGGCCGCCCTTTTTGGGTTTTCAACCTAGCAAGCTCTTTCTTTTTTTATTTTTCATACATAAAACTTCTTCAACCTGTCAATGTTTACTGGCTCACTAAATTCGTTCCCATCCATGTCTAACAACTTCACCATACCTTTGTTCATGACTTGTTTCATGACATATGGCCCTTCCTAGCTAGGTCTGAACTTCCCTCTTGGATCAGATACATTAGGCTTACATTGCTTCAACACCAAATCCCCAACTCTGAATTTTCTGATTTTAACCCTTCTATTGTAGGCCTGAGCTATCTTCATTTGATACAGTTGGTGATGATATAGTGCCTTTAACCTTCTCTCTTCTAGCAGAGCTAACTGTGTGTATCTGCTTGCTATCCATTCCGTTTCAGGCAGTTCAGCTTCCAAGACTATTTTTAATGACTTAATTTCTATTTCAATTGGCAATACTGACTTAATTTCTATTTCAATTGGCAATACTGCTTCCTTTCCATAAACCAAAGAAAACGGTGTCATTCCAGTAGGTGTTCGCACACTTGTCCTATATCCCCATAAAGCAAAGGGAAGCATTTCTAACCAGTCCCTATAAGTCTTAGTCATCTTGGATATAATTTGCTTAATTGTCTTGTTCATTGCTTCTACTGCACCATTAGCCTTTGGTCTATAAGGAGAGGATCGATGATGATAGATTTGGTACTTCGAGAATAAATCCTTAACTGCTCCTTGAAACTGTACCCCATTGTCTGATATCACACTATGCGGGACCCCGTATATGCAGATGAGGTTCTTTTCAATAAACCTAGCCATTTGGCTTGCACCCAGTTTATTGAAGGATTCAGCTTCGACCCATTTTGAAAAATAATCTACTGTTACTACAATGAATCGATGACTGTTTGAAGCTGTTGGATGTATCTCTCCTATAATGTCGATACCCCAGGTGGCAAATGGCCAGGGTGAAGACATTGAATGTAGTTCTTCAGGAGGCATGTGATTCAAGTTACCATACATCTGACATTATTGGCACTTCTTGACGAACTCAATACAGTCTCTCTCCATGGTCAACCAATAGTAACCTTGTCGAATAACCTTTTTAACTAGGGCCAAACCACTCATGTGCGGACCGCAACTTCCCGCATGTATTTCTGACATGATGCACTCAACTTCAGGTTTTCTTAAACATCTCAAATGCACTCCATCAGGCCATTTTCGATATAACTCACCATGGAAGGTGATGTATTGCAATGACCACAACCTTATGGCTCTTCTCTCTTTCTTTGTTGCCCCCGACGGGTATTCTCTTTCCTCCAAAAATCGTCTTATAGTATCATACCACGCATCATGGTCTGTATCAACTTCCATGATTGTCTCATATTCATAGCAAGGAGTTGATGAACTGGTCAAGATTATAGGCTTAAGGAATAGGCTAACAGGGTTCTCCCATATCGAAGCCAATGTGGCCAGAGCATCAGCCATCTAATTTTCTTCCCTTGATAGTGTATAAACCTGCACTCCTTAAAGTTCTTCTTCATCATGGTCAAGCAATGGTGGTATGGTTTCAATTTTTCTTCTTTCAACTCCCATTCTTCATTTACTTGGGATACAACTAGCAATGAATCGCCATAAACTTCCACCTTATCCACCTTCATAATCATTAGGGTTTCCAAACCGAAAATACAAGCTTCGTACTCCACCATATTATTGGTTGCCCTAAATTTCAATTTATTTGCTAAAGGGATGAGTTCCCCTTTGGGCGATTCTAGTATAACTCCCAAACCTGCTCCTTTCCTGTTTACTACTCCATCAAAATACATTTTCCACCCTTGTACTTCAGTTGCTTCTAAATGTTCATCTGGAAACTCCAAGATTACCTCTTCACTTTCTGATAATGGTTGTTGAGCCAGGAATTTTGCCACCGCTCTACCTTTGATTATTTTCCTGGTTACGTATTCAATCTCAAATTCTTCTAATATTATCAACCATCGACCATATTTCCCAATCAAAGAGGGTGTCTCCCTTAAGTACTTCATTGGGTCCAACCTAGAAATTGCTTGCACACTATACGATTGAAAGTAATGCCGCAACTTCTTAGAAGACCAAACCACTGCTATACAAGTCTTTTTGATGATACTATACTTAATTTCATAAGGTAGGAGATTTCTACTCAAATAGTAAACGGCATGCTCAATCCCCGACTCATCTGCTTGGGCTAGCATGGCTCCTATTGACTCTTCTTCTACTGCTAAGTATAGTAATAGAGGTTTGCTGGGTTTAGGTGGTTTCAAAATAGGTGGATTCAACAAATATTCTTTTATTCGCTCAAAGGCCTTTTGACATTCCTCACTCCATACGACCAGCTGATTCTTTCTAAGAAATTTAAAGATAGGCTCACAAATTGTTATGAGCTTTGCTATATATCTGCTAATGTACTGCAGTTTACCAATGAATCCCCGAACTTCTCTCTCTGTCTTTGGGGCTGGCATATCCCTGATTGTTTTGACTTTGTCAGGATCTATCTCAATACCATTTGTACCAATCACATGTCCCAATAATTTGCCTGAAGTAACACCGAATACACACTTCTTCAGGTTCAATCTTAGCTTATATTTCAAAGCTCTATCGAAAAATAATTCTAGGTTTTGGAAGTGCTGCTCCCTTGTATATGATTTGACCATCATATCATCAACATATACTTCAATTTCTTTGTGCATCATGTCATGAAATAGTGTGGTGGCCATCCTTTGGTAGGTTGCTCCAGCATTCTTTAAACCGAAAGGCATCACCCTATAACAAAATATACCCCATGTAGTAATGAAAGCGGTTTTGGCTTTATCCTCTTGGGCCATTAACACTTGATTGTATCCGGAAAATCCATCTACAAATGAGTGTAGCACGCTAGAGGCTGCACTATCAATGAGAACATCTATATGAGGTAAAGGAAAATCATCCTTAGGGGAAGCCTTGTTTAAATCTCTATAGTCCACGCAAACCCTTATTCTCCCGTCTTTCTTTGGCACTGGTACTATATTGGCTAGCCAATCTGGATATTCTATTACTTCAAGGATCTTCACTTGTATTTGCTTAGTGACCTCTTCTTTAACCAATTCAGCCCACTCAGGTCTTAATCACCTAAGCTTTTGTTTGACCGGTTTAATGTGAGTGTAAGTAGGAATATGATGCTCGGCTATGTCTCGATCTATCCCCGGCATATCTTCATAACACTTCTTTATATTTTTTGAATATTTTTTCAAATCTCTCTCTCTCATCAGGAGTAAGGTAGGATGCTATGCTAATGTTTTTAGGATTTTCAGTTGTTCCCAAATCTAATGATTGTGTGTTAACAGAATTAACATTAAAGATGCTCATGTAACTGCTATTTGAATGTATGCAACCATCAGGAGAAACATCACACAAGTAAGTAAAATCAGACTTTATTGCATTCATTTTGGAAAAGAAAACATCATCATCCTCATACAAAGCAGACAAATTAAAATCAAAATCAAAATCATTATTCTCAAAATCATAAAGCAGGATGTCTTCAAACTTTTCTTCAACCAGGGTGGCAATCTCCTCCGGAGTCTTCTCGGCTTTCAGGGCAGCTTCATTCTTCTCTTTTGGATTGGATTCTTTGTTGGTTGACAGGGTGAGCTCTTTCTTCACTTGCTCCACTAGCTCTGCAACATCTGCAAAAATTTCAAAACCTGGGATTAACTTACCCATGAACATGATTGGCTCAGGCCTTCCTTGGAGTGGTCCCATATCTGGAGCTTTGACAAAGATCTCCTCAAGTGGTGGGAAACTCATCTTCTCATTCTTCTTTGGCTGGACATCATTGGCTTCATCATATCCCAACCCCTTCTTGGAAGCTTGAGTTCTAAAATCTGGCAACTTTGTCAAACCGGCCTTACCCTTTCCAAGACTAGCTCTGGGAAGGTAGTTCATGTTCTTCATCATATTCAAGACTTTGGAGTCTACTACTTCATCATCAGAAATTACGGCTACTTGAAAACCATTGAGAGGCCTCTCAACCATTAGAGCATTAACAGTCTCATTATCTTTAGCTTCAATGACAATTGTCTCATTTTCTTTGGGGAATTTGACCTTTTGATGAAGGGTGGAAGGAACTCCACCAAGAGGGTGAAACCATGGTCCCCCCAAGAGCAAGGCGAAGGTAACTGGTATGTCTAAAACAACAAATTCAACAATAGATTCAATTGGACCAACCTTGATAGCCGCTTTGAAAGTCCCTTCGCCATGCCTCTTAGTGTTGTCATAAGCACGAATTGTCACCTCGGTTGGGTTTAGATCTCTTGTTGACATGGCTAGCTTTGGCAATATCTTAAGTGGACAAACATTTATGGTGAACCCATCATCGACCATTACACAAGGAGTCCTCTTCCCCTTAACTTCTATTTTGATAAAGAGAGGGCGGATGTGGTCTCTCCCCTCCTCTAGTAAGTCCGCATCCGAAAAAAAAACCTGCTCCCATATTAACTTCACTCTTTTCTTGAACCTCTTCACATTTCATTACTTCCCCAATTTTTATGAAGTTGATCAACTCCTCCGGTGTTGTGGAGGTAGAAATTGGCATGCTAGCTAAGGCTTTGGCCATAGTTTCTTGGTGCTTTTTAGAAGTAGCTAACAAGTCCCAAATGCTAACACTTGCTTGGGTTCTTTTCAATTGCTTGAGAACAGCATCATCTTCTTCTATTTTGACTTCCTTCCCCTTATTAGTTTCTATCTCCTTAGGTGGTGGCCTTGCGTAAGGCTTACCGGTTCTAGTATTCATCACCTCATCTTCTTCGGGCTCGGACCAAGTCCACTCCTCCTTCTTGGATACAATATCATGATCACTATCACTTGAATCCCAAAACCCGTTGACAACACAAATTGCTACTTCTCCACCCATCATAGCTTGTTCAATTTTGACAAATGCCTCTTCTTCTTTGGTTGCTTTTTCATCCACATCTTGAAAAGAAGACATGACAAAGTCCTCATGCAAACCTCCTCCAATCATGAAGGTTGCCGGTGGTGGTACCCTATTGAATTTTGGCAATGGGTTGTCTTTGGTGTTTGGCTTATTGGGCTCGGTTAGCTTCCCATTATCAATTAGATTTTGGATCTCATGTCTCAACCTCATACATCTATCCGTGTCATGCCCTTGCATCTGGTGAAATTGACAAAATGTTTTGGTGTTAAAATTAGGTGGGAGAGGGTTAGGCAAAGGATGAGGATTTAAGGGTTGTAGCAATCCCTTTCTTTGAAGCTTATTGAGAACCCAAGATATCGGTTTTCCCAATTTCAAAAATTGTCTCCTCATTCCTTGGTTAGTAGCATTAACACCGATGGCCTTTTGCATGCTTTGGCTACCAGATTGATAGCTCCCTTTCTCCTTCCTTTTTGTTGCAAAATGGCTCTTCTCCCTTTCCCATTCTTCAATTTGCAAACCAGCTTGAAGAAGGTCTTTGAAATCGCGGATGAGTGTATGAGACATCCTCTCACAAAGACTAGGCAACACCCCTCTCACAATCATCCTTATTTGATCTGATTCATCGAGCCTCTTCTTGAGTAAAGCAGCCTTGTTTCTCCATCTCTTCACATAATCTACAAAATTATCATTCGGCCTTTGCCTAATGGACTCCACTTCCATTAAGGTAACTTCTAACTCCACATTATATCCATATTGTTGGATGAAGGCTTTGTAAAGTAGATCCTAATTCTTTTGTGTTCCATCATCTAAGGTATTGAACCAATTTTGGACAACAGGGTCCAATGAGAGCATAAAGTACCTTAGGGTTTGAGCCTTAGTAGCTCAAGCAGACTGCATGGCAATGATATACTGCTTCACATGGAGATGAGGATTTCCGGTGCCATTATATTTTGCAAAAGATGGCATCTTGAACTTGTATGGGACTTCTTCATCTTGTTCAAATAGTTTACCAATCTCGGACATCTCTTCGATTTTCAACTTCTTCTCAAATTTCTTTTCTAAATTAGCAATCATCTTTTCAACATCGAATGTCTCGGTCTTTTCAATAGTTTCTTTCTCAACAACCTTCGGTTCCTTCTTCTTCTCTTGAACATCTTGGTAGTATTGAGCCCAATCATCATCATCATCAATGATCACCTTTTCATCATCAAAAACCACTTCACTAACTTTAGTCTTCCCTTTGTCATTTGGCTTCTTAGTGCTAGCAAATGCCTCGGCATGATTCTCTAAGATTGCAGTCAATTGGTTCTTCATGGTCTCAGCTAGGGCCTCTTTGATTTCTTCCATCTTGGTGTTGAGGGCTTCATCCACCATTCTTTGAATTTGTTCGGGCTCCATTGTTTTTGGTGAGCAAGAGATTGAGTCATTGCTAGATACTTCGTCTCCGGCGTAGGTCGAATTGTTGTAAGCTTTTGAGCTATCGTAATCCAGGGCTGTGAGCCAGAGAGGATCAATGATATGAGATGCAAATGTATGCATGTATGCACGAACAATCAATAAACAAGGACAAATAGGACGTTCCTTCCAACCTTATAACATCCACACACAAATGGCGAGTCTCTTTTCCTAGGTATATGGTTAACAAAATACCAACATGGGGTATCTTGTTTTCAAATAATTCCCTCGGACATTTCAACCAATAGTTATATTTTCGAAAATGGAAATCCATCCATGATAATTCCCATTAATTAGGTTTTAATCCATTTAACCAACTATAGTAGCTTTTATCCTATATTGGATTAAAATGAAATTAAGAGGTTTATTATAAATAGATTTCTCACTTGAAAAAGATAACTAATGATTCATGCCAAAAATAAGCCCATGGTTAATTTATTCTTAGTGTAAACTAGGCCCACAATTGATTTTTGGTATTTCATAATTGGCCTAAATATTTTTGCAAGCTCTTTGTAAGAAAAGGTTGGCTAAAAATAGTTTTGTTTCTAAGCCCATTGTAAAAGATTTGGGCTTAATATTTGGGCCATGGGCCAAAGAATTTTTGATTTGTTTTTAGAAAAGTCTTATGTCCAAAGACCATCTTGAAAAAATTTTGAAAATAGCTTTGATTTTTTGGACTTTAAAGAAAAGTTTATTTTGAGCTTACAATATACTTAGGTCATATTAGAAAATGAACAAACCAAATAAGCCATGATTTAGATTAAGGTAAACTAACCATAGTCAAACAACATGCATTTGGTGTAAAACCTAAGGAAAGTAACTAGGCCAATTACATGAGCTTTAGTCTTTGGGTTAAAAGGCTTAGGTTATCATATCAAGTATATACCAAATGGTACGAGGCTATGAGTGGTTATGCCATGCTCGATCTCCATACCTTGAGTGAAAGTATGGTATCCCTTACATAACACAACACGGGCATCCTAACTCACGCACACAATGCAATCTAATATGATGCAATGGATAATATCATTATAAGAAAGAATAGTATAATATAAAGACCAACGTAATCAACATCTCTTGTCCCCAGTGGAGTCGCCACTGTGAGCGGGGATTTTTACCCCCACTCCTGGTGGAATGGTTCTTGAGACTTCGGCACTGTTTAGGCTCAGGGCCTTAGAGAACACGGACCTAAGTCTGAAGAAAATGGAGTCGCCACCCGGACGGGCTGGGAAAAAAAGAAAGGGTGGATGACTCGATTCCTAAGGAATCCCCAACCCCTTAATGGGTTCGGAAAGTTGGATATGTGTGGGGAAGGTGAGAAATGGCCCAGCACCCCCACAATGCCCGGTTCATTGGAACCGGCCTCCTTTACAGGTCTTAATATTATAAAATTCTTAAATATAACAACATTATCCATATTACACACAATAATTAAAAGAAGGCATCATTATATTAAAATCAAAGCAATGTCCAAACAAAGCAAATAAATGGACACCCATCCAAGGATGGAATCATGTCCTTACATCCCATGCCTAAATAGGACACACACCGAAAGGTAGAAACCTGTCCTTTACATAAGTTCTAAAATAGAAAAGCAATTTAAATTACATGATATTTAACTAATGAGGTACCCACCAAGTGGAAACATACCTCTTACAACATTTGGAAATCTAAATAAATTGATAAAATAAATAACCATTCACCATAAATAAATCATTCATCAAAGGTACCAAATATCAATAAAAAGTAAACATCCATCCATGATAAATAAAATAAACTGAGCATTGAATTTAAATTAATTAAAGCATAAGAAATAAAACAAAGCATAATAAAATATTGAATTGAATAAAGTAAATAAAAATCCAAATTATAGCTACTGTTTCCATTTAGGGTTCTTTATTTCATGTGTTGGGGTTTTGGAATTCATAGAATTAGGCTACTGTGACTTTTTATAGAAGTAAAATAAATTAAGGTTTTATGTTTTAAAAGGTTGGTAAGACTATTTGATTAACCAAATTAAGGTTTGAATGGTGAAATCATGAAACTAGGGTTTTGGACACTTTAAAATACTTTTGATTTGTAGTTTATGATTAATGAATTGTTGCTTACCGTGTGAATTTAAAAATATTTGTGTTTTTATGATTTTTAAAGCTTTAAAGAATTAAAGTTATGAAAAAGTTAGGGTTTAAGGTTTTAAAGGGTTAAAGTTTACTAATTTAGGTTTGGAGTTGAATTAGGGTTTTAGGATTTAAAATTAGGGTCTCGGGTGATGAATTGGCTTTTAGAATTTGGAAATCAATTTGTTAATTTTATGAAGTTTTATGAATTTAAACAAACGAATCAAAGATTTTATAAATAGAAAAGATGTTTTTTAAGGCTTTTTGAAAGAAACAGAACCAAGTTTAAAATTTTGAAAGAAACAGAATCAAATTTTGGTTTTGTTGAAAAATATGTTTAATTATGGTTTTAAGATTTTAAAGAAGTAAAAATAATAATTTTAAGCCTTTTGGAAAATAAACTAACGAAATAAGATTTTTGACTTTAGAAAAACTAAATTAAAGTTCTAAGGTTTTAAATTTTGAAAAACACAAATTCCTAGTTTTAGCTACTGTGAAAAAATAACCAAAGAATTTAATACATACCTCCTTTTGATGATTCCTCCAAAAATTGTTTTTCTTGGATGAATTAAAACAAAGACAATTGCTGCCTTTGATCCCTTTTTTAATGCGTTACTTGTTGATCTTAAAAAGTCAAATTGATTTGCTGCCAATTTCTGCATCCCTTTTCCTCTTTTTTGTGTTGTTATTTATAGAGTTTTTTTTAATGGTTTTTTCCTAGTTACTCACAGCTTTCAATATTTAATAAGAAAAGGAAACAAAAACCTAATTGTATTAGGTTTCAAAAAATTTGCGTCGGAAAAATTGCGCTGGCAAAAAAATCTGCGGCAGGAAAAAATGCTTTGGCAAAAAAAATCTGCCGCAGTTGACTGCGGCAGCTACGGGCGAGGTGCGCTTGCGGGGGGGGGGGGGGGGGCAAAGGCCATTTCGCGCAGCCCGACTCTTTTTTTTTGTTATTTTTTATTTTTTGTTATTTTTGAATTTTTATTCATTTTACCATTTTTACTAAAATAAATATTAAAATTAATTAAGAAACCATAAAAATTATTTTGGACTAACTAAAATATATTGGACAACACAAAAATTATTTTGGACTAATTAAAATATATTGGATCGGACCGGGTCAAAAATTAAGGGTCTACACTACTGTGACAAAATAAAAGAAATTAAGAATTCAAACCTTATTTTGTAAGTTTCACCAAACATTGCTTCTTGGATGAACAAGGTCAAAGACAAGCTTTTTGCCTTTGAATTGCTTGTATTGTTTTTCGACTCTCTCAAAAAATTAGGTTGGTTCAAGGTTTTCCTTCACAGATTCGGTTTCAAACTCTCCCAAGTTTATGTCCAATTTTCTTCCTTATTTCTCATTTTGATTTCTTCCATATTTATAGAAGAATTCCATTATTAATCCTAGTTACTCATGGCATATAATATTGAATAAGAAAAGGAAACTGAAACCTAATTGTATTAGGTTTCGGAAAATTTGAGTCGAAAAATTTCGCTGGCGAAAAAAAACTACTGCGGAAAAATTGCACTGGCGAAAAAAATTATAGCAGGAAAAATTATGCTGGCGAAAAAGCTGCCGCTGAGGGCAAAATGGGCGTATCGGCCATTTCTCCGCAATTTGACTTTTTATTTTTACTTTTATTTTGATTATTATTTTTAAAGCAAATATTACTTACTTAAAATAATAAAAATTGTTTTGGAATAAAAAATATATTGGACAACACAAAAATTATTTTAGACTGATTAAAATATATTGGACCGGACTGGGTCAAAAATTAAGGGTCTACAAGGGCCTTAGAGAACATTGGCCTAAGCGCCACCCGGACGGGCTGAAAAAAAGAAAGGGGTGGATGACTTGATTCCTAAGGAATCCCCAACCCCCTGATGGGTTAGAAAAGTTGGGTACGGGTGGAAAAGGTGAGAAATGGCCTAGCACCCACACAGCGCCCGGTTCATTAGAACCGGCCTCCTTTTTAGGTCTTAATATTTTAAAATTATTAATTAATACAATATTATCCAAACTACATGCAATCATAATAAATATCCACTTTATTAAAAATCATAGCAATGTTTAAACAAATCAAATAAATAAACACCCATCAGAGGATGGAAACATGTCCTTACATCGTCCAATAACCAAAACTAAATAGTACACCCTCCAAAAGGTGAAAACGTGTCCTTTACTTTAATCCCAAAATAGAAAAATAATTAAAATTACATGAGGATTAATTAATGAGGTACCCGATTATGAAAACATACCTCTTACAATTTTAATAAACAAATAATAATCAAGAGAATATTCATCCTTGATAAATTAAATAAATAAAACATTGAAATCAAATAAATCAATCACCAAAATATATAATATACCATATAATTAAATTTAAAACTAAATAAAGTAATAAATGTATAAGTCTAGGGTTTACTTCTTAAATTAGGGTTTTAGAATTTTAATTAGAGTTTAGAGGGTTTATGTTCAAAAAACCAGAGTTTTAGGGTTTAGATTAAAAACTAGGGTTTAAGAAAAGATTAAGGTTTATAAAAATAGGGCTAAAATTATTTACATTGAAAAATATAGTTACTTGTAGTATTTGCTTTGCATGAAAGATATGAACATTCGCCAAAATTTAATATGGTGTATTTAATACTACCAAGATCCTCAAGACAAAAAGAAGCCGAAAGTTGTTAAGAAGGAAACTTTTGAAAAGACCAAAGTTTCTGATGTTGAGAAGATGATCACTAATTTAGAAAAGAAATTTGAGAAGAAACTAAAAACCGAAGAAATGTCCGAAGTCAACAAATTGATTGAGCTAGATGAAGAAGTTTCGTACAAGTTCAAGATGCCATCTTTTGCGAAGTACGATGGAACCGGAAATCCTCATCTCCATGTGAAGCAGTATATCACTACTATGCAGTCTGCCCGAACTACCAAGGCTCAAACTCTAAGGTACTTTATGCTCTCATTAGACCCTGTTGTCCAAAATTGGTTCAATACCTTAGATGAAGGAACACAAAAGAGTTGGGATTTGCTATATAAGGCCTTCATCCAGCAATATGGGTATACTGTCGAGATGGAAGTTACCTTAATGGAAGTGGAGTCCATTAGGCAAAGGTCGAATGAGAATTTTGTTGACTATGTGAAGAGATGGAGAAACAAGACTGCTTTGCTCAAGAAGAGACCCGATGAATCCGATCAAATAAGAATGATCGTGAGAGGCGTCCTACCCAATCTCCGTGAAAGGATGTCTCACATTCTTATAAGGGATTTCAAAGATCTTCTCCAAGCTGGTCTGCAAATTGAAGAGTGGGAACGGGAGAAGAATCACTTTTCAATAAGAAGGAATGAGAAAGGGAACTACCAGTCTGGAAATCAAAGCACGCAAAAAGAAGTTGATATTAATGCGACTGGTCAAGGAAATAAAAGATAATTCTCAGAATTGGGGAAACCTCTATCTTGGGTTTTTAGCAAGCTGCAAAAGAAAGGGTTGTTACAACCGTTAGCTCCTCGACCACTACATAATCCACTGCCACCAAACTTCAATGCCGAGGCCTTCTGTCAATTTCATCAAATGCGAGGGCATGAAATAGATAAATGTGCTCATTTAAGGCATTAAATCCAAGATTTGATTAATAGTGGCAAGCTACATGAGCCGGATAGGCCCAATGCCAAGAACAACCCTTTGCCTAAATTTGGAAGAGTACCACCACCAGCAACCTTTATGGTGGGAAAAGGATTGGAAGAAGATTTTGTTTTGTTATCCTTTCAAGATGGAAATATTGAAGATGTGAAGGGAAAAGAAGCTTAAACTCAATGAACTTTCCTTAGCTTGAATGTTGCTTTTCAATTTTGCTTTCTTTAATATTTAATTGGAACTTTTGTGTTTTTCAAATTTAAAGTTGTTTGAATAAATTACTTTCATCAAAATTTTTGTTGATCTTTGTTCATTTTGGTGCTCAACCAATGAGGAATCTAGCTTGATAATTCATGAATTAATATATTTATGCATCATGACTCGAATGACTTTACTAGGTGAGGGAATTGCTCTATAGCATTGAGTTGTGTATGCTTACTTAGAGAGGGCTCCTACATAATTACCTTTGTCTAGGTCCTACTCAATCTTAGAACATGCTTTGACAAGCTTTCGAGGCGAAATTGAACTCTACTTATTTAAGAGAGAAATGATCTAGGCATTGTTTGGTTAGCCAACAACTAGTATCCACCTTATTAAATATCAATCCCTAGTTGTCCCTTTGAGCCTTCATAAAATTTTAGCTTTCTTTTTATTGGCTTAAAAACCCCAATAATATACCCTGAGCTGTTGTGATACTTTTGACAAGTCTTATGATCACTAAGATAAAGAGGCAAGAAGATCAAAGAAAGTAATGATTGGTCAAGATCATGAAGATAGTTGAAGTTCTCAAGACCATGAAGATAGTTGATGTTTTCAAGACCGTAAGGGTAGTTGAAGTTTTCAAGACCGTAAGGGTAGTTGAAGTTTTCAAGACCATAAGGGTAGTTGAAGTTCCTTTAATATCTCCAATATATCAAAACAACATCATCATTAGAGTAACAAATGATTTATCCCTAAAGGTTTATGTTACTCCACTCATCCATTATTGGAAGCCCAAGCTAATACAAACGAGACAACTCTTTTAGAGCTAGAACCAAACAAAACAAATAAAAAAAACAAGAAAAAAAGAGAGAGAAGAGAAAAAAGAAGAAGAAGAAAAGAAAAAGGACAAAAGAAAAAGAAAAGAAAGAAAAAGAAAAAAAAGAAAAGAAAAAGAAAAGAAAAAACAATAAGAAAAGAAAACCTAAAAAGGTGGTTCAGAAAGCCAACTGAGTTCTCTTTTACCTAAGCAGCAAAAGGCTTCCATTTGGACATTTTAACTTGAATTAGTCCAACCCAACCAAAGATTCAATCAAAATCAAAGGAAAAGAGGAAGACCATCCAGTTCTTGAAAGTTCTGTATTTGACAGTCCTATAAGAAAGAGGGACAAAATGATAAAAGAAAGGGAAGAGTAAGGAAAGAGAAAGAAGAGGGAAGAGTAAGAAAAATAAAGAGGAAAGAAAAGGGAAAAAAAAAGAAAAGAAGCGAATTTGGGTCTTAAACTTTTTTGCAAGGGCAAAGACTGTCCTAATCAAGATCCAGATTAATGCCAAGAAGACAGAAAGAATTTAGAGTCTAGCAAGATTGCTTCCAACTGCCTAAAGTTCGAACAAAAAATTTGTAGTTTGAAGGTTTGTCCTTGTGTCACACCAGCTCCTATCTCAAAATGGCCTTCATTTAACCCATGTCCCTCATAGACCCCATTTCAAGCCTATCAAAGACTTGTTGATCTCTCTTGGTAGGTAGAGTCTGTTAGTGGAGATAGTTTGGATAAGAATGCATATGAGATAGACAATATTTAAACTCAATGAGACATTTGGCCAAGTAATATGTATGTGCCTATCTGAAGTGCAACAGTTCTTGCTTAAATAGAAATGATTCCCGAGTTTAGTACAGTAACTATGGTTGTCATGTTATAGATATGTTAATTTGAAAAAAACAAGTTTTGAGGTACATTGACATTAATTTGGCAAAGCCAACATTTGATTTCAAAATTAAAATTTAAAAAAAATTCAAAAAAAAAGAAAGAGTTTTGTCATACAAAGCCTTCAAGTTAAGGGAAGTATGTTGAACCTCCAAAGGACACATTGGGCAAAGGAAATGATTATTGGGAAGGTCATGAAGAAGCTATCAACTGACATGTTGAAACATAGTTTGAAATAGATGAATCCCTACTCTGCTGCCTGGGATCTCCACCACTCATGTTCTCAACATCTTGAAGATAAAAGCCATAAATGCAGAGCTTTCAATCATTCCAATGCAAGACCTGAACGAGTATAAGAAAGGAACTAATGAGAACACTTCTGCTGAATACCTCAGTCTGTGAGTCGATGAAATGACTGTGAGTATTATTCATACATATCATGCATACATGAGCATATCACATCACACTTTCTTGTCTTGTGTTGTCTATTCCTTGTCAAAATGAACAGCAAACACCCTGTGAAGTAGAGAATCAGAAGAAGATATTGAATCAAGGGGGGCATGGAAAGCCTATTCGCTTGTGGAAGCTCCAGTCATTTTGCAAAAGAAGAAATACGTGCTTGTGCGAAGAACTAGATGAAAAAAACATCAATTAGAGCCCACATGGAAAAATCATGGGTTTCAGCCTACACAGGGGGCAAAGTTTCTCCTTTTCAATTTTTTGAGTCTATATATAAAATATTTTCAAACTCACTTGTATTTCGCCACGCAAGGGGGACAAGGAGAGGATACAAGGTCCAATTAAAAATAGCTAAATTTTTGCAAAAAGGAAGAACAAAAGAATGAAACATTAGAACTCTCAAAAGAATGAAGATGCAAAAGACAAAAGATCATTCCAGCTAAAAGAGCTGAAGTCAGGGAGAAGACCCAATTTAAAGGATGAAGATCCAATTTCAAGGGTGAAGACCCGATCTCAAAGAAGGAAGGTCCAACGATGAAGATCCATTTTGATGGTGAAAAAACCACAATGCATAGAATAGCCGGAGCAGTCAGACTTCTCAATTGATAAAAGGTTAGTCAAACTCAGTCACGAGTCCAAGTACCCAAATCCAATTCAAGCTCGGGTCTAAGTACCCAAATCAAATTTACCTAGGGTCCAAGCACCCAATCTCGGATCTAGGTACCCGAATTCAATCTAGTCTCGGGTCCAAGCACCTAAAATCAAATCAATCTTGGGTCCAAGTACCCAAATCCAATTCAAGCTCGGGACCAAGTACCCAAACCAAATCCAGTTAGGATCGAGTATCCCAATCCAATTTAGGATCCAGTATCCAAATCCAGTTAGGATCGAGTATCCCAATCCAGTTTAGGATCGAGTATCCAAAGCAAATTTAGGATCGAGTATCCCAATCCAATTTAGGATCGAGTATCCAAATCCAGTTAGGATCGAGTATACAAATCAAGTTTAGGATCGAGTATCCGAACCCAATTTAGGATCGAGTATCCCAATCCAAATCAAGTTAGGATCGAGTATCCAAATCAAGTTTAGGATCGAGTATCCGAACCCAATTTAGGATCGAGTATCCCAATCCAAATCCAGTTTGGACAGAGTATCCAAAACCAATTTAGAATCGAGTATCCTAATCCAATTTAGGATCGAGTATCCAAATCCAGTTAGGATCGAGTATTCAAATCAAGTTTAGGATCGAGTATCCGAACCCAAGTTAGGATCGAGTATCCCAATCTAATTTAGGATCAAGTATCTAAATCAAGTTTAAGATTGAGTATCCCAATCCAGCTAAGATCGAGTATCCCAATCAAGTTTAGGATCGAGTATCCGAACCATTTTTAGGATCGAATATCCTAATCCAAATCTAGTTAGGATCGAGTATCCGAATCCAGTTAGGATCGAGTATCCAGGTCTAGTTTAGGATCGAGTATCCAAATCTCTCAGGTCCAGACCCAAAACCTTAACCATCTCAAAAATTAAGTCTTATTGCTTTTCACTCTCTTTCACTAAAGTAACTGTAGACCCTTAATTTTTGACCCAGTCCGATCCAATATATTTTAATTAGTCCAAAATAATTTTTGTGTTGTCCAATATATTTTTTAGTCCAAAATAATTTTTGTTATTTTAAGTAAGTAATATTTGCTTTAAAAATAATAAATAAATAAAAAGTTGGATCGCCCGCAGGTGTTTCCTGCGGGCGAAATGGCCCGCACGCCCATTTCGCCAGCACAATTTTTCCTGCGGCAATTTTTTTTGCCAGCGTAATTTTTCCGCAACAGTTTTTTTTCGCCAGCAAAATTTTTCAATTAGGTTTCGATTTCCTTTTCTTATTCAATATTGTATGCCGTGAGTAACTAGGATTAATAATAGAATTCTTCTATAAATAAGGAAGAAATCGAAATGAGAAATAAGGAAGAAAATTGGACAGAAACTTAGGAGAGTTTGAAACTGAATCTGTGAAGGAAAACTTTGAACCAAGCTGATTTTTTGAGAGAGTCGAAAAGCAATACAATCAATTCAAAGGCAAAAAGCTTGTCTTTGACCTTGTTCATCCAAGAAGCAATTTTTGGTGAAACTTACAAAATAAGGTTTGAATTCTTAATTTCTTTTATTTTGTCACAGTAGCTAGATCATACAATTGTTTCTTTTAATTCAAAAACCTAATAACCTCAATTCACCTTTTCTAAAGTATGAAAATCTTAAATCGTTGCTTTATTTTCCAAAAAGTTTAAAGATATTAGTTTTATTTCTTCAAAACCCCAAAACCAAGATT
Organism: Garcia nutans; assembly: GCA_947685225.1. Taxonomy (NCBI): domain Eukaryota; kingdom Viridiplantae; phylum Streptophyta; class Magnoliopsida; order Malpighiales; family Euphorbiaceae; genus Garcia; species Garcia nutans. Next base: position 22,431,432 of record CANTUV010000001.1, read on the forward strand.
TGCATTCCAAATTATCAAAACCCAAAATTGTGTTATGTTTCCTTCTAAAAGACTTAAAAACATCTTTTTTGCTTTTATAAACTTTAAATCGTTTTGTTTGAATTCATAAAACTTCATAAAATTATCAATTATTTTTCCAAATCCTAAAAATAACTCATTACCCGAAACCCTAATTCAAAAGTCTTAAAACCCTAAATTCCAAAACTCAAAACAATAAACCTTAAACGAGCTAACCTAAACTCTAATTTTTCTAAAACCCAAATCCTTTAAACTTTAAAAACTTTATAAACATAAATGTTATACTTTTTTTACACAGTAAGCTCAAATCAACAATTCATTAATCGTAAAACACAAATCAAAAGTATTTCAAAGTGCTCAAACCCTAGTTTCATGATTTCACCATCCAAATATTAATTTAGTTAATCAAAGAGCTTTATCAACCTTTTAAAACATGAAAACTTAATCTATTTTAATTCCTTTAAAAACTCACAGTAGCCATAATTTAGATTTTTATTTGCCTTATTCAATTCTATATTTGATTATGCTTTAATTTATTTTATATGCTTTAATTTATTTAAGTTCAATGCTTGGTTTATTTTATTTATCATGGTTGGATGTTTACTTTCTATTGATATTTAATGCCTTTGATGAATGATTTATTTATTATGAATGGTTATTTACTTTTATCAATTTATTTAGATTTCCAAATGTTGTAAGAGGTATGTTTCCACTTTGTGGATACCTCATTAGTTAAATATCATGTAATTTAAATTGCTTTTCTATTTTAGAACTAATGTAAAGGGTATGTTTCTACCTTTAGGTGGGTGTCCTATTTAGGCATGGGATGTAAGGACATGTTTCCATCTTCGGGTGGGTGTCCATTTATTTGTTTTGCTTGGACATTGTTTTAATTTTCAATATATCGATGCTTTATTTTAATTATTATGTGTAATATGGATAATGCTGTTATACTTAAGAATTTTATAATATTAAGACCTGTAAAGGAGGCCGGTTCTAATGAACCGGGCATTGTGGGGGTGCTGGGCCATTTCTCACATTCCCCACACGTACTCAACTTTCCGAACCTATTAGGGACTTGGGGATTCCTTATGAATAGAGTCATCCACCCCTTTCTTTTTTCCCAGCCCGTCCGGGTGGCGACTCCATTTTCTCCGGACTTAGGTCCGTGTTCTCTAAGGCCCCAAGTCTAAACGGTGCCGAAGTCGCAATAACCATTCCACCGAGAGTGGGGGCCAAAATTCCCTCTCACAGCCCTGAGCCTAACAGTGCCGGAGTCGCAAGAACCATTCCACGTGGGAGTGGGGGCGAAAATCTCCGCTCACACTATTTTTTCAATCAAATCCTAATTTAATAGTGAAACCCTAATTTTGATTTATTATTATATGCTTTATGATGGATGATGCATTTTGATAGTTTTATTGCCTATTTTATTTAATCAAACTATATTCATTTGGATTTTAAGGTCATAAAGGGCATGTTTCCACTTTGTGGGTGCCTTGTTTATTTAAATTGTTTCTTTTATCTTATTTGGGATTAATGTAAGGGACACGTTTCCACCAATTGATTGGTGTCCTATTTTATTTACTTGTATTTTAGACATTAGGACATTGTAAGGGCATGTTTCCATCTTTGTATGGGTGCCTATTTTATTTATTTGTTTGTTTGTTTGTTTGTTTTATTGATTTATAATATGACAAATATTTATTTTCCACTATTGCTTGTAGTATGAATAATGTTATAGTAATGTAAGATTTTAATAATATTTCGACCTAAAAAGGAGGCCGATTCCAACTAACTAGGCGTTATGGGGTGTTTGGTCATTCTCACATTCCCCATAAGTACCCAACTTTTTGAATCTAGTAGGGGTTGGGGATTCTTTAGGAATTGAGTCATTGACCCTTTCTATCTTCCCATCCTATTCGGGTGGTGACTCAATTTCTCTAGGCTTAGGCCCTTGTTCTCTAAGGCCCTGAGCCTAACAATGCCGCAGTCGTAAGAACCAGTCCATCAGGAGTGGGGGCAAAAATCCTTGCTCACTGTTGCAACTCCACTGGGGAATAAGAGAAGTTGATTCCATTGGTCTTTATATTATTTTATTCTTTATTATTATGATATTATTCATTGCATTATTTAGATTAAATTGTGTGTGTGAGTTAGGATACCCTATGAAAGCCATGTTATGTGTATGTAAGTGATACCATACTTTCATTCAAGGTATGGAGATCAAGCATCGCGTAACTACTCATAACCTTGTACCTTTTGGTATATATTTGCTATGGAAACCTAAGCCTTTTACCCAAAAGACTAAAGCCCGTGTAGTAGGCCATTTGGTTGTTGTTTGCTGTTTGACTTTGATTAATATGTCTTAGTTTGAGTTATGGTCCATTTGATTTGTCTTTTTCTAATATGATCTAATTATGGTGAAGGCCCAAAAATATTTTATGACCCAAAAATTCTTTTAAGCCCAAAAGCCCAAATCATTTTCAAAACTTTTCTTGAGATCTTTTCAACAAAGTTGGGTCAACAATTATTTTCTATCTTATGGCCCAAGTATGAAGCCCAAAGTTGACTTTCTAAAGCAAACTTTTTTATGATGGGTTTTTGAAATTTTTCTAGAGAAGGGCTTAAAACCATTTCTCTCTTTATGGCCCATCTCTCAAAACCAAGCTTTCATTGGGTTTTTAAACTTTTTACGATGGGCTCCTTTTAACGGACCAAGCCTTTTCTTGAAATGGGCTTTTAATTAGTTAGGTCAATTATAGAATATTAAAATAAGTTGTGGGCCTAATTTGTACTAAGATTTGTTAATTGTGGGCTTATTTGTATCATGAATCATTAATTTCTTTTTCCAAATGAGAAATCTATTTATGATAAACTCTTTAATTTAGCATTAATCCACAATATAGTAGAAATGACTATTTATCAGTTGACCAAAAGGATTAAGACTTAATTAATAGGAATTATCATAGACTAACTTCTATTTTTGAAAACATAATTAATGATCAATTCGTCTAAAAGATTCTTAAAAATAAAATATCCATTGTTGATATCTTTTTTCACCATAAAACCTAAAAAAAGAGACTCGCCACTCATGTGTACAAGATATAAGGTTGGAAGGAATGTCCATACTGTGTTTATTTATTTATTTTTTACTCATGCATACATATATTACATTACATTGCATTGATCCCTTCTGGCTCTTAGTCCTGGAGTATGACAATTCAAGAGCTTACGATAACCCCACCTACGGCTCAGGATCCAGTGAGAATTTAGTCAGTTTCACATTAAAAGCAATGGAACCTGAGCAAGTTCAAAAGATGGTGAATGATGCTCTCAACTCCAAGATATAAGAATTGAAGAGTACCCTGGCTGAGACCATGAGAAGTCAATTACTTTCACTATTGGAGGATAACAAAACTGAAGTATCTGCTAGTAATAAGAAGCAAAAGGATAAGGGAAAAGCTAAGGTAGTTGAAGTGGCCTTTGATGAAGACAAGGAAGTGATGGATGATGATAACTGGGGTGCATATTTTCAAGATCCTCAAGAAAAAGAAGAAAAAAATGAAGGCTATAAAAAAACTAAAAATGTTGATGTGGAAAAATTAATTGATGATTTGGAGAAGAAGTTTGAAAAGAAACTTAAAGCTGAGGAGGTGTCGAAGGTGGACAAGCTATTTGAGGATGATGAGGAAGTTCCTTACAAATTCAAGATGCATCCATTCGTAAAGTTTAATGGAACATGTAATCCCCACTTTCATGTCAAGTAGTACATCACTGCCATGCAGTCTGCTAGAGCTACTAAGGCTCAAACTCTAAGGTATTTTATGCTTTCTCTAGATCCTGTTATGCAAAATTAGTTCAATACCTTGGAGGAAAACACTAAAAAGAATTGGAATTTGTTGTACAAGGCCTTCATTCAACAATATGGGTACAATGTTGACCTGGAAGTGACTCTAATGGAGGTGGAGACTATCAGGTAGAAACATAATGAAAATTTTGTCGACTATATAAAGAGATGGAGAAACAAGGCTTCACTTCTCAAAAAGAGACTCGATGATTATGACTAGATCAAAATGATAGTAAGAGGTGTGCTACCCAGCCTCTGTGAGAGATTGTCTCACACCCACATAAGAGATTTTAAATATCTTCTCCAAGTTGGCTTACAGATAGAAAAATGGGAAAGGGAGAAGAGCTATTTTGCTGAAAGAAGAAATGAGAAGGGAAGTTATCAATCTAGTGGCCAAAATATATAAAAAGCAATGGATGTCAATACAACTACTGGCTATAGGAACAAAAGATAATTTTTAGATCTAAGAAGGCCTCTATCTTGGGTTTTTAATAAGCTGTAGAAGAAAGGGTTGTTACAGCCATTGTCCCCTCGACCTTTGCTTAATCCATTGCCACCAAATTTGGATGCCTAGGCCTTTTGCCAATTTCACCAAGTGCAAGGACATGAGACGGATAATTACATCTTGTTAAAGCATGAGATCTAAAATTTGATTGACAGTAGGAAGTTGCCTAAACCCAATAAGCCTATCACGAAGGTAATCCTTTGCTTAAGTTTAATAGAGTATCTCAACTGACAACTTTCATGATAGGAGGAGGGTTGAGTGAGAAGTATGTCTTGTCATCTTTTCAAGACATATGTGGACAAGCTACAAAAGAGGAGGTTTCACTTGACCAATTAGCTGTGGAAAAGAAGGTATTAATCATTTGTGTTGTGAATGGATTTTGGGATTCCACTGACAATGATGAGGAATAAAAAGCTAAGCAAGAAGAATGCAATTGGTCTGAACCCAAAGAGGAAGTGTTGAATACCTATTTTGTCAAATCTTATGCCAAAGCTCCTCCAAAAGAAGCAGAGGCTGACAAGGGAAAGGTTACTGAGAAAGAAAGAAAAGAAGATGAAGATGATGCTATCCTTAAGCAATTAAAAAGGACCCAAGCTAGCATAAGTATTTGGGACCTATTGGCCACATACAAGAAGCATCGTGACACTATAGCCAAAGTTATGGCAAGCATGTAGATTTCCACTTCTATGACACCAGAAGAGCTAATTAGTTTCATGAGACCAAAGAAAGCCGAAGAGGTGATGAAATTTGAACACATTCAAGTGGGGAAAAAAGGTTGAAATTAGGATGGCTTCTTGTTCAGATGTTGATTTACCAGAAGATGGGATAAACAATGTTCGCCCACTTTTCTTTAAGATAGAAGTCAAAGGAAAAAGAAATTCTTATGTCATGGTTGATGATGGATATGCTATAAATGTTTACCCACTCAAGATTCTGCAAAAGCTTGCCATGTCTACTGGTGACCTGAGTTTTTCTGATGTAACAATCTGAGCCTATGACAATACCAAGAGGCAAGCAGAAGGAACCTTTAAAACCTTGATAAAACTGGGACCTATTGAATCTATGGTTGAATTTGTGGTTCTAGATATAAAAGTTACCTTTGCATTATTGTTAAGTTGCCCATAGTTCCACCCTCTTGGTGGAGTTCCCTTCGTTCACCATTAAAATATCAAGTTTTTAAGTGATGACAAGGTGATAATAATTGAAGCGGAAAGTAGTGAAGCAGTTAACACACTTATGGTGGAAAAGCCTCAATGGCTTCCAAGTAGTTGGTATTTTCTGAAGACATGATAGTGGGATCTAATGTTCTTACCATGATAAAGCAAATGAAATACTTACTAGGAACCAAACTTTGAAAGAGGAAAGCAGGTGTGATAGAGCTTCCAATATTCAAGAATTAGGCATCAAGGAAAGGGCTAGGTTATGAAGGAACAAATGGTGATACTCTACTAAAGGGGGACATAAAGATGGAATTTCCTCCACTTGAGGAAGTATTTGTCAAAGCTTTAGAGTTGGGACCACTATAAGGGAAGTCAGAACCTGTTATGTTTATGGGAAAGATGATTCTGGGGTTTGAGATCTTTATTGATGTAGTTAAACTTGCTGAACAGGCAAAGAAGAGGATCACCCTACCAACTGACTAAGTAGAGAAGATGGAAGTTGGCCTAAGAGTCCTGACGACTCTAGAACAAATTGCTGCACTCATCAAATATCAGTTTAAAAATCTTGAAATATGTGATGAACATTGATTTTGATTTGTCTGCTCTTTATGAGGATGATGATGTTTTATTTTCCAAAATGAATGCAATAAAGTCTGATTTTGCTTACTTGTGTGATATTTTTCCAGATGGTTGCATTCATTCGTGTGGTGATTACATGAGAATTTTTAATATTAACTCTGTTGAAACTCAATAATTAAATTTGGGAGCACCTAAAAATCCTAAAGACATTAGTATAGCATCCGATCTTACTCTTGAATAGAGAGAGATTTGAAATAATATTTAAAAAAATATAAAGAAGTCTTTGCCTGGTCCTAAGAAGATATGTCGAGAATTGATTGTGATATAGTTGAACACTTGATTCTAACCTATATACATATGAAGCCTCTCAAACAAAGTTGAGCGCCTGGGGATGGAATGGGTAGAGTTAATAAAGGAAGAACTCACCAAGCAAATACAGGTGAAGTTCTTAGAAGTAATTGAGTACCCTGACTGGTTGGCCAATATTGTTCTTATACCAAAGAAGGATGGAAGAATAAGGGTTTGTGTGGACAATAGAGATTTGAATAAGGCTTCCCCTAAAGATGACTTTCCTTTACATCATATAGATGTCCTAATTGATAGTACAACTTCTAGTGTGCTACACTTATTTGTGATTGGATTTTCTGGATATAATCAAATGTTAATGGCCCAAGAAGATAAAGTCAAAACCACTTTCATAACTACATGGGGGTATTTTGGTATAAGGTGATGCCTTTTGGTTTGAAAAATGCCAGAGCAACCTATCAGAGGATGGCCAATATTTTATTTCATGACATGATGCATAAGGGGGTCGAGGTGTATGTTGATGATATGATGGTAAATTCAGAAACAAGAGAGCAACACTTTCAGAACCTTGAAAGTTTCTTTGAAAGGGCAGTCAAATATAACTTTATATTAAACCCGAAGAAGTGCATGTTTAGGGTTACCTTGGGTAAGATGTTAGGGCATGTCATTAGCCCGAATGACATTGAGATTGACCCTGATAAAGTTAACTCAATAAGAGATATGCTATCCCTTAAGACAAAGAAGGAAGTTAGGTGGTTTATCGGAAGATTACAATTTATAAGCAAGTTCATTGCAAAACTCACAACAATTTGTGAACCCATTTTTAAATAACTTAAGAAAAACCAACTGACCAAGTGGAATGATGAATTTTAGAAGGCTTTTGAGCACATAAAAGAGTACTTGTTGAATTTTCCTATCTTGAAACCACCCAAACCAGGTAGACCATTGATACTGTACTTAGTAGTAGAAGAAGGATCAATAGGGGCAATGCTGGTCCAGAAAGATGAATCGAGAGTTGAGCATGAAATTTACTACTAAAGTAGAAAGCTCCTGCCTTATGAAATTAAGTATAGTATCATTAAAAAGACTTGTATAGCCGTGGTTTGTTCATCAAAGAAATTGCAGCATTACTTCCAATCTTATAGTGTGCAAGCAATTTCTAGGTTGGATCTAGTAAAATACTTAAGGGAGATGCCTTCATTAATTGGAAAGTATGGCCAATGGTTGATAATCCTAGAAGAATTTGAGAATGAATACATAACCAGTAAAATAATTAAAGGAAGAGCAATAGCAGAATTCTTGGCTCAGCAACCATTGCCTGAAAGTGAAGAAGTAACTTTTGAATTTCCAGATGAACACTTGGCGGCCACAGAAGTGTAAGAGTGGAAGATGTACTTTGATGGAGCTATGAATAAGAAGAGATCTGGATTAGGAGTTATATTAGAATCACCTGAAAGATAACTCATCCATTTATCCAAGAAATTAAAATTCAAGGTAACCAACAACATGGTAGAATATGAAACATGAATTTTTTGTTTAGAAACCTTGATGACTATGAGGGTTGACAAAGTATAGGTTTTTGATGACTCATTGTTGGTTATTTCCCAAGTAAATGAAGAATGGGAGTTGAAAGAATAAGAGTTGAAACTATACCATGACTACTTGACCACAGTAAGGAAAAGTTTGAGAGATTGGAGGTTCTCACACCTACCCATATAAGAAAATGAGATTGCTAGTGCCCTAGCTACACTGGCTTCAGTATGGGCGGATCCTGTGAAATTATTCCTTAAACCTTTGGTTTTGACTAGCTCATCAAGCCCTTGCATGGTGTGATACCATAAGGTGATTCTTGGAAAGTTGGGATTATTCGCCGGGGGCAACAAAAGAAGAAAAGAGAGCTATAAGGTGGTGGTCTTTATAGTACATCACTTTCTAAAGGGAATTGTATCAAAGGTGGTCAGACGGGATGCATTTGAGAATTTTAAGGAAGTTTGAAGTTAAACAAACCATGTTAGAGGTATATGCAGGGACCTGTGGGCCTCACATGAATGAGTTAGCTCTAGTTAAGAAGTTAATTCTATAATGCTATTACTAGTTGACAATGAAAAAAGATTATATTGATTTTGTACAAAAGTGTCAATAATGCCAGTTGTATGGGAATTTGAACCTCTTGAAGAATTGCATTCTATATCTTCACCTTGGGCATTCGCAGCTTGGGGGATAAACATTATTGGGGAGATACATCTAACAGCTTTAAATGGTCATCGATATATAATAGTGGCAGTCTACTACTTTTTGAAGTGGGTTGAAGCTGAATCTTTCAATAAGATGGGTGCAAGGCAAATGGCTCAATTTATTGAGAGAAATCTCATCTGTAGATATGGAGTTCCATATAGTATAGTGTCGGATAATGGGGTGCAGTTCCAAGGGGCTATTAGGGATCTATTTGCCAAATACTGGATTTATCATTATCGATCCTCCCCATACAGATCGAAAGCCAATGGTGTAGTGGAAGCAGCTAACAAGATGATTAAGTAGATTCTTTCCAAGATGACCAAGATGTATAAGGATTGATCGAAGATGCTCCCGTTTGCCTTATGGGGGTATAGACAAGTATATGAACTCTGACAGGAATGATGCCATTTTATTTGGTTTACAGGATAGAGGCAGTGTTGGCTACTAAAATTGAGGTCAAATCCTTGAGGTTGGTGGTCGAAGTTGAGCTACTAGAGATGGAATGGGTATTAAACAGATACACATAGCTAGCTTTGTTGGAAGAAAGGAGGTTGAAGGCACTATATCATCATCAACTTTACCAAAGAAAGATAGTTCAAGCTTATAATAATATTGTCCATGTTAAAAGATTTAAAGCTGGTGACATAATGCTAAATTAGTGAAAAGCAAATGTTCCTAATATTGTAAAGGAGGTAACGAAGAAAGGCGTGGTCAAATTGTTAGACATTGTCGGAAACGAATTTAGTGAACTAGTAAATATTGACATGCTGAAGAAGTTCCATGTTTAAGTGAAAAAAAGAGGCTTACTAGGTTAAAAACCTGAAAGTGCGCCCTAGGCAAAAATTAGAGTAGTCTGCTACTTCTAAAAACCTGAAAGGGCAAGCTAGGCAACAATTAGGGCTAAAAATGAGAGAAAATTGTTAATTAGAAAAATAAAAGGGCTGGTTGGAGATAGGGGTAATATTATGTACACTTGCTATATGTTTATGGTTGTTCCCAATTTAATGAGATAGAGTTAATAATAAAACTATTTTATGCCCACCATTTTGAATATCAATCAGAAGGCTAAAATAAATTTTATAATAGCAAAAAGTGATGATATATTAAAAAGAAAATGTCTTTCATCCTAACATCATTTTGTGTAAAGACTAATAATTGTAGAATTTAGGGTAGTTGGTAAGTGTAATGTGCAGGCTTCTCTATCTCAGACGATCTATGAAAAGCTTTAGTCAGCTTAGGCACATCCAAGTCTGTTGTAAAATTGAAATCTTGAGGCTAGCTCCATATTGGCGACCAAGGCAGTGAGGATCATAGCAAGTATCTCGGTGAAGAGTAGCAAGTGGAACGTACATCAAATATGTCCAAGTGGTAATGTGACTAATTTTTCACCAAGGCACCAACCAGTGGATGTTGATAACATCTCTTGAACTTATCCAATCTATACATTCGGTATATGAACAAGCAAGTCGAAAAAGTTTTCTGGCAGAATGGTGCCGGGGTAAGTATCTTCCATGATCTACGGCTGGGGTGTCATGCAAACAAAAATGTTCCTGCAACCAAATCTACAAAAACGATGTTATCTAAAATAAAAGAAGATCCCGCTAGGTTGAAAACCCACAAGGGTGGACTAGGCAAAAAATAGGGCCAAAATAAAAATATAAAGCTCGCGAGTTTTAAAAATTCACAAGGGAAGAATAGGCAAAAATTAGAGCAATAAATAAATAATGATTTAAATTGAAAATCTGAAAGGGCAGTTTAGGTAGTTACCTAAAGCAGCAAAAGACTGCCAGTCAGTCTTCTCGAAATTTTTTTTTTTGAATTGGTCCAATCCAACTAGGGTTTCAACTAAAATCAAAAGTACTGGTGAAAATCCTCCATCCATTTGGTCCACAATGACTAGCACTCACATATCAATATCACCATCAGAGGAAACAAGAAAGAATTGGCCAAGAAAACATAGGCAGAATAGGAGCCCCATGCTTTTGTGGGAGCCAAGTGGGATATGCAGAAATCAATTAAAGGACCAAGTAAATTTTTCTCACCTCTAGTTAATTGAAAATTTTTAGGTTTTGATATGTGGAACAACATCTGTATTTTTTAATGAGAATTAGAAGACAATATGGGCAATGCTATTTGATGATCACTTAGATATCTGAGTGTGGCTTAAATTCTTTAATAATGGGACATAGCTTGAAGTTGTTAATCTTAAAAGTTCTATATTCAACATCCCAAAAGGAAGCCATAGCATGCAAAAAGAGTTGATTTAATTTGATATTTTGAAAATACTTTAAAGTGTTAATTAGAGACCAAGATACTTGTTCCCAATGATTAGCTTCAAGGTTGTTAAATAAATTCTTCATCTTCTTCAAATTACCTTCAGTCATGGTTGAATTCATGGGACTTGAATCTTTTTGGCAAGAAGATGACTTGGGCGTTGCTGTTCTAAGGTGATTTAATGATTTTGGATTGGGACGACGTGATAGTGTGTGCAAAAATACGAGGGAGCAATTTAAATAGGCAATGGGCTGAACTCTGAATCGCATAAGAAAAGGTAAAATGTAACATGTCAAATTCATTAATCCACATTTAGATCAAAGCTCAATCCATGTCAAATTCATTTAAAATGGATTCATCATGGACATTATATACATATATATATATTAAAAAAAAGTATGCTAGAGAAGTAAAATAATATATCTCAAAAGTAAAAAAAAAGTTAAATTATTTAACTACAGTGTTATTAGTAATTTCATGTACAGTATAAGGTATAAATATCACTGATACAGAGGAGGCCACATATAATCAAACAATGCTCTAAAGAACTCGTCGCCCGAAGGCGGAGATGGAACTTCACTGTCATCAGGCTGGGGTCCCCTTGACAAAGAAGCAGCACTAGGATCTCTTTAACCTTGGAACTAAAAATCTTGAAAGTTTTGTTCTGATCAATGATAAGGATCTTCAAAATGCATAGCATTTTGATGGCTGACATCCAGTTCTCGATGACTGGAGGTTAATTCCTCTTATAGCTTCCTCTTTTGTTCCTCAAGCATTCGCTATGAGCCAGAAAAGAAAAAGGTAAAAACATGCATACATATAGCATAAATCTACATGAAACAGGATTACAAACCAAGTAATTCAAATTAGAGCCTTGCATATAGGATGATATATCAGCACAGAGAAATGGAACTGCAGACAGGGCAAATGAAGAAAATTGCAGTTAAACCGGAGCAGCATAGGATGGTCTAGTCTCATGATCAAATGAACAAGAAACCTACAAAATTTATAAATAGTCAAAGCAAAAAAAGATAATGCATCGTAGATGATATATTTGAATTCACTTGAAAAGTGCCGGCTCTGGTATCACCACGAGAATGAGATGAAGATCCGACTCTTTCGTCTTCGTCTTCATCTTCTTATTCTCCTTCTTCTCCCTCGTCTTCTTCATCTTCTTATTCTCCTTATTCTCCCTCTTCTTCTTCATCTTCTTCTTCTCCTTCTTCTTTTTCTTCTTCTTCTTCTTCTTCTTCTTCCTCTTCAGGAAGTCCTCAGACACCAGCAGGAGATACTTTAAAATTCAAGAGTCGCTCCTAAATGAATTGGACATACGACTCAGCAGGTGAAAGAAGATAAAGTTAAACATCATATCCATTTTGAGCACATGCCTAGAAGCTCTCTTACATGGACATAATGTTCAAAGCATATGCCAGAATATTCCTTGGACCCCTCCATTGCTCAGGACCAAGAATTAGTCATACACTCTTTCACTCCAGTCTATCTGAAACCCTTATAATGTTAATTACAGGACAAAGTCTTCAAAGTTACACCTCTGAATCATTTGCTTCACCCGAGAAGGCACTTTATTATACCATCGATGGGCCTTATAAACACAACCTCTGCCACGGACAATGCAGTGGTCATCCTGTATCAAAACAAGTAAGTCAATGTGAGGTAAGTAATTGTAATTTTCCTAAGCACTTTAATACTTTTCTCTTCATGCATAAGGTCCAATACTTTTTGTTTTGAAATATTTTATTTGCCTATTCATAAATTAATGTGCAAATTAATCTCTTTTCTGCATGAGTTCATATACTTTAATATTTAAATTTATGCTTTTTTCTAAGTAATATTTCTAAACATGTCCTTGAAATTGGTTCCATGACATGTTCTGCGCTATTAATAATAAAATTGCAGTAAAATCATACTTATCTCAGTTTTTTTGCCCATGCTATGGCGAAGCGGCATTCCAGCTGAAAGAGCAACTATCCTATCCTAGAAGCATGACGAATCTCTGCCATGTGAAAAAATGATGAAGGTTTAAGGTGTTTAAAAAGCTAAGAGAATGAGGAAATGATAATTAATAGATAACGCAACTAATATGAACCATGTTCATTTATATAGGAGAAGGGGTATAGGATATGACAAAAAAAATGGAAAAAAGTAGGGTCAGAATAAAGAAAGGGTCAGAATAAAGGAAGAAATGACTTCATAGATTGCATAAATAATGCAACTGACTAGAAAAAGAAAGCACTTAAGCTAAAGAAATGCATAGGATCGACACTTATTCACATGCGTAGAATAAACTAATATTTATTGTGGATATAAATTTATGCTTGTCTAAAAAATATTTTTACCAGTAAAAATATTTTTTCTACTTAGGGGTAAGGGTATATATGGAAGTACCTAATATAACAAGCAACTAAAAAATAGACAAATTTTTTTGCAAACAAACCATTATGGGTTCAAAACCCAAACCAATCCATAGGTCCAGTTCCCGAACCAATTCATGGGTCCAAAACCTAAATCAAGACATTTTAGGTCTAGAACCCAAATATTCATGGGTCAAAAATCCAAACCAAGTCATCTAGAACCCAATCCAATCTACGGGTGTAGAACCTAAAATAATTCATACATCTAGAACCCAAAATCCGGGTCTAGAACCCAAACTAATTCATGGGTCTAGAACCCAAACCAAGACATTTTAGGTCCATAACTCAAACCGAGTCATGAGTCTAAAACCCAAACCCATTCGATTCTAGAACCCAACCTATCAAGGCGGCTCAAGTTTGCTTTCTGAAAAGACAAATTGTTTTTTACTCTCTAAATAAACTCAGGATTGTTGAAGCAGAGGGGCAAGACTGTAGACCCCTAACTTTGGCCCTAAACAAGTTTGGTCCCTATTAAAATAGGCAAAACCTAATCTGATCCAATTTTTTTTACTAAAAACCTAGTTTGGCCCAATCTTAGAAACTTAAATTAGGTCTGATCCAACCTTAAAGGCCAAAACCAAGCCAGACCAACTCTAAGTTACAAAGTCATGATGAATTGGCCTAGGCCAATTTGCCATGAGGGCCTCCCACGGAGAATTGGCCTTGGCCAATTTGCCATGACACCCACCCACGATGAATTGGCTAAGGCCAATTGGTCATGAGGCCTTGATAGTCTTCGAATTAAGTTTTAAGGACCTTTAAATTCTAATTATGAAGGGATATGGAAGAGATGTTTTTGAGTTAAACAAGGATTGCCCGGGTTTGATTAAACCTAATGCTTTATAAATACACAATTATCAAATAAAAAAGAAGACGGTAGCCACCTTGAACAAAAAAATAAACAAGAAACATAAAGCAAATTGAAATAGAAACATGAGGCAATCAACACAATCAAGAGAGACATAAAGCATTAAACAGTCAGTAGCAAAAATCAATAATCTTCAAATTATTTAGACAGTAGCCAAGAAATAATTGATCCAGGCAGAAGCTTCAACAAGCTTGGTTCAACCAAATTTAACTTAGTGAAGCCAACAATACAGGTTTGATCTTGTTATTTTATTTCGTTTAAACTTCCATTAATGGTTTACATCATCTCGTAAAATTTGAAACAATTGTTGCTTTATATTATTAATTAAATTCCTAGAAATCTCATCCAGTAAGATATATCTTTAATTTTAATTTGGTATAAACCTTAACTACAAGGTTCAACCTACGATATTTTGATCCAAAACACTAAATGTATAAATCCAAAAACCTAGTCAATTAGGTTTAACCCAAATATGCATGTTTTAGTATAATTTACACATTAAGTCCTGGAATTATATTATAAACCCTAACCTTGCATGTCTTAATCCTCTTTTATATCTTAAAACCCTATTCTAGCATGCAAAATTTTAGTTTTAGGGTTAAACCTCTTTATTGCATGCATAAAACCCTAGGTTAGCACAAAAGCCTAAGTTAGCAATGGGAAAACCATAATTGTGCACATTATAAGAATGTAACAAATTACTGAGAAAAATTTACCGACAAATTTTTTTTTGTTAGTAATACCGATAGAATACCGACAGAAAATATCAAAAAAATAAAATAGAAAACATCTCGACAGATTACCGACAGAAAAATTTAGAGATAGCAATTTCGTCGACAATAATGGCGCCATCATATGGTGGCAATAATTACTGACAAACTTTTTCGACAACATGAATCTTCACTCGGTATATGCTAAGACATTTACAGACAGAAAATATGTGTCTATAGGTAAATGCCGACAAAAAAATATTTCTGTTAGTAAATAAATATTTGTAGGGCTAAAATTTTATCGCCCATTGTGACCCATTTACCGACAGAAAATTATTTTTGTCTGTATTTACCTACGGACACATATTTCTGTCGGTAAATAAATATTGATAGGGCAAAAATTTTACATCCCATTGTGAGCCATTTACCGACAAAAACATTTTTTTGTAGGTAACAAAAAAAAAACTAGAATGGATCATTTATAAAAAACAAGGAAACCTAAGGGATTTATCTAAGCAACAAGCAATCAGGCAAAAGCCCCATTCTTAGATCTATACAGGATAAAAATAATAAAAGCATATATTAAAAACAAATAAATTAAATGAAAGAATATATGAGAAATATATAAATTTTATTTATAATAATAAAGTTTTACAAATAAAAATTATACAAATAATTATATAAAATCTTTGGTACGTGAAATTGTTACACCCAAGTACAGACAAGACTACTGTCCATTCAGTTTTAGCTCTTGAATTAATATCTGAGTTTCCATCTAATATACCAATAGATCTATATAATAATTTATATAAAAACTTTAAAGAAATACAAAATTATATAAAAATTTAAATATAAGTTTCTGATGCACCAGATCAACTTTCGTTGCAAGTGCAGAGCATACTTATACAAATTTAAATTTTAAAATATAAAATACAAACTTTAAAAATAAATAAATAACTTATAGGAGAATTTTAAATACAGTATGCCAATATACCAATAGATCTATATAATAATTTATATAAAAACTTTAAAGAAAATACAAAGTTATACAGAACTTTAAATACAAATTTCTGATGTACCAGATCAACTTTTGTTGCAAGTGCAGAGTATACTTATATAGATTTAAAATTTAAAATACAAAATGCAAACTTTAAAAATAAATAAATAACTTACAGGAGAATTTTAATGGAAGGGTATACAGAAATGGAAGAGGATTTTTAGTGAAAGAGGGAAAGGAAAAGCCTAAACTAAGCTTTAGAGAATTTTCTTGAGAGCAGAGAGGAGTCTGGAGAAAACTTTAGATCCCTTAGCTTCAGAAAATGGCTTCCTTATAAAGATAGAGAGCTTTAAAATTTACATTGTTCCTTCACATGTTTTGATACTGAGGATGAATAGTAACTATCATTACTATTTACTTCACTGTACCTTCACGCTTTTGAACTGTAGATGAATAGTAACTCATTGGGGGTATAATTTACTTTGCTGTGGAGAACTATAGATGAATAATTTTTCTGACTTTGTTAGCTTCTTCACATGGCCAACACTATAGATGAACAATATCTTGTCCAAACTTTATTGACTTTAACTGGAACTTTAAATGATTGATACTATTGATGAACAGTTTTATAGAAAAATATTGTTCAAACTTTAAGTATCATTGTCATCCATGAAGTTTTAACAGTTGCAGTAACAATCATCATCCCTAAGGTTTTAGGTAACAATGACATCCCTGAAGTTTTACTTAAGTAACAACCATCATCCCTAAAGTTCTAGGTAATAATGTTGTCCTTAAGGTTTTAACAGTTGTAACAATATCATCCCAAAAGTTTAACTTAACTAGCACTGTCGTCTCTTAAGTTTAACTTAGGTAACAATGTCATTCTTTGAAGGAATGAGATTCCTTCTGCCTTTATTCATTTGATGAATTTGAATCAGATTTTTTATTTTTATTTTTATTTTTCTTCTCTTTTTCTTTTTTCTTTAGTTTTCTTTTAGTTTTCTTCTTTTTCTTTATTTTTCTTTATTTTTCTTTTTTTGCTTTTTATCTTTATTGGAGGTAAAATTCCATAACAATCATTACCATTGCTAGGGCAATAGTCTAAATTTGAGTTAGACATTATGTCAAAAGAAGACAATGTTACAGATGATGGTAAAGAAGAGTTAGAAGAGGAAGGAGATTTTCTTCTTTTGGATTGAGCTTTAGATTTTTTACAAGGAACTTTATTGAAGGATCGAACAGAGCCAGTCTTACTAGGTTTTAGAGGCTCAGAGATTTAAGGAAGAGATTCAACCATCCGTTACATCAAAGATTTATAATCTTCTGCAGTCTTTGCAGCTGCAAGAAGGGCTATATTTTGGGCTCTTCGTGCACCAAAAGAAATAGATAGCTTTGGATCAAAGCTACCATGATTTCTTTTTAGTAGTCACTGCTTTACTGTGTGCTCAAAGGTGGTATTACGAAAGAAAGTCTACCATTTGATTTTAGTTTTTCTTAATACCACGGATATATTGGTACCTGATTGTACTCCAGTATAAAAATACCACTGGTATACCCAAGGTATATAAAAATTCATACAGAAGAGGAGAAGAGGACGGAATTTCTTCTCATAGGGGTTTGGATTGAAATTGAAGTTAAAGTACTGAAAGGCCAGCAACACATCTTGTGATAATATTCTTTCTTCATTACTACAGTAGTACATCCAATTAACAAACCACATAGGAATGTTATCAGTTTTAGTATTATTTTCGAAATATATGAGCCAAGAATGGGTTTGGCTAGGGTTTTGAAAAAATAAGGCTTTGGTCCAGGCATCAATATAATTCCAATAATTATGAGAAGGGCATATAGACTTTTGAGGAAGGGTTTTAAATTGCATAGGGATGTACAAAGGTTTTCCCCAATTAGACTGATGAAGAATTTTCTTTATTTTGAAAGAAGAATAAGCTATAATAGCTTTATCTCTCTAGTTATAATTATGCTTTAAATAAATAGAAATAGAATCCTTTAGAATATTAAGATAATACTCTTAAGGTTTTGTAAATTCAGTTGGTCTAAAAAACCAATTTTTAGGAAATACAAACTCAATAATTTTTCATGGATTCTGCTAAGCAAGTCCAAGATCAATAATTAATTCTGTACTAAAAACTATTTTAGTAAACCATTCAGCTTTAGGGTGCTTTAAAGGAAAATTTGAAGAAATAATTTGAGTTGAAGGGATTGAAACTTCCAACTCAGTTTTTGAAACATTTTGAGATAGGGTTTTAGGTTTTGAATATTCACCTATCTCTTATTTTAAATAAGGGATAAGAGCATCATTACCTGAAACACTTGAAGGAGGCTCATAACCCATTTTTAAAAGAGCTTTAACAACTTCTGGAGAATGGGCCAGCTGGGAGACCCATTGTTCTATCTGGGCTTTATTTTCTTCATCGATCATTTGGGCCCAAGGTTTTATGGCTTTAGATTTGGCTATACTATCTTAGTGATCAAATAGGGCTTTTGGAGAATCAGGCTTTAGTTTCTTTAGCTTTATTAGCTGCTTTCTTCTTCTTATTCCCCATGCTTATTGTGAAGGAATTCACAAGTAAAAAATTCAGGTAAACTATTATTTTCTCCTTAAAGAAATTTTATATCAAAATAAAAAATACTTAGTATATCTTGCCATCTTGCAAAAATTTATTTTGAGGCAAGATTTTTAACATCTTTTTGTAAAACCTCTTTAGCACTTTTACAATCAATACGAAGTAAAAACTTTTGATTTAATAAATTACTTTTAAATTTTGAAATACATAAAACTATAACCAAAATCTCTTTTTTAATAGTAGAATAATTTAATTGGGTTGGACTTCTAATGTCCTGAATAAAATTGGACTATGATTTCTCTACCCTCTTTTATTTGTTTTAATATTCCACAAGAACCTATATCTGAAGCATCAGTTTCAACTATAGTTTTAACTATGGATTTTTCCTAAGCCTATCATGTAATAGCTTTATAATTATATTCATGTTTGGATAAAATTTTATAACATAATTTAAATATCCTAAAAATCACTGTAATTGGGCTTTATTTAGAATTTGATCAGGAAATGTATCTCCAAAAGCTAAGTTTCTTTCTATAGGTTCTAAAATACCATGTTCTATATAATGACCTAAGAATCTAATTTTAGTCTGAAACAGAGATATTTTAGTTTTACTGAGTATTAATCCATTCTTCTTTACTACCATAAAAAATATTTTTAGGTGTTTAAAATGATCATCTAAAGTTTTACTATAAATTAAGGATTAAATATATCATTCATCAGTCTCTGAAATTCAAAGGGTGCATTCTTTAAGCCAAAAGGCATTACATTCTATTCATATTGGCCAAATTGAACAGTAAATGTTGTTTTATATCTGTCTTTAGGGTTCATTTGAATTTTTCAAAAATCAAATTTCATATCAAACTTACTAAATATATTTGCTTCATATAATCTACCTAATAAATATTTTTTATTTGAATAGGATACCTAATCCATTTTAATACTTTATTTAAGGATTTATAATTTATCACTAATCTAGATGCTCCTCTTTCTATTTCGGAGGCCTTGTTAATATAAAATGTTGCACAATACCATGAGCTTCTAGATTTAGTAATTAATTTTTTATTTTTAAATCAATTATTTCTTTTTTACAAAATTTAATCATATTAGGTGCCATTTGAATGGGCCGGACTTTAATTATGATAGACTTTTCATCAAAGCCTATTTCCTAGGGTAAATCAACCATATGCTGCTTTCTATTCCAAAATGTATTTAGAATATCAGCACATAATTCATTTTCATTTTGAAGTTATAATTTATGAATTTTTTCTTGTGTAAATTTAATTTTTAATTATTCATTTATTTTTTATAAATAAAAAATATTCTTTAAGTTACAAAGTTGTTTAGACTTTGCTTTTATTAATGCATTTATTTGTAGTTTATAAATTGAATGAGCTTTAAGTAAATTTAGATTTTTCTTTTTAGGTTTTTCTATAAATGAAAAAATAATTTTTTGATTCTTTATCTTAAAGCTTATATTATTATTTTTTACAGAATATCGTGTAATTAAATTCATAAATGGAGTTCCTAAGATTACCATATGATGAATTTTATTAGCCAAGATATTTTTTATTTCTAAATTTTTATCAATTATTGAAGCTTCTGTTTTACTAAGAATATTTAGTTTAGATTTATTAACAGTTGACAATTTTTCATTTGTTTTTTAGCAAAATCTTTTAGGAACTAAGCTAGATTTAATACAATTCAAATCTGCTCCTGTATCAAATAAAACTATAGTTTCTATATTATAATTATTTAAAAATTTTAATTTTAATTTTATTAAATATTTTCTTGATGTTATTTTCTATAACATAAAATTATATTATCAGAAATTTTATCTTTAGTTAACATACTTATTTTATTATTATTATCAATTTCTTCTTTATTAGTTATTTGTTCAATATTTTCTTCTTCTTCTTCTTCATCATAAGAAATAGAATTTAATAAAGACTTTATTAATTGAGAATCATTTTCTTATTTAATTTTTAATTCTTTAATTTCTTTTCGTAAATAATTTATTGTTGGCTTATTTTTTATTGTTTTATTTTTATTTAATATAGAGGTTAAATCATATATTTTGTTTACTTGTGCTTGGTAATAGTGAATGTTTATATTTTTTATTAGAATTTTCTAATAATTTATTTAAGAATTTTTCATGGATTGTAGGATCATTTATATATTTTATTACTTCCAAAAGAGATTCTTGTTCTTTAGTTAAAATATTTATTGACTTATTACTAGTTTCAAAACTATTGGTGTCTGAATTTATTTCATTAATTTGATTTAATTCTTCAGAGTTTAAATAATCTTCAGAGTCTGAATACTCTAAATATAATTCATATATTTTATTTAATACAGATTCTTCTACTTCTAGTTCTTATAGTTTTTTTTATTAAACCTACAAAATCTAGAAGTATGTCATTTTTTATCATATTTATAGCATTCTAAATCTTTATATGATTTAAATCGTTTATCTTTTTTTAAAGAATTTTTTATTACTATATTTTTTAGATTTATAAGGTTTCTGTTTTTTATAATAATCATCTTTATTAAATCTTCTTTTATAATTTTTTTTATAAGATTTTTTATGTTTTGTAGAACAATGTCTATTACAGTCTTTATAATTATATGTTATACTATAATCAAAATATTTACAAAATGAGCCTAATTCTTGTTTAGTTTTTCTCATTTCATATTTTAATGATTTTTGAAATTTTATATTTTGACAAAGTTTTGAACCTTCTTTTTGAAATATACTAACCAATTGACCATAAGTTAAATTTTTATAAGGAATAGGGTTTCTATGATCATGTTTTATATAAATTTTAACTTTTTCTCTTAGGAAGAAAGACAATCTTGCTAAGAATTTTTTCTTTCAGAAAAGCTGGTTGGAATCTTCTCTAAGCATAATCCTAGTTATAAAGTTATTTTATAAATCTAAAAATCACTAAGTTTTTTAAACATAAGATTACTTAGTAATTCAGTATTTTTATCTTTTAAATTAGTTGGATCTCCTATAAAATAAAGTGATATAGTCAGTATTAGTGTTGCCACTGCATCCTAAATAGTATCATCATATTCATTCAATACAGGAGTTCCATCTTCATAAGTTTTTATAGTATTTATTATTTCTAAATATTATTCATCAGTGAGATGATTATCCCACCAACCTTTTAATTGACTTGTGAAGCCAGCTATAATAAATTCTACTATAGTTCTATCTCACGTATTAGTTTAGGTTCTATAAGCATTGACAGTCATAGTCATATGTTGTATAAGACTCAGAATTTTATATTATGATAGGATATCAATGTTCCATTCATAAACCGAAGAGACATTATATTTATATTGTGATAAGGTGTTAGGTCTATCTATAATTCCTAAGTCTGGGTAGACATTCTAGGTATTATAGATTGATGATGTGTTATACGATTTATTTGTAAATCTATATCTTTACTAAAATATTTAAGATCTTCAGTTTCAGGTTGAGAATTCTCAACTAATTCTGAATCTTGATCTTGAGTTGCTATACTAATAGTTTTAGAGGTTTTAGATTGAGGTGTTTCTCGAATAACTTGTTTTGACTTAAATGTTGAATCAATTTTACTTAATTGATCTTTAATTATTTTTACAAAGTCAGAATCCTTAGATTTGACTTCTTGTTAACCTACCTTAGATACCTCAAAGGGTTTAAAGACATGTATTTTTAGTTTTTTATATGAAATAATTTTCTCAACTGGTTTTACTATTTGTTTATCTTTAATAAAATTTTCTATTCTATTTAATTGTTTACCTATACTGATTAAATGTGCATTTGAAAAATTATTTTGTTATAATATATTTTTTTATTTGGATCATTATTTGCTACTGTTTTAAATGGTGCAATTTTAATTTCTCTATCACCGTTCATAAATATACTAGCAATTTTAGGTGGATGTTCACTTTGAATAATTTTATCTTCTAATTTCCATTATGTTTCTTTATTCATGGTAGTTATAGGATTTATCAATTTTTATGCTTTAATTTTTCCTTTATAAATTCTTTTAAATCAATCAAAGAATTTCATATTAACTTCATATTGTTTTACAAAATTAATATATTCATTCTTTATAGATTCAAAATTATTTACTTTATTAAGCACTACCTTTAATTTATCTATATTCTTTATTGATATTAATTCTTTATCTGATTTATCTTTATTAAATATAAATTCTTTATTAATTATATTTAATTCTTTATCTATGTTTGCTATATTTTCTGTTATAAAAGAAGATGGAGGTGACAAAGGTGGAGAAGGAGACTGTTCTCTATCCTGTTCTTGGTTATAATTAGGGTTTGGTTCTATAGGATTCATATTTCCCATAGGGTTATAAAAAGATGTGGCATAGTTATACTGTAATCTAGACCTTGTAATTTACTACTGGATTCAGGTATATCTGATGTAGAATACCTAGGCTTTATTATTGTCTGCAAGACAGGCTTAGGTTCTTTCTCTTTATATGAAGCGTTTATTACAGAAGCTAATTGTGAGGCTCTTCCTATATCCACTGTTGAAGCAGACAAAGAGGATTCAGAATACCTACTGCTTATACTATGTCTACTAAAATTTAATTTTACTTTACCGTCTTCATATTATTCAATTTTACAAAGTTCTATATTTGGTTTTACTATTTTTTCAGGTTCTGGAGTTGGACCAACATTTTCCAAAATCCACTCATCAAGAAGACTGATATCTTTCCATTGAATATTATTAGGAATTATTGTATTAGCTTTGCTAAGATCTATTTAAAGAAATCTGGTTTCTCATGTTTTAGGTTTCATTATATATTTAGTTGCAAAGGTCGAGATCATAGCTTTAAAATATATTTTATACATTAATGCTATAGGAATGGATCCTTCTAACATTTTATAATTGTGAGTTTTAATTTCTAATGTAACACTTTTTAATATATTAGGGTCATTTAGAGATATTGTAATATCAAAAAAATAATCAAAGAAAATAGGACCACTGCTTAAGCTGGTTTCTATTGTTCCTAAGAGAGAATCATTGAAATTTATAAATCCAACATCTCTAACTGCTGCTAATATACTTGTATGTAAACCTTCCCTAGTTAAGGGTTTTATTCCAATTTGTACAAGTCCTATATGTATATACTTATATTTTTTACTTTTATGATGTTTTATAGATTCTAGAGATAACAATGTAATTTTTTCAAAAGGTTTACTTAACTCTATATTTCTTTCTTCTGCTTTAATTATATAATTATTTTTTAAATATATTCAATTTAGAAATTTTATAAATTTGTTCTTTATCTACTTTAGGTATTACCCAATTATATGTTACTTTATTAAAATCTTCTAAAATTACTTCATTTCTATTTACGAATCTTTTTTAATTTTTGATAACTCAGAACTATCAAATTTAGTTTACTAATAGATTTACATAAAAATGGTTTCATTTTTAAATATTTGAAAAATAGATTTTAAAATGTTTCTTATTGATTTTAGATGCGACTTTTGACTTACCGCCATAAATGTCTAACTTTTAGTTGAAATGAAACTTACTGCATATCTAAATCCTAGTCAACAATATTCACTTCTAGATCTATAAGTCAAGGATTTAACTATAAAAATATTTTTATATCTATCTACTACCACCCGTAAAAATTATAGGCTCTGTAGGTAAATACCGACAGAAAAATATTTTTCTATAGGTAAATACCGACAAAAAAAATTTATTTCGGTAAATGAATATTTTTATCACCTATTGTGAGTCATTTACCAACAAAAATATTTTTTCTATAAGTAAATACCGACAGAAAAATATTTTGGTAGGTAAATACTGATAGAAAAATATTTATATAGGTAATACCGACAGAAAAATATTTTTGTCGGTAAATAAATATTGATAAAAAATATTTTTGTAGGTAAATACCGATAGAAATATTTTTTTTTGTAGGTAAATATCGACAAAAATATTTTTCTATCGGTAATATTAACAGAAAAATATTTTTGTAGGTAAATATCGATAAAAAAAATATTTCTATAGGTAATACCGACGGAAAAATATTTCTGTAAGTAAATTTCGATAGAAAAATATTTGTCAGTAAATGAATATTCGCAGGGCGGGGATTTTACTACCTATTGTGAGCTATTTACAGATAGAAATATTTTTTTGTAGGTAAATATCGACAGAAAAGTATTTTTGTAGGTAAATACTGATAGAAAAATATTTATGTTGGTGAATAAATATTCGCAGGGCAAAAATTTTACCACCCATTATAAGCCATTTAACAACAGAAATACTTTTTCTAGAGATAAATACCAATAAAAATATTTTTATAGGTACATACAGACAAAAATATATTTCTATAGGTAAATACCTATAGAAAAATATTTTTGTCGATAAATAAATATTCGCATGGCAGGAATTTTACCATCCATTTTGAGCCATTTACTGACAGAAATAAATATTTGGTAGGTTTCTATCGGTAAATGAATATTCTCAGGGTAGGAATTTTACTGTCTATTGTGAGCTATTTACCGACAGAAATATTTTTCTATAGGCAAATACCGATAAAAAAGTATTTTTGTAAGTAAATACCGACAGAAAAATATTTTTATTTATAAATAAATATTCACAAGCCAAAAATTCTACCGCCTAATATAAGCCATTTACAGATAAAAATATTTTTCTGTAGGTAAATACCGACAGAAAAATATTTATGTAGGTAAATTTACCGACAAATATTAGTGTCTGACGATAAATTTTGACTATAAAATAAAATCTTTTTTCTTTTTCCCCATTTCTACTGACCATCCCTATTTCTCTACTTCCTTTATTAAATCAAAATATTATTTATTAAAATTTAAAATTTTTTTAATATATTTAAAATTTTTTATATTTAGAATTTTATTTAGAGTTTTAGATTTTTAAGAGTATTTTTATGATTTTTTTTAAATTTTTGGTAAAAATTGCTTATTTTTATAATTTTCAGAATAAATAAAATAAAGTAAAATAAATTTTATTTTTTTGATTAAACAAAATAATTTGTTAGAGAATTTTAAAATTTGTTGTTATATATTTAGAAAAATTTTTGGTAAATAGAAATATATATATATATTTTGGAGTGTTTTCCACGAGGTGTCCAGACCCCATGTCCGTTTAACGGTCCATGAAGCCCGACTAATCCCCGTTCGCACCCGGGCTTAAGGGATAAATCCACGTTTAAGGTGCTGGCCCAAGGAGTATTTTACTCCACCCGTAAAAAGTATTTTACTCCACTTGGGAGTATTGATAAAAAAGAAACCTAAAACTCTAATTTGATTTGTAAGAGTTCTAAAACCCTAATTTTGCAATCAAATCCTAATTTAATAGTGAAACCCTAATTTTAATTCATTGTTACTGTAAGCAAGAATTTTTGTCCCCACTCCTATATGGAATGATTATTGCGACTTTCGACACTGTTAGGCTCATGACCTTAGAGAACACGGGTCTGAACCCAAAGAAAATGGAGTCGTCATCCAGACGGGCCGAGAAAGAAAAGAAAGGGGTGAATGGCTAGATTCCTAAGGAATCTCCAACTCCCTATTGGGTTTGGAAAGATGGGTACGAGTGGGAAAGGTGAGAATGACCCCGCACCCTCACAGTACATGATTCATTGGAACTGGCGTCCTTTTTCAGGTCTAAATATTATTGAATTATTGGTTATTATGACATTATCCATATTACATGCATTTATAAAAATAAATAAGCATCCATTGCATGAAGTTAAACCAACCAATCAAAATAGGCACTCATCCTAAGATGGAAACATGCCCTTAGAATCATGTCCAATGTCCACAAAGAGAGTAAAAAAAAATAAAATAAGACATCCACCATGGGTTAAAATGTATTACTTATAATAGTCCCAAAAATATTGAAATAAATTAAATTATATAAACTAAATAAATAAGCACCCACACTAGATAGAAACACTCCTTTTACAATTTCCTTTAAAAATACATATAAATCTAAGGAAAAAATAAAGCAAGGAAAAAAATAATATAACACTGTGAACCTCGGATTCCGCCCGAAAAGGATTCGGGCGAACGTTCACTTGTTGTCGGGAGTCACCACTCAATTTATTTTGTTCGAAGGGAAAAACTAAGAAAACCCTTGTTTGACTCCAATAATGCATCCAATGTAAAGGCTTCTAGTCTGCGAACCCAAGGAGGATTCGGGGACTATGTCATGCATTTGACTAACTTGCAAAAAGAACAAATCAAAAAGGAGTGAAGAAAAGAAGAGACAGATTGTTAGTAAATTGTGGACTTGCTATTTGGGGTGAATCCCAAATATGCCTACATACTCCCGTTTGAATAGGAGATCAAAGCCCATGTAGTTCGAAAAAGCCTATTTAAAGGCGATAAAAATTATGCTTCATGCATGTGTGTGTGTATGCTTCGTGCATTGTCGGGCTTTCTGCCAAATTGGTGAGATTTAGCACTTAGTGTTAAATGGTGAAATTTAGGTACTTTGTACCAAAAAGATGCAAATTTTAGGCCTTTGGCCTGCATTGTCGGGCTTTTTGCCAAATTTGTGAGATTTAGCACTTAGTGCTAAATGGTGAAATTTAGGTACTTTGTACCAAAAGAGTGCAATATGGCTTCATGCCAAAAGATTGATTGATTGTGAAATTTAGGTACTTCGTACCAAAGTGAGACAATTTAGGCTTCGTGCCAAAAGGTTGATTTTAACTATGAAATTTAGGTACTTTGTACCAAAAGGATGCGATTTAGGCTCCGTGCCAAAAAGATTGATTGATTCACGGCTTAATGCCGAAATGTGGATTGATTTGTCCATTAGGCCATTAGACCTAAAAGGATTAGGTCTTTGACCGAAAGAAATCAAGAAGAAGATGGAATGCTTATGACATGCTTAAATTGACAAATGATGAATTAGGATATTACCTTGCTTAGGATTTTTCCACTTCGAAGTTCCAGATCTCGTTTTCTTGGACTTTGGATTATGATTCTTGATTACGGATTAAATTCGTCAGCATGAGGCCCGGAGTCTCCAAAAGCCCCTTTTTCTGAACACTTGAAGGCAATTTATAGGTAAAATCGGCGGCCGAGCCGCCGGGGTCACGGTGGCTGGGCCGCCGGTTTAGTCCGGTTTTCGCTCAAACTAATTTTTCGGGAGCTAGAGACCTTCAAAAATTATTCCGGGACCATATCCGTGATCCTCACGTCGTCCCGGACATTTCAAGTACCATATTGATATACTTCTGGTGAACTTTACCGTGGACCTTCGGCCCGGCTCGGTTGTCCGCAGTCTGAGAAAATTAGCTTTCCGAGCCTCAAAATTCGAGTGTTCACAATTGCCCCCCAGTGGGGTCCATAAAAATGATTTATGGAGCCCAGTGGTCTTCTGAAGAGCGAATTTTGAGCGAGGGGTAAAAGACCTGCCTTTTGGCATTTCTGGATTGTTTGCAACACTTCTGATTGCATTCTGACTTTTCTGTACCTGCACTTTCATTTAGCACAAACAGTACATATGTATGCTTGATGTCACCTTTTATTTTCATAAAGGCATTTATTTGCTTCTTTGCACCCATTGTATGCACAACTGGACCAAGAGCCTTCAAAAGATGGAAATGATCAATATGGGTAGATATGGGTTGCTTTCTGTCACCATTCTTAGGTGGATATTGATGGATTGGGATTTTATTTTTTTCCAGTAAAGAACTTAGAAATAAATTCTAGGAATCTTTCATTTACATGTACTTGAAATAGCTCTAGTAATGAACCAGAAGTAATACCAGGCTTTGCTGTGTTCTGCTATCAGTAATTATTTCTAGTAAAGAACTTAGAAATAATCCTATAGGAAGTCAATCGGGCTGGGGAAGGAACTCGAATTTTTCTGAAGTTGCCCCCAAATTATTCCAAATAATGAAGTTGCTGAATTTTGGCCAATTGAGAAGCCAAGGAGACGTGCATTGCTGCAGGGGCTGGAAGGTGAGGATGTGGTTCCTCTTAACGAGGAGAAGACAGATGCTGCAGAGAGTTCCGGAGCTAAGGAAGATACCGAAGACTCTGCCCCACGTAGGAGGCGTAGGATTTAGATCCCAGGGTGACTCCATTGTCTCTCTCTTTTTTTTTTTTGAGTTGTCTTTTTACCTTTTTGGTTTTTCTTTCTTTTTGACATTTTGGAGTTATGACTTTTTTTTTTTAACGTTTTGGACTTGTGGTTTGACTCTTTTTGATTGGTTTTTGGTACTTTATGAAAGGAATGACTCTTTTGGAATAAATGACTCCCTTGGGAATGAATGACTCTTCTTGGCATGACTCTTTCCTTTGCTTTCCAAGCATTATCTACTTTATTTACTTGCTCTAATTTTTTCCTAAGCTGTCCTTTCGGATTTTCAACTTAGCGAGCTCTTTACCCATTCTTGTCTAAGCCGCCCTTTGCGGGTTTTCGACTTAGCGAGCCCCACTATTGCCTAAGCCGCCCTTTGTGGGTTTTCGGCTTAGCGGGATTTTTTGGTTTCTTTGTTTTTTTTTTTGTTTTTTTTTGTTTTTTTTTGGCACAAGAAAAATGAATCAATGATTTTATTAAAATTTAGACCGTGCTCAAGGAGAGCTGCCTACATATCTCGAATTAGTTTACGAGAATCAGGTCTAATGTAGTTCCTTTTGGAATGCATGATCATACATAATATTTCTTCAGTTGATCCAGATTGCATGGGTTTGTGAACTCCAGACCATCCAAATCAAACAAGATGACGGCTCCGCCGGAAAGTATTTTCTTTAAAATGTAGGGTCCCGCCCAAAGAGGACGAAACTTCCCACGAGGATCTGTGACAGGTGTCCTGATTTCTTTCAGAGCCAAACAACCTTCTTCCAACTTTCGGTCTTTGACCTTTTTGTTGAAACGTCTGGCCATTCGCCTCTGATATCCTTGAATCTGATGTAGAGCTTGAAGTCTTTTTTTTCATCCAAACCCAACAACTGATGATGATAATTGCTGATCCATTCAGCTTCATTTATCTGACTTTCTTGAATTATCCTCGCCGATTGAACTTCTAGTTCAATGGGGAGTACAGCTTCCATTCCGTACACCAATGAATACGGGGTTGCCCCAGTAGGAGTTCTAATTGATGTTCTGTATCCCCACAAGGCCAATGGTAACTTCTCATGCCAACGCCTATGCTCCTTGATCATTTTTTGCATGATCATCTTTATAGACTTGTTCGCTGCTTCTACAGCTCCATTTGTTTGAGGTCTATAAGGAGAGGACTTATGATGCTGGATTTTCTTATCCTTCAAGAGTTTGGCAAACTCTGCTTGGAAATGAGTTCCATTATCAGTGATAATCTCAAATGGCGTTCCGTACCGACAAAGGATGTTGGTTCGGACAAACTGTGCTGCCTTTTTGGCGTCTAATTCTGCATAGGAAGCTGCTTCAACCCACTTTGTGAAGTAATCCACTGCTACCAAGATAAACTGATGTCCATTTGATGCTTTTGGATGTATTTTGCCAATTATATCTATTCCCCAAGTAGCGAAGGGCCATGGAGAAGTGATTGGATTCAGGGCAACGGGAGGTTGCTTCTGCAGCTTAGCAAATATCTGACACTGATGCCATCCTTGCACAAATGCCACACAGTCTGTGTTCATGGTGGACCAATAATATCCCAAATTGGCCTGATGTTACACCAAAGAGTCACTTTGCAGGATTTAAGCTTCAAATTGTACTTGCGAAGTCTAAGGAAGAACTTCTCAAGTGCTTAGACGTGCTCTTCTGGAGATTTTGACTTGACAATCATATCATCAACATACACTTTTACTTCTTTGTAAATCATGTCATGAAAGATTGTCGTTGCCATCCCGTCTATTAGCAAATCGATGTGTGGTAGCGGGAAATCATCCTTGGGACAAGCTTTATTCAGATATCTGTAGTCAACACACATCCTGACCTTTCCGTCTTTCTTCGGGACCAGTACAATGTTTGCTAACCAGAAAGGGTAGGCAATTGGTTCTATGAACTTATTGTCCAGTTGTTTGGCAACCTCTTTTTTAATCTTCAAAGACCATTCTGGCTTCATTCTGCTCAATTTTTGCTTAACCGGCTTTGCATCGGGGTATAGCGGAATCTTGTGAACTGCTATGGCTGGGTCTATTCCCGTGACATCACTTGTCTTCCACATGAAGCAGTTGGCATACTTTCTGATGCACTCAAGAACCTGTTCCTTATTCACACAATCACATGCAATGTATGTATGATCATTTTCTTTGCCAATTATTATCTTTTCATTTATTTCTTTTATTTCATTTATATCATTTTTGCTAGATAATACTTGGAAAGCAAAAGACACAGGGTAACCAAGAATTTGAAGAGTTTCATTGATAATGGTGGAGTCATTCTCCAAGATTACATTAATTGTGACATTTGGGTTCTCTAAATCTGAAGCTATAGAGGACTCAGAACTAGACTCTGGCTTGGTGTTTGACTCAGAATTTGACTCGGTACAAGACTCAGGTTCAAGGTGTGACACTGGACTAGTTTTGACTAGAGCAGCCTGTCCCTCCTCGGCGTACCAGTTCATCAGTGGTCCATCTGTGGTCTTGATCAGCTTGGTGAAGCCCCTTTTTGTCTTCAAAATTAGTTACCATAGCAACCTCATCAAAGAGACTAGGCTGCATGAAATCTTCCACAGTGATGGCATTGATGGAATGATTGGGCAAGGGGTTAGTGTTAATGTTTGGTTGCCTCCTGAGAGGAATGATGTCACCACTATCCACCAAATCCTGGATGCGGTTTTTCAAAGTCCAGCAAGCATCTGTTCTGTGCCCATTTCCTTGGTGGTACTCACAGTACTCATTGGCCCTGTAATTGGAGGGTAATGGGTTTGGAGGAGGCCTTGGGTCCAAAGGCTTCAAATATTTCCCTTCCACGGCCTTTTTAAACACTAGATGAAGGGGCATCCCAAGGTCGGTATATTGCCTTCTTGGCTAATTTCTCTGCCCAAGATTGCCCACACGTAAAGGATTCGCAGGGGCAATATTGGCCACTTCATTTACTTCGCTTGAGGAAGCAGCTTGGCCTTGTTTTTTATACTTTGAGATAGCTTCATCATCTACTATCTTACCCAATTGTATCAGATCTTCTACCTTGGTTGCAGTCGCAATGAGCGATTTGAAAGTAGGTAGGTATTGGGTTTGCAGTTGGGCTTGATATGTAGGCCTTAAATTTCTGATTATGATATCAATCTGCTCTTGTTCAGAAGGGCGATTGATCATTTGGGCGGCCTTTGCCCTCCACCTCGTAAGGAACGAGGAGAAGGGTTCATTGTTGTTCTGCTTGGTAGTCTCAAGTTCCCTTCTGGTGACATCCACCTCAATATTGTAGTGGTATTGAGAGTTAAATGCATTGCAGATGTCTTCCCAGGTCTTAATCTTGGCATGGTCCAAGCTTACAAACCACTTGAGGGCAGCACCAGTCAAAGATTGTTGGAATAATTGAGCAAAGAGCTCATCATTTAAACCCCAAGGGCTTAATGCCCCCACATACATCTTGAGGTGAGTTTTAGGGCAAGTAGTCCCATCAAATCTGTCCATCCCAGGCATCTTGAATTTTGGAGGCAATCTAGCTTGGGGAAACAAGGATAAAGAATCCATGTCTACCACCTCTTTATGAGTTTTCATGGCAGTGATTGACCTTTCCAGCAATTCAAGTTTTCTTTTCAGTTCATCAGTTTCAGTGACATTCTTAGAGGGTGGATCCTCCAAATTGATGACAGGGGTATTATTCTGAACAGTCATGGGGGTACTAGTTTGCCCCACAATAGGTTCCTTCCCTAAATTTCCAGGAGTAGGGACTGTCTTTGGTGCTCCTCCTAATTCAGCCAGGATGGCTACCCTTTGGGCGGCTAAAGCTTCATCAATTCTTTCTTGCATTCTAGCTTCAATTTCCTTAGCCTGTCCATCTAGCAAAGCCTTAACTTGTTCAATAGTAGCCATTTCAACAATTGGAGCAGTTGGTGAAGTTGGGGTAGTAGGACTTGTGGGTGATTGCCCAGTTGGAGTTGGTGTAGT
Organism: Garcia nutans; assembly: GCA_947685225.1. NCBI lineage: Eukaryota > Viridiplantae > Streptophyta > Magnoliopsida > Malpighiales > Euphorbiaceae > Garcia > Garcia nutans. The sequence goes on from CANTUV010000001.1 coordinate 22,464,027, forward strand.
TTGTGTAGGTGACGGCACACGGATGGTGGATACCTGAAAAGGTCACGGGTAAAGGATCAAGGTAGTGTGTAGGGTAGGAAAACTCTTGGTCCACTTGCACATATCAAAAGATTTTCCCCAAAACCGTGTTGTTATGTTACATGAATGCACTTCATCACATCATAATTCATTTTAATGGAATGTGACACTATCATTGGGTACATATAACCTAAGGGAAGGTTCTATTGGCACATGAAAAATAGAGAATCGGCTTATAATAGGGACCCTTGAATCTTGAGTAAGATATACCTAACCACATGTGAAACAAGGAGTTTCGCGTGGGTCCAACAGTACGATTACTCATGGGCCACTCCAAAAGGATTGGAATGGTTTGCGACAACAGGGAGGACGCTTTGGCTGTCCGCCGGCATAATCAAGGAGACCTGTCGGTCAGCGCTACTTGCTATTCAGACTCAGAACTTTGAACAGAAAGAGAAGAAATTCATTTGAAAATAATTTTTTATGCAATGGAGGAAAATGATTCCCCCATATATGCAAGAGAAAAAGATTCTCTGAATGACAAAATAAATGCACAAGTAGTCAAACAATAGATCCATCAAAGGAAAAAGATTCCTTTCTTCAATCTTCAGTCCAATATCCTTAAAGGAAGGATATATATTGCTAAGGTACCCTGCAAAACAAATAAACGTACCCTAAAGAAGGGCAAGTTAGTCAAATTAACAATAGTAGTCTACTAGAGTCCCATAAATTATTTTTTATGGTCCCTAGAAAGATTTCTTTTGTCGACTTTCAATTCCAATATCCTTAAAGAAAGGATAATCATTGCTAAGGTACCCTGCAAAATAAATAAAAGCACCATAAAGAATGGCAAGTTAGTCAAATAAACAATTGTAGTCCACTAAGATCCCATAAATCATTTTTATGGTCCCCAGTGGAGTCGCCAATTTGTGAACCTCGGATTTCGCCCGAAAAGGATTCGGGCGAACGTTCACTTGTTGTCGGGAGTCGCCACTCAATTTATTTTGTTCGAAGGGAAAAACTAAGAAAACCCTTGTTTGACTCCAATAATGCATCCAATGTAAAGGCTTCTAGTCTGCGAACCCAAGGATGATTCGGGGACTATGTCATGCATTTGACTAACTTGCAAAAAGAACAAATCAAAAAGGAGTGAAGAAAAGAAGAGACAGATTGTTAGTAAATTGTGGACTTGCTATTTGGGGTGAATCCCAAATATGCCTACATACTCCCGTTTGAATAGGAGATCAAAGCCCATGTAGTTCGGAAAAGCCTATTTAAAGGCGATAAAAATTATGCTTCATGCATGTGTGTGTATGCTTCGTGCATTGTCAGGCTTTCTGCCAAATTGGTGAGATTTAGCACTTAGTGCTAAATGGTGAAATTTAGGTACTTTGTACCAAAAGAGTGCAATATGGCTTCATGCCAAAAGATTGATTGATTGTGAAATTTAGGTACTTCGTACCAAAGTGAGACAATTTAGGCTTCGTGCCAAAAGGTTGATTTTAACTATGAAATTTAGGTACTTTGTACCAAAAGGATGCGATTTAGGCTCCGTGCCAAAAAGATTGATTGATTCACGGCTTAATGCCGAAATGTGGATTGATTTGTCCATTAGGCCATTAGACCTAAAAGGATTAGGTCTTTGACCGAAAGAAATAAAGAAGAAGATGGAATGCTTATGACATGCTTAAATTGACAAATGATGAATTAGGATATTACCTTGCTTAGGATTTTTCCACTTCAAAGTTCCAAATCTCGTTTTCTTGGACTTTGGATTATGATTCTTGATTACGGATTAAATTCATCAGCATGAGGCCCGGAGTCTCCAAAAGTCCCTTTTTCTGAACACTTGAAGGCAATTTATAGGTAAAATCGGGCTGGACGGCGGCCGAGCCGCCGTCCGCGGCGGCTGAACCGCTGGGGTCACGGTGGCCGAGCTGCCGTCCGCGGCTGCAGAGTCGCCGAAGTCACTGCGGCCGAGTCGCCGGTCACGGCGGCCGAGCCGCTGGGGTCACGGTGGCTGGGCCGCCGGTTTCATCCGGTTTTCGTTCAAACTGATTTTTCGGGAGCTAGAGACCTCCAAAAATTATTCCAGGACCATATCCGTGATCCTCACGTCGTCCCGGACATTTCAAGTACCATATCGATATACTTCTGGTGAACTTTACCGTGGACCTTCGGCCCGGCTCGGTTGTCTGCAGTCTGAGAAAATTGGCTTTCCGAGCCTCAAAATTTGAGTGTTCACAAACACATATGAAAATAATTGAATAATAAAAAAAATAAATGAACAATCTTAATATTATCCCATTAAGGAAATATAGCGCACAACGACACGAGTCGCGCCTACAGCGGTCCTGAAAGTTAGACGGTTTACATAATGTGGCTTTGTTGGGGAATTAGGGCTTCTATGTAACTAGGGTTTTATATTTATAGAAATTAGGGTTTTCTTAAACTAGGGTTCTTGGTAAAATATGCAAAATTATAAGAATAGGGTTTTAGGTATGAACTTAGGGTTTTATTATAAAACTAAGGTTTAATTATGCAATTCAGGGCTTTATATTCAAAGTTAGAATTGGCAACTGAGATGAAATCCATAACTTCTCATGCTATTTTAATAGGGTTTAATGTTTAATGCCTAGTTTCTGTCTGAAGCTCAATAGTTTCATTGCTATTGTATTCTTTATGAGATAATATGAAGGGTGACAATATTTTGAAAAGAGATTGCTACTAGATGTTTTAAGTGATTGCAAATTAATGGATGATAATACACATGGATACTATAAGTTTGAATAAGTTAAACATAGAAATCAAACCTCCATTTTGTTGGCTCCTCCAAAATGAAATTGTTGAAACCAGCTCCCTAACTTATTGTTGCTGCCTGGATCAATCTTCTTTTTGGTTAGAATAAAACAAGTTTGAGACAATCTACACCGCCTCTTCAATTGCTGTGTATTATTTGTGTTTTAGTATGCCTTTTCTTTTCTCTAATAATTGTTGGTTGCTAGGTTTTTAAAAATTGCCTCGGTTCCCTCCTTTAAATCTATATTTTTAGGAAAATATATTAGGTTAACACCTTATGACCGAGCCTTAGCTTAATTCTAATTTCCTATTTAAGCACAGCTATGATCTGAAGCATATCAAATAAATTTTTTTCAAATTCCAGTGAAATCATGACCATATCAGATTAAAATAAGTTTAATCTGACATGGTCAGAAATCCATATCGATTAAAATAGGTTTAATCCAACATGGTCAGAAGTCCATATCTAATTAGCAAGTCTAATTCGATATGGAAAAGCTTCATATCGAATTAGAATTGATCTAATTCAATATGGGCTTCCATATCGAATTAGAATCAACCTAATTTGATATGGACGCGGACCATATCAAATTAAAGTAATTCTAATTCGATATGGACATGGTCCATATTGAATTAGGTAATGTCCAATTCGATATGGACCGTCCATATAGAATTGGACAAGACTAATTCTATATGGCATGATCCATATCAAACCAAACTTGCTTCAATTTTAAACTGGACCGTTTTAGGGCTTTAAAACTTAAACCAGACTTATTTTAGGCCTTATAAAACCAAACCAATCTAATCAAAAGCTTAAAGTAGGTTTAAGTCATTAAGAATGGACCAATAAGGACTTAGACCTTCTTTAATTAAGACTTAACTAGCTTAGGGCTAAATTCAAGGTCTACAGTTTGCCCCTTACTTAAATGATCTAGAATTTATTTAGAGAGTAAAAATCAACATGACTTTGATCTGATTTTGGACAAGGATGGGTTATGGACCCGGGGACTAATTGATTTGGGTTATGGACTAGAGACTGGATTTGAGTTCTTGAACCTAGGCTAGATTTGGGTTCACGACCCGATGCTAGATTTGTGTTCTCGACCCCAGACTAGATTAGGGTGCTCAAACCAAAATTGGATTAGGGTGCTCGATCTAAGACTTGATTAAAGTGCTCGACCTGAAACATATATTAGGAATCTCAACCTAAGATTGGATTAGGGTGTTCGACCTAAGACTAGATTAGGGTGCTCGACTCAAAACTGGATTAGGGTTCTTGACCCAAGACTAGATTAGGGTGCTTGACTCGAAACTAGATTAGGGTTCTTGACCCAAGACTAGATGTTTCAAAAAAAAAATAGATCAGCTTTAGCTCTTCTAGCTTGGATGACCTTTTGTCACTTGAGAATTGCGGCTTTCTTCTAGCCTCTAGTTTCATTCTTTAATAGATTCTGCTAACCTTTTCTCATCTGCAAGTTCTGGCTTTCTTCTGGCCGGTTGTTCCATTCTTTAATGGATTGTAGGTCTTTACCCTTCAAAAATGGATCTTTATTCTTTGGAGATTGGGTCTTTATCCTTTAAGATAGATTTTTATCCTTTGGAGATTTGATCTTTATTAACTTCAACTATTCTAGCTAGATTAATCTTTTGTCTTTTGCATCTTTATTCTTTTGGGATTCTTGCTTTCTTATTGTTTCATTCTTTTTGTTCTTCCTTTAAAAAAAAATTAGCTATTTTTTAGCTAACCCTTATATTCTCTCTTTGCTCCCTATATGGAAAAATATTGAAAGTGAGTCTGAAAATATTTTGTACATGTATAAACTCAAACCAATGATCTTGTTCCTATTGTGTTTTGTCTGGTTCCTTATACAAGCATATATATTTTAATTTTTGCAAAGTGACTAGAGATTTTTCAAATGATGAGACTTCCATGCCCCTTGATTCCATATACACTTCATGTTTTCTTTATAGGGTATTTATTATTCACTTTGACAAAGAATAGGCAATAGAACAACAAAAATGCAATGTGATATGTTCATGTATACATCATATGCATGGGTGATACTTATAGTGGTTCTACTGACTCACAGACTAAGGTGGTCAACCGAAGCACTCTCATTGGTTCCTTCCAGATACTTATTCAGAATAATAGAAGACTTCATAGCTATAACTTTATCTTTTACATGTACAAAGCATGAGTAGTGGAGACCCCAACAGGGTAGCTAAAAGCATAGGAGATGTCGTTTCAACCCATGATTCAATACATTGGTTGGTAACTTCTTCCTGACTTTGCAAATGATCCTCATTTACCCAATATGTCCTTTAATGTTTAACAATGCAACACACTTTCCTAAGCTTAAGGCTCATGTAATAAAAAATACCCTTTTTAAATTTTAAAATCACATTTTGACTTTGCTAGATTGGTGTCATTATATCTTAGGAATCAATTTTTTCAAATTAACATATCTATAACATGACAACCCTAGTTACCATACTAAACTTTGAGAATTATTTTCATTTGAGCAAGAACTATTACACTTCAAATAGACACATACACATTACTTGGCCAAAGGTCTCATTAAGTTTTAAATATTGTCTACCTTATATTCATGCTTATTCAAACAATCTCCACTAATAGACTCTACCTACCAAGAGAGATCAATAAGTCTTTAATAGGCTTGAAATGGGGTCTATAAGGGACATGATTTAAGTGAAGGCCATTTTCATATTGGAGCTAATATGATACTGCTGACAAACCCTTAAACTACAAACTTCCTTATTGGAACTATACACTGTTGGAAGCATTCTTAAAATTTGGGCACCATTTCTTTCTTCTAGGCATCTTGTTATTTGGCTTCATGAATAGAGCTTGAATGTTCTTCCATCATTTGACAGAATTCTTGATCTTTTTGTTTTGCAAAAACTCAGGATCATTATTTTGTCCCTTTTTCCCTTTGGAATATCAAGTGTCAAGACTTTCAAAATTGCAGACTTGGAGCTGTGTTGGATAAAATGTAAGATGGTCTTTTTCTTATTTCTTTGATTCTATCTGCGTATTTGAGCTAGACAAATTCAAGTCAATCTATCCTCGTAAACTAAGTAAAAGTCTTCTTTTGCTTCAGGTAAAAGGAACTTTATCGTCTTTCTAAACTGCTCTTTTGGGTTTTATTTTCTTATTCTCTTATTCTTTTTCTTTCTTTTGTTTTTCCCTAGCTCTAAGAAAGTTATCTTATCTGCATCATTCTATGCTTTTGACTATAGAGGAGTGGAGTAGAGTGAGTTTGCTTCAATAAGGATAAATCATTTGTTGCCCCTATGTCATCTTAATAGATCAAAGATATTAGGTCTAGTATCAGATGAACTTCAACTATCCTTATGGTCTTGACTATGCATTCCTTTCTTTGATCCTCTTGCCCTTTCACCTTAATGATCATCGGACTTGTCATAAGAGTCATAACAGCTCAGGGTAGGTTGTTGGGGTTTACAAGCCAAGAAAAGCAAGCTAAAAATTCAATTAAGGCTTAAAGGGACAAACTAAGGATTGATATTAATATGGGTGGATACTACTTGTTGGCTTACCAAACAATGCCTAGATCATATCTCTCTTAAATAAGCAAATTTTAATTTCACCTCGAAAGTTCATCAAAGTATGTTCTATTATGGATGAGCCCTATCTAAGTAAGCATACACAACTCAATTCTATAGAACAACTCCCTCATCTAGTAAAGTCATTCGGATCATGATGCATAGATACACTAATTTATGAATATCAAGGTAGACTCATCATGGGTTGAATATGAAAATGAACAAAGACCAATAAAAATTTAATAAAAATAATTTATTCAAACAATCTTAATTTAAAAAATAATATTGTTCTGGAAAACACTAAAGAAAGAAAATGAAACAAAAACCAAACAAGGCAAAGGAAGTTTTATTGATTTGAAGTCGAAAGAGCTTTTTCTGCTTGGACATATCAATGGCAAGGATCATTAAAGATAGTCATTGCTTCATCATCCATGGTTGGTTCAAGCTTGCTTAGTAGTACCTCCTCTTTAACAGCTTCTCCATCTGTCATATCCGTGATTTTGGAAATATAAAAGTTGTATATAGCCACTATATATCTAGTGTATATATAATATATACATATAGTATATTAATTGTATATGTTGGATTAATACATTACATACTTAATATATTTAATACACATATAAGGTACATTTGATATGTATATAAGATACACATTACTTGTGCATATTTGTAATATCCCAAATTTTTAAAAAGTTCTAATTTTTGAAAATTTAATAAAATAAATTATAATTTAAATGGATAAATTAAATTAATGATTTTAAATGAAAAATGAAGGGATTTTAAGTGAAAAAGTGGAATATATATGTGATATATATGTAAAATATATACAACATATAAAAGTCAACACTTTTTGAGAGAAAAGTCAAAGTAAAAGGGTATTTTGGTAATTAAATCTTAGAAATTTAAAATTAATAAAATAATTCAAAAATAAATTATTTTTGAATGGAAGAGGGATTTTGGACTTTTAATCAACACGGAAGCTGGGAATTCGCCGGCGGTGGTCCCTCCTGGACCAACTGCCCTCTCGTTCGCAGATGTTTTGAGGCACAGCACTTCATCTTCATCATCGATTCCTTTGGATCTAACTGGTAATACTAGCTTTCCTGATTATTTTATGCCTAAACAGTCATTTCGATTCAAAGGGGCACTTGCAATATCTTTTTCTAAAGATGAGATTCAATCTTTAGCAAAGCCTCTTTCTTTTGCTTTGGTCGGTTTCTTCCCCTCAGGTCGTCCAAATATGAAGATTCTCAAAAAATCCCTAGATTTTGTGGCCTTCAAAGGTGATTTTCTGCTGGGTTTAATGGATGCCTCTCATGTTCTTCTTAAATTCTCGCTAGAAGAAGATTACCTCAGATGTTGGCTTCGCCAACTATGGTACTTTTATGGTTTTGCTATGAGAATTTTTAAATGGACACCTGATTTCAGATCAGATGTTGATTCTCCTATTATGCCAATCTGGATTACAATGGAAGGTTTACCAATCCACTTCTTTGACAAACAAGCTCTCTTTCAAATTGGATATCTGATCAGCAAACCATTAAAAATCGACTCTGCTACTGCTCAATTAATCAGGCCATCGGCGGCTCGCATTTGTATTGAAGTGGATTTGTCTAAGGAATTAGAGGATTGAATTTGGATTAACAATGGTGATTCTGGCTTTTTCCAAACCATTAAATACGAAAATCTCTCCACTTATTGTAATTGCTGCTGCAGATTGGGTCATGAGACTGATAAATGCTCTGTTTCTATTGATACTAATCATAGACAAATAGATTCTAATCTACCTGAGCCAAAGTCGAAGAAATCTGATAAGGTCTGGGTGCCGAAAGCTAATGTGGACATACAGATGGGACAAACCAGTAATGCGATTCCACTTGCAAATCCTACTACTTCAAAGTATTTATTGGATCAATCAGTATCTGACCCATCTATTATGGACATTCCAAAAAATACTGATGAGGATGCTGCAAATAAAAAACGGGTTACTTTCAATTTGGATATTTCTACTTCAGCTGATACTACTGATGTTTTGATAAATCAAAGAACATCTAATAGTGATGTTGGAACTGGTGATGAGCTAACAGATTGCGAGACCTTTGTTGTTTCAGATTCAGAGAATTTGGCAGGTAATTTGAGAGACACTAACTCTAATAAGATCGAAGTTGTCAATAATGTCATGCAGGCTGGAGACTGTGATAAAGCTACTGGTATTGGTCAACGCTCTGATATCATTCATCAGAATGTTGAACCTTCTATTTCAGCAGCCAGTGATCCTGAAGGTCAAGCTACTGATGTTGATGATGATACCCATCTTTCGGATGACAATTTGCCCATGGGTTTATATTCTAATAATGCTGTTGATAGTGATAAACCCCAACTGGTTACTCGAGCTCGACCTGGTCGTCCACGAAAAAATCAAAAAGGGCTGACTAAGAAACAACAGATCTCTAATTGCTTTGTTGATCATTCCAACCTTTCCCAATGAATATCTTGTATTGGAATGTTAGAGGTATCAGTTCTTCGCTTTCTCGAATTCATAAATTATGTGCTTCTTATCATCTGGGATTGTTTATTTGTATTGAACCTATGGTTAACTCTGATAAGAAAAACTTTATAGCTACTACTCTGGGTTTCCAGAATGTTTATGCTTCCTCAGATAACAAAATATGGCTTTTATGGCATGATCATATATTTTCTTTGAGTGGCTTTTCTGATGTGTCTCAAATCTTGTCTTGTGATGTTCTATTTCATCCTATGGGATTTCATTTCAAACTTTCGTCCATTTATGGGTCTCATTCGCGTGTTAGCCGCTATTCCCTATGGGACAATATATGCAATTACTCCAGATCTTCTTCTAAACCATGGGTAATTGGAGGTGATTTTAATATTGTTAAATCCCTTTCTGAATATAAAGGTAATGGTTCTCCAGATCTTTTAAGTATTCAGGATTTTGAAGACTGTACTAGTGAATGTGGCCTGGTCGATGTTGCTTACCAGGGGTCGTATTATACTTGGACTGGCATTCGTTCCAATGGTCGGGTTTGGAAAAGGATTGATCGCATTATTGCGAATATCCATTTTTTCAATGCTTTTGATGTTCTTAGTAATAAACACTTGAGTAAAACTTCTTCAGATCATTCACCTATGCTTCTTACTTGTGCTAATTTATCTCAATAGGCTCCCAAGCATTTTAAATTCCAACATATGTGGATCTATAATAATACTTGTCTTCCTTTTGTGAGGCAAAGATGGTCTGAATCTTTTAATGGTGGAGGTATGAGAGGCCTTTTTGCTAAGCTTAAAAATCTTAAAATTGGTCTACGTGAATGGAATAAAGCTAGCTTCGGGCATCTATTTCAGGATATTGCCAAAGCCGAAGCTGAAGAGAAGGAAGCAGAAGATAATTATATTCAAGATTCTTCTCAAGAGAATCTTCGGTTGTGGAATGATAAGCAAGTGACTCTTCATAAAAAATTGAAACTGGAAGAAGTTTATTGGCAACAAAAAGCCCATGTGCACTGGATTCATGATGGTGATCGTAATACAAAATATTATCATAATTTTGTGAAAATGTGCAGGAAGCTTCACCGAATAATTTCGATCACGAAAGCTGATGGTTGTCGGGTTACTGATCAAGCTGAATTGGGTAAAGAAGTAGTTATCTTTTTCCAGAATTTATTTGATAGTGATGTTACGGGTAATGAAGCTTGCTGTGATTCTTTTCTATCATGCATTCCGCCTCTTGTTTTGAACTCGGATAATATTAAGATCGAGAAGATCCCAGATAATGAAGAGATTAAAGCTGCGGTATGGCAACTTAATCCTAACAGTGCTCCAGGGCCCGACGGTTTTGATGGTTTCTTTTTCAGACATTGTTGGTATATAGTCCAATAGGATGTTTGCAGTGCCATAAAAGAATTCTTTTTAGGAGTTCCCATTCCTCATTCTTTCAGTAGTGCTCAGATTATTCTTCTGCCGAAAAAAGATAATCCTGCCACCTTTGCTCATTATAGACCCATTTGTTTGGCTACATTCATAAGCAAGGTATGCACTCGTATCATTGCTAACCATTTCTCTGGTGTTTTAGATAAACTTATCTCTGAAGAACAGGTTGGTTTTATGAAGGGAAGATCTATTCATGATCAAATTATGCTTGCTAATGAGATGCTCCATGATCTGGATAAGAAAACACGAGGACACAATTTAGCTATTAAGCTAGATATGACTAAAGCTTTTGATAGACTGTCTTGGAATTTTTTTAGATCGGTTATGATCAAATTTGGTTTCTCCGAGGTGGTGGTGACTCTTATCATGAATCATCTTTCATCTACTCATCTTCCAGTCCTGGTAAATGGTTACAGTTATGGTTTCTTTCAGCCTAGACGGGGTGTTAAGCAAGGTGATCCCCTTTCTCCTTTACTATTTATTTTAGTCTCTGAAGTGTTTTCTAGAGGTTTGAAGGATCAGATAAGCAGGGGCTCTATTTCTCCTTACAAATTGCATCGTTATTGCCCAGTAATATCTCACTTAGCCTTTGTAGATGATCTGTTGATTTTTATAAATGGTGATGTTCGGTCCATTAAGGCTTTCAGAAAATTCTTGGATGATTATCAATCCTGCTCTGGTCAGATGATAAATTTTGACAAATATGCCTTTTATTGCTCTCGTAAAGCTAGTTCGGTATCCATTAAAAAGTTTGAGGAATTGCTTTCTATTACAAGAAGCTCTCTTCCCTTTACTTATTTAGGAGCTCCTATCTATCAAGGAATTAACAGAATGGCTTACTGCAAAGATTTACTGCACAAAATTGACACAAAACTTCAGGGTTGGCTGAAGCGTTTCCTTTCTCTCGGGGGACGCCTTATTCTCATTAGACATGTTTTGTGCTCCTTTCCTCTTCATATTATGGGTTCCATGCTTCTGCCGAAAGCTGTTATTGCTAGCATTGAGCGGAAATTTACTCTTTTTTTCTGGGGTTCTGATGGTAGCTCTCATCGTCATCACTGGGTGAAATATTCTAAGTTTTTATTCCCTTTGGCTGAAGGTGGTCTTGGTATTCGATCCATTGTAGCTTTACAAGAAGCTTACTCTTTAAAGTTCCTTTGGATGTTTTTATCCGGGACATCCTTATGGGCAAAATACATGAAGATAAAATATGGAAGAAAAGGGAATATGACATTCATTCCAACGGACTCATGCAACTGGAAACGCATATGCCACACTTATAGCAAACATCCAAATTTGATTGAGAATAATGATGGTTCGGTTTCGTGGGCTACAGAAGACTTTGGTGTTTTTAAGTTGTCAAAGGCTTATGATATGGTTAGGAAAAAACGTAACTCTTCGTTGGCTTTCGAATCCATTTGGGATAGTGCTATCCCATTGAAACTTTCAATTTTATCTTGGAAAATTTTAAACTTTGCCCTGCCCTTGCCTGTTCAACTCCAACAACTTGGTATTCATATTACCTCTTGCTGCCCTTTCTGTTATTACGGGCCAGCTAGGATAGATCATATATTTTACCAATGTGAAACCATTAACAAAATTTGGAGATTTTATAGGGCTCATCTGATTCCTTTTGATAGGGGCCGTCCGGCTATCCTTCGTCATGAATTAATGACGTGGTGGCTGCATGCATGAAGAAAAACAACCAAAGGTATTCTTTGTAAATTACTTCCGCAAGCTATCTTACATGCTATATGGTCCTCTTATTGTAAATGTTGTTGGGGAGGAGAAAATTTTTTCTCTTTATATATTGATCAGAAAGTTACTCGATTTTTGCTGCATTGGGGAGTTGCCTTCTCTAGTGCTAAATTTGCTTCCCCTATAGCTGATTTTGCTGAGTTTCTTCCAAACAACTTCGGTACGAAGAGTTTAAAGTCGAAACTGGTTTATTGGAACCGACCACAGCAAGGCATTATCAAGATTAACATTGATGCTTCATATATTGTTCATAGCTCTTCTGGTGGTGCTATAATCAGAAATGATTCGGGTCATTTTATTTTGGCTCACACTTTTCTATTGCAGGCTAATAACTCGATCGAAGTTGAAATTAAAGCTCTCTCTTATAGTCTTCAATGGTGCATTTCATTGGGCTATACTCGGCTAATTGTGGAATTAGATACTTCTCAAGTCATCTCTTTTTTGCAGCAACAATGTGGTCAATTGCCTCCAAATTGGAGTTGGCTGAATAATCTAAAAGACATTTCCTTCTCTCATATTCTTAGGGAAGGCAACCAAGCAGCTCACTACTTGGCTTTCTACAGCAGAGTCACCTCTTCAACTCGTGTTTTTGCTACTTTTGATTCTTTGCCTAAATTCATTAAGGGGGTTATTCTTACTGATTGTATGGGTTTGCCTCACATTAGATATCACTAAGTCTTTCTTTTACAATTTTTCACAAACTTTTGCCCAGAAGCGATTAGGATTTTGTACTGTCAATTTGTATGGGTTTTCGATATGGTTTTGATTATTTTATATAAATAGCGGTGGTTCCGTCTACCTTTCCCCCAAAATATATATATATATATATATGGTTATAAATAAAGATGAAAAGAAAAAGAAAATTTAAAAGTTGTCTTCATCTTCCTCTTCTTCTCACAAGGGCCGGCCACCATGGATGCAAGACTAAGGAATTTGATTCTTCCATACTCAATTTATTGAAGGATTTAACAAGTTTAAAGTGGATTTTTGGTGATTTCCACCAAAATTAGTAAGTTTTCAACTTCTTTATTTGGATTTCATGAAAGTATGAATATGCGTATTTTGGGTTTTTGAAGTTCTAAGATTTAATTATCTATTTAGGTATGGATGAAGTTATTTTAAGTGATTAACAATGATTTTAAGGTTGGATTAAAGAAATGGTTGAGTTTGGATAAGATTGGTGAAGAGAGAGAATTTAGGGTTATGGAACATTTGAGTTTTTGAAATCATGAGTTTTAATTGTGAAAATTGGTTCCAAATGTGTTGTTTTGATGCATAAACAAGGATTTTAAAATCAAATGATGGATTTAGTTAAGTTTGAATAGAGTTTGAAGATGGTAGTATTGATTTAGGGTTTTGGAAAAATGAATTTCAAAGAATGATTAATTGTTTGATTTTAATGCTTAAATCATGTTATTTAATGATATAAGTGGTGGAAATAAGATTGAAATGATAATTGGATTGAGTTGGAATGGAGATCCTTCAATGGTGAAGGTTATGCCATTTTAGGGTTTTGAACATAAGCAAGTGGTTAATTAATGTAATTGGTTTAAACATGTTAAAATATGTTTGTAATGATATAAATAAGCTCAAAACAATAATTTAATGGGTTAATATGGATTTGCTAAGTTAAAGTAAGGAAAGACTTAATTTTTAAAATTTTGTAGGAGTGTTGTTAAATTAATATTTGATGTTGAGAATGCCTTAGAATGTGATATTAAATGATTATTTATGATCACATTTGGTATAGGCATTGAGAGGAAGTAGTTTGGCCAATCCAAGTGTTGAAGGGTAACTTGGAAGAGAAAGTTGGTGGGAGTTTTAAGATTATTTTGGTTGCTATTTGAGGTATGTATAAACTTTGAAAATAATGTTTATATTTGCATGACATTTGGACTTAACACATTTTTGTTGGAAAATGTGTTAAGCTACTTGGTTCATTGATTGTATATGAATAATGTGCTATGACATTTGTAATGTCATATATGTGTTAAATGCATTGTAAAAAGCCATTGATAATGGCTAAATTGTGTAAAATGTGAAATATGCATATTATGTGGAAATACCCAAAGTAATTGGGTAATATGTTGTGAATGCAAAAATGAGATATGTGGTATAATAAAATGAATTGATATTGATAAAAATGAGAAATGTGAGAAATGTGAGAAAAAATGAGAAAGATGTGAAAAATGAGAAAAGTGAGAAAAAAAAGTGAAAATAAGGCAATGTGCTTAGATTGAATATGTGAAAATGAGAAAGAGATTAATAATGAGAAATATGAATAAATTGTGTGTCTAGTATGTTATTCAATTTTTAAAGTTCCGTGTTTGGTGGCATGCCTATGATTGCCTACGGGCTAAACGCTGGGCTGATGAAAAGACCGAATCTTAAGCCAGGTCTAACTGATAAATATGATGTTTTTAGGGTGAAAAAACCAGGTCGTAAGTCTCAAAAATAAATCCTTGAAGCTAGACTGAGTGAAAAGACTGGGTTGTAAGCTTAGATCTAGTTGGATTATCCATGGATATATTGCCTACAAGGCTAGACACATGGTGTCATTATAGACCAAAATAGCAACTCTAGAATTTGAATAGCATATTAGTTGTCTTTGGGCCCATATTTGTGTTTGTTTATATGTGAATTGTGGAATGTGAAATAACTGAAGAGTATGAGAAAATGGAATGATGTGATGTTCATAAGCATTTTGCATTGGCATTACTTTACATTTTTATTATCATCAAAGTTTGTACCACTAATCTATGGCTTAGTGTGATTGTAATTCGTCGCTCAGGTGACATGGACATTTTGGTAGAGCCGGAGAGTTCTACTAGACCTGGTCAGGTATAGGTTTGTAGTTTTTGAGCTTGAAGAGTTTTTTAGTACATCAAGATCAGAGCCAGTTGCCAACATTTAGATATTTGATATTACAATATATTTTGATATTATATATGTTATGATATATTTTTGAAGTATATAATGTAAATTGTAAAGAATGTTTTGAATAATTTAGTTAGGATGGGATCTTATATGTGTTATTAATATATATACCTATATATAAGTATTTTGAGAAAATATGGAGAAATTGAGAAGTATTGGTGAAATGGTGAAATGATTTTATTGGGAGTGTTTATTTTATGTAGGTTGTGTTTTACTGAATTTTGGGAATGTCCAAATTACAGACAAAACTTTGGTGAAATTTTTCCCAGAGATTTTCAATAAAAATGTTTATTTGGGTTCCTATAATGAGCAAAGAATATTTATATACTATTTAATTTTATATATTTTGTATTTGAAATTCTAAATTTGAAATGTAAAAAAAAATTATTAAACCGGTCTGTGATATTTTTGTACCATATATGCATATTTTACATATGCTGAAAATATGTATTGTACGTATATAGGATATAAGGGTGTTACACCATCTATGTCATAACAATATGATAAAACAAAACTCTCCTCCAATCCTCCTTCTGTCATGAAGGTTACAGGCAGCGACACCCTTTCATATATAGGCAGAGGATTATTCTTTATGTTGGGTTATTAGGCTCAGACAACTTTCCATTTCAATAAAATCTTGGATCTCGTGCCTTAATAGAGAATATTTATATGTATCATGCCTTTGCATTTGATGAAATTGACAGAAGGCCTTGGCATTAAAGTTTGATGGCAGAGGATTGTGTAGCGGTCTAGGAGCCAATGACTGTCATAACCCTTTCTCTATATCTTGTTGAAAACCTAAGACAAAAGTTTTCCAAGATCTAAAAACTGCCCCTTATTTGCTTGACCAGTTATATTAACGTCTACTGCATTTTGTGTACTCTGGCTACCAGACTGATAATTTTCCTTCTCATTCTTTCTTCAATAAAAATGACTTTTCTCTCATTCCCATTCTTCTATCTTTATGCCAGCTTGGAGAAGATCTTTGAAATCCTTGATAAGGGTGTGGGACATCCATTCATGAAGATTAGGCAGCACCCCTGTCACAATCATCTTATCCGGTCTGACTCATCAGGCCTCTTCTTGAGCAATGCAACCTTGTTTCTGCATCTTTTCACGTAATCAACAAAATTCTCATTTTGTTTCTGCCTGATCGACTCAACTTCTATCAAGGTAACTTTCAATTCTGCATTATACCCATACTGCTGAATGAAGACTTTGCATAATAAATCTCAATCTTTTATGGTACTTTCCTCCAAGTATTAAATAAATTTTGTACAATAGTCCAAAGAACGCATAAAATACCTTAGAGTTTGGGCTTTAGTAGCTCGAGTAGACTGCATAGTAGTGATGTACTGCTTAACATGCAAGTGAGGATTTCATGTACCATTGTACTTAGCGAAAGAAGGCATTTTGAACTTGTATGGAACTTCTTCATCTTGCTCAAACAGCTTGTCCACCTCCGATATCTCTTCAGTTTTCAGCTTCTTTTCAAACTTCTTCTCTAAGTCAATAATCATTTTCTCTACGTCTGAAGTTTCAGTCATTTTCATAGTTGATTTCTCCACAACCTTCAGCTCCTTCTTCTTATCTTGAGGATCTTAAAAATATCGAACCCAATCATCATCATCATCATCATCATCATCATCATCATCATCATCATCATCATTAACTACTTTGTCATCATCAAAGGCTACCTTTCTAATCTTAGCCTTTCTCTTGTCCTTCTGCATCTTAGTACTAGCAGACGCTTCAATAGTGTTCCCTAGTAGTGCAACCAGTTGGCTTTTCATGGTCTCAGCTAGGACCCCATTTAGTTCTTCTATCTTGGCATTGAAGGCATCATCCACCATCTTTTGAATCTGTTTAGGTTTCATAGCATTTGATGAGAGGCTGACTGAGTAGTGGCTGGATTCTACATCATTGGCATAGGTTAGATTGTCATAGACTTGTGAGCTGCTATACTCCAGGGATGTGATCCAGAAAGGATCAATGTCATGTGATGCAATGCATGTATGCATGGATGCACAAATAGCAGATAGACAAAGATACATAGGACATTCCTTCCAACCTTATATCTTCCACACGTAAATGGTGAGTCTCTTTTCCTAAGTATATGGTTAACAAAATATCAACATAGGATATCTTATTTTTGAACAATTCAGTAGACGGTTTAACCAATAACTATATTTTCAAATTTAGAATTCGGTCCATAATAACTCCCATTAATTAAGCCTTAATCCATTGGATCAACTAAAAAATAGCTTTTATGCTATATTGGGATTTATCATAAATAGATTTTCCATTTTGGAAAAATAACTAATGATTCATGCCATAAATAAGCCCATGATTAATAATTCTTGGTGTAAATTAGGCTCATAATTGTTTTTTATTTGTAAGCCCATTTAAGAAATGGTTGTAATTTAAGAGGCCATCGCAAAAAAGGTTTGTTTAAAAATGAATTTTGGACTTTACGTTTGGACCATAGGGATTTTGACCCATCTAAAATGGTTTCACATCCAAAGACCATCTTGAAAAAGTTTTGAAAATAATTTTGGTCTTTTAGGGTTAAAAAAATAAAATTATTTTAGGCTTACAATATAATTATGTCATATTAGAAAAAGAAAAAACCAAATAGGCCATGGTTCAAAGCAAGATGTATCAATCATAGTCAAACAACAAGTATTTGGGTAAAAACCTAAGAAAAGTTACTAGACTAATTACATGGGCTTTAGTCTTTGGGTTGAAAAGCTTAGGCTTCCATAGCAAGTATATACCAAAAGGAATGAGGCTATGAGTGATTATGCCATGCTTGCTCTCCACACCTTGAGTGAAAGTATGGTATCCCTTACATAACATAACATGGGTTACACGGGCATCCTAACTCACGCACACAATGTAATCTCAATGATACAATAAATTATATCATAATAAGAAAGTATAAAGACCAACATAATCAATTTCTCTTATCCCCAGTGGAGTGGCCATAGTGAGCAGGGATTTTTGCTCTCACTCCCATGTGTAATGGTTTTTTTGACTTCGGTACTGTTAGGCTCAGGTCCTTAAAGAACACGGGCCTGAGAAAATGGAGTCAATACTTAGACGGGCTGAGAAAGAAAAGAAAGGGGTGGATGACTCGATTCCTAAGGAATCTCCAACCCCCTATTGGGTTCGAAAAGTTTAGTATGCATGGGGAAGGTAAGAATGATGCAACACCCTCACAATGCTCGATTCATTGAAACTGACCTACTTTTCAAGTCTAAATATTATTGAATTTTTTGTTATTATGACATTATCCATATTACATGCATTTATAAAAATAAATAAGCATCCATTGCATGAAGTTAAACCAACCAATTAAAATAGACACCCACTCCAGGATGGAAATATGCCCTTACAATTATGTCCAATATTCACAAAGAAAGTAAAATAAATAAAATAGAACATCCACCATAGGTGGAAATGTGCCCCTTATAATAGTCCTAAAAAGCTTAAAATAAATTAAATTAAATTAACTAAATAAATAAGGCACCCACTCTAGATGGAAACATGACTTTTATAATTCCCTTTCAAAATACATATAAATCTAAGAAAAAGAATAAAGCAAGAAAAAAATAATATGATACGTATAAAAATAATTGAATAATTAAAAAAATAAACAAACACATCTTAAATTATCCCATTAAGGAAATATAGTGTGCAATGACATGAGTCACGCCTACGGTGGTCCTACCAGTGGGCGGGTGGGTCAAGGGGGCAACACCTCTTGTGGGGGATCGGAGGCAGCGCCCCCTAAAAGGTAGACAATTTACATGATGTTGCTTTGTTATTCTATCTAACTAGGGTTTTATATTTATAGAAATTGGGATTTTCCTAAACTAGGGTTCTTGGTAATAAAATTTGAAAAATTATAAGATTAGGGTCTTAGGTATGAACTTAACGTTTTATTCTAAAAACTAAGGTTTAATTATGCAATTTAGGGTTTTATATTCAAAGTTAGAATTGGCTACTGAGATGAAATCCATAAATTCACATGCCATATCAATAGGGTTTAATGTTTAATGTCTAGTTTCTTCCTGAAGCTTAATAGTTTAATTGCTACTGCATTCTTTATGAGATAATGTGAAGGGTGACAATATATTGAAAGGAGATTGCTATCGGATGTTTTAAGTAATTGCAAATTAATGGATGATAATAGACATGGCTATTGTAAGTTTAATAAGTTAAACATAGAAATCAAACCTCCATTTTGTTGGCTCCTCCCAAATAAAATTGTTGAAACAAGCTCCCTGCCTTATTGTTGCTGCCTGGATCAATCTTAATTTTGGTTGGAATGAAGCAAGCTTGAGACAATCCTCATTGCTTCTTCAGTTGCTATGAATTAATTATGTTTTGGCATGCTTTTCTTTTCTCTGATAATTGTTGGCTGCTGGGTATTTAAAAATTGCCCCGTTCCCTCATTTAAATATGTATTTATAAGAAAATATATTAGGTTAACAACTTATGACCGAGCCTTAGCTTAATTCTAATTTTCTATTTAAGCACGACTATGATCTAAAGCATATTGAATAAAATTATTTCAAATTCTAATGAAACCGTGACCATATCTAATTAAAACAAGTTTAATCTGACATGGTCAGAAGTCCATATCGAATTAGAAATGGACAAGCTCCATATCAAATTAGAATTGAACTAATTCGATATGGGCTTCCATATCAAATTAAAATCAACCTAATTCGATATAGACAAGGTCTATATCAAATTAGAGTAATTCTAATTCGATATGGACCATCCATATCGAATTAGAATCGATCTAATTTGATATAGGCACAGTCCATATGGAATTAGGCATGGTCCAATTCGATATGGACCATCCATATCGAATTGGACAAGCCTAATTTGATATGGCATGATCCATATTGAACCAAACTTGCTTCAATATCAAATCGGACCGTTTCAAGGTTTTAAAAATTGAACAGGACTTATTTGAGGCCTTATAAAAATTAGAACATTCTAAGCAAAACCTTAAAGTAGATTTAAGTCATTAATAATGGACCGATAAGGACTTAGGCCTTCTTTAATTAGGACATGACTAGTTTAGGACCAAAATCAATGGTCTACAGTTATATATTTTATGATGGATGATGCATTTTGATGGTTTTATTGCCTATTTTATTTAATCAAACTATATTTATTTGGATTTTAAGGTTGTAAAGGGCATGTTTCCACTTTATGGGTG
This sequence comes from Garcia nutans, assembly GCA_947685225.1. Lineage (NCBI taxonomy): Eukaryota > Viridiplantae > Streptophyta > Magnoliopsida > Malpighiales > Euphorbiaceae > Garcia > Garcia nutans. Next base: position 22,484,314 of record CANTUV010000001.1, read on the forward strand.
CCTTGTTTATTTAAATTGTTTCTTTTATCTTATTTGGGATTAATGTAAGGGACACATTATCACCAATTGGTAGGTATCCTATTTTTATTTACTTGTATTTTAGACATTGGGACATTGTAAGGGCATGTTTCCATCTTTGTATAGGTGCCCATTTTATTTGTTTTTTTTGCTTGCTTATAATTTGATAATTATTTATTTTCTACTATTGCATGTAGTGTGAATAATGTTGTAATAATGTAAGAATTCAATAATATTTAGACCTGAAAAGGAGACGGGTTCCAATGAACTGGGGTCATTTCACATTACCCAACTTTCTGAACCTAGTAGGGGTCAGGGATTCCTTAGGAATCGAGTCATCCACCCATTTCTATCTTCCTGGCCTGTGCGGGTGGCGACTCCATTTCTCTAAACTTAGGCCGGTATTCTCTAAGGCTCCGAGCCTAGCAGTGCTGCAGTCATAAGAATTATTCCACCGGGAGTGGGTGCAAAAATTCCTGCTCGCATTAGAGATATGAAAGGTACCTTCAGTGTTGAAACCCCAAATTGAAGAAAATTCTTGGAGAGAAAGTTGATAGGAGACATTAAAGAGTTTAAAGGTAATGCCATAGGTTCCTAGAGGTTCCAAGTCTCTTTTCTCAACAACCAAAGTGGTGAGAAATTCTTTGGTTAGAGATTCCCAGCCTAAATCATCTTTTTATAGAAAAATAAACTTTTTCCATCCAAGATATGCTAAGGTTTCTTTTATATAGGATTCAATTCCTAGGGTTTCTAGAGTGAAAGAAGAAGGAACTTTGCTGGGTTCACATTTTTATTTTGGATTAATGCATACCTTATTTTTTCTTCTTCACTAAGGTGCATATGTTTGTTAATTCTTGTCCTAGATTCCTCCATTGGGGGTGGAAGAGGCAGCAATTCCCTTGCCTTTCTGCTATCTTGAAGCCTTCTTATTATGAGAGTCTTTTAGAGTCATTTGGGCAAAAGAAAAGGGAACTGGAGTTTAAGGAAGAATGATGATAAATTTGACGAGTTTGAGTGTTTGGAAGTTTAAAGATGGATCTCATAAAATCTGATATTGGGCCAAAACTAGTCATTGATAACTATTGGTGAAGGATTATGTACATTTTAAAGAGTTTCCAATGACTATAATTTTTGAAAATTATGAGTCTTCCCGGCCGGACTCCTTTTGGTACTGTCAGACCACTTGCAAAATTTGAGAGCCTGAGAGTGTATAATAGAGTCCAAATGGACTAATCTCTTTTTAACATAAAGGTCAATAAAATTTTGAAAGTGCATGATCGGACTAGGTCTCAGCATGCTTGGTTGAGTGGCATGACCTATGGCACTGTCGGACCATTGCTTAGTCCGAATGGACTGAATGAGTTTTGTAAAAAGAAGAGGAAAATTGTAGATATCAATTTGTGGCCTTAATGTATGATTAAAATAGATATGAAAGAGGAATTAGGTCATGTAAAATTTATATATTTTTAAGTAATTCTAATTTCATCATTGATATGCAAATTCAAATCAATCAATAATATGTATTTCAATTCAAACTAGTTCCATCTATCATCTCTATGTGTTGTTTTATAAAATTTAATCTTTCTGCATTTTGTGAAGATATCAGCAAGTTGATATTGAGTGTTTATAAACTCTAGAACAACATTTTGATTTTGAACATTGTCTCTCTAGAAATGATGCCTAATATCTATATGTTTTGACCTAGAATATTGTATTGGATTCTTGGATAGATTAATGGCACTAGTGTTATCACACTTAATGAGAATGTGAATAAATGTTTTACTATAATCTAACAATTATTGTTTCATCCATAAAACTTGTGTACAATAAAAACAAGCAGCAACGTATTTGGCTTTCGTGGTAGATGGAACAACCAACACTTGCTTCTTACTAAACCAAGAAAATAGGCAATCATCAAGAAAATGGAATGTACCAGTCATGCTTTTCCTATCCAATAGGCTACCTAAAAAATCCACATCCAAAAATCCTAAAATGTCAAATGATGTATTTCTAGGATACCAAAGTCCTAAATGCAATGTTCCACTTAAATATTTTAGAATTCTTTTAGTAGCATTCAAATGTGATTCTTTAAGGCATGAATGAAATCTAGCATATAAACAAACACTATACATTATATCGAGTCTAGAAGTGGTTAAGTAGAGTAAGGATCCGATAATACCTCAATAATTCTTTTCATCTACTTTCTTACCGACTTCATCTTTGTCCAACTTCAAGGATGTGCACATTGGCGCTTTACTAGCTTTGCATCCATCCATCCCAAACTTCTTGATAAGTTTCTTTATGTATTTGGATTGGTTGATGAAGATACCATCCTTATGTTGCTTAATTTGTAGACCAAGGAAGAACTTTAATTCACCCATCATGCTCATTTCAAATTCCCTAGTCATACAAGAATTAAATTCTTTGTGCAAAGATTCAATAGTAGCACCAAATATAAAGTCATCAACATAAATTTGAACAATTAGAATGTTATGCAGTTTCTTTTAACAAAAAGTGTAGTGTAAACTTTGCCTTTTGAAAAACCATTTTCTAATAAACATGCACTAAGTTTATCATACCAAGCTCTTGAAGCTTCTTTCAATCCATATAGTTTCTTAGTTAATTTAAAGAAATGGTTTGGAAGTCTATAGTCTTCAATACCAAGAGCTTGTTCAACATAAACTTCTTCATTAATGAATCCATTTAAAAATGCACTTTTGACATCCATTTGAAAGAGTTTGAAATTCATATGACATGCAAATGCAAGTAAAATTCTAATTGCTTCTAATCTAGCAACGAGGGTAAATGTGTCATCATTATCGATGACTTCTTCTTGGTTATAGCCTTTGGCTACCAATCTAGCTTTATTTCTAGTGATGAGACCATCTTCATCAAGATTATTCATATATACCCATTTGCAACCAATAATTGGATGATCCTTGGGTCTAGGAACAAGTTTCCACACATTTTTATCTTTCAAATTGGTTGAGTTCATCTTGCATTACAATCACCCAACATTAATCACTAAGAGCCTCCTCAATAGTCCTCGGCTCAATTTGAGAAACAAAAGCAACATTAACATCTAAATGCCTAAGTTTTGATATAGTAGTTACTCCCTTTGAAGTAACACCAATGATGAGTTCTTTAGGATGATCTTTTTGATAATACCAATCATTGGGCAGTTCTTGAGTCTCTTCTATCTTGGTTCCTTCTTGTTTTACTATTTGTTCTAGTTTGTCATTGTTTTCCTTTTGAACATTGTTTATCTCAAGCTCTTCAAATCTACCTATAAAATCATCAAGAACACTACCTTTCCATGATCAAGCTTAGAAGATTCATCAAAGATAACATGCATTGATTTTTCAACTATTAGAGTTTTCCTATTAAATACTCTATATGCTTTAGTGGAAGATGAATACCATAAGAACACACCTTCATCTGATTTGGATGAGAATTTTTCAAGGTTGTCCTTGGTATTTAATGTGAAGCATTTGCATCTATATACTCTAAGATATGAAATTTTGGATTTTTTTTTCCATTCCATAGCTCATAAGATGTTTTGTTCATCAAAGGTCTTTTGAAAACTCAATTTGAAATATAACATTTTGCATTAACGGCTTCCGCCCAAAAGTAAGAAGGTAAATTATACTCATTGAGCATTGTTCTAGTCATTTCTACCAATGTTCTATTTTTCCTTTCAACCATACCATTTTGTTATGGTGTTTTAGGTATTGAAAAATTATGTGAAATGCCAAATTCATTGCAAAAATCTTCAAAGTTCACATTTTCAAATTCTTTGATATTATCACTTCTTATAGATGTGATTACATAGCCTTTTTCATTTTGAACTCTTTTTGTAAAAATTTTAAAATGGTTAAAAACTTCATTTTTTTTTAGCTAAGAAATTACCCCGAGTAAACCTAGAGTAGTCATTAATAGGTACAAATGCATACAACTTGCCTCCTAGACTAGTAACTCTATTTAGGCCAAACAAATATAACTGAATTAATTCTAGAGATCTAGAGGTACTAACAAAGTTCTTAGTTTTGAATGAACTCTTATGTTATTTTTCAAATTGACAAGGTTCACATATTTTATTTTTGTTGAATTTCATTTTGGGAAGTCCTTCTACAAGTTATTCTTTTCTTAGACATTGCAATTGATCCATATTAGCATATCCTAATCTTCTATGTCAAAGCCAAATATCATTACTAATAGTGACTAAATATTCAAAGGCATTATTAGAATGTAGGTCAATTTGTAAGTGTTTCCAATTCTTCCTCCTTTGAATGCAAGCTTGCCATTTGAAAAGGTAATTTTGCATCCTTTAGAGTTAAAATTGACATCATACCCTTTATCACACAATTGGCTAACACTAAGCAAATTATGTTTCAATCCATCAACTAGCCACACATCATCAATCATGTTCCTACCAATCATACCAATAGAACCAATACCTGTAATTTTTCCTTTAGCATTATTTCCAAATATCACATTACCTCCTTACTTGTAAGTAAAAAGTAGTAAAAAGTTATAAAATGTTGTGAAATGTTTTATATCACCAATCATGTGCCTTCAGCATCGGCTATCGATAAGTCAAACACTTTTATTGATAGTAGACTTTAGGCATATCTACAAAATAATAAAATTTATCTTCTTTTAGATACCCAAATGAGTTTGGGTCCTTGGGGGTTAGTTGTAGAAGGATCCTCTAATTTGATGTGCACCTTCCTAATATAACAAAATGTACTTTTATGACCAAATTTCATGCAATAATGGCATTGATATAAAGGTTTATTTCTTTGCATTTCCTTATTAAACTTTGAAAAATGAAGTTGACAATCACAAGTATGTATGGAATAAAGTTGTTTATGTGCAAACTTAGGCTTGTGTTCTTGCCTTGCGTACATGTATGCATAATTTGTTCTTGGAACCTTGGTTTTAAAGCCTAATGAGCCTTGAGTAGTCTTTTTAGGACTTTTAGGCTTAGTTTGTGCATTTTTATTCTTTGCAACTCCAATATTAGAGGTTTGAGTTGTAGAGGCTTTAGCAAATGTTGGTGTATTGAATGTAATAGTAGAAGAGCCATTGAACCCTAAACCATACTTGAAGGAAGGTGACTTTGGACACTAATCAATGTATCCAAGGCTTCCTTACATTTATGAAACTTTGAAATAGAGTTCTTTAGTTTATTTATTTCTTCTTTCAAAGTGTTATTTTCCTTAGAAATTGTCTCTAAGCTAGATGAATTTTTTTGATATTTCATCCAATGATTTCATTAATTGTTCACTTGAGGTCTTTAATTCTAAAGTAGAATTCTTCAAAGAAATAAAGTCCTTTTCTAACTTTTAGCATTTTTCTTTATAGAATGTCATCTTAGATAAATATTTTTGGACTCTTAGGTTCATATGCTCAACTAAATCACTATCATTTAAAGTATCAGCAACATTGTCACTGTATGTATTAAAGTTTAAGGATTAAGTACCTACCTCATTAGTGTGATCATTATCATCTTCAATAGCCATGAGATAAAGATTTGCAATTGCTTACTCTTCCTCCTCTTCTTCTTCACTTGAAGAGTCATCATCCCATGTGGCTTTGAGAGATTTCTTCTTTTCCTTCTCCCATTTCTTCTTATTATTTAATTTGAAATAATCCTTTTTGATGTGACCCGTCTTACCATATTCATAGCATTTTATTTCATTCTTCTTCTCCTTTTCTTTGAAAGAGGATTTGGAAAGATTACCTTTATTTGCTTGAAATTTTCTCTTTCTTTTCAATTCACTTATTCTTTTAGATAGCATGACCATTTCTTCACCATCATCACTTGAGCTCTCAACTTCTTTGGTGATTTTGAGAGCTATTGCTTTCCTCTTGTCCTTCTCACCTTTGTCATCTTCCTTTTCTCTATGCAATTCAAAGGTGAGGAGTTTTCCAATTAACTCTTCAGTTCTTAGTGTACTAAGATCATGAGCTTCTTTAATTGAAGAAATCTTTGATTCAAAGCTCTTCTTGGCTCTAAGTGCTTTCAATATTTTGCTATTGACATCACCTTGATTATAGACTTTTCCATTTTTCTTCAAGTAATTGACAATAGCAAATAACCGTTTTGTCATTTTGGTGATATTTTCATTTGGCTTCATTTTGAAAAGTTCATACTCATGCACAAGAATTTGAGTCTTGGCAAACCTTAATTGGGTGGTGCCCTCATGATAGTTCTTAAGAGTTCTCCAAATGTTATATGCACAAATAAGATGTTGAGCTCTTTCACCTTCTTCTCTAGATATGGAATTCACCAAGATGGAGGCTTCTCTATTATTCTTGTAAAGAGCCCTTTCTTGAGCATCGATCCATTATGCTCTAGTAAGAGGCACTTGAGCACCATCAAGTTCATGAGTAGGAGGTTTTCACTCAATTTACACACATTTTCAAAGCTCAATTCCCTCACTATCAAGGAACAAATACATCTTAGGTTTTAAATAAGAATAATCCATTCCATCAAAGTGAGATCTAAGTAAGAATTGAGATTTTTATGAGATTGAGTTGAAGGTAGATGGAGAGGTTGAGGTAGTGGTGTTAGATGGAGGAGTGGCTACCATGTTCAAATTTCACAATTAAGCTTCTTGAAATTTTAAGGCTCTGATACAAATTATTGTCCCAAGATGGCAACCAAGAGAGAGGGTGGGGGTGGGGGGGGGGTGAATTGGTTATTTTGAAGAAGTGATGGCAAATTAAAAAATTAAGAATCAAACAAAGCAAAAGAATAATAGAGTAGAGAAGAACAAATATAAAGAGTTTATAGTGGTTTGGATTACCTTAATCCTATATTCACTTCCTTAACAACTGGTTAATATTTTACTAATCTTGAGTTTTCACAAGCTCAACTCTAACTTGGTATTTTCACAAGATCACACTGAACTTTTACAAGGTTTGAGAATTTCCTCACAACCCAAACAAGAGTTTTCCCATGCTCACTCTAAAACCTAAGTGTTTCAAAGCTCACACTCAAACTTACAATTATATTTAATGCTCACACCCAACACTCAATGAATACAAATAGAAATTTTGATGCAAAGAAATGAAACTTGTTAAACTTGGCTATTATAATCACAATCCTACTTAAAAATGATGTTTATTGAGGTATTTATAGCCTTCAAGTCTTCAAGTAGCCGTTTGAGGTGGGTGCCAACATGTTTGAATCTTGTCTCCCATTTTAATTATTATTTAGAGCAACTTCATAGTTGAATTGAGATTGGACTGGTCGTGCTAGGTATCGGCATGGTCGAACTTAAGTTGGTCCGGTCGTACTCTCCATTTTTTTGATAAAAATTCCTTAATGGCTAGTACATGTGGCATCCATTAATTGAGTGGATAAGTAACAACTATAATTTTTAAATCATTTTTCACTGGTATGGTCGGAATACCATTGATTCGGTCTGACTGATTGTGGTATTCTTAGATTTTAGGAGTACCAATGACCATGAACTCTACTGGAACTTTGTTAGATTTTTAGCTCTGGCCTAGTTCGGTCAAACTACATCAGGTCTGATCTTGCCAAGTGTATTATGCTGAAGTTTGAAGTTTTTGGAGTACCGGGGACTGTGAACTCTATTGGAGGTTCTAAAGTTTTAGCTTGAGCTCGGTATGGTTGGACTGATCAGTGGTCTGGTCATGATACATAGTCCATTCACAATATGGGAGTAACATTGGGTGTGAACTCCACTGAATTTTTTGCTCGGGCTCGGTCCGCTTAGCTCATATTCATTCTTGGCAGTTGAGGCTTGGTCCGATCATACCATTTGCTGGTCCGGTCATACCATCAGCCAATCCAGTTGAACTAAGCTCAGTGCTCTGAATAATTGAGAGTACTAGTGATCGTGAGCTTCTCTATCTAAAGTTCAGTCTTCAGTCAGGTCGGACTACTCCTCAGTTCGATCGAGCTCTTTGAATTTGCTTCAAAAATTAAAATCCTGCAAAATGTAACTTGGTACAAACATTAGTTCCAGTCAGTTTGATTACCTAATATCAAAATAGAGTGTCAAGCCAATGATTTGGCTAGCACTGAGGTTGAGATCCATATTGGCGACCAAGACGGTGAGGATCATAGCAAGTACCTCGGCGAAGAGCAGCAAGTGGAACATATATCAAATATGTCCAAATTGTAATGTAGCTGATTTTCTACCAAGGCACTAACCAACGGATGTTGATAACAACTCTTGAGCTAATCCACTCAACCCATTCTGCATATGAAGAAGCAGGTCGAAGAAGTTTTCTTGTAGAGTGGTGTCGAGGTAAGTATCTTGCATGATCTATAGCTGGGGTGTCAAGCAAGCAAAAACATTCTGATAGCTAGACCTGAAGGAAAGAAAATATTATTAAAAAAAAGAGAGAGAGAAAAGCCCACTAGGTTGAAAACCTACAAGGGCAGCCTAGGCAAAATCCATAAGGGCAGACTAGGAAAAAATTAGGATCAAAATGAAAAATAAAAGCTTACTAGTTCTGAAAACCAGCAAAGGCAGGCTATGTAAAAATTAGAGCAAAAAAATAATAATAACAGCATGAGCTAAAAACCAAAAAGGGTGATTTAGATAATTATCTAAAGCAATAAAAGACTTCCAGTCAAGCTTCTCGATGAACCTGCTTTGAATTGATCTAATCTAACTAGAGTTTAAACTAAAATCAATGGAAAGGGAGAAAGTCCACCTTTCATTTGGTCCACAAATCTAGCATTCTATAGGCCCTTAATTTTGGCCCTAAGCTAATCCGATCTCAATTAAAGAAGGCTAAGAAAAATTGGTCCAATTTTAAAAGCTTAAACCTAGTTTATAGCTTTAAAATAGGTTGGTCCAGTTTTAAAAGGCCAAAAATAAGTTGGTTCATTTTTTAAAGCCCTAGCCTAGTCTAATTTATTTTAAAGGCCCAAATTAAATTAAATTTGATTGAATTATGTCTAGTTGAAGTTGAACCAATTGAAATATAGTCTGATTTGGTTCGATTGGGTTAACCAAGCTCAATATGAGCTAAATAGGAGCCAAATGACCATAAGCCAAGCTCATAAGCCATTTGGCTAGCCAAATTAGCCTTGAGCCATGGTCATAGTGAGCTTTGCATGACAAATTCGCCATGGACACTTGACCATGGTGAATTGGCAAGCCCAAATTTGCCATGGTCCTTTGTTTTGAGTTTAATAAGGGTTATTAAGCGATGTTAAGCTTCCTAATTAATGTGGGACTTCAAATAACTTTTGGATAAGCAAAGATTAGGGTTTTAATGGAACAATTTTGCCTGTAAATAAACAATTTAGAGTTTTGACTAAGGCTCAAACTCTAATGTATTTCATGCTTTCACTAGATCCTATTATGCAAAACTAGCTTAATACCATAGAAGAGAACATTTAAAAAGATTGGGATCTACTGTACAAAGCCTTTATTCAGTAGTATGGGTATAATATGAAATTAGAAGTGACTATAATGGAGGCTGAGTCAATCAGGTAGAAATAGAATGAGAATTTTATTGATTATGTGAAAAGGTGGAGAAACAAGGCTGCATTGCTCAAGAAGAGACCAGATGAGTCTAACCAGATTCAAATGATAGTAAGGGGTGTCCTACCCATTATGCATGAACAGATGTCTCATACTCTATAAGGGATTTCAAAGATCTCCTATAAGCTAGCTTACAGATAAAAGAGTGGGAACGAGAGAAAAATCACTTTTCTAAAAGGAAGAATGAAAGAGGAAACTACCAATTTGGTAGTTAAAGCACACAAAAAGAAATGGATATTAACGCAACTACTAGCCAAGGGAATAAGATTAAATTTTTAGAGTTGGGGAGACATTTATCTTGGGTTTTCAATAAGTTGTAAAAGCAAGGGCTATTGCAGCCATTAGCTCTCCGATTGTTACCCAATCCTTTGCCACCAAACTTTGATACCAATGCATTCTATCATTTCCATCAAACATAAGGGCACGAAAACAGACAAGTATTTTAGATTATGACATGAAATTTAAGATCTTATTGAAAGTGAAAAGCTTCCTGAGTCTAATAAACCCAATATTAAAAGCAATCCATTGCCTAAGTTTGGAAGAGTGCCACCACCAGTGACCTTCATGATAGAAGGAGGATTGATGGAAAGTTCTATCTTGTCATCCTTTCAAGACATAGATGGAGAAACTGCTGAGGAAGGGGTTGCTAGTTTTGGCTCTTGCCCCTGACATGTCCAAGTAAATGAAACATTTTTCGACTCCAACTCAATAAAACTTCCATTAGCTTATTTGGTTATTTATTTTATTTTCTATCTTTGATATTTTTTGGAACAATTATATTTTTTGAATTAAGATTGATTAAATAAATTACTTTCATCAAAATTTTATTTATGTTGGTCTTTATTCATTTTGGTATTTAATCGATGATGAGTCTACTTTGATTCTCATAAATTGGTGTATCTATACATCATGATCTGAATGACTTTAATAGGTGAGGGAATTATTATGTTGCATTGAGCTTTGTATGCTTACTTAGAGGGGGCTCCTACATAATTATGAGTGCCTATGTCCTAGTCAATATTAGAATATGCTTTGACGAACTGTCAAGGGAAAATTGAACTTTGCATATTTAAGGAAGAAATGATCTAGGCATTGTTTGGTAAGCCAACAACTAGTATCTTCCCTATTAATGTCAATCCCTAGTTTGTCCCTTTGAGCCTTCATGAAATTTTTAGCTTGCTTTTATTTGCTTGTAAACCACAATAATCTACCCTAAGCTATTATGATACTTATGGCAAGTTTGATGATAACTAAAGAATAAAGGAGAAAGAAGATCAAAGAAAATGATGTACAACCAAGACTATAAGAATAGTCAAAGTTCACCTAAATTGCACTAAATATCTTAGATCAATCAAGGCAACAAAGGATTCATTGAAGCAGATTCATCCTACTCCAATCATCCATAGTCAGAAGGTGCAAACAAGACAACTTTCTTAGAGCTAGAAAAAAAGAAGAAAAAAAAAGAAAAGAAAAAAAAAGAAAAAAAAAGAAAAAGAAAAAAAAAAAGAAAAGAAAAAAAAAGAAAAGGGGCGGTTAACCCAAAAGGTTGTTTTAGAAAGCCAGCAAAGTTCTTAGTTTACAGATTGACATGAATTGGTCTAGCCCGGCCGAAGACTCAAATAAAAATAGAGAAACAAGGGAAAGACCATATTTTATTTTATCCAACACAACTGCAAGTCCGTAATCTAGAAAGTCTTGATACTTGATATTCTAAAGGAAAAAAGGACAGAGTAATGGTTCTAATTTTTTACAAAAGGAAAAGATCAAAAATTCTGCCAAATTATGGAAGAACATTTAAGCTCTATTCATGAAGCTATATAACAAGATGCCTATAAGAAGGAAATGGTACCTAGAATTTAAGAATTCTTCTAACAACGTACAGTTCTAATAAGAAAGTTTATAGTGTGAAGGTTTGTCCATAATGTCATAATAGCTCCAATTTGAAAATGACCTTCACTTACCCATATCCCTTGTAGACCCCATTTCAAGCCTATTAAAGACATGTTGATCTCTCTTGGTAGGTAGAGTCTATTAGTGGAGATTATTTAATAAGAATGCATATGAGATAGAAAATATTTAAACTCAATTAGACCTTTTGGCCGAGTAATGTGTATGTGCTTATCTGAAGTGCAACAGTTCTTGTTTGATGAAAATGATTCCCAAGTTTAGTGTGGTAACTAGGGTTCTCATGTTATAGATATATTGATTTGAAAAAGTCGAGTCCTGAAGTAAATTGATACTGATTTGACAAAGTCAACATTTGATTTCAAAATAAATAAATAAAATAAATAAATAACCTTCAAGTTAAGGGAAGTATGTTGCACCATCGAACCTCAAAGAACATATTGGGAAAAAGTGGGCTAATGAAAGGATCACTTGCAAGGTCATGAAGAAAATGTGTTTCTTGTGTTTTAAATTATACTGCTTGGGCCCCCACTATTTATGATTTCATCTTGAAGATAAAAGTCATAAATGTGAAGTCTTCTGCCATTCCAATGCAAGACCTGAACTAGCATCTAGAAGGAATCCATGAGAGCATTCAGCTGATCACCTCAGTCTATGAGTCAATAGAACCACTGTAAGTATTATTCATGCATACCATGCATACATAAGCATATCACACTATATTTTTTTGTCTTACATTGTCTATTCTTTGTCAAGTAAACAACAAATACTCTATGAAATAAACATGAAGCAGATATGGAATCAGGAGGCATGGAAGGCCTATTGCTTGAGGAAGATCCAGTCACTTTACAAAAATGGAGATGCATGCTTGTGAAAGCATCCAGACAAAATAAACATCAATCAAAGCCCGTGTGGGAACAAAATCATTAGATCAAGCCTAAACAGGGGTCAAAACCTCTCCTTTTCAATTTTTGAGTTTGTGTATGCAAAAAAACAATTTTAGACTCACTTTTAATATTTTACCACGCAATGCACAAAGAGAGGATATAAGAACTAGCTAAAATTAGCTGAATTTTTTGCAAAAGGAAGAACAAAAAGAACATAACAAGAAGAAAGTAAAACCCCAAAAGGATGAAGATGCAAAAGATAAAAGATTAGTCCAGCTAGAAGAGCTGAAGTTAATGCAAGATAAATGTCCAAGGATGAAGATCCATTTCGAAGGTCCAGAGGATGAAAATCCATCAGGAAGGATGAAGACATGATATTTGAAGATTCATTGTGAAGGAAGAAGACGTGAAGTTGTGGGCTAGAAGAAAGCCCACACTCTCAAATAATAGAAGGTCAGTCTAGCTAGAAGAGCTAAAGTCGATCCATTGAAGAATGGAATAGGTGACTATAAGAAAGCCCACACTCTCAAATGACAAAAGGTGAGTCTAACTATAAGAACTAAAGTCGATCCATTGAAGAATGGAACATGCAACTAAACGAAAGCCCGCACTCTCAAATGATAGAAGGTTAGTCCAGCTAGAAGAGCTAAAGTTGATCCATTGAAAAATGTAATGGGTGGCCAAAAGAAAGTTCTCACTCTCAAAAGACAGAAGGTCAGTCTAGCAAGAAGAGTTGAAGTCAATCCATTGAAGGATAAAACAATGGCCAGAAGAAAGATGAAACTCTTAGATGACAAAAAGTTAGCATAATATATTGAAGGATTGAACAACAGCTAGAAGAAAGTTGAAACTCTCAAATGATAGAAAGTCGGCACAATCCATTGAAGGATGGAGTAATGGCTAGAAGAAAGCCATAACCCTTAAATGATGAAAGGTTAGTCCAGCTAGAAGAGCTAAAATTGATGAATAGATGAAAGTTAAAACTCTTAATTGATAGAAGGTCAGTAAAAAATAACTCGGGTCCAGAACCCATATCATTTTTTAGACTAGAACTCAATCCGGGTCCAGAACCCAAACCAACTTGAGTCCAGAACCCATATCATTTTCGAGTCTAAAACCCAACCAATCTAATCTTAGGTCTAAAACCTAAACCAATCTCGAGTCCAAAACCTAAATCCAATTTTAGGTCAAGAACCCAAATTCAATCTCGGGTTCAGAACCCATCCTCACCCAAAATTAGCTCAAAAGTCATGTTGCTTTTCACTCTCTTCTATTGAAGTCTCAGATCATTCAAGCAGGGGGCAAACTGTAGACCCTTAATTTTTGCCTTAAACTAATACAATCTCAATTAAAGAAGGCCAAGCTAAATTTGGTCTAATTTTAAAAGTTTAAACCTAGGGAATAGCTTTGAAATAGGTTGGTCCTATTTTAAAAGGCCTAAAATAAGTTGATTTAATTTTTAAAGCCCTAACATAGTCTAATTTATTTTAAAAGCCTAAATTAAATTTAATTTGATTGAATTAGGTCTAGTTGAAGTTAAACCAATTGAAATATCATCCGATTTGGTTCGATTGGGTTAACCAAGCTCAATATGAGCTAAATAGGAGCCAAATTACCAAGCCAAGCTCATGAGCCATTTGGCTAGCCAAATTAGCCTTGAGCCATGGTCATGGAAAATTTGGCATGCCAAATTCACCATGGACACTTGACCATGGTGAATTGGCAAGCTCAAATTCACCACGGTCCTTTGTTCCGAGTTTAATATGGGTTATTAAGCATTTTCAGCTTCCTAATTAATTTAGGACCTCGAATAGCTTTCGGATAAGCTAAGATTAGGGTTTTTATGGAACAATTTTGCCTATAAATAGACAATTAAAAAGAAACAACATGGGGGATTAGCAGTGATTATTAAAAAACCCTAGCAGCAAAGAATTATCAGGAATGAAAAAGGAATAAACACAGAATCAAAAGAAAAGCACAAGGGATAGATAGTAATTAAAAGGGAAAAGGCTAAATACTGTCCTCGAATTGCATTAAAACCTCCAACCAAAACTCACCAAAGGCAGGCAGTGACAAGCATGTTCCAGTGTATCAATATTTGGTGGAGCCTCTAACGCAGGTTTTGTCTTCTAAATTTCATTCACTTAAAGCATCCAGTAGCTATATTTTTCCTTAAGCATTAAAAGCATTATTTAGTCTAGTAGCTAAGTAACCTAGGTTGTAATCTTGCATAAACCTTAAACATTTTAAGCTTGTCATAAATTGTATGTCCTGAACATTAAATCTCATATATCATCGAATAGTAATGAGTTTTAATGTACAACTCATGTTGATTCTTTAAACTATTAAAACCCAAATCATACTGTACAAAACCAAGACTCCAAAACCTCAAACCCTTTAATATCTAGTAACCCAAATTTCTTAAACCTAATCCAATAGCCATAATCGTAAAACTCTAAACCCTAATCCAGTAGCCATAACCCTAAAAGCCAAACACTTAACCCTAAATTCCAAACCCTAATTCATTCAAAACCCTAATTTACAAATCAAAACCCTAAAACTATATTTTTAATCTTACAAACCTTAAGTTTAATATTTGAACCCTAATTTTGTATATTTAATACTTTAAACCCTAGTTTTAATCATTTAGTTTGTTACATGCTTTTATGGTGGATGATTTATTTTATTTGGTTCATAATGGATGTTTTATTTTTAATTGTTATGTTTGGATGGTTTAATTGGTTAGTTATTTATTTAGAGTTGTAAAAGGCATGTTTTCTCTTTGTGGGTGCCTTGTTTATTTAATTTATTTCTTTTATTTTATTTTTGAGGATTAATGTAAGGGACATGTTTCCACCAATTGGTGGGTGTCCTATTTTTGTTTTATTTTTATCTTTGACTTCAGATATTTTAAAGGCATGTTTCCATCTTTGGATGGGTGCCTATTTATTATTTTATTTGGATTTATTTTGATTTTAATACAATGATTATTTGCTTTAAATATTTGCATGTAGAATGGATGGTATTATAATATTTAAGAATTTAATAATATTTAGACCTGAAAAGGAGGCCGGTTCCAATGAACCAGGCATTATGGAGGTGCTGGGCCACTTCTCACCTTTTTAATGCATACCCAACTTTCCAAATTCAATAAGTGGTTGGGGATTCCTTAGGAATCAAGTCATCCATCCCTTTCTTTTTTTTTCTGGCTCGTCTGGGTGGTGACTCCATTTTTCCTAGGTTTAGGCTCGTGTTCTCTAAGGCCCTGAGCCTAATAGTGTCGAAGTTGCAAGAACCGTTTCACATGAGAGTGGGGACAAAAATCTCCTCTCACACACCCATGAGTCGATATCACCATTAGAAGAAACAAGCAAGAATTGACCAAGCATGTATAAGCAGAACATGGGCCTCTATGCTTTTGTGAGAGCAAAATAGGATGTGCAAAAATCAATCAAAGGACCAAGTAAAATTTTCTCACCTCTGGTCAATTGAAGAACTTCAGGCCTTAAAATTTGAAATAGCATTTGCATTTTTTTTATGAGAGTTGGAAGATAATATAGGCAATGCTGGTGATTACTTGGATATCCATGTATGGCTTCAAACTCCTCGATCATAGGACATAACTCGAAGTTGTTAATTTTAAAAGTCCTAGATTCTATATTCCAAAAGGAGGCCATAGCATGTGAGAAGGGTTGATTCAATTTGATATTTTGAAAACATTTTAAAGCACCATTTTAAGACCAAGATGCTTGGTCCCAATGAATAGTTTCAATGCTCTTAAGTAATTTCTTCATCTTCTTTAAATTTTCTTAAGACATATTGCAATTTTTCAAAAGTTGAATTGCTATTCGTTGAAGACTAAGTTGTTGCCTATGATTTGATTAAATTGCCACATGATTGAATGGTTATGTGCAAGACGAATTGAGTGTTTAAATAGAAGAAGTTTGAGAGGCAAATATGTGTTGGTTTTGGAAATACAAAATAGAAGTGAAAAGGGAAATGGGACAGCATAGGAAATGAGATGAATTCATCATGGGTCTAGAAAGGAAAATTCTAATCCATTATGGACTCTCTTTATTTACATAAAAAAAAAGGTTAAAAAAAAGCAAAAGAAAAGTCAAAGCAAAAAAAGAAGTCAAAGTTGAAAATTTATTAAATAACATAGTGATTTATACAACACATGACCAAATACAAGGTAGTTACAAAATCACTGAGAAGAAGGAGGTAGTCTCTAATTAAATAGTGTTAAAAAAAATCATCGCCTAAAGGAGGAGAAGGAATCTCGTTGTCATCAGCCTGGGGTCCTCCTGATTACGAAGCAGCACCAGGATCTCTAAAGTCCTTAAACTGAAAGTCTTGGAAGTTCTATTCTGACCGGTGGTATAGATCTTTGAAATGAGCGGCACATTGACAGCTGGCATCTAACTCTTCCTATAACTTCCTACTTTATTTCTCGAGCATTCGCTGTGAGCTAGAAAAGGAAAAGGTAAGAACATGCATTATCATGCATACATATAACATCAATCAACATGAAGCAGGGTTATAGACCATGTAATTCATATCAAAGCCATGAGGACCAAAGGAAGGGTCAACATAAGGAGACAGTATTGAAGAAGGAACATGTGGATGAGCTGGAGCTGCACAAGAAGGGCCAGCCTCATCATGGAAGGAACCACTTAATTGTCCAACCACCTGCAATATTCATAAAAAGTTAGATAAGTAAAGATGAAGAAATGATCCAGGACAATAAATGCAACCTGAGAAGAGCTGGCCTTAGTGTCACCGCAAGAATGGGAAGGAGAGCCTCCATGTCATATCTATTCTTAGCATGCATCCAAAAGTTCCTAGGCATGGACATGCTATTCATTGTGTATGTCAAAATATTTGCAATGCTTAGGGCCAAGGGACCAGTTGTATACCTGATAGAGTGAAATTATGATAAACATTTTTTTTATAATTCTAACCATAATGTTAATCATTCTGCAATTGAATTTAATGGATTTTGTGTATTTGAGCTAGAATTATTATAATCATGCTTGGAAAGATAAGATTAAAAGTTTCTAATAATTAGAGGTGCAAAAAAATGAAGAAATAACAAATGCCATGCCCGTGGCCCTTCAAGGCCACGACCATGGGATTTAAATTAAGTCTACCACAGCAAAAAGATAAAAATCCAGAAGCCAAATGAAGGCCACGACTGTGGCATTGGTAGGACACGACCGTGGGATTGATTTCTCTCTTGGTCGAGCCAAGAAAGAGAAGAAAATTCAAAGTTGGCAACCTCTACTTACATGTCACGACCGTGGCCTACCCTACAGACCATTTTATAGCTGTAAAGTGCTCAAAGCATCCGATCAAACTTAGGCCATGATCATGGGGCCAAAATTCATGACTTTGAGTAGAAAATTAGGTAGGTGGTGAACCAAACAAGATGTGGCCTAACCTTTTTAGTTTTTCCCCACTAATGAAGCTTCCAAACACTCTATTTAAACACACTTCCTCTAAGGTTTCAATATATGAAAGATTTACAAGAATTAGATTAGATTCATTCAAGATATAAATGTAGTTTAGAGTTTTCTTAAGAAGGAAAGTGAAATTTTAGTTCAAGAAGAAATCTAAGTTCCAAGTCAAGTTCTTCTTCAAAGAAATAGGGTTTGATATTTCTTGTTCTTTAAATTATGTTTTTAATGTCTTTCTTTAATATTTTCAATGTTTTTATTTCAATAATGAATAACTAATCCTCTTTAGGGTTGGTCCCTTTCATTGGATTTATCATGGAGTTATAAATGCCTATTTGAATTAATTTAGTTTATCCTTAAATTATTTTGTTATCTTTACTCTCAATGCTTTAATTATCTGGCCAATAATTAATTGATTTGAGGTTTTGTGTGATGGAGTGAGAGTGGAAGCATAATATTAGTCCATAGAGGTAACAATCTTAAGGAAGTTTTTCACTTAGAGATAAGGTTAAACACTTAAGAGGTTAATTCAAAAATTCTCACAAAACATAATTAATTGGTTTAATTACTTGTGATCACGAGAGTAGACATAGGGATTAAATTGATATTAGTTCTAGTACTTGAGAAAGACTTGAGCTTAATTTAGGAGAATTTAACCATTAGTAAAAGGAAAACTAAATTAAATCAATACTTTAGAAAACCCATGATAAATCAATAAAGGTGACTTAACCCTAAGTTTTATAACATTAGATTTAATTCAAAGTAATTTGTTTTGCTTAATCATAAATTGAATTTTATCATCCAAATAATACTTAGTTTTAATTGATCAGTACTTAGAAGAAAACTTTCTTGTGGGAAAGATACTCTACTTATCATTTTATTAATTGTTAACGATCTATGCACTTGCAGATAGCTAGGTTGAGTCCACAACAATACCCTTTCACCAAGGAACCAACCACTGGAAACTGGCCCAACAATTATTCGATGGGAGTTTTGCAAAGGTAGTGCAGCATTCATGAATGTGGTCTAGTTGGCTCGCTCATTAGAACTCTACCAAACATTGTCCACTTGCAAAATTACAAAAGGGGGGTAAGTTGACTTCTTTATAAATTTTAATACATACTAATTTTCTTTTACTAGGTCCCAGGTCAAGCGGCTTCAGTGATGGCAATGGGAATGCTCATCATGGTTAGAGTCAGGCATCACTGTACGACCTGATAACCAGAAGTTTAGCCTCGAATACCCGACTTCTGTTGGAAAATACTAGGTACCCTTACACGGTTGTGCTCATATGGCAAAACCTGCAAAGATGATGAAGGCTAGGTTCATGCAAGACCTTTATTTAAATCAACAATGGTGGCAGTTAATACCTCGACAATGACCATAAAGCCAGTAAAGGATATTTTGTTCCTGCAAATCTTGTCAAATCTGTGATAAAGGCCAGCGTCCAGTACTATAGGATCCCAATCCCTTTTATAGATGACCTCCCAACGCGCGACAAAATTCGATAATTAATAGGCATGAATCCCTCACTAAAGGATACATTCAAGATAAATATGAACCAATCCTGGTGTAACACCCTTATACCCTATATACGTATAATACATACAACTAGTATATGTAAGATATGCGTATATGGTATAAAAATATCACAATCCGATTTAATACAAAATTTTATATTTTGAATTTAAAATCTCAAATACTTAAAAATGTATATTTAAAGAACAAATAAAATATTCTTTATAATCCATAGGTTCCAAAATAAACATTTTATAAGAAAATCTCTGGGAAGAATTCGTCAGAGTTTTGTCTGTAATTTGGACATCCCAAATTTTCAACAATTACCCAACTTGCATAAAATACACTCCAAATAAAACAAATCATACATATCCACCCCAACTACCCAACTTCTCCATATTTTCTCAAAATATTTATTTATAAACATATATATATATATATATATCAAAACACATATAAACAACCCATATTATACAATTTGTCCAAAGAGACTTTATAATTTACAATATACATATACCTTAAAAATATAAGCATAATATACACAATATCAAAATGTATTATAATATCAAATATATACATGCTGGCATATGACTTTGACCTTGATGTATCCAAAAACACTTTAGGCTCAATAAACACAAGCCTAGACCTGACCAGGTCTAGTAGAACTCTGCAGCTCTACCTGATCGCCCCTGCCACCTACATGATAAATTACAATCGCTCTAAGCTAAAAGCTTAGCGGCATAAACTTTGATAAAATAAAACTATAAAAAAATGCCAATGCCAAATGCTCTCGCAGGATGTTTCACAATGTGGTACTTAATTTCACCATAAAACATATCCTTTAATCATTTTACAATTCATATAGGAACAAACACAAGCATGGGCCCAAAGGATCTAATATGCCATTCAAATCCCAAAGTTATTGTTTTGGTCCAAATTGACACCATGTGTCTAGCCCCGAAGGCAAATCATAGTAATGCTCAAAATCTAGCCCCGAAGGCAAATCATATCATAGTGACGCCAAGCGTCTAGGCCCGAAGGCAAATTAAAGTAATTGCTCAAAAGCTAGCTTCGAAGGCAAATAATGAGAATAACCTCATAGACATGTTGTCAAACATAGAACTCTTAAAATTGAATAACATACTAGGAACAAAATTATTTTATATTTCTCATCATCAATTTCTTTCTCACTTTCTATAATCAACTAGGTACATTGCCTCATTTCTCATTATCAATTAGACACATTGCCTCATTTTCTCATTTTTCTCATTCGTATCAATATCAATTCATTTCATTTCATCATATCTTAATATACCATCACAATGTATCACATACCACATCAAAATCCCATTACACAAACACTTTGGGCTATTTTCACATAATTCATATTTTATGCAATTTAGCCATTAACAATGGCTTTTCACAATGCCTTTAATGCATACATAACAATTCACATTATCCAAACACTTTAGGTCATTTTCACATGATGCACATATTTGACATTTTATTCAATTTAGATATTAACAATGGCTTTTTATAATGCATTTAATGCATCTATAACATTACACATGTCATAGCACATAGTTCATGAATTTTCAATATATCAAGTAGCTTAACACATTTTCCAATCAAAATATGTTAAGCCCAATGTAATGCCAACATATCTAATTTATCAAAAAATTGTACTTACCTTAGAAAGCACTCAAAAGTAAGCTACAAATCTCCCTCCAACCTTCACTTCCAAGTTGCTCTTCAACAGTAGGGTTGGACAATCTACTTCCTCTCAATGCCTATACCAAATGTGATCATAAATAATCATTTAATATTATATTTTAAGGCATTACAAGCATTAAACCTTAATTAAACAACTCTGTTATAAAATTTCCAAAATTTAGCCTATCCTTCCTTTAACTTAGTAAAAATATGTTAACCCATTTAAATTAGTGTTTTAAGTTTATTTATATCATTATAAACATATTTTAACATGTTTAAACCAATTACATTAATTAAATACACGCTTATGTTCCCAAAATGGCATAACCTTCACCATTGAAGGTTTTCCATTCCAACTCAATCCAACTATCAATCCAAGCTTATTTTCATCATTAATATCATTAAATAACATGCTTTAACTGTTAAAATCACATAATTCACCATACTTTGAAAATCTCTTTTCCACAACCCTAAATCAACACTTCCATTCTCAAACTCTATTCAAACTTAGCCAAATTCATCATTTGACTTTAAAAATACTTATTTATGTATCAAAATAACACATTTAGAACCAAATTGCATAATTAAATCACAAAAATTCAAAAGTCCAATACTCCCATAACCCTAAATTCTCTCTCTTCACCAAACCTCACTCAAACTTAACCATTTCTTCAATCCAACCTTAAAATTATTAATAACTACTCAAAACAACTTCATTCATATCCAATTAAGCAATTATAACGTACTATATCAAAATCCCAAATCAAGCATATTCATAGTTTTCGTGAAAAATTAAAAATTAAGAAAGGAAACTTACTAACTTATTGGAAATCCACTAAAACTTCAATTAATTCTTGAAAATTCTTGCCAAAGCGAGTAATTTGATGAAAAAAAATTCATTCCCATACAACCATGGAGATTCTCGGGTAAGAGAAAGAAGAAGAACAAAAAAGATGGGTTTTTGTTTAAAAATTTTGACTTCTCTTACTCTTTCAAATTCCAACTACATATATATATATAATATTTGATTATTTGAATTATTTAATTAATTAATTATTTTTAAAATACTATTATCATCTTTCACTAAAAAAAATTATTGTAATATTTAATAAATATTTAAATTTCTCCATCATCTTCCACTAACTATTTTATTATTATTTTAATTAATTAATTATTTATTTATTTATTTAAAAAACATAAATTACCTCTTCCAATAAAAAATAATTTATTTTTGAATTATTTAAATAATTTTAATTTCCAAAGTTTAATTATCAAAATGCCACTTGACTTTGACTTTTCTTTTAAAAGTATTGACTTTTTTGTTGACTTGTATATATTATGTGTAATATCCCAAAGTATACCCTAAAAGTTTTGGAGTTATTGTTGTATTTGGATTTAAAGTATATGTTTAATTGAAAGAGAAAGGAAGATAAATTAATAATAAAGGAAATATTATAAGAGATAGATGTATATGGAGGATAATATGTATACATATGGTATTTGGAAAATACGGAAAATATAAATGTAATATAAAAGAGATATACATATACCAACATATACATCACATATATATATTGTATACATTGGTGTAGGAAAGTAAGTATATATATAATAATAATAATAGTAAAAGAAAAAGAAGAAAAGGAAAGTCAAAGGGAAGGATATGTGGTGGAGGATTTTTGTAATATTTATTATATTATTAATATATATATATATATATATATATATATGATATGTATGGAAAAAAAGAAGAAAAGATCTTCTTTCCTTCTTCTTCTTCTTTTTGCACGAGAGAGAGAGAGAGAGAGAGATGTGATTTTGGTTGGTTTATACACCAAATTCTTAAGGGTTTTAAGAGAGTTGAAGTTGGAGATTGAAGATTTGGCATAATATCCAAGTAAGTGTTCATTTCTTTGAGTTGATTCTATTGATTGTGTTTATATTTGGTTTGGTTAGTGTGTGAAGATGATGATAGTGAAAGATTAAAGTTATAGATATGTTAAATTGGTATTTAGATGATGATAATTTGGGTTATTTGTGAGGATGATGATGAATTGTTAAAATTGTTGAGTAAGGGTTTAGTATAAAAGAATTGGGAATTTGAGTAGATGATTCATGGTGATGTATATAATGATTATTATTATG